>CAWUFW010002510.1:0-644813 GCA_963921515.1 Calotriton arnoldi
TTTGTCTACTTCCCTGACCGTGTTGCCATCTCCAGTGGACATGCAGGTTTGGGCATCAATGGGGAGGGACTCATCCGTGTAGTCAGTGCAACATTGCTATACAAGTGTGTTGGATCTGTGCTGATGATTCCGTTGGCACATCCATGACCAGGCTGATGTGATGGGAGCCCTCATTTGGTGCTAATTGTTGATTGTGTGACCAAGTGCTCAGCTGACATGATGGGGCCCTACTGAGGCAACATATGGCACAGCTTTCCTCACACAGGAGTGGAGTCCCCTCATGGCAGTGTGTACACGTGTGACATTGCCTGCGCCCAAGGTGTGTGTTGTATGTGCATGTCTGTGTGTTCACTTCCATTCATCTGCGCATGCTGTGATCCCTAGTGTTGTACCTGTTTGTGATGCTTGCTGACTTGAGCTATGTTCCCCCAAAGTCTTCTCCCTGTGTTCTCTGTGATGTGGGTGCATGGCACATTACTGGTCATCAGGGTGTCACCCATAGGTGTGTTTGCTGTCAGGGCAGAGTTTGTGTGCTGACGCAGATGGGTCACAGTCAGGTTTCCCTTTGGCACTTGTTGTTTGCCCCTGTCATGTGATTTCCAGTTTGTGTTATCTTTCAGTGATTGTGACACGTTGTGTGTGTGACTGCTGGCACTCCTTAGGGTCCGGGCTGCAATGTTGGTTGTTGTCTATGTGTGTTCTTTGTGGGTGACCTTGGCTTCTTCATTGGTGTGTGACTGTGGCTGGGATCCCATTGGTCGGTGTGGTATTGCCGTCATGTCCATGTACAGCGTAGTGTGCAGTGTGTCAGACATTCAGGAGTCTTGTTGAGTGTCCATGTGTGATGTGTTTCTACACCTTGGTTCCCACCCACCACCCTGGAATAGTAATGGGTGCATGTGCAATGTCACCAGTGCATGTGTACTTCACTGCTGCACATTGTTGGAGGTCGAGGGGTGTGGTCTTGAGTGTGTGCAGATGAGAGTTGTTGCCCGGCTAGTCCCCTGCCTCCATGTTGGCCTTGGCTTACTGGCCATGCTGATTGATTTGTGCTTGTGTAGGTGTGATGGTAGTTAGTTGCTCAGGACACCTGACTGTGGTTCACAGTGTGAACGACATTTAGCTTTGTCATCACAGTGGTATTTTTCTTCAGCCCAGGGTCACCACATTGTGGGGGCCCTGGGGGTGGTGCTGTGGTGTGTCTGTGACTTGCTGTGTCAGTTGTTGTTCCTACGTGCCTGTGTGACATGTGTGTTTTGTGCTCCCTCTCACCTGTCAATGCCTGCTTGCCCACATAGGGGATTTGGATCCATGAGTTACCTTAGTGTGGCAGTGTATGCACATCTGTATGATTGGTATTCAGCTCTCCTCATGTGTTGTGTTGTTGCCTGGGGACACTGGCACCCCCACCCCTCACCTGCTGTGTATGATGACAGTGTTGGTCTGCCTGTTAGTGTTTGTGCATCTGCACCACTGCATTGGCATATCTTGGGTGTGCCATTGGCTGTATGTTGTTTGGTGTGTTTCCCCTGCTGTCCCTGGGACTCCTAGGTCATCGGTCAGCACAGTGATCATGGTTTGTGTGTCCCATTGCTGCCATGGTATGGTATCTGTTCACCTCACATCTGCTGTCTCCACAGGGTATCTGCATTTGTGTGCCCATTGGTGCAAATATGTGGTTCTGCATTCTGATGGTCACTTCTGTCATTGTGTCATTGATGACTGTTGACGGTCTCAGCCACCATGGGTGTTGTTTGTCTGCACATGGCCAAAGGAATGTTTCATTTGCACTGCAGTATTTGGCTCCCCAATTTATGTTGCAATGGGACACATACACTACTTTGCCACAGATGAGTTTTTGGTTCTGTGACCAGGAATGATCCATGCAGTTTGGCAGTTGCAGCTCTTTCTTTGTCAACAATTACCTTTTGGTCACTGTGATGATGAGGGTGTAGACCCCATTGCCACAATGGTCAAACTGTGCTTCAGCTATGGACCCCACACTTACCTTTTGGTCACTGTGATGATGGGGGTTTAGACCCCATTGCCACAATGGTCAAAATGTGCTTCAGCTATGGACCCCACACTTACCTTTTGGTCACTGTGATGATGGGGGTTTAGGCCCCATTGCCACAATGGTCAAAATGTGCTTCAGCTATGGACCCCACACTTGCCTTTTGGTCACTGTGATGATGGGGGTTTAGGCCCCATTGCCACAATGGTCATGGGCTGCTTGCATTGTGGGTGCCACACACATATATGTGTGGCACATGTGCTAGGGGGTCACATTGTATGTTCAATGTCATGTTCGGTGTTGTAGGCATTTGACACAGCCTGCTCACACGCTTGTCATGGTGGTGGGGGGATGTCTTAATCTTGCATTCCCTAGGTTGTGGTGTGCTTGTTGTGTCATGCATTGTCCATCCTATGAGTGGGGGTGGTAGTAGTGGTAGGCATCCAGCCCCCTGGCTAAGGGTGGTAGTAGTGGTGGGCATCCTGCCCCCTGGCTAAGGGTGGTAGTAGTGGTGGGCATCCTGCCCCCTGGGTGAGGGTGGTAGTAGTGGTAGGCATCCTGCCCCCCTGGTTGAGGGTGGTAGTAGTGGTAGGCATCCTGCCCCCCTGGGTGAGGGTGGTAGTAGTGGTAGGCATCCTGCCCCCTGGGTGGGGGTGGTAGTAGTGGTAGGCATCCAGCCCCCCTGGCTAAGGGTGGTGGTAGGCATCCAGCCCCCTGGCTAAGGGTGGTAGTAGTGGTGGGCATCCTGCCCCCTGGCTAAGGGTGGTAGTAGTGGTAGGCATCCTGCCCCCCTGGTTGAGGGTGGTAGTAGTGGTAGGCATCCAGCCCCCTGGCTAAGGGTGGTAGTAGTGGTGGGCATCCTGCCCCCTGGTTGAGGGTGGTAGTAGTGGTAGGCATCCAGCCCCCCTGGCTAAGGGTGGTAGTAGTGGTGGGCATCCAGCCCCCTGGCTAAGGGTGGTGGTAGGCATCCAGCCCCCTGGCTAAGGGTGGTAGTAGTGGTGGGCATCCTGCCCCCCTGGGTGAGGGTGGTAGTAGTGGTAGGCATCCTGCCCCCCTGGTTGAGGGTGGTAGTAGTGGTAGGCATCCAGCCCCCTGGCTAAGGGTGGTAGTAGTGGTGGGCATCCTGCCCCCTGGCTAAGGGTGGTAGTAGTGGTAGGCATCCTGCCCCCTGGGTGGGGTGGTAGTAGTGGTAGGCATCCAGCCCCCCTGGCTAAGGGTGGTGGTAGGCATCCAGCCCCCCTGGCTTAGGGTGGTAGTAGTGGTGGGCATCCTGCCCCCTGGGTGAGGGTGGTAGTAGTGGTAGGCATCCTGCCCCCTGGCTAAGGGTGGTAGTAGAGGTGGGCATCCAGCCCCCCTGGCTAAGGGTGGTGGTAGGCATCCAGCCCCCCTGGCTAAGGGTGGTAGTAGTGGTGGGCATCCTGCCCCCTGGGTGAGGGTGGTAGTAGTGGTAGGCATCCTGCCCCCCTGGTTGAGGGTGGTAGTAGTGGTAGGCATCCTGCCCCCCTGGTTGAGGATGGTAGTAGTGGTAGGCATCCTGCCCCCTGGGTGAGGGTGGTAGTAGTGGTAGGCATCCTGCCCCCTGGGTGGGGTTGGTAGTAGTGGTAGGCATCCAGCCCCCTGGCTAAGGGTGGTGGTAGGCATCCAGCCCCCCTGGCTAAGGGTGGTAGTAGTGGTGGGCATCCTGCCCCCTGGCTAAGTGTGGTAGTAGTGGTAGGCATCCTGCCCCCCTGGTTGAGGGTGGTAGTAGTGGTAGGCATCCAGCCCCCTGGCTAAGGGTGGTAGTAGTGGTGGGCATCCTGCCCCCCTGGTTGAGGGTGGTAGTAGTGGTAGGCATCCAGCCCCCTGGCTAAGGGTGGTAGTAGTGGTGGGCATCCAGCCCCCTGGCTAAGGGTGGTGGTAGGCATCCAGCCCCCTGGCTAAGGGTGGTAGTAGTGGTGGGCATCCTGCCCCCCTGGGTGAGGGTGGTAGTAGTGGTAGGCATCCTGCCCCCTGGTTGAGGGTGGTAGTAGTGGTAGGCATCCAGCCCCCTGGCTAAGGGTGGTAGTAGTGGTGGGCATCCTGCCCCCTGGCTAAGGGTGGTAGTAGTGGTAGGCATCCTGCCCCCTGGGTGGGGGTGGTAGTAGTGGTAGGCATCCAGCCCCCCTGGCTAAGGGTGGTGGTAGGCATCCAGCCCCCCTGGCTAAGGGTGGTAGTAGTGGTGGGCATCCTGCCCCCTGGGTGAGGGTGGTAGTAGTGGTAGGCATCCTGCCCCCTGGCTAAGGGTGGTAGTAGAGGTGGGCATCCAGCCCCCCTGGCTAAGGGTGGTGGTAGGCATCCAGCCCCCTGGCTAAGGGTGGTAGTAGTGGTGGGCATCCTGCCCCCTGGGTGAGGGTGGTAGTAGTGGTAGGCATCCTGCCCCCCTGGTTGAGGGTGGTAGTAGTGGTAGGCATCCTGCCCCCTGGTTGAGGGTGGTAGTAGTGGTAGGCATCCTGCCCCCCTGGCTAAGGGTGGTAGTAGTGGTAGGCATCCAGCCCCCCTGGGTAAGGGTGGTAGTGGTGGTGGGCATCTGGCACCCCCTGGCTAAGGGTGGTAGTAGTGGTTGGCATCCGGCCCCCCCTGGGTAGGGGTGGTGGTGGTGGTGGTGCGCATCCAGGCCCCTGTGTGCATATGTGGCATTGGTGATGGGCATCTCGCCCCTATGGTGCTGCTGTTGCTGGTGTAAGTATATTCAGATTCCCAGTGTATGTGTGTGATGTGTCGTGTACGTGTTGTATGTGTTTTGTGGTTGGTGTCTGACTTACCTTCTGCGCCGTACGCGTCCGTGCCTGTTCCGGTAGTAGATGTAGAATATTGGTATGATCGGGACGAAGGGATTCATGGTTGGTTCGTGTCGTTCGTCCTTCTCGTTGCTTCGCGTCGTCCTCGTCGCTTGGCTTCGTCCTCGTCGCTTCGCGTCGTCCTCGTCGGTGCTGTGTTCGTCTCGTAGCCGTGGATCGTGTTGTGGCGCGATTCGGAGCTTATGTGCGCCTCTCCCGGATGCTTTGACGTGCCGTGCGTAGCGACGGGTTCGGCGCGTACGGAAAGCGCATCGTACTTGTTCGGCCGGACGGGGCTGCATTTTCCCTTCCGTGCGACTCGATTCGGCGTTTCCGGATTCGCCTCGGTCGGAGAACAGGACCTGGTTTGGGTGAGTACGGCTCGGCCGGGATTTTTGCTGTTGTGCGCATCGTACTTGCTCGTTCGGTGTACTGTACGGATCGGTCGGGAAACTGGCTTTCGCATGGCTTTTTTCCCGACCGAATAGTATTGGGTGCGCCTCCGACCGAGATCGGAATCGGCCCCAGTGTCTCAATTCTGTAAATCGAAAAACACAACATAAGACCTATTTCTGTGCCTCTCTACAACTGTGTCACTGGTACATTTATGGCCTGATTACGATGTCGGGCAGACTTGCATCTGCCGGACACTGTTTCAGTCCTGGGACCGACCGACCTCTGGTCGGTGGTCCCGACCGACCAATTACAATGCGACCGAAAACTGTTTGGTCACATACTCCCATTTCTCAATGAGAGCATGTGTTACGGCCATAACACAAGCTACCATTGAGAAATGGGAGGTGTTGTTCATCCCTGCGCCCTGTGGCAGGCACCTCAAGGTGCCTTTCACAAGGTGCAGGGGCCAACAGGGAGGCACTATAGCATGGGTACTCACAAACTTTCTCTCGGGGGCCAAATTTACAGTGTGGTTTGTGGCCGAGGGCCGCACCGGTGGGGGCGGGGTCAGTGGGGGAGGGAGGCGGGGCTAGAGCAAAAAAAAAACTATGACCATGAGGTTGAACACAGGCCCCTGCAGCGGACGCCTTCGTCCACTGAGCCACCAGACCCGGCATACACACATCTCTCTCTCTCTCTCTCTCTCTCTATCTATCTCTCTCTCTCGCTCTGTCTCCCTCCCTCCCACACTCTATCTCTCCCTCCCTCTCGCTATCTCTCCCTCCCTCTCTCTCCCCGTCTCCCTCCCTCTCTCTCTCTCTCTCTCCCTCTCTCTCTCTCTCTCTCTGTCTCCCTCTGTCTCACTCACTCTGTCTCTCTCTCCCTCTGTCTCACTCACTCTGTCTCTCTCTCTCTCTGTCTCCCTCCCTCTGTCTCTCTGTCTCCCTCCCTCTCTCTCTCTGTCTGTCTCACTCTCTCTCTCTCTCTCTCTCTCTCTGTCTCCCTCCCTCTCCCTCCCTCTGGCTCACTCCGTCTGTCTCCCTCTGTCTCCCTCCCTCTGTCTCCCTCCCTCTGTCTCCCTCCCTCTGTCTCCCTCCCTCTGTCTGTCTCCCTCCCTCTGTCTCCCTCCCTCTGTCTCCCTCCCTCTGTCTCCCTCCCTCTGTCTCCCTCTATCTGTCTCCCTCCCTCTGTCTGTTGCCCTCTGTCTCCCTCTCTGTCTCTCTCTGTCTCCCTCTCTCTGTCTCTCCCTCTGTCTCTCCCTCGGTCTCTCCCTCTGTCTCTCCCTCTGTCTCTCCCTCTGTCTCTCCCTCTGTCTCCCTCTCTGTCTCCCTCTCTGTCTCCCTCCCTCTGTCTCCCTCCCTCTGTCTGTCTCCCTCCCTCTGTCTCCCTCCCTCTGTCTCCCTCCCTCTGTCTCCCTCTATCTGTCTCCCTCCCTCTGTCTGTTGCCCTCTGTCTCCCTCTCTGTCTCCCTCTCTCTGTCTCTCCCTCGGTCTCTCCCTCTGTCTCTCCCTCTGTCTCTCCCTCTGTCTCTCCCTCTGTCTCCCCCTCCGTCTCCCTCCCCCTCTGTCTCCCTCCCCCTCTGTCTCCCTGTCTCTGTCTCCCTCCCTCTGTCTCCCTCCCTCTGTCTCCCTCCCTCTGTCTCCCTCCCTCTGTCTCTGTCTCCCTCCCTCTGTCTCTGTCTCCCTCCCTCTGTCTCTGTCTCCCTCCCTCTGTCTGTCTCCCTCCCTCTGTCTCGCTCTCTCTCTCTCTCTGTCTCCCTCCCACTGTCTGTTGCCCTCTGTCTCCCTCTCTGTCTCTCTCTGTCTCCCTCTCTCTGTCTCTCCCTCGGTCTCTCCCTCGGTCTCTCCCTCTCCCTCTGTCTCTCCCTCTCTGTCTCCCTCTCTGTCTCCCTCCCTCTGTCTCCCTCCCTCTGTCTCCCTCCCTCTGTCTCCCTCTATCTGTCTCCCTCCCTCTGTCTGTCTCCCTCCCTCTGTCTCCCTCCCTCTGTCTCCCTCTATCTGTCTCCCTCCCTCTGTCTGTTGCCCTCTGTCTCCCTCTCTCTGTCTCTCCCTCGGTCTCTCCCTCTGTCTCTCCCTCTGTCTCTCCCTCTGTCTCTCCCTCTGTCTCCCCCTCTGTCTCCCCCTCTGTCTCCCTCCCCCTCTTTCTCCCTCCCCCTCTGTCTCCCTGTCTCTGTCTCCCTCCCTCTGTCTCCCTCCCTCTCTCTCCCTCCCTCTGTCTCTGTCTCCCTCCCTCTGTCTCTGTCTCCCTCCCTCTGTCTGTCTCCCTTCCTCTGTCTCTGTCTCCCTCTCTCTCTCTCTGTCTCCCTCTGTCTGTCTCCCTCTGTCTGTCTGTCTCCCTCCCTCTGTGTGTCTGTCTCCCTCTGTCTGTCTGTCTCCCTCCCTCTCCCTCCCTCCCTCTGTCTGTCTGTCTCCCTCCCTCTGTCTGTCTGTCTCCCTCCCTCTGTCTGTCTGTCTCCCTCCCTCTGTCTCCCTCCCTCTGTCTGTCTCCCTCTCTGTCTCCCTCTCTGTCTCCCTCTCTGTCTCCCTCCCTCTGTCTCCCTCCCTCTCTGTCTCCCTCCCTCTCTGTCTCCCTCTCTCTCTGTCTCTCCCTCTCTCTGTCTCCCTCTCTCTGTCTCCCTCTCTCTGTCTCCCTCTGTCTCCCTCCCTCTGTCTCCCTCCCTCTGTCTCCCTCCCTCTGTCTCTCTCGGTCTCCCTCCCTCTGTCTCTCTCGGTCTCCCTCCCTCTGTCTCCCTCGGTCTCCCTCTTTGTCTCCCTCCCTCTCTGTCTCCCTCCCCCTCTGTCGCTATCTCCCTCTGTCTCCCTCTCCCTCTGTCTCCCTCTCCCTCTGTCCCTCTCCCTCTGTCTCCCTCCCTCTGTCTCCCTCCCTCTGTCTCTCTCTGTCTCTGTCTCCCTCTGTCCCTGTCTCCCTCTGTCTCTCTCTGTCTGTCTCCCTCCCTCTCTCTCTGTCTGTCTCCCTCCCTCTGTCTGTCTGTCTCCCTCCCTCTGTCTCCCTCTCTGTCTCCCTCTCTCTGTCTCCCTCCCTCTGTCTGTCTGTCTCCCTCCCTCTGTCTGTCTGTCTGTCTCCCTCCCTCTGTCTGTCTGTCTCCCTCCCTCTGTCTGTCTCCCTCCCTCTGTCTCCCTCCCTCTCCCTCTGTCTGTCTCCCTCCCTCTGTCTCCCTCTCCGTCTCCCTCTGTCTGTCTCCCTCCCTTTGTCTCCCTCTCCGTCTCCCTCCCTCTGTCTCCCTCCCTCTCCCTCTGTCTGTCTCCCTCTCTGTCTCCCTCTCTCTCTGTCTCCCTCTCTCTCTGTCTCCCTCTCTCTCTGTCTGTCTCTGTCTCCCTCTGTCTCTCTCGGTCTCTCTGTCTCCCTCTCTCTCTGTCTCCCTCTCTCTGTCTCCCTCTCTCTGTCTCCCTCTCTCTGTCTCCCTCCGTCTGTCTCCCTCCGTCTGTCTCCCTCGTCTGTCTCCCTCCGTCTGTCTCCCTCTGTCTGTCTCCCTCTGTCTCCCCCGACTCCCTCCCTCTGTCTCCCTCTGTCTCCCCCTCTCTGTCTCCCCCTCTCTGTCTCCCTCTCTCTGTCTCCCTCTCTCTGTCTCCCTCTCTCACCTCACCCCGCGTGTGTGTCAGCCCGGGCTGAGACAGCTTCCCGGGAACACACACAGCCACAGCCGCACCCGAGTACTTCACAGGTCTTTAAAAGACCATTCACTTGTTAATTAGGCTTTGTTGTATTTCACCTCTTCTTAGCACCCCTGCATCTCCTGCAGGGGTGCTAAGAAGAGGTGAAATACAACAAAGCCTCATTAACAAGTGAATGGTCTTTTAAAGAATCGCCCGGCCCCCATAGAGCAGAGTGTCTCAGAGTCCGCGCTGCTGCAACCGGCGGTGTTTGCTGACACTTTAAAAAAACAAAAAAACACATGTATGATGTCTGCAAAGTCCGCGGGCCGCCAAGGAAGGCTTGCCGGGCCGCTGGCGGCCCGCGGGCCGTACTATGAGTACCCGTGCACTATAGGTACCTCCTCGGCCCCCAACTGGAGGTTGCAAGCACAAGGGAGCCCTGCTGGGAACCCCCAAACAGGCTTTATGACATAGTTTCCATGTCCGACAGGCCGGCATGGAAACCATGTTGGAAACCATGCCTCGTAATCCCAAGGGCGGAAAGGCCTGCCCTTTGGGATTACGAGCCAGCTCCCACTGGCCGGCGGGCTCCATGAGCCTGTCATAAGCCATCCGGAATGACCAGCAGGTTTACTTTCCAACCGCCAGCATTGTAAAGCAGTGGTCGGAAAGTAAACCGAGTGGCCGATTTTGATGCCTTTATGGGGCGCATCATATTCGGCCCCTTAGTGTTTCAATACTTTTCTACTTAGATGTGTCAGATTTTAATTTTGGGAAACACTCCACATAAAACTGCACATTAATGTGTATCACAGCATATAGCTCACTAATCCTTCCGAGTACATGCAAACAGTGTGTGACAGCTTACATATATATTTCACCAGATGGTTCTAAAAGGGTACATATTCTTCACTAAAACTTGTAAATACATTTGTTTCTGGTTGAGTACAACAATACTCCCTGGATGAGTGGATGCGTGCATAGATAGTGCCTAAGTAATTCCCTCAGAATATAGGTAGTGCCTGCATGATTCCCAGAGTGTAAAGGAACTACATCAGTGGTTCCATATCTGCATAGTTAGTGCCTGTGTATTCACATAACTATATTGCTACTATCTGGGTGATTGGATGAACACATGGGTGTTACCTGCGTAGTTCAATGAGTACATAATTAGTGCCTGTGTGATTGGAAGAGTGCATGTGTAGTACCTGGGTGATTGAATAAGTCTAGATATCAGACTTGATATATAATTGCATACATGGCTCTCTAAGAGTATATATTGCTCTGTTACTCAGCGTCCACATGCATCAATAAGTTTCTAAAACTGAAATCAACAATTTTCACTTTTTGAAAACACAAAACCTTTTCCTAATGGCATACCTACATCATTTCGCAAATATTTCTTGTTTCTTTAAAACCTATATTCAGAATTTCTCAAAGAAAAGTTACATGCCAAGTGAAGCTAGCACAGAAGCTCTCAAAAGACATTCTTCACTATTACCCATCCCCAATTTTAAACAGAGCATGTTGAAAGAAATGCACCACCCTCACTATATATATGAAATATTCAACAGCCTTAAAGAACATAGATCACCATGTAAACATATATGTGATTTCATAAAAGATATACACCTTCAAGCCAGCTTTCCAAAAATATATAGATCTCTGCATCTTTAAGTAAACTCAACAGTCTCATTGTACATATAACTAACTGCAACCAGAAAAAACATATCCCACCATCTAAACATATGCAAACCAATCATATAAATTAAAAACCACATTAACAAACACATCCTAATACATACCTACCAAGTATTACTACTTTATGATTTAAATAGAGACACAGCACATTTTCTTATGTTTTATTCATGACTGCAGTACTCCTGTTTAATAATGTGACTAAAACTACCACAACTCCCAGAATGCAAATAATATAGACGTATTTATTCTGCATATAATGCTTAGACATTTAAAACATTGTCATTGTTAAAGGCATTTCTCATGGTAATTTTCAACAGTACTAACATCTTAACCACATACCCTTCGCCAGATACAGTTCATCTGATATATTTTTTTCACATCACTGTGATACTCTTTTTAATCAAACTCCCATATACATCTTCATTTCTAATGTACATCTTTTACATAATTAAAACGTTATATACATACCAGTGAATTGAGCTTGTAGATTATTTTGTTCTTTTAGCTCTGTCTGGATAGTTTTGACACTGTTAAGATTTGTAAAAACTAAGCACAAGAATGGTACACCACTCTCATAGAAAGCAACTATAAAATGGCAACCTCTTCAACTTTCCACTCTATGATCATGAGAAAGGCAGCAAATGAATTCAGGTCTTTCATTTTAGACTACTGTATCTCCACTTGTGAATGGTTAGCATCTTTTAACCCTTTCCCTCTCTTTCAAGATGAGGATCCTGTCGGCGCGTTTTTGTGTTTTTTTCGCGATCATCGCAGAGTGAATGTGAAAAAAAACGGAAGTTCAAACTTATATCTAGCTTCATTTAAAAAAATTGAAATACTACACAACAGTTTATTACGTAGTCCTAAGCTGGAAATGAAAGCTTGCCATTACTTAAATTGTGTCATCACTCCTCAACTTAAAAAAAAATGCTCGGTCTCTTTAACACCCTTTCCCCAATACACTCTTAGCTTAGTGTATCTAGTAACCCAGTTGAACCAGTAGGTCACAAGTTCACAACACATTCTAGAAGGAACATGCTACTTCCAAATGAGATACAGCAGGTGTGGTTTACTCCACAGATTCAAAAACATATCCAAGTCTGTATTACATTTCTATTTTTAAACAACAGCCAATAATAAGACATCTTTATAAGGCATCCAACACACTACCTTATTTTATTCCCTTTCATGATGACAGCATCTTATGAATTATATTTTTTTTAAAACAAAAAAACACCTCCATTTTAACTGCTTTTCCTTTGGAAAACTACCTCATTCAGCTCCAGCCTTCTCCTGACTTCTACTGCTCCTTCACTTCAAAATGCTTAGAGTATGGATTGTGGTCCACAACTATGGGGTCGATTCCGATTCGGGCCGGAAAATTCTCCGACCGAGCCGGACCCGGAGAGATTTCCGACCGAATCGGACCCGTGCAGTCCGACCGAACGAGTCCGATGCGTCCGTATGTTATCGGACACGAGTCGGTCGGACTCCCATTGAACTCAATGGGAGCCGGTCGTACAACGCGCGACGCGGGCTCCCATTGCCTCAATGGGTGCGAGGCGGACAAGGGCGCCTCTACAGCGAGTACGCCGCTGAAGCGCTCGCGGGCGTACACGCACAGGTAGGGGACCCATGGGTCCCCTCTGTGTGCGCCTCGCACGGGTACGCGTACAGGGGGTCCGACACGGACCCCCAAGTACGGCTCCGACAGCGAGTTCGAGTCGGACGGCGCGAGTCGGTCGGAGCGGTCGAGGTGCGCATCGTACTTACCCGGCCGGAAAACGTCTCCATTGCGCGGTGCGGACCGGGTCCGACCGAGTCGGTCGGAGCGGTACGGTCCGGGTACGTGTCGGTCGGAGCGGTCGGGTCGCCCGGACGAGTCGGTCGGCGACCCGCATCGTACTCGCCGGCCGGACCCGCGTACGGTTCGGTCGGGAAACAGGCTTTCGCATGGCTTTTTTCCCGACCGAATGGTATTGGGTGCGCCTCCGACCGAGATCGGAATCGGCCCCTATATCTATTGGGCTAAAGAGGCTGCAAAAAAAGAGAGGTATTGACAGGGACTTGGGTTTGCCAAATGTGCAGATTACTTGGTTTGGCCAGAGAGGGTTAAAGTTTCATCAGTTGCTGGCTTTGGTTAAATCCATTTGGACTCCCAGGCTCTTCACCTCATGATTGTGCACTGTGGTGGCAATGACCTAGGCACATTGACTGGGGTAGGGCTGGAAATGCTAATGAAAGAAACCTTTGCAAAACTGATGCCACTTTTCCCTCACACTGTCTTGGTGTACTCTATATATATGTCAAAGACAGAAATGGAGAGAAATGGAAGTGGTCAAATCAATTCTGTCCACAGATTAGCAGAGCCAAGAAACATGTTAATAAAACTGTTTCAGCATTCCTCAGAGACCATCGCATGGGCTGTATCTATAACAACAATCTGCGTTTTAACATGCATGGGGACCTCATCCCCCCCACCAGCAGTGTGCCAAGAGGCGTGTTTACAGAGTGGTGTAAAAAGTGGCGTGGCCTTCGATCACCTCTCAGCAATCCCACTGTGTGGGTCTTACTTGAGGTACCAGGTGGGTTAGTTGGCCCCTAAGGACTCTCAGAAGCAACGGGGACTTCATCCCCCAACCAAGAGCATGCCAGGAGGCGCGTTTGCAGAGTAGTGGACAAAGGGGGTGATGCTGGCTTTTTTTTTAATTTTGGAAAGGGGGTTGTGTGGCCCCCTTCCCATGGCGCTTTTGGGCCTCAGGACCCAATCCCCTGGGGTCTGACTCATTTTATTATTTATACTTCAATAAAAAGGGAGGGGGCCCAAGCGGCCCCCTCCCGAGGCCAATTTCGGCCCTGGGGACCCCATCCCCGAGGCTAGGCCTATGTTTATATTATTATTGATAAATGGGAGGGGGCCGATTTTGGCCCCGGGGACCACATCCCCCAAGGCCAGGCCTTATTTAATTTTTTTTTTAAATGGGTAGGGGGGCCTAGAAGGCCCCCCTACCCGGGCCGATATTGCAGATATTGCCGATATTGCGGTAGCCGGCATTGCTTTGTTATGTTATGTTATGTTATTTTGTTTTTGTATAGCGCATATACACCGACAGGTCTCTTAGCGCTTTGGAAGAAGCGGGACAGCGTCAAAGCGGGGAGGTCTCCATGGTATTGAGAGGTCTTATGTCGTATCTAGTGCTTCCCTAAAGAGAATAGTTTTTAGCTGCTTCCGGAAGAGAAGCAGACCAGGTTCTTTCCGAAGGGTATCGGGCAACTGGTTCCAGAGTTGTGGCAGGAGGACCGAGAAAGCTCGACCCCCTTTGGAAACCAAGTTACCCCGAGGGCAGACCAGCTGGATGGCTTCTGCTGACCGAAGGGCCCGCCCTGGCATGTATTTGATTAGGCGTTCCCTTATGTACCCTGGGGCATGTCCGTATAGAGCTTTGTGGACAATACAAAGTCCCTTGAATTTCACTCTCTGCTTAACAGGCAGCCAATGCAGTTTGCGCAGCAGTGGAGTGGCATGAGTTCTTCTAGGCAACCTGAAGATCAGCGTAGCTGCGTCATTCTGTACCACCTGAAGTTTCTTCGTGAGTTTCTGGGGGAGCCCGACATATAGCGCATTGCCATGGTCGAGTCGTGAGACAATAGTTGCTGATACTATAGTTTTCAGAGATGACACTGAAAGCAGAGGAACCAATTTCCTCAGCTGTCTTAGAAGACCAGTACATGTGCCCACCACCGAGTTGACTTGATGGATCATAGAGAGCTCAGAGTCGATCTTGATTCCCAGGCTTTTACAACTGGTGATGGGCTAGGGGGGCCCCTAACTCTTTGGGCCAAAACAGGCTGCTCCAGGGGTTGTTTTTTGATGGGAAGGCTAGTACTTCGGTTTTATCTGGGTTAATTTTAGGGAGTTTGCAGTCATCCAGTTGACTGTAAACCTGAGGATGTTCTGGACTGATACTTGGGCACAGACCGAGTTATCGATCCTCAGGATGAGCTGGGTATCATCCGCGTAGTTAAAAACCCGGCAGTCCATATTGGTTAGTGCGGCTACCAGGGGCTGCAGGTATATGTTGAAGAGGAGCGGGGACAGTGCAGAGCCCTGAGGGACTCCGCAGGAGATATTGCCCTTTTCCGATACCTGGGCACCAAGTTGGACCCTCTGCGAGCGACCTGATAGAAAAGATTCTAACCAATTATAGGCGTGCCCTCGAATGCCCAGGGCCGTCAGCCGGGTCAATAGTGTTGTGTGGCTGACCGTGTCGAACGCCGCAGAAAGATCTAAAAGAATCAGGGCGCTCGGCTCTTTGTTATCGGCCTTCATCCTGAGATCATCGAGTACAGATAGCATGACTAGCTCCGTGCTATGGTGGGCTCTGAACCCAGCCTGGCGAGGTTGGAGTAACTCATGTTCCTCCAGGAACGCTGAGGTTGTCTTCAGGACATGTTGCTCCACAACCTTCGCCAGGAACGGGAGCTGGGAGATGGGTCTATAATTTTTGAGCTCGGCCTTGTCTGCTCCCAGTTTCTTTAATAGGGGCATAACTCTGGCCTCCTTAAAATTAAAGGGGACTTGACCATTCGCCAAAGAGTTATTCAAGAGAGTGAGAATCTGACTCTCCAGGGCCGGCAAAGCCAACCGAAAGATCCTAGGCGGGCATGGGTCGGCCGGGGAGCCTGATTTGGTTCTATTTATCAGAAGCATCAGAGATTCTGGGTCCAGTGGAGGGAAGCTGGTGAGGAGCTGGCCGGTAGGAAGCGGGGGTGTAAGCATCTCCACGGAGCTCAAGGTGATGGGGATTTTTTCAATCTCCAGGAGGATGTCTGTTATCTTCTGGAGAAAAAAAGACTGCAGTGCATTACAGTCTGAGGGTGCTACTGCAGAATTTACATCTGGCTTTTTACTGAGTTCATTGAGGATCTTAAAAGTCTCCTTCTGTTTATTTGGAGCTTCAATTATGCGAGCCTCATAGTACTCAGCTTTCCTAGTTGTAATAGATTTTTTATAGAGAGCTAGAGTAGCTTTATAGTTTGTTAATTCCGTGGGGTCGTAGGCTTTCCGCCACTGTCTCTCGGCTTTGCGGAGGCTCTGTTTACTTTCCTCAGTGCCTCATTAAACCAGGGGGCCACCTTCCCTTTAAGTCTGGTTCTTTCTCTTCGTTCCGGTGCTATTTGATCGATGGCTGTTTGAAGAGTATTACTGAGGGTTTGGCTTTCTGTGTCAATGTTGCCCTCCTCCAATTTTGGTGGGGGTAGCCTCTGTAGAGTGTCCGCTAGATTGTCTGCCTGAATTTTGTGCCAGCTCAGCACTCTCCTCCACTCAGGCGGGTGTAGTGCAGGAGCACTATCCAATGGGACCCAACAGGAAATTAATGAGTGATCAGACCAGGCACATGGTTGAATACTTGTTAGCCTGACAAGATGGTTAGATGACCAGACTAAATCTAGGGTATGCCCTTTAGTGTGAGTGGGGCAATCCACCAATTGATGGAGCCCCAGATTAGACATTCCCAAGTCAAACTGCCTAAGCTGGGGTTCCCGTGGTTCCTTCTCCCAGTGGTAATTGAAATCTCCAACTACCATGAGTCTTTTATATCGTGTACTGAGATCAGCCATGATCTCAGCAAAATGATCATTGAAACCAGATGTTGTATCCGGGGGGCGGTAGACTACCAGGAGAAGGAGGCAGGAGGATTTGGAAGTAATTTTTACTCCCAGAATATCTGTGTTATCCATGCTCTCTGCTATTATCTTGGTGGCCATGAGTCTGGTGTTAAAAAGGATCGCCACTCCCCCTCCTCTCCTGTTGTCCTGCCTGTTATGCCAGAAGGCATCAAAATTGCCTGGTAGTGCAGCAATGATATCGGGGGTCGATGCGTCCCCTAGCCAGGTTTCTGTGAGTGCCAGTATGTCAATATCCCCCTCCTGGAAGAGTGCAAAGATCTCTAGGTGGTGTTTCTGTAGAGATCTTGTATTCAGGACAGCCACTTTTAATCCAGGGGGGTTCCCTGGCATAATCATGGAGGGAGGGGTTAGCCCCGGGGTCTTAAGGGTGTCTGTCCCGGGGTGTCTCAGGAGGTTTTCCGACCTCAGTTTGGCAATCACATGTGGCTTCAGCCCAAAGTTACATGTGGCTAGGGATTGCAATATCCTTGCAGAATATTGTTTCGGCGGACCAGGGGTCCTGGCCCCTTGACCCGGCTGGGCAGAGGGAGCTGAAAACATGCAGCTCCCTCTGCCCAAAAGCAATTCTGCTTCGCTTCATGGAAGCGAGAGGATTTTTCCTGCTCTCGCTTCCATGAAGCGAAGCAGAGTCTGCTATGGCATGGCGGGAGCAGTTCCCCCTCTGCAAACGCGACAGGGGGCGCGTTTGCAGAGTGGTGAAGGAAGGGGGCGGGGCCTGCGGGCCCGATCGTTTTTTTTTTGTTTTGTTTTTTTCCCCTGAAGGGGGCCGTGTGGCCCCTCTTCCTTTTTCCTATTTTTAGGCCCTGGGGACCCCATCCCCCAGGGCCTTACCCCTTTTTAAAATTAAAATTAAAAAAAAAACGGGAAGGGGGCCGCGTGGCCCCCTTCCCTGGGCCTGTATTGGCCCCGGGACCCCATCCCCCGGGGCATGGCCTCTTTTTTTTATTTGGAGGGGGCTGCGTGGCCCCCTCCTCAGGCCATTTAAGGCCCCGGGGACCCCATCCCCCGGGGCCGGCCTTGCACTTTTTTTTTTTTATACTTTTTTACCTTTGGGGAGGGGGGCTGCGTGGCCCCCTCCATGGCCACTTATGGCCCCGGGGACCCCATCCCCCGGGGCCTGGCCTTCGTTGGGGACTGTGGGGGTCCCCAAACCCCCCACAGTCCCGCTGGCTCCCCGTGTCCTACGGGAGCCGGCATTGCTGTTACACATGGGGAGCAGCTAACATGCTGCTCCCCATGTGGAAAAGCATCAGCTTTGGATATTGGAAGAGAGAGCAGGTTTCCTGCTCTCTCTTCCAATATCCAAAGCAGTTTGCAATGACAGGACGGGAGCCGCGAGGCTCCCGTCCTGTCATTGCAAACAGCAGTGTCCCGGGGGTAGGCACCCCGGGACACTGCAGGAGCCGGCCCTGGGGGTGGCGGTCCCCAGGGCCACCACAGGCTCCAGGAGGGGGCCGCGCGGCCCCCTCCTTACATTTTGAAAGCCCCGGGGAGGTGGTGGTCCCCGGGCTTGGGGTCCAAAACGGACCCCCATTGTAATTTTTCTTAGTGCCCCGGGAGGTGGTGGTCTCAGGGCGTGTGGGGGCTGGAGCCCCCACACAGGTTTTTCAAAAATAAAAAAGAAGCCCCGGGGAGGTGGCGGTCCCCGGGGCTGCGGGAGGGCTCAGAGCCCTCCTGCACCATTATACATAAAGCCCCGGGGGGTGGTGGTCCCCGGGGCTTGGGGGGCCCTTAGAGGCCCCCCACACATAAAATTAGCTCCCCCCCAGCATGCCCCCGGGACTTGGCCCACCCGGGGGCCAATTAACATCAAAGCGCGGTCTCCCGCGCTTCGATTTTTTTTTTTTCCGGCAGGATTCGCGCACCCTGAGCGCATCCTGCCGATTTTTAAAAACAAAAAAATAATAATTTTTGCCCAGGGGTCCTTGTGGGACCCCTGAGCAGACCTAGGGGTCAGGGTGTTTCTACCCTGCCCCCTTTGTGCGCTTGCGCACTTGTTTCTGTCCCTCGGTTCTACCGAGGGACTAAATGGCTGCCAACATTTCCTGAATCGGAATGTTGACAGCCAGCTGACAGCCAATTAACATGCAGCTCGTGATCGGGACGGTGCGCGCAGGGTGCGCTGAGGGTACGCGGACCCTACTCGGCCATAGATATATCTATCTTTTTACTTTTGATTTTCTCAGCAACTACTGAACGGATTTACACCATTTAACAAAAGGGTTCTTTCTGAACCAAGAACTACCTCTTTGCCAAATTTGGTGTAATTCCGTTCAGCAGTTCGGGCTGTAGCCGTGTCTAAAGTTTCCTATGGAAAATTGCATGGGGAAAACGCGTTTTGGGACCCCCTTTTTCTCGCCCCCGCTTGATGAATCCCCCGAGACTTTCAGGGTAGGAGCGGACCGGAGCGGGCCATAAAGTTTGAAAATTTTGCGAAGATACGTCAACCGGCAAGAGAGTTATTTCAAATAGAATGTCGCGGATTTCCTATGGATAATAGGTTGTAACTATAACTATCTACTGGCGACCGCCAGTAGATAATATATATATATGTATATATATATATATATATATATATATATATATATATATATATATATATATATAATACATATTATACAATGTAATTAAAACAATAAAACCAAATGTATGTTTATGATAGAAGGACAATACTGATAAAAAGAAATTCAAACTAAAACTAAACTAACCGATAAAACCAAACTCTAAACAAACTTAACCAATAAAAATAATACAAACAATTAAATCAACAATAGAAAAGGCACACAACTTTGATCAACTTAATACTTAAGGTCCCCATGCATGTCAAAAAATGACAAAAGCTGCAAGATGAGGAAATTCTGCCAAAAATGACAAAAGCTGCAATAGGAGGAAAGTCTGCCGGATTCTCTGACCATACCCTGAAAAAAGAAATATATACACCTTGAATACTAACTTGCAAAGTAAGTAGAGCTTATATTTAAACTAAAACTTGTTGTAATTAAAAATGTAAAATAGCAACTAATTCACAAAACACTTTCCAACATCTATCTCTTTACATATATTTACTATAAGAAAACAAAACAACTTTGAGAAAGAGCTACCCTGCCAAAAAACATCACTGACCACACACAAGAAAAAATGAATAAAAAATTAAGCAAATGTAAATTATTATAAAATAGAAGCTGCAAAAAAGTGTGAAACATCTAAGAAGAACATACATTCAAGTATAAATAATAAAAGTAATTGCATACTTTTATACGTAATGACAAACGTATAAGCATTTAAAAATTATAATTATTTATATTATTATACTACATTACAGTCAATTTGCATTTGAAATAAATAAATTATAGCAGTAGTCTATATCCCTGTCACAGAGGTAGCTAACCACTACAGTTAACTAATAGAAAGCCCTTTCGACCACCAAAACAAACATAAACTAAGCCCCCTAATGGATTTTGCTCCAGGCGCTGATGACAACCCAGATTCCAAACACCATGATGGAATGCCTATGGCAGCACCTTGGAATAGGAAGCCAAAACAAACAACGCAGTGGAAGGATGGTAAAATGCTTCATGATCCACACCAGTCGGAACCCAACCTTCTCTCTGTGAATTTAAAGAAGCATTACAAAAAGAGTAAAGCTTCCAACGACTACGAATGGAGCACTCTGTAACACAAATTGAACTTAAACCTACAAAACAAATGAAAATAATTTGACATTTACAATTTAAAGTCAAACTTTTGATAAACGATAAAGGAGTAGATTACTTACAAATAACATTCAAAAGCATAACTCTCAAAAAAGGATATAATCTTAACCAACATGACAAATCAATTTGTAGAAAAAAAGGGAGAACAAGCAGCTGGGTCATAGATGACTGCACCACCCGGACTAGTCACTAGTTGTAAAAAGTATTGCCCACCTCAAATGGTCTGCTGCTTGTAGACCATAAATATAACTATGTAAATTAGTTGGATGAGAGGCAATATATAGACACAAGCAATATAATACACAAGAACACATCAGTGACAGGCATTTGCAAATAATCGTTTCTGGTCTTTTTTTATTCTCAGATGTGCTTCATAAGATAGAACTAACCAACGCGTTTCGCCCAAACATGGGCTTCTTCAGGGCTGTAATGGCATACAACATGAGTGTAATTTAGAATATTGGTTTGAAGACCACAAGAAGCATCATAAACATGTGAGAAAAAAGGAAATTTAAAGAAAAAGGATATAATAAAGAGGAAAGAAAAAAACGGGGCCAAGGAGAGAAGTGAAAAAGCGTTAATAAAAGTGAAAATAGCCAGGGGGGGAGGTCGTGTGTGTTCAAAAGAAGAGGAAAAAATAGTGCAATCACCAGTATGTGAAAGAGTGTGCATTACTTAAAACCGAAGAGATATTGACAAAATAGTGAGTATAGTTGTTCAAAAAGTGATACCATGTGCAAAGCTACTTCTAGACCTGTGCTATTATGCAAAGAGATCTAATGTTAATTGATGGATGCTAGCTTACCAATAGGGTAGAGGAATGATATGTATCCTCAGAAGCTGGGTCAAGAAAGATAAAAACGAGTCCTAAAAAAACGACAGAAAAGTACAATGAACCTGTCTACAACCAGACTGATAAGCCAGAGCGATAGCTAGTAAGAAAATGAAGGCGCGTCATACCTAGGGCGCATAGGTGAAGCTCATGGTAAGCGATGTCCTATGAGTGTAAGTAATATGACGTACCTGCAAAGAAAAATGGTTAATGGATTATAAATGTGGAGAAACTCCAGCGCTATAGCAAACCACGTGTACTCTGTGGGTCAGAAAATTTAAGCCCAAAGTCCTCCATATTCATGAGTCTAGTGATGTTGAAAAGGGCTAAAGTGTATTAGAGAACAGTTTTAGATATTAACGAAGCACTAGCCTAAGGTAAATGGCAAATTGCAAAGCCCATATAGCATGAGGCACATAGGTAAGAGAATAAACCACAAATCTGATGGTGGATGTGCAAAGCACTAGGACAAAAGTACAGGCCACGGTTGAGTTCATATATGTGCAGCTTGCAGAGAAACGGTGCGGACCAAAGTATATTCAATTCAATGCCAGTCCCGGTCCAGATGATGATGATATCATCAATGTAGCGGCCCCAGAATTGGATATGTTGAAAGGCAACATAAAGAGACGTAATCAGGAAGTCCAGAGACTTTCGTTCATTACCACCTACTCTACATTAAACCATGAGGTATTTAAGTCCCTAGGCAAACACTGGGCTTTACTGAAAGGGGTGCCTGGAATCAACAACATGATCACTGAAAGACCATCTATGACATTTAGGAGAAGTAAGACCATTAGGGATGTCCTATGCCCTAGCTATACCCTACAGAATAAACCAAAACAAGGGACATGGCTTACTAAACCTAAAGGTTTTTATACATGTAGCACCTGCAACATCTGTCAGCTGGGTTGCAACAGAACGATGACGTTCAGTTACAACACCAGCACCAAACATAAGATTCAGCATTTCATTAACTGTCTCACCAGCTTTGTTGTCTATGTCATCATTTGCGGTTGTGATAAGATCTTTGTTGGCAGCACAACCAGACAACTCAAAGTTCGCATTCAGGAACACCGCAGAGCTGCCCTAAATGGGGACACTTCATATGCTCTTGTTTCACACGAGTGTAGAGTGGGTGTTGACCGGGCCTGTTTTCGATTCCATGGCATAGACACAGTCACTAGCAGTACACGGGGCGGTGACAGGGCTCTCTTGCTGAGACAACTAGAAGCCAGATGGATTTGCAAGCTACGTTCCTCAATCCTAGGCCTCAATACAGACAGGGAGTTACACTACTTTCTCTAAACGGTATGGCCAACTGTTTCTTATGACCAACCGTGTTTGTCAGACTGTCAGCATTACATGAGTCTCATTGTTTTCAATGTTGTCGCAAATGTACGATTGATCCCTCAGTTTCCCCATTCCCCTTTTGCCCTCCCCTTCTGTTTTTCTTTCTGTAACATCTTGTGCAGCAATAAGTGTCGTACGGTTCTATTTCATGTCTGTACGGTCTCATGTCTTTTCTGTAACAATGTAAATATAAAAGCTGTCCCTCTCAATTTACTGTGCACTAAATGTAAAATTTATTTTGAACTGCGATTTTAGGAAATACTGTTTATGCGCTCTTGTTCTCCTATCATGCTGCATTGACCTCGTCCTGGCATTTAACTAGATAACGTATAATGTTTGGGTTACCTCTAGTGGGACCCCATGTTGGGTAAGCCTTTACTCATGTATTTGATGGAACATGGCTCCACGCATTATCGCCACATTATGCAGTCTGAGCACCTTCGTTGTTACCTTAGTGGCATTGTAACCATACTGCCGCCTATACTTCAAAGCTCGATGTAGCAGCCTGTACTATGATCATTATTATTTCAGATGTATGGAATATTCCTATAGATTCTTTTTCTGTCCCTTCTCTGACTTTTGTAATCACAAATATGCATTGCGCATCAATCACATTTTGATGCACGTTCACTAGGTATTTTGAATTGTTCTCACTGCATTGTCACTTCTTTTAAATATTTAAGGATTGCGTCTCCAATCACTAGGTAACTATAAGGGCTTTCAACGCTGTCTGCTCTGACCTACCTTAGCAGAATGTTAGAGTTGGCACCGTATTGCTAGGATTACTGGTACTGCTTCTAACTTTAGGACATTCAGTACGTCTCTGCTTCTTAGTCTTCCAATCGGTTTTCTTTTTAATTAGCTCTGTGCCTACAACCGTTTTCTAGCAACTTGCGTAGGGGTTTACCACACCTCTCTGCATTTTAAATCTCTATCACTTTACGTCGTTTCGCACTGAGTCGTATACCGGAAGTGAGTATGGTATCTCACTTCATGTAGCGCGGTCTAGTTTTTAAGGGACACGCTTCTTTGCGCCGTTTTTGATACCGGAAGTGAGTACACACTTCACTTCCTATGGTGCAGTCTAGCTTTTCAGCCCGCCGGTAATTGACGGATGCTTTTTAAATACATCTGCGGGCTTGTTCTAGTTTCTTACTATCCTGCTGGTCACAGGACGTTCCCCGGACACGGCTCCTTGAACAGATACGGTTAATACCGTTTGAAGTAAGTGATCACCCCTGTTTTGTCATACCTATTTCCAGCGCTTCTTGTTTTTTTTAAATCTATTGTCGTACCCCGTTTAACCTTTGTCATGTGGAGAATTAATCCCAGTGCGTCATTAGCTTATTCTGCTTCCACGCGGAGTACTGGTCCTACCCCTTTCTTGTCATACTTCTTCCCAGCGCTACTCGTTTATAAATCTATTGTCGTACCCCGTTCAACCTGTTTTCGCGCGGAGAATTAATCCCAGCGTGTCATTAGCTTACTCTGTTTCCACGCGGAGTACTGGTCCCAGCGTACCGTTCACTCTACCACGTTAGTCCACAGCTCGCAAATTACCCCCTAACCTGAGTAATCGAGTTTCGTACCGTGTACACGCGTCATGAGCCCTATTTGTTTCCACACGGGTTTCTGTTCCTAGTGCACCGCCTCCTGAAACCGTACACGTTTGCAGCGTGCACTTTACCCCATTACCACAATTATTTAGTGCCGTATTTCATACTCTGCACGCCTACCGATATACTTTGGTCCGCACCGTTTCTCTGCAAGCTGCACATATATGAACTCAACCGTGGCCTGTACTTTTGTCCTAGTGCTTTGCACATCCACCATCAGATTTGTGGTTTATTCCCTTACCTATGTGCCTCACGCTATATGGGCTTTGCAATTTGCCATTTACCTTAGGCTAGTGCTTCGTTAATATCTAAAACTGTTCTCTAATACACTTTAGCCCTTTTCAACATCACTAGACTCATGAATATGGAGGGCTTTGTGCTTAAATTTTCTGACCCACAGAGTACACGTGGTTTGCTATAGCGCTGGAGTTTCTCCACGTTTATAATCCATTAACCATTTTTCTTTGCAGGTACGTCATATTACTTACACTCATAGGACATCGCTTACCATGAGCTTCACCTATGCGCCCTAGGTATGACGCGCCTTCATTCTCTTACTAGCTATCGCTCTGGCTTATCAGTCTGGTTGTAGACAGGTTCATTGTACTTTTCTGTCGTTTTTTTAGGACTCGTTTTTATCTTTCTTGACCCAGCTTCTGAGGATACATATCATTCCTCTACCCTATTGGTAAGCTAGCATCCATCAAGTAACATTAGATCCCTTTGCATAATAGCACAGGTCTAGAAGTAGCTTTGCACATGGTATCACTTTTTGAACAACTATACTCACTATTTTGTCAATATCTCTTCGGTTTTAAGTAATGCACACTCTTTCACATACTGGTGATTGCACTATTTTTCCTCTTCTTTTGAACACACACGACCTCCCCCTGGCTATTTTCACTTTTATTAACGCTTTTTCACTTCTCTCCTTGGCCCCGTTTTTCTTTCCTCTTTATTATATCCTTTTTCTTTAAATTTACTTTTTTCTCACATGTTTATGATGCTTCTTGTGGTCTTCAAACCAATATTCTAAATTACACTCATGTTGTATGCCATTACAGCCCTGAAGAAGCCCAAGTTTGGGCGAAACGCGTTGGCTGGTTCTATCTTATGAAGCACATCTGAGAATAAAAAAAGACCAGAAACGATTATTTGCAAATGCCTGTCATTGATGTGTTCTTGTGTATTATATTGCTTGTGTCTATATATTGCCTCTCATCCAACTAATTTACAAATCAATTTGTGTATAAATAATAAACATCATTTTTTATTACCGCAGTCAAAATATTAAATAAAACTCCAATCTTAAGTAAGACTGATATATTAAAATAATATCTAAATAATTTATATTAAAAATCTAAACCTCACCAACCAGACAGCTCAAAGAACAAACTCAATCTGTTACGTACAATTATTACAAAACATAAAATACACATTTCCAACTAACAATCACATAATACTTACACAAATATTAAAATCTACCAATTCCCATCGAAAGCAAAAAAATTTAATATGACTTACCATTCTGTAGCTGCAGATCGTCCTCTGTATCCATGAGGTCAAAAAATCTAATCCACCAAAATCGGAAAAAAAGTTTTTCAAAAAGCCCCCAAAAATGCAAAAATAAAACCAGTCAAATAGAGATCCCTCGAAGCAATCCAAAGAACCTAGGATGCATAAACCCCCCCAAAAAAAATGTGAAAAATAAAACACTCATAGAAACCAGAAAAAAGGAAATGAGATTTCCTTTAAAAAAATAGTAAATCCAAATGCCCATAGGACACATTCATAGAGAAAAACCTGCAATGTAAAACAGAAAACCCACCCACAAAAAACATTACATTTCTAAAAGTACATATACATTACACTTCATCATCATAAAGCAAGTAACATAACACATTCTAATATAACATATCGATACTTTACTAAAACAGTGTATGAAAATCCAAACCCACACACTAGTGAAAAACACTACAATTAATACAACCATGGGCTCTACTACGATGTCGGGCGGAGTTTCCTCCGCCCGACATCTTCTCGGTCATGGGACCGACCAACACCCGGTCGACGGTCCCGACCGACTAATTAGGATGCGACCTAACACTGTTCGGTCGCATTCCTATACTATATAATGGGAGCATGTATTCTGGCCGGAATGCATGCTCCTATTGTAAAATAGGAGGTGCAGTTCATCAACCAGAGGCCGTGCACCCATGGGGGCCCCCAAAGTCAAATTCTGACTGCCTTTCTGTGTTGGAAAGGCCGGCACAGAAAGGCTGCCGAAATCCGACATCGTAATCCCAAGGGCGGGAAGAGCCGCCCTTGGGATTACTGACAGCATTCCAACTGATGGACAGGCTCTCTGAGCCTGTCGGAAGCCAGTCGGAATGACCGGTCGGATTCCTTTCCGACCACCTGTATTGTAATGAGGCGGGCGGAAAGGAATCCGACCGGCCAATTACGATGCTGTCGGAAAGGCTCTGATTGATGGTCAGAGCCTTTTCCGACAGAATCGTAATCGGCCCCTAAATGTACAGAAGACTCACAAACAACACTATAACTAACTTCTAGACTGCCTTTTTACACCCCCACCCTCAAAACCTCCAAAAAAACTTAAAAAAGAACTTACCTGTTCCAACAAATTGGAGCACCTTACCGTGACCTTGAGCCTTGAAAATAGATTACAAATGACACAAATAAACTACAAAAAAGAAGGTAGTCCACATAGAAATGAAAGGGAAAATAAATAAAAAATGTTGAATAAATGTAATCAGAAATGTAAAAACATTTTAAACATGTCAACAACTTTGTAAAAACAGTTTCAAAATGGTGAAGTAAAAACCAAATAATAGTATAAATATATACAATTATTTAATATATACTGAAAAGCATATGTTAAAATTATGTTAAAAATGTCCAAATGAAACAATTTAAGAAATATTAAATAAATGTGAAGCAATAGAAAAAAGCCCAACATATAGTACTATTTAAATTTGATTTACATTGTTTATATAATGATAAAAATGGAGTCAAAGTAGTTTTGTTTATCAATATAGAAATGATTTTTAACTAGAAATATATACCTTTAAAAATTTTAAATATACATTAAATAAGCTTTGAGAAAATAAATAATAATTGAAAAATGTGCTACATGTCTTCTTTATTCTATGAATATATGTAAATAGTGATGTAATTTATTAAAAATATACATCAAACTACTTTTTATATTGTCTTTCTACACAACATTAACTCACATTAACTACCCCTACTACCTAGAAATACAATTTAGCAAAAGTATTTCACATTGAAATGGTTAAATTAAATAATCACACTCCAATGTAAACCATTCTGAAGAAAGTGTTGGACACTAAAGGGGTGACATTTACTATTCCCACTCCATTCTTAACTAATTTAGGGAAGGTGTTGTACACTAAGGGGGTGACATTACTAATCCCACTCCAATCTAAACCAATTTGAGAAGGTGTTGGACAATAAAGGGGTGACAATTACTATTCCCACTCCAATTTAAACCGGTTTGGGGAAGGTGTTGGACACTAAAGCGGTGACATTTACTATTTCCATTACAATCTAAAGCATTTTACGCAAGGTGTAGAACACTAAAAATTGTATATACATAATTAATTCTCCATATTCACGCATACTTTTTGATCTATAAAATAAATTAAAAATTACCTTAAAGACACAATAACCCAAATTGAAAACCCATGTATTTATATTAGACATTGATGTATAAAATATATTTATCACTATCAATGATTAATATATTTTTATATATATTTATACTCCTGAACTCTAAAACACAACATGAAAAAATTCAGATTCAAAGAATGAAAATCATAAAAGTAAAAAAAAATGTATGGCACAAATTTTCTAATTAAATAATAAAATTATGTTTACACTAAAATGAATACATTTTAGTATATATATATTTCCAACAACAGAACTTATTCCAATAATAAACATAATACAAGATTGCATTATTAAAATTTCATTTAATAAATTGTTCATAAACAAACCTATAAATATAAAACAAAATATTTATAATTTATAAATAACACATACTTTTTCTATTTTCATAATTGTACTATACAACATTTCAAGAATGTTTTAAAATAAATGTAAATCTAAAAATTAGAACATTTTTCAGCAATTTAATTACAATAACATTATAATCTTCAACATTTTTAAACAACTATTTTAAAAATTTATAATAAATTGAATTTAAAAATGTTACATATATAATTTGTTATACAAATAAATGTACAAATAATTTACATTATTAATTAATTTTGATATATTTTAGATTTTACCAAATGTTCTATCATTTTAATCTTTATTTTCACATTTGTAATAAAATAGATTGATTTTCATTAAGGGGCCTATTAAGATGTCGGTCATGAAGCCTCCGACCTCGGTTTCAATTCCTACTGGCTAATTTTGATTCAGCCAGTCGGAAGTGAAACCGGCCCGTCATTCCGGCTGGCTTCCGACGGGCTCATGGAGCCCATCGGCCAGTCGGAACCGGCACGTAATCCAAATGGACTGCGGTTTGTGCCGTCCGGTATACATTGCATGGTTTCTAGCAGGGTTTCCATGCCAGCATTTCCGACTTAGAAACCCTGCCAGAAAGCGTGTTTGAGGGCCCCTAGCAGAGCCCCCTTTTTCTTGCGGCCTCCGGTTGGGGGCCGTGGGGGCACCTATTTTGTCCCCCCTGTTAATCCCTTCCCCCCTATGGCAGGCACAATGAGGTGCCTGCCACGGGGTGCAGGGATTAACACCACCTCCCATTTCCCTATTGGCCAGTTTACGGCCGTAACACATGCTTACATTGGGAAATGTCAGAATGTGACCGAACAATGTTCGGTCGCATCCTAATCAGGCGGTCAGGACTGCCGACTGGAGGTCGGTCGGTCCCATTTCCGAGACAGTGTCGTCCGTCCGATATCGTAATTGGCCCCTTAATATAATTTATATATACATCGAAATAATTATAAAGCATTATTTCAAGAAATTATTATTGTAACAAAATTAATTTATACATTTTATGAAATCAATTTGCATTTCATTAAAATAATTAACATAATATTTAAATTGAAATATTCACTTTTTAAAAATCTCGCCACCCTTATCCCATAAAAACCCAATATCCTGCTACAAAAAAAATATGTATGCATTATTTTTACATACTAACACAACTAAAAAATACATTTTAAACATGTCATAATGAATAAATTATCTTACTAAATGCACAAATAAAAAATATTAAACATATAAAATCAAACACACTAAAATAAATACATACAAAATAACAATACTATATATAGCAATATTTTCTAAATCAATATTATTTACAACGATATTAAAAACAACACTTAAAATAATATTCTTACCTTTGATATACCTGTTGACGATATTTCTGACATCTCGATGTTCTCGACACAATATTTTTGTAACAACATTTTTTCTCCAATATTTAGTCTAAACACCTACTAGTGATGTCACACACATATTGGAAAACTAGGAGGGCAATCCAAGGATCAAACTGGTGGGTGGAGCTACCCACAATTCCTCCCTAGCAATACCCACCAGCTCATTCCACTTTATTCTGTTGGTGGGAAGGAGAGTGGTGGTTTAGGGGGGAGGAGAAGCAGCCCAACTCTCATAATCCCCTATTGCCTCCCCTCCTACCCAACCAACAGTAGAAATGAACCTGGAAGTGGGAATTAAAATGGGATAGATCACAATTGTTCCTGGTCCCTTTCCTATCAATTCCAAATTCCTAGTTTCATTTCACACAAATCTTTTGTTTCAGAATTCTTTTTTCGCTAAGAGAAGCATTGAGAAGTTAAAGAGATGTGTGTCTGTGTCCCAGCAAAGAGCCAGACACTGTTGGGATGTTTTATCAGGCTAATAGAAATGTCTAACAGTGTTTAGCGCCTTGATGGGACACAGACAAGCAGTTCTGTGCCCTAGTAAGGAAATAGACGTAGATTGTATTTTTGCTAGTGAGTGAAGGGCTGTGTTTCTATGCCCTAGCAAGGAGTCAAGATGCTGTTTGGATTGTGTCTAAGCTGTTTGTGCCCAGAAAGGAGTTCGATTTTGTTATACTGTTGAAAAATGCAAACAGCACCAGTCTCTTTGCCAGGGCACAGAAACACAGCTACTTCTCATCTCAAGGTGCTTCTCTTGGTGAGAGATAAATTGTGAGAAGGAACTGTGGGGCATATTAGCAAGACCCACATTAAAATTAACGCCGTTTTAGCGGCAGGAAACTGCCGCTAAAACGGCGATAATGGGCTTGCTAATATGCGTTATAGAATTCCAATAGAAGCCCAGGTTAGATGTGTAGGACATCTAACCTGGGCTTCTATTGGAATTCCATAACCCATATTAGCAAGCCCATTATCGCCGTTTTAGCAGCAGTTTCCTGCCGCTAAAACGGCGATAATTTTAACGTGGGTCTTGCTAATATGCCCCTGTGTGTCTGTGCCCCAGAAAGAAGACAGATGCAATTTGTTTGTTGGCAAACACAAAATCTAAACTGTGTCTGGCTTCTTTTCAGAACTGTATGTCTGTGACTCAGCAATGAGTCAGACACAGTTTGGATTTCTTCTTTGGCTGGGGAAAAATCTAAACTGCAGCTGGCTTTTTTTTTCAGAATTGTGTATGAATTCAGCAGAGGTTCAATTATGTTGATTTATTGTGGATTTCCCAAAGAAATTCATTGAAATCTTGAAATACACAAAAAAAACAGTGAATACAACTAGAGAAGAAAGAAAAATGTAAAACAGGGCTTGCTCCTGTAACTTTTTTTAACACAATGGAAACCCATTAAAATGATATTGGATTTCATTCATCAGATTCTTCCTGTTGCAAAGATGAATAGTGCTTGTGGTTTGTTCAAGCTATAGCTTACAATGTTTTTTCACTGTGTACTAACCATACATTACTTGATAATAAAAAAATCTGGTGAATAGAAATTGGAGCTGAATTTAGGATAGGCATTTTTTAAATGTATATCAAACAAAGGAGGGACTAGAGGTGCTTGTAGGTCCAGCATACATGCCCCTAGGAAATCAGCGTTAAGACCTGAGTATGCAATTCCTTAGAGAAGATAGAAGCAGAAGTCTGGTCGGTATACCAAAATATTCCAAGGTTGGAGACGGGTGCCTCCCACTTTAGGAATTAGAGCCCTCACACACCTGGCTGGGAGTCATGCTTCATCATAGGGCATGCTCCTTGTCAGGACAGCGGTGCAATGCCTGATGGACACCCTATGAGGGGCTCTTTGTCGGAGATCTTTTATTCCAAAAGCTGTAAGGTGCGGTGTGAGTATGGGGCCTCGTGGTGTAGATGTGTGTAGAAGGTGTGAGGGAGCTGTGAAGGGGATTCTAAAATGAGACACAGTGGTACTCAAAATTAATTTTAATCAGCGAGTCCACTGGTCCCAATTAAAATGTAGGGTGGCTCACCACTGAGGTAATGTTCAGTGGTGGCTAAAGTGTACAGGTCAACATGTTTCTTGTCTAGGATGTCAAAATGATCAAGTGCCAATTCTTCAGGACCAAATGTTAAAAAATGACTATCTACACATTGGTTGGTTTTCTTATTAGTATTCAATGTTAACCAAACACAGAAGCAACCTAACATTGAGGTACCTTGTGGTCGAACCGACCCATCTTAGGTTATTCACCAGCTACATCGAATCACTGGTGGAGGGTACGTTAGGACTTTTAACATCAATTGAGCAGCGGCTCAGTACCCGGGCAACCTACCCTCTCTCCACCAACTCGGTAGAAATGTACCCATGAGTTTTAGTTTATGGATAGGGGTCATTTTTACCACTCATAATTCTAGATTACCCATAAAGCCAGATGATGTTGTGTAAGTTTTTTCAAAACATTTTATTGTTGACATCAACTTACGAGGTGAAGTCAAACATATCGACAAGTTTAATAGATAATAGCAAATTTCCTACTGTCCTGTGCTCTCACACTTCTCCCAATTAAAATGGTACACAAGTATGGGTGGGCCTATCACCCTGGTCTGGTAAGGCAGAAAAAGCACTGGTGGGAAGCAGGAAAGGTGAGCTTGGCATTAGGTTGATTTTTGGGATATGATGGTTGCGTTATTTAGACTCGGGCCAGCGGCAACCTGGAGAAACCTACCAACCTAAGAATTTCTGAAAATTAGACATCTGGGGGATTTCTGGGTGGTATGGCTTTCATGTCGGACTTCACTGTGCTTCCCAGAATGCCCTGAAAACATCATACTTTGGTTCAACAGTTAACATCTACTGATAAACTCACTATATCACATGTGGGTAGGTCTACTTTACTGGACAGAAAAATTTGACCCTGCAATAGGCCCACCAAAACATGTGGCATACAGCTTTTATTGGGTGAAGTTTGGAAATATTGGTTGGGAGGACTTTTACTGTTTGCCACAAGTTCAGGAGTTTCGGGCTACAGAGCAATGAAAAATGTGTGATTATTCTACTCATACTTTAGCATAAGCATGGCATTCTGTTTAACAAAACCTAGTGGTATTCACACAAGCCACATCACTCTGGATTCCCCTCAGTCTCTATTTTTAAGAAAAGTCTGGGGTTGATAGTTTTATATTTTCTCAGTGTTCTATAAACACGACCTGGTAGATACTTTTGGCCCTTAGGCAAATATGGGTATGGACCGACTTACCAGCTTAAGTTGAAGGAATAGAAATGTCAAGACCCATGCATTTCTCTCAAACTAAGCTGGCGAACTTATGTATTGGGCACATAACAGCCTGACAGAGTTTTTCAGGCATTTTGATTTATTGTTGTGGATTTAGGTAAGTTTTCTTTACAAGTGGGAACACACAGGAAAATCCACACTTTAATTTTTAAAGGATTTATTTTAAGCCTAATTTAGCGCTGAAAATGTAACATAATAAACGCAGAAATCAATATTATTGAGCGAAATGAATAATCACTGAATGGAAATATTATGAAAGTAGACAATATATTATGTAGTGTATATTAAAGGATTTAACTGCCGTGCCACAGCTCTGACAAAACTCGCACCGCTTGCCCGCCCTCTTATGACTACACAGTAGTCATCCAGGCATGCAGCGTGGCGGTCCCATGGTGGTGCCTCTGTTAAAGGCAGCACCACCATTAAAAAAGGCACCGCAATGGGACTACACTACGAGGTTCCTGCACATGTTATGCCCGCCTGTATGCATCCACATATGTTTGAGGCACAGGGGAACCCTGTAGGCCCCCCTTTGTTTCCTCTCCACCAGGCTTTTCATGGCAGTGGAACTGCCATAAAAAGCCTGGCTGACAGGAAACTCGTAATATGCTTGGAGGGACCGTAGCGGGACCTTGGTGGTCCCGTCAAGCATATTGCAGCCTCTCACCACCAATCCTATGCCAGGGAACGGCGGTTCCCTGGCGGAGGAGGAGGTCCCCTGACGGTCCGACTGACCTAGTCATAATCGGGCAGTCGGACCACTTGTGTGGCGGTGGCTGGATACACCACCGCTGCACCACCAGGAGTCTGGTGGTCCTCGGACTGCCAGACTCGTAATAAGCCCCTAAGTAGCATGATTCACTATTTAGAGAAAGTCAACACACATGGATACCTGAACATCATCCATTTTTTCCACCCAGTGGGCCTGTCTTTCAGACAAACCCAAATAATGTTTCTGCAGAGGAAATGTTATGAGGCAAATGTTGCTGTTGTTTGTGGCTCTACTCTGTGAAGAGCTACTCAGCACGCTAATGTCCTGGAATGCTGATCCACACTCTCTCTCCAAGAGGACTGTTAACAGCTTTCTTTACTACTTTCTAAACCACATTACCACATGATCATGATTTCCAGTGAGAGAAATAGCATGGAAATTCTCTTGCACACTTGTGTTAAAGCTGAAAGCAATTAGGCCTTTTCCTGACCACTAGCTATACAAATGACTACATGAATTTCTGAAATATATAACCTAGTGGCATACTATCAAAAAAAATTAGATTTATAATAGAGGCTGTTGCACAATACCGAAAACATGCTTCAACTATTGCAAATCATTATTGCCAGTGGCCTACAGAAAGACACAATACTGGGAGACTATTAAAAGGCGTATAAGCCAAAATATATGATACATCCAGAATGATAGTTCACTTTCAAGGAAATATGTGAATCATAAGTAACCACAGTCGTGCTAAGAATACGTGAATAGCCTTATGTAAAATTTGACTATGGAGCAAGGTTCAAAAATTGGTATAGAAATCAGGTGCAAACAAGCCAGAAGCCATACACGGCTATGTGGAGAACATCAGCAATCGCCATTGAGAATCTCCAAATCCTAAGTGTGAAATGTTGAATTGATGATTGGACGTAATGGGAAGAAGATGATCAAAATCATTGAAGGAATTGGAAATGCCATTCATTGTCCAGTCAGCATTCATACTGGCAATAAATGACTAACGGCCTGATTTTGAATTTGGTGCTGTCAAAAACTATTTCTTCAACCATGGATTACCATGAAGGTCCATCAATCCTGCTTAGCATATGGCAGATTGATGAACAAAGTCCAGCATCAGTCTATCGACTCCACCATATTCTCCTTACTTCAGCATTGATGATATACCCTAAGCACAATGGAGTGAGCATGGGAAAGTCAAAACAAAATGCGTCATATTTAGAGTATAATTTCTGTTGCCAGAAACTAGATGGTTCATCCTCCACAACTGTGCTGGATGCAAAAGAGCATAAATAGCCCAATTTCGCCCACACCACCAACACAAACAGCCTAGTCATTGTGCCACTGCTACTATAAGCCCTGGGACCTTATTAGGCAGTGATGAATTAACAACACAATGCGCTAAAACTATAATGCACCTACAACTTTTTAAAAAAATGTAAAAGGCAATATGTTAATTGTCAATATCACTAAACTTAACTTAATGTACAACAAAGCATATGCAACAACAATTTACCCTGTTTCCCTGTCCGTCCACATGCTTTACACTGCCTACCCATATAAAATACACACCTAGAATTCAAATTAGGTTGATACTTCACATTGTTTAAAATGTACATGATCAGACAACATATAATTCTAGGTCACTATTACTAACCTGTTTATTTGTTTATCATGGTGTATGTATAGCAGTAAAAACTCTAAACAGAAGTGGTTTTGATTAAATTACACATCTATTATAAGGCTACCCTTGATCCCTGTTTACCTATTAACCTCATACACCACAGCCTTATGATTCAACCATGTACCTCAAGTAGATATTACAAAAACTCCCTCACTGCTATGTCATATTTTATAATATTGTACAAAATACCAAGGGCAGGACACCCACCCACATGCATAAACCCCGAAACCTGAAGAAATACCTACATTTTATCACCCAAATAATAATGATAAATATAGTCACACTCAATCCTACTCTGAAATCCACACATACTAGCCTTTCACAACACCACTCCAGTTCTTTTAAGACCCATGGGAAAGGGAATTGACTTCATCTCCCACAATCTGACACATACAAAATCACAAGAACTTGAAACTTATTAAATGGCAAACATGGTAAACATAAGCAACATATTGAAATATTGTAGGAAATTACCATCATTTGCGTGGTGTGTGCCCAGATTTTTGCCATATCTGTTTTTGCTGGCTTCAGAACTCAGCACACTTTAATTCTGCTAACTAGTAGTTATGTGCCTTTGCTCCCTCTTTAAACATGGTTGAGTTGGTATTTTCTTAATTGGCATATTTAACCTACCTATAAGCCCCTAGCCAATGTGACAGGGTGCAACCAGGGCCTGTACGTTAAATGCCATTAGTGGACTGCAGCGCCTATTGGGCCAACCACTATAGTGGCAGTACAAACGAGGCTTCAGCCCTACCATTGTAGCCTGACTGTAGCAGTGTACAGTTGACCTGTCAAAATAAACCATTTTGGCAGTTCAGAACCTTCCTTTTAAATAATGATGCCACACCTATATAGGCCATATAGCCTAGGAGGTGGGATGCATGGTTTTAAAAGTAGGACATGTAGAAATGTAATGTTAAACATGCCCTTACAATGCAACGCCTCCAAATGTTCTTTTCACTGTAGTGAGGCTGGCTGTTTCAGAGACAACCCCTGGGATGCAATATTTAATAATGAAAACTTCAGTTAGGAAACAGCTAGAAACATAAATCAAGAACTCGTTTTAATATTTTTAATGGTAAAGTCAGACTGTGGTAAATATTAGGGAAAAAGTACTTCTAGAAAGTTACCTTTTTCTTGCCTAAAACCACTTGCAGCTAATTTGCATTAGCTGCAGCCTTCTGAATGCTCAAGTGCTGAAAAGATGTGAAAACGACTCCCAGAGCAGGGAAATAGGTCTAGATGTGGGGAAGTTGTTCCTCTGACAGGATGACCGGTTGGGCTTGTCCAGGAAACTTGATTAACCTCAAAGCGGCCTCCCCTGTCAAAAAGCAGGGGTCAGCAGATATGTGTACAGGGAGGGGCTCTCATTCCTGTGGCCACATCTCTGGGGTGGGTACACAGGCTCTGTGCAAGGGGAGAAGGGCTTCACCATCTTGGATTTAGACAGAGAGGGGCACCATGGGATTTTTTGCAGTTGGGCACACAGGTAATGGTTCAAAAGGGTAAACGTGTAACCCCTGGTATCTTTTACTTCTTTGTTTAGGGAGGAGCCATGATCCACATCCACCCACTAGCTGGTGTCAGGCTTAAACATGGCATCCTCAGTACAGTATCCTCAGAACACTTTGTGGTCCTGAGAAAGAACTGAAAAAGATGGGGCAGATTTTCTGTAAATTGATAAGAGCCCTTAAAGACTAGACCTGCTCGCTCTTGTACCCAGGACAAAGAAGTAGCTCCAATGGTCAGAAGGGTGAACTCTTTTTCAGGCAACAGGGACACAATAAGTTTCAAGAGGTTTTTTTCTGTAACTACCTAGCTGACCAATTCCAACTAGACCTGCTTTGGTCCCTGCTAGTGGCCTCTACTGGACTGAGTCCTGACTCCCAAATACTGGTCCTGAGGCTTAGGTACCCTTGGCTGTGTCTAGCTGGACTTCTACTCACCCTTGGAAACATTTAAGCCAATCCAACCAAGGCTGTGCGTATGGAGAAATAGAAATATTTCTTCTACTTTGCACCTGCATCAAAAATTTGTTATTTTGTGACTCAAAGCCCAGTCTAACAATTATAGTAAATTTGGCTTTACATTAAAAATCATGGGTGGTTGCCCTGGAATTCCAGAGTACCACATAAGGAATGCTCCCTTGCCACAAAGCAACACAAGGCACTATTTGTGTTGAAAAAGGGCACTTTCCAGCACAAACAAATACAATTGCACTGGAAAGTAAATACCACATGAAGGATTTGCTCTGCTTTCTATCCCTTTGCAGGAATTGTGGTGCTGCAAAGTCTTCATAAATATGCCCCCTTTGTGTTTAAAAATCCTAACTCCAGTGCAGAGATACAGGGACAGCCTCTCGGTGAAAGGATTAATTAATAGTTATACTTAACCCTTTGCTGCTTCTCCTTCGCATTCAGCTCCTCCACTAACTGTGGGTAGGCCATCGCCAAGATCTGCCACATGACAGTGCTTATTGAGTAGTACATCTTTTTCTTTTGATGGGTGGAACTCTGCAGCACATGCATGTATGTGAGTCCCATTCAGAAGCAGATTATTTCCTGCAGCTGATGCTGCTACACCTGTAGACCCACACATGGCACATTTCTTTAGCAATAGATCGTCACATCTCATTTTTTGATGTGATGGCTGAACTAACCATTTAAAATGAAAAATACATATTTCTGCCAAGTGGGTTTTCAAAGTGTGAGCAGTCACAACTAACGTTCTGATGATGAATTAATGACCCACAAAATATACTTTAAAAAAAAAATATTTTTTATTTTCATTGAAATACTCATGGCTTCTGTAATATTCTAGCAAATGTTTATTCCAGAATCCAAGCATGTGTGTAGCCTAAAGCCTAAAAGAAGGCAGGGCTCAAAACTCTCATCGCATTTCGACTGTGTGGTACCTGTGTCAATTAAAGTGTTCTGCTGTATTGACTCACATCTTCTGAGACGGGTGTGATGTTGGATGGTCATGCACATTAAACTACACATTTTTATTGTATCTTAGGGTGTGATCTAGATATTAATTTAGAGTATTACAGATTTCTACTTCAGCAAAAAAAATGCCTGAAATCTTGTTCTTCATATTTAGGCCTTCTTTACGGTGTTGGGCGGACCGCCACTGGCAGCCAAGGTGGCAGTCTACCTGACATATAGGGCAGAGGTCAGACCACTGGATTAAGATACTGGTGGTTGGAGCACAGCAGGTGGGGGGAAATACCGCCGCCTCCAAAAGGCTCAAGGAGCCAGTCGGAGCATCGGGGGGACAATAATCCCTATAATGAAGGTGGTATCTGCACATGCACTGCCATAGGGATTACGATGTCCAGTTCCCACAACCTTCTCATGACGGTCCAACTGCCATGAAAAGGCTGTCGGAAAGGAGGGGGGCGCTAGAGGGCGCACGGCAAGATGGCCGCTCTGTAGAGCAGCTCTGCCGGCCAAGCCCAAACATCCTGTCATTATCCTGCACAATCCGCGTTTATTCCTGGCCATTTCGGCGAAATATATGTAAGGAAGACGTGTGGCACATTCCAGCCTGAAAGAACGGTCAGCGGAGCCTGATTTCTAGCAGATCGAGGCGAGAGACGGCCCGGGCCTGCAGCGGCAACGTGGAGAACTGCGGTCGGCCTTAGCGGTGAGGACTGGGGCGGGCCGCGAGAGTGTCGGCGTTGTGCTGTGGGTGGTGTGAGGGGTGCGGCACCGTTAGACTTGTGCTCTGGGGGACTGCGGGGGCATGAGCTGAGTGCCGGTACTCTCCGAGCACTGCGCACGGTTGTGCTGTAGGAGTAGGCCGCGCTCGGCTCTTGGTTCTCGCGGCCCGCCGGTGCAGGGGTGCGGGGAGCTGTGCGTCTCTTCTACGCTCGTGGCTGGAGGCCGGGGCTCCTGCGGGGCTGCTTGTGTTCCACGCTGGGGGGCAGATTGGCAGCTTCTAAGGCGGGCGCGCTGTGGCCTTATCTCCTACGGAGAGTTAATGTTTGCTGCCTTGCCGCTGAACAGCTGTGATAGATGTAAACGGCGGTGCCATTTGCTGGGCAGAAAAAGGCGGCGAGTTGGGGTGACGTCTGTCCTCTCCATGATGTGCTGAGATGGTGCTTTGAACCAGCTACGGTGCCCTGGCAGCTTACCCCGATGGCGGAGACCTGTGAGATGCTGCTCTAAGTCGGTTCTGCTTTGCCTTTCCCCCACCTTCTCAGCATTTGCAATTGGGGGCTACTGTGGAAGAGTGAGCCATATCGTTGCCCTAGCTGGGTTGAGGCCTTGTGTCCCTGACAGTTTGCCATCTATATTACACAGCATCACTGGCTTGGCCTCGTTGCTTCAATCGGACAGGCTTCCCTGGCGGCATTGCGCCCCCCACTGCTTCTGCCCGAGACCAGGACTAACGCGTGCCCTGCTGGCCTGGTGTTGTCTGGAGTTTGTTTTTTTCCAGAAGGCATATATCACTGTGAACGGGCCTGGGCGGTGATTTTGGTGGGGAGTTGAGGACCCCTTGATACAGCCTGTGTACCGTCGCTGGTCCAGTATTTCCTTCCCTACATCGGATCTTCGGTTTCTATTTGGGGGCGCACCGCCTGACGAAGAGGGCTTCATCTCCTATTTTTTACTGTCTGTCCGGGCTTTGCTCCGACCACTCTAGGCTGAATTGCCAGTATGGGCAAATCTGAACGCGGCCAGCCTCGGCTCACGTTTGAGCCACGGAAGACCAGTCGGGCCTCTCAGCATGCAGCCTCTGACTCCGAGGCGGACGCTCCCGCTGATCATCTCACCAATATGGATAAAACCCTTTTAGCGGTGCAGGCTAGTCTTCAGTCCATAGACGGGAAAATTGATCATCTCAACATACGCATGGATCACATGACCGTGAAACTGGATAAGCATGCACAGCGTTTGGGAGAGGCGGAGACCCGCATATCGGACACGGAGGATGGGCTGCAACAAGTTAATACAAAAACGCCGTCACTGGAAAGGGTGCTAGCAGTCATACAGGCCCGTAGTGAGGACTTGGAAGCTAGATCACGCCGCAATAATGTGCGCATTACGGGCCTGCCAGAATCCACGCACACGGGACGGCTAGAAACATACGTGGAGAATCTTTTTCGTGAGATATTTGGGGCAGAACAGTTGTCTCAGGTCCTGATAGTGGAGCGTGCACATCGTTCCCTGGCGGCCCGCCCACCTCCAGGTGCGCCCCCACGCCCAATCATTGCCCGCCTTTTGAATTATAGAGATCGGGACACTGTGCTGAGGCTGGCACGCGAGAAAGGCTCCATCACCCACCAAGGAAACAATCTAGCATTTTACCCTGATTTCACTGTGGCGGTTCAAGAGGCGAGGAGAGAGTATCAGCCTGTGAAGAAGCTTCTCATCGCAGCAAAAATACCGTATGCCATGCTGTATCCCGCACGGTTGCGCATAGAAGACAATGGGAAGCATAAGATCTTCACTTGCCCGAAATTGGCGATTACTTTTGCTAAAGACATTACGCGATGGAGTCGCTCTCCGATATCCACTGTGAGGCTTGATGGTGGAGGAAGCAGCGAACAGAGAGATGAGTGATGATGGATATGATCCGCATGAGCTGTTTAAATCTGTATATGGTGTTCTTGCTGAACTATATTGGTGTCCTTCAACAGCACTACCACCCTGGCCTTTACTATTAGTGGGCTGCTAACTGACATGTTTTGTTATAACACGAGCACTGATGTGGGGTGGGACTATTAGCATTGCGCTGATGTTCAGTTACTGTTTGATGAGGTAACAAATATCGAGCGGGTATTAACACGATGGCTTGGCCACCTCCTGTTTCCATTGGGAGGGTTGTTGTGCTCAGGCGCCCCCCTCTATGGGTGATCCCCGCAACTGGTTATTCCATAGGTATCACACCTGGGAACTGTTTTTGGAGTTTTGGGAAGGCTTTGGCATGTTGGGGCTGCTGAAGTGGGTGGGGGGCATTGGTGGGTGGGGGGTTGGGGTAAGGTTTGTTCACGTGGCTGACTTGCTATTTCAATCCTCTAACAGCGGCATGTATGTACATTCAAACATTCATACCAGTACTCACTTCTGTGTAAGGTTGGGTCTTGGAGAGCACTGGACTATATGTGTATCAAGTATAATTTGTTGTAATCTGTCAATAGTAACGTAATGTCCATATCTTATTTAACATGGAACGTACGGGGGCTTAACTCGCCCAAAAACATTTGTCAAGTATTGGCGCACCTGGATCGCCACAGTATTGGCATTGCCCTTCTACAAGAAACACATTTGACACACAACACGGACAGGCTGGTGGGGTGTCGCTGGGTTGGATGTCGGGTTGCTTCATCATATTCATCATACAGCCGTGGTGTCCTCACACTTGTCAAAAAAGGTATCCCATTCACGACACTCAAAACATATGCTGATACAACAGGGCGCTATGCTATTCTACATGGGAAGTTGATGGGCACGCTGGTCACTATAGTAAATACATATGGTCCCAATGTTGACGACCCTTGCCTATATGAACGTATTTTTGCTGTTCTTCGTACGCTTCCAGATGCTATAATTCTTTGGGGCGGGGACCTTAACACACACCTGGATCCCACTAAGGATAAATCTAGTGGCAAGGATGGTCAATCTCCTGGAGCAGCGCGTGCGATAAAGGATGGGATGTCAGACCTGGGATTGATAGACATCTGGCGCCATAGACACCCTGAGACACTTGAGGGCACACATATTTCAACTGTGTATGGCAGCTGGTCCCGACTAGATTATTGGTTACTGAGTACGGAGGCGGTGGGTTGGGTGGTGGATGTGACTGGACTGCCGCGTACACTCTCAGATCATTGTCCTGTCCGCCTTTCTCTCTCCATCCCGCAGGCTGTCCCTAGGGCCTTCACATGGCGCTTCAGGCCTGAGGCGCTGTTGGACCCGGTGTACACAGAGACGATCCGAACGGCCATAACACAATACTTTGAGCATAACAAGGGGTCTGTGGATAGTGCTGGGATGCTTTGGCAGGGGTTTAAGGCCATTATTCGGGGCACCTATATTAGCACAACGGCAGGGATACTAAAAGATTTGAGAGGACAATTGGCTAAGATTGAGACTAATTTAAAAAAATTAGAGCAAGAATACGAAACCGCGCCTCGTGAGTCGACCCTGGCATCCATTAAGGAGACTGTTTTCAAGCATGCAGCATTAGCGGAGGAAGAGATGCGGTATATCTCTAAGCGATATAGAGCACGCGCCTACGGAGAGGGGGGCAGGCCAGGACATCATTTAGCTACAAAAATTAAAAATCGCTTGGAAAGGGAGTGCATTACCAAAATCACAGATGAGGAAGGTCAAGATTATTATAGTGCCCCAGATATAGCAAATCAATTTAGGCAATTCTATGAGACTTTGTACACCTCACAGGGTGAGACCGATGTAGCGGAACTTGACGAATACCTCTCACAAATAGCAATTGCTTGGCTATCAGATGGTCAGAGGGATTACCTGAATCAACCGGTTACGGTGGAAGATATTCATATGGCAATCAAAACATTATCCAATAGGAAAGCGCTGGGCCCGGATGGCCCCTATTTATTAGAAATGTACGCCGAACCATATGAGGTAGGCAAACTTCCGTCGACACTCCGAGAGGCGCTCATTATAACATTACTCAAGAAAGATAAATCCCCCAATAGTTGCGAATCATACAGGGCTTTGTCACTCATTAATTTAGATGTAAAAATCTTGGCGAAGATTCTGGCCACTCGCCTTCAGCCGCTCATGCAAAACTTAGTCCTGCCGGATCAATCCGGCTTTATTACAGAGCGTTCTACCTCCCATAATTTGCGGACACTGTTTGCTACACTCCACACTCTTAATCAAGAATTGCCGGCGGCGGCGATTATGTTTGACGCCGCCAAAGCATTTGATTCCATCGAATGGGGCTATCTTTTCTATGTGCTACAGCGGATGGGCTTTTCACCTCTCTTTATTAACTGGGTGCGTCTGTTGTATGCTGGGCCAACGGCGCGAGTGCGTGTGGAGGGCTACACATCGGACCCGATACATATCACCAGAGGCACACGGCAGGGGTGTCCGCTGTCACCGTTGTTATTCACTCTGACGCTGGAACCCCTAGCCTGTCTTATCAGACAATCTCATAAATGCACGGCTCTCCATTTTTTCCATCGGCCTGTCATCCTATCTCTTTACGCAGACAATATGTTGCTGTTTATACGCGAGCCTCACATTTATTTAGCACCAGTTCTGGGTGAATACATCAGTTTTGCCCGGTTCTCTGGCCTTCATATCAATTGGTCCAAGTCAGTGGTAATGCCGCTGACGGAGAGCACTATACCGCACGAACTAGAATTTCCTCTGGTATGGAACACAGATTCGGTAAAATATCTGGGGATATGGGTTCACCGCGATCCGGAAATTGTGATCCGCGAGAATTATGGGACAGCCATAGGATTATTGGAACAACAAGTGGACAGATGGGTGAAGCTCCCGCTCTCGCTTGCAGACCGTATTGCGTTGATCAAAATGGTAGTTCTACCCAAATTTTTATATTTTTTCAGTAATATACCGATTCAACTCACGCAACAATTTTTAAAAAATCTGCGCACGCTGCTGCTCCGCCTCGTTTGGGGGGGGCCGACAGGCGCGGGTGAGCTGGAAGACCCTCACACTGGAATATAAACACGGTGGATTCAATGTACCGGACTTTTATATTTATTATCTCTGTGCACATGCCCAATACGCACACTTCTGGCTCACACCACATGCATTTGTCCCTCATGTGGCTGTGGAACACTGGGATGCACACCCCATCCCGCTGAGTTCATTATTAACCCATGCTCAGAGACCTATGCCGCGAAATACCTTCACCACGGTTAACACCGCGATTGCCGCCTGGCAGGCGCTGGGGCGTGTGGCGGGAAAACTACCATTATACTCCCCGCTTTTACCGGTAGCATACCATTCGAACATATCCGTAACACATGAGCAGGGAGCACTGCGAACGCTCGCACAAGTGGGCATTACACAGCTGCAGGATCTTTTCCCGGGGGGCATGTTTCTGACGACCACTGACATGGAATATATTGAAAATAAGACACCGCTCTTTGTGTTCTATATGCATAGGCTTAAAAAGGCGCTGCAAAGTCACTATTCCACATTCCCCACAGAGCCACCAGAGGCACTGGCTCTGCACACGCTTACTACGGCCCCCAACCGGCATAAACTAGTCACTAAGCTATACCGAGCTGCACAGGAAGATAAGCCCCGCACACGCGACAAGAGTCTTGACATCTGGAATGAATATCTTGACCCACCACTCACGCAAAAAGAATGGGAAATCTGCTGCCAACTCACTAGTGCCCTCACGTCTAATGGCAACCTGCGTATTATACACTTTAAATACTTGCACCAAGTTTATTATACTCCACACAAGCTTTTTAAATATGGGCTCCGGGATACAGATGCTTGCAAGCGATGCGGTGCACTGGGGGCAGATTTCTGGCATTTAGCTTGGGCCTGTAGGCAGGTATGGGATTACTGGACTGCGGTGACTACCACGCTATCAAAGATTATTGGAACTGAGTTGCATTGCTCTCCACAGATATGTTTATTAGGACTAGTCCCCTTCCTTAAGGGAGCGGTGGGCAGGCTGGTGAGGGTGGCACTGCTGGTCACCAAACGACGGGTGTCGATGGTGTGGGACAGTACATTGAGCCCCAAAGTGGAACAGTGGCTTAAAGATTTATCATTATGTAGAGAAAACTTAGTCCTATATGCGTAGGAGCTACCATCGTCCTCAAGGCCAACGATATCTGGGAGCCCCTGTTAATTTACTTGCGCACCACGAGTCAGCCAAATGCACAAGAAACTGAGTCTTTGTGAACATGGATGTTATATGCTGTATGTAATAATGTCAGTCTGTTTATGCTTTCATTTCTATTCCAGGTATGCTTAAGATATAGTCATGTGTCAATAGTTTTTTTCTTTGTTCAGGTTTAGAGTTTAATTTGTCTAAGAAATACTGTATGCTGCCGCTCCTTTAGTTTTCATTTCTCCTACTATGCATCGTTACTGTACAATGTACAAGCAATTGTGAAAATCAATAAAAAAATTAAAAAAAGGCTGTCGGAAAGGTACTTTGGGGGCCCCTGTGGGCCACCACTATGTGGCCAGGGGGGCACATTTGTTGCCCTCCCCAAACATCCATGTACCATGTTCCAGGCACCACATGGTGTCTGGCACACAGTGCATGGATGTTTAAAAAAATCCCTTTTTCTACTGCAGCTTGTGCTGAGGCTCTTTTCTGGGCCACAGCACAAGCGACAATAGAAAAAGGCATGTTTCCGACCACATACATGACAGTCGTATCATAATATGGCCGGTGGGACCACTGACTACTTGTCAGGCGGTCCCAATCCCGCTCCAAGGTGGTCGGACGCTCATCCCACCACCATCGCAATGAGACCCTTAGTGTGACATGGAAAATAACTTAACTTAACTTAACTTACACTTAAAATAGTGGATGCAACATCCAAAAATGTAGTGATTGATGTCCAAACCAGGCAAAGTTAAAATAGCGTCCTTATGAATTTGTGTACGCAGATCCTCTTTACCAAATTAACTAATGTCCAATTAACCCAATTTGTAATATGTACCTAGTAATATATTGATAAAAGGGTTCATGTACTACTGCATATAGACAGAAAAAAATAAAAATAACTAATATCATTCTCTGCCAAGCAGGTGTTAAAACCAATTTCTAACATTTGCTTCTCCTCTGTAGAGGGAGACTCACTGGCCTTGTCATGCATTTCCTAGATGCCCACTGTGTTTTCTCCCTTATGTTAGCCTAACTGCATGTAATTGCCAGCATTTGCTTTGCACATGTTACAGAAGAACACACTTGTTTTGTGCTACACATTTATTTTTTATATAGACTGCACATGTTTTGTTATTTAGTTCTTCTGCTGGGATTCAGACGGAACATTTCATACAAAGTCGGAAAACACTGTGCACTGCTTTCTCTGTGGTCAGACACTAATGCCTAGACATAATAGTGAAATCCAGCTGCTGTTTTGAACATGTCATTCTTATCATATAAGCTGGGATTTGTCATTTTGAAAATATAGAGGACACATTCTCTCAGAGTAAAGGTTCCAAGATGAGCGAGAGCTCCTCTCCTGAGATGATAGAACAAGTGCCTATGCATGCCAGCTATGGGGTCCCCCACTAAACCCATAGATATATAATATAACACTGCCTTTCTATAGGGAGGGATGGGCCTAGGCAGATCTGTCTTTCAATTTGACAGGGCTTTTCAATGTATACAGTCTGTGTATTATGATAATCACATTTCTGACCTGTATATTTGGCTTATTACGAGTCTGGAAGTCCACGAACTGCCACACTCATGGGGGCGCAGCAGTGGTGGTCTTCTGACTGCCCTGTTAGGACCAGGGTAGTCGGGCCGCCCTGGGACCACTGCTACCGCTAGGGATCAGAGATCCCTGGCGGTTGCGCACGGTCTTGAGGCTGCGATAGGCCCTGCCAAGCATATTGTGAGTTTACCTACCACCACACTTTTCATGGCGATGAGACCACCATGAAAAGTGTGGCAATGAGGAAACAAAGGGCGCCCTACAGGGCCCCCTGGTGCCTCTGGCCATGTGAGTGCACACCCCAGTGTGCATGCACACCAGTACCTAGATGGTGTGGACTGCAGCAGTCCATGCCGTGCAGGTACTGCCTTTGATGTTCCCACCCTGGGAACGCCAAAGAACTGCCCACCAGACAGGAGAAAACTCCTGATCTGGCGCGCAGTTCCTACACTGATTTGGCAGTGCAGAAGCGGGATGTTCCAGCTCCCGCACAACCAAACTAATATGTCTTTTAAGTGCAGCACAGTTATTAGAATATAGAGCTCAATAATTTCAATAAATATTGTAATTGTGCTTCGTGTCGCTTCTCAGTTTATTGTGGATAAGTATGAGTGAGAGAATGAAAAGTGATGGCCAGCTACCGTGATCCCTGAGAGGGTCTAGAGTGTTGTGTTCTGGCCTGCCAATTTACTTGTTTCTCTGGAAAGGTTAGGAGAGCAAGTAAGGCACTATGAGCTTGTCTGGATTTAGGCCAATAGGTAATGGTGTGGTATGGTGATTCAGTTCCTAAACAGCGATGTTCTGTGGTCCCAGGCATAGTTCTGTTTCTAAGCAGAATCCCTTCAATATGGTGACCAACGTGGGGTCTGGTACTTATTCACGGGTCCCCTGAGTAGTGCTTGTACATATCCATAATACCCTTTCACCTACCACTGGAGATGTCCGTAGTGTTTGGGGTTAATCCTCCACAGTTTTTAGGAAGTACCTTTACTGTTGGTTTTCAAGCTTGAAAGTTTCAAAGGATCATACCCATTTTTTGTGTTGCACTTTGTTTTCAACACATTTTAGATATGGCTGTACCACAACCTATTGTTATTCCTATAAATTGCAGACCTGCAGTCCATGCACACATAATGCAACATGGACTTACTAATCAGGGTGGTGCTTTTCTCTTTGTAGTAGAAGCCGATCCAGCTTACCACTTTAAAGTATTTGATTCTTAGGTTTATTTTCCAGCTGTGGATGTGAATTCAAACACATTTCATACATATACTACTGCTGCACCACCAGCACAATACAGAGCATATGCGCTCACAGAAATAACACTGTCTTACTGGGAACAACATACTTGGTTCCTTGGTGCCCCCACAGGTAGCTACACCTATACGCATGGGTCCCCTCAGTAATGATGGAGCGACCTGGCCAGCTGTAGCTGGATATAAGCCTCATCCTGATATTTTGGCTCATAATCTATTGCAAACATAGGCTTTTTACAAAGCTCTAGGTGCCTGATATAGACATTTAATTCATTTCATTTTGTGCACCTTGCTAGCACAGCCAGCACTGATTGGCCTGCCAGGACAAGCCCAGTTTCCTGCAGTGCCTAAAATAAGTACTGTAAGTGTTCATTCAGTTATTGCATAACATAACATAACATGTATTTACATAACATAACACACATTCACCCGTAGGCATCGTGCCGCAGAATAATAGATGTTATGGGCAAAATACCCACTAATCGTGAGGAAATTCCATTTTTGATCCCCTAAAAAGTAGACCAACTTGAAGCTGTGTTTCCCCTTACGAGATCACAAGACAAGCACAGAATTTTGACTATGTGCTTACCCCACGAAATGGTTCCTGATATTGGAGGCTGTAACACCGGTGGGACAGTGCTTGCAGCTGTCTGCATGATCAGTCACGGCCCTCCCTCAATGTCCGTCTTACCAGACGTTTTAAAACAAATACAAAATAAGCAATGGGCAGCGATTTGGGGATGTAACTAATGGGAAATTTTCCCGCAGTGTCTGCAATGATTCTGTCAAACATTAAAGATGAAGCAGCTGTGGTTGCAGTTGCTGACCGTGAACATGAGCAGCCTATAACATTTGCTGATTTTTATACATTCTTAGCATGCAATATTTTGACAACCAGACCTACTAAACCTCCTCTTGGCAAGCCTAGCACAGACAAGGAAGCAAGTCCTCCTGTGAGTCTGTTAAAGAACCATGGGATGAATCTAAACAACCACAGAAAGGTACACCTCACAGCGGTTCTCCACCCCCTGAGTCCTCTTAGAGGTGGTATGATTTTTGTGATCACACAAAATTCAAGACTCCAGATAGGTATGTATCAGGTTCCTGATACACGCTCTCCTCATTCCTTACAGAATTTGTCTGACAAGCTGTTCGACAGAGAAGGGCGATCTGAATGCAGGCAAGAAAAGTATGTGAAACCAAAAAGGGAGACACAACGCTAGTCTGATTTAAGGATTAAAAAGAAAGAAAAACCTCCTCAATAAAAAGCTCCTTTTCAGAAAAAAAGTAGCTGCTATAACTGCAAAATATGCCACTGACTCTGAGAACCCTCTTCCTGAACAGGAGTGGGGCAGTGACACTCCTCAGCAGCGTGGCAGAAATCATCATAGTACGCCAGAATCTCCAGGAGTTTCTGGTAGCAAAAGCAACTGATACTTTTATTACAGTTCCAACCCCAGACAGGCGCGTAGGCCATCCAGATAGATTATATGATCTAAACATTTAAATTGAGGGTGACGTACAGCACACCATTAAAGTAATATTGTGGGAAAATTTTACTTTGTCTTATGAAATTCTTCTGGCAGAGGTCGACTGGCCTCCACAGTTGTAAAAATATCCCCACAGGGTGAGAATTTACTACTTCCTTCTTTTTCTGCTCTTGTCCCTGACCAAGTTAAACAAGTTTACGCAGCAGAATGGGCTCTTGCACTGGCCTCTTCATTCTATCGCAATCATGTTGGCTGGGATAATGACTCTCCGTATAATGTAATTCCTTTAGGAAGTAGTACATCCTCACCCTGTGGGGATATTTTTACAACTGTGGAGACCAGTCGACCTCTGCAAGAAGAATTTCATAAGACAAAGTAACATTTTCCCACAATATTACTTCAATGGTGTGCTGTACGTCACACTCAATTAAATTTTTTAGATCATATAATCTATCTGGATGGGCTACGTACCTGTCTGGGGTCTGAACTGTAATAAAAGTATCAGTTGCTTTTGCTCCCCGAAACTCCTGGAGATTCCGGCGTACTATGGTGACTTCTGCCACGCTGCTGAGGAGTGTCACTGCCCCACTCCTGTTCAGGAAGAAGGTTCTCAGAGTCTTTGGCATATTTTGCAGTTATAGCAGCTACTTTTTTTCTGAAAAGGAGCTTTTTATTGAGGAGGTTTTTCTTTCTTTTTAATCCTTAAATCAGACTACCGTTGTGTCTCCCTTTTTGGTTTCACATACTTTTCTTGCCTGCATTCAGATCGCCCTTCTCTCTCGAACAGCTTGTCAGAAAATTCCTGCAAGGAATGAGGAGAGCGTGTATCAGGAACCTGATACATACCTATCTGTAGTCTTGAATTTTGTGTGATCACAAAAATCATACCACCTCTCAGAAGACTCAGGGGGTGAAAAACTGCTGTAAGGTGTACCTTTCTGTGGTTGTTTAGATGTATCCCATGGTTCTTCAACAGACTCACAGGAGGACTTGCTTCCTTGTCTGTGCTAGGCTTACCAAGAGGAGGTTTAGTAGGTCTGGTTCTCAAAATATTGCATGCTAAGAATGTATAAAGGTCAGCAAAAGTCTGCAAGTGCAACCACAATATCTTAATGAACGGAGTGCCAAAGCACATGTTAAACAAATACTCTCTCAATTAGAGCATTAGGTAGTAATCGAACCATGTGTTTCTCAGATGAATAATCCCCTTTTTCCCATTTTGAAATCGGATCATTCATATTGAATAGTCCTAGACTACAGACATTTAAACAGTCATACACGCACTTTTGCAATACAAAATACACACAGTACGGCACTCATAAACAATATAGGGGCATATTCTCAAGGACTTATCGCCGAGTTATCGGCACTTTAGCGCAGCAAAAGTGGCGAAAGAATTATCGCCCCATTCTCAAGTTGGTGCAAACTGCCCATATCGCCAGTTTTCCAGCGATAGCTGCCGCAAAAAACATCGCCACGAATGAGAGAGACAACTAACGCTAATGATATGCAGAGTAGGCGTTCCCGTGCAAAAACATACAAAAACACCACTTCGCGATATTCTCAACGACCAGCCAGATCTGCGATGCGACCCAAAAACAGGCGATAAGCCGCGTTAGCAGCAGGGATTTAACACCTGCCTTTTACTGGTGTTAACCAGGACGACTACCTGCAGTATGAAAGGGAGCCCAGCCCAGAGCCACACCTGAAGACCAACACATGTCATGGAGACACTGATCGTGCAGCTCGGAGACCCGAGAGGGCCACAACACCCACTGCCACCACCCCCAGCCCCCTCTGACTACCACCGAGGCAGCGCAGAAAATGACAGCGGATGTTCCGAAAACGGCATGGCCCCTCAGCCACACAATAGCAGAATGTGGGGAGAGGTGGGAACCAAGTATGTGTGAAGGAGGCAAGTCACCCATGAATAAGAATGCACACAATGCCAAGTGTGGTGGTGATGTGCTGGACAGACCTCAGTATGCAGAGCACAGACCTGTCCATATGGACATATACTGCAGGTGTTTGTAGTGTTGTGGACAGTGGACGCAACTATGTTACCCCAGGCAGTGGGGAAGACCTCGGTCCTGTAGCTGTGCCGCCCCCCCCTGTAAGTGTAAGCGGACTGGGCTCGTACGGCGTACGCCAGTCCAGAGTAGGAGTGTGAATAAATAGGCTGGGGCTCTGGGCGTGGTTCACTTCCGGGATGGCCAATGCGTCTGCCAGGGCGGTGCACCTCACCCTGCCACGAGGCCGCCGCCGTGACCCCCACCCCCCTCAGCCCATCGCTGGCTTCCGCGACACAGGCCCCCAGCGCACCCAGCCGCACAGCACCACAGAGTTATGTGTGTGCTGGATACTGCCTCCGGCCTACAATGCAGTCAGCGGGCTCACAATTCAGATCAAGTCGCGATTGCAGATGACGCAGTCCAGTAGGCAACAGACATTGCCACCAGTGCGGCCTGCCCGGACTACGCATCATGGCAGGCTGCGCACACGCTGAGCGCCACAGGTGCCACTAACTCTGTGCAGCACAAGTCAACGCCACGTGGTTGCGGGCCCTTGCCAACCTCTGCCTCCGGCCTACACTGTGGTCAGCAGGGCTCACAATTCAGATTGAGTCACGATTGCAGATGACGCAGTCCAGTAGGCAACAGACATTGCCACCAGTGCGGCCCGACCAGACTACGCATCATCGCTGGCTGCGCACCCGCTGAGCGCCACAGGTGCCACTAACTCTGTGCACCACAGCTCATGGACCCCTTATGATTGAGTTACGTGCTGTGGACTGCGGACACAGCAATGTCACCTCAGGCAGTGTGGCAGACCTGGGACAATGATGATGAAGATGAGGCAGGTGTAACACACCCCACTGCAGCTGCGGCAGGAATATCCCGAAGGGACACAATCATTGACAATTTCTTCACATGAGCACGCTCGGCTCTGGTGCCCCTATCTCAGTGCACCACAAGTCATGGCCCCTTCTGATTGATTATTGGGTGACCTCTGCACTTGCTCCGGGTACCTCCATGATGCTTCGCAGTTGTTTGTGTTATGTTGGTGTTTTCTGTTTCCGCTTTAATAGTGATCACTGTTCAAGTTGTTGCCAGCACCAACCACTCCCTGAGGGCTGGCTCACACTCACCCCACACCCATCCAGCACAGGCGTCACTGGATATGTGATCCTGGTAATAAAAAGGGGCCGGGCGCACGTGCCCGTAGCCAGTTCCACTATCTATCTAAGTGTGTCCGTGTGGTCATTATGCATGAATGATGGCCCCGAGCCCTACCACATTACATTGTGCTGTGGACAGCAGACGCAACCATGTCACCTCAGGCAGTGGGTAATAGCTTGGACATGTAGCTAAGTCGTCCCCCCCTCTAAGCGACAATGTTGCAATGTAGCATGCACCCGGAGGGCGGGCTCGCACGAACGGAGTATTGAAGGAGCGCAAGACTGCTCGGGGTCCAGGATCATATATGCCAAGTGTTGTGTGTATCTGTATTGCCACAGCATGAGCAAAATGCCCAGCCACATTAGCAGCACCAGTTCAGCCAGGCATGTACTCTACATCTGTGTCCGCCCTATCCTTAACATAGGCCTACACTCGCGTGGCTCACCACCTTCAACGGCCAACATCCCAGTGTCGTTGTCAGGCTTGTGGACATGTGCAGACAGGCATGACAATACTGTGCCGTAGGAGTGCAAGTGATGCAATCGCGCAGCGTACATAAGTAAATGGGTTCGGGGGGAGGGAGGAGCAGCTGTGAGGCAACGTAACACACAGTGATGCCGCTCATATGCCACATGCAAGCCATGTCAATAATGAATCCCAAAGTCGCACTCATCCCACCCCACCCCCAACAAGCCACTTCACATTCCATGAATGCAAGCAGATTACAAACTTACACTAGGGATGAAAGCTCCTTTGTCTGAACTATCAGGCAGAAGCACATCTGCAACTCCAACCTCGGAATTGCATGTGCCCGGCAACCCCAGACAGATACTATGGCAGCTGATGCCAACTCCCACACTACGCACAGCCCGACGAGAGACCCCACACACAGGAGTCCTTGCTCGAAGTTATCTTGCATGGAATGGCCTTCACACTTACTCCCACAACATCCCAGGCGTACAACCGGTGCACACTTAAACAACTCATTGCTCCGAGATGTGGCATTTCATCCACAGAACTGCTGCAGGTCAGAACAGTGCCGCTTCAACAAGAGCCACTAACGCAATGGCCGAACATCCCGGACACATGCACAACCCCTGTCACGTGGAACTGTACCGTGCACGAATACTGCATTTACTGGGGGCACTGCCATTGGCAGTGCTGCGGATCAGTTACCGGCTAAGCTTCCGCCTTGCCAACGTCACCTGCGTTCAGCCTGTGTTGCATTGTCGCTCGTGCATGTTCGAGTGGTCCATGGATGTCTGCCTATCCAACAGGACGGTAGCTGAACTGGATATTGACATGTGTGTGCGCCCCCTGTAGGCCCACGACCTTGAGTGTCACTGTGATACCCGTTTATGGGATGCCTTGATACTTGGCATACACGCTGGCAGCTGGACCTGGGAGATTGCACAAATCCTCGTGTGCAGTGACCACATTGACCCGCTCCGCTATTGGGCAGTAGTGCTAATTGGTGTAAAGGGGTGGACGCAGCACATCTGTCCGGACCTGCTAATGGATCGCCTCGCCGTCCGGTTTGATGAAGTCGACAACGACCTCATGTTGGAAATGTTAGCCTACGAAGCTGCAATCGCTTTCATGGATGAGTAACTATGTACCTGCAGCCACAACTGATTGGAGCACATTGCACATGTCCCGACACCTTGTTGCATCTTGCAGATCTGGTCACATATCCCACGACAACAGTGGACATGGCTGCATTTGCCTGGACTCCGAATACATGAGCGGACAACAACGTGGCTTAACACACACCTGTGAAAGGTGAGGCACTCCCCCAGAGTGGACAGCGGCGCTTGGCAATGTTCATCATTCTGACATACTGCTGCATTGGTCTGCATGTTGTGACACTTATCTTGCCCGTTCTGACACGCATATGCTAATAAAGTCTATGCACCTTCACTTGTATTCAACTGTGATGAGTGTTGATTTGAATGACAATGTGTGTCTCAATGCCTATCTGGGTCACGGCCATACATGCGCATTGATAGCATTACCCAGGGAGTGCCTCTTTTGTGGAATCACTGTCCTTACATTCATCCATACTTTCATTCTTGAATGATCATGGCCATGATACATCTGTGTGAATTTGAATGTGTTATTCACATTCAGTGGAGTGTTGAAGCTGGACCAGTACAGGGCCATGCACACCCCACTTTACATTGTTGGCCCGTGGAGGGCCAGCCAGAGTCCTTTCGGGATTGACAAGTTCATAGGGAGTGGAAGACTACAGTCCGCAGTGTGATTGCTGTATCATTGGTAACCACACCAAATATGGCAGTCCATGTCGAGGTCCAAGGTGAGTGTCGCTCGGTGTATGGGGGGACAGTGGGAGGTGTTATTCCAGGGCATGATGCAGAGGGCAGAACCAAGCTGAACACGGCCATATGGCGGAGATGAATGCTACCACTTAATTCTAGCCACAAAGCCAGATTCATCATCATCTTCGTCCTCTGATGTGTCAGGTGCCTCACATGCGGGTGGTGGTGTTCTGTCTGCATCACTGTGTGGCAGTGACACATCAGGGGACAGAGGTGGGAAATCTGCTGCACTGTGTGGCACTGACACTTCAGGGGGAGGAGATGTGGATGTAGTAGTAGCACCAGCATCCATCCGTGCCAGGCCTTGTGGTGGCAATGCCATGACGAGGATCTGCAGGGCATGGAAGATCACAGCTACATCTTGCTGGTGTGCAGCCGTGGCAAACATTCTTTCCGCCTGCATCCGCTCCAAGCTCTCCATCATTCTCCTTATGTGTCCCAACTCCTGGCTGACATCGCTGGGGCCACTCTGACTAGACAGTTGTTCTTGGCTCAGAGTCATGACTCCAGCAATGTCAGCCATGGCTTGTTGTAGAGCAAGGAGCTGACTGTGAGTGGTCCCTGATGGGACTTAGACACCAACGTATGGCATCTAGTTTGGCTGCCATGAGGTCAAACCCCACCGCAGCTGGTCAGACATCTCCTCCTGGCACCCTAACACACGGCGTTGGAATGCCATGTGTTGGTTGTGGGGGTCCTGGGAGACAGCCGTGGTGGTGGGTGCTTCCTGCTGTGTGGCCTGTGCAGGGGGTGGGGGCTCATGGATGCAGCTGGGCTGCCCTGCTCCTGGAGGTGGGGTGCCGGAGCTGTCCCTGAGCTGTTAGAGTGCGTCGGTGTAGATGTTGGGGAGGTCCTCTTCATCATCAGTGCTGTGTTGTTGGGTCTGCTCTGCAGGAGGTGTTGATTCTCCCTCTGCAATGCGAAGGGAAATGCAGATTGACATTGTGTTCACATGTATGTTCACGCATTGTACAAGTTTACTGTCAGACTGCATGGCAATGTACATTGTGACTGTGTATGAGGAGACACCTATTTGTAGCGGGACACTTGGCATTTCTACACCATCAGGGATGTTAGGTTGTACTTGTACATTGTCATCTCACAGTTTCCTGCTATGCCAAATGTGAATGGCCATTTTCTACACACAGGCGGCAGCAGTTGTGTCCTCTGTTCTGTTGTGAAAGTGTTGCAGTTTGTACCACATTGTTGTCAATGTTGGGGTGCTCTGCATCTTATGTGTGTGTGCTGCATTGTGGGTGAGTTGCCCCTTCGGGTCTGATTTGGCTGGCCCTTATCCCTTTCAGGCGGTGTGCCTTTCACTTCTGTGCTTATGCAGTGCTGAGATGTTGCAGACTTAGGTAAATTGGGCCCTTGGTCAGAGTTGTGACTCTTGGCCATGGTTTGTCCGCAGATGTGCTATACTTACTTGTGCATGTGTGCCATTGTGCCCATCTCCCCCCGTCCCCCCAGTCCCTGGTCGTTACTCACCCTGTTGCTGTTGGCTCAGGTAATGTTGTGCAGTGTCCGGTCCCCCGATTCCTGCCACCGTCTCCCCAATGATGGTCCCAGGCTGGTCCTCCGTGGGGCTTGTGGGGTTCTGGTTGTCCTCTGTGCTTGCTCCGGCTACCTCCATGGTGCTTCGCAGTTGTTTGGGTCTTGTTTGTGTTTTTGGTTGCCGATTTTATAGTGATTTTGGCCGCTTGACTTGTGGGACTTGCAGGCTGGCGCAGCTTATCGCTGGTTTTGTATTGCGGTTGGGCCCATCGCGACTTTTTTCACGTTCGGGTTTAGATTTTTATCGCCGTCCTGGTAATGTTATCGCGGCCATTTGACGCGTTATCGGGAGACTATCGCATGTTACCGCCGTGTTGTGAATACGACGTTAACACAGAGTTATTTTCCCGCGATAGATGGCGATATGAAAACGTGCGTTAGCCTTTTTTGGCGATGATTATCGCACGTTCTTGAGAATATCCCCCATAGTACGTTAAAAATACAAAACTATCTTGGCTATCTCCAACAGTTGTTTTAGCCACAATCTAGTGCTGAAAGCAGAGACTAGACAGCATTTTCTGCTCTTGGTTTTGAAATAAAATGCACAAGGCTCCCAATTGGCTATAAGAATAGCCCAGGACAATTTGCAGCACACATTATATCAATTCTACATGATATTGACCCAGACGCATTGTCCTATGTAGATGTTATCTACCTTAGGGATGATGAACTAAGCCCACACTTAGCCAGAGTAGATCACATTATATTGTGATTTGCTGAACTTGGCTACAAGTTCAACTTTAGAAAATCTACTATAGTTTTTCTTAGTGTCCTTTCTTAGGATATGAATTTATACTTGAGCGCAAGAGTCTTGCGCCTCATTTTTTTAGAAATCTTCACAGTTACAACCTCCAAATGCATTGATATTATAATCCCTGCTGGGTTTTCTTAATTTTGGCAGAACATACATAACAGATTATGCACAACTCATTAAACCTCTGTGTGAATTTATACATCTTGATTTTTCTGCTACACGCTGGACATCAGAACACACAAATACACTCAGATCGTTACAATCTGATTTGCTTGCAAGCCGACAACTACATACACATGTGAATACCACAAACTTGGTAATCCGTATATTACTGGGTGCAATTGGATTTACTTACATCACTTTTAATGAAGGTGAAACAGTATCAATTTCATGTAAATTGCATTTATATTCCAATGCGGAAATGCGTTTTGCTTCCTCAGAAAAAATACTGACAACAGTGGCCACCTGCACAAGTGGAATGCATTTTAATTGTAATTGCATTTATATAGCTCTTACGCTAGTATCTTCATGTTGTGTTATAAGGTTCCCTGTTACCTGGTTCCTAGCTGCTCAGCCAGTGTGAGTGTTCTATGTGGAATGTTGGTGTGAGGGATATTAGTGGAATGTTTGGGTGCCTGGTGTGAGTGTGGACAGTTGGAAGATGGGCTGAGCATCAGGCAGGCTGCTCCTGGTGGGGCTGCTGTACTGTAACTATTCTACATGTAATCTACTTCAATAAATCTACTTAATCCACATCCTACCTGTGTGGACGTCATTGCTACATATTTTTGGCGACGAGTTGGAAACTAACCCATGGATTACTCTTTGATTTCTTGTACCTGGCTCACAAAGGAACATATAAAAATGAACCAACAGACAGAAACTACAGATGCAGACACCGCAAAGAATTATTCCATGAAGAAGATGCTCACAGAAAAGTAAACAGCGATAAGTGGATTTCAAAGAGGAAGATTTTCACAAGAAAAGAACAGGAGTCTACAAAAGAAGCAATGAAAATGGAGCACCAACACCGCAGCCCCACCAGTGTCCTACACATCGGATGGCCCCAGCCTTGGTGTGCTCCATTTCCTTAAAGGACATGTTCTTCCTTCTAATGTGTCAGCTTGTAAGAGCACTAATTCTTCCTATTTCCAGCATAGTAGTGTCATCTGATATTCGTGAAATTTCAAATCTAATAAGTTTTATAATCGTGGCATGTCACAAGATGGACATTCATCAATCTGTGTACGCTGGAAGGAGTTTTGGTGCACATTTTGCCATCGTCCCGTTTAAAGTGACTCTGACAGCGTTGGTTTACTGCAACTTACAAACATGGATTGCTTTTACACGTTTGGAAATCTGCCCAGGTATCAGCGGACGGAGCGGGACATTTGTGGTAAGACAATTATCGACTCTTATTTTTATTTTTCACTTGAGCCCCCCCCCCTTGCAACAATGGCAAACCACTGTTGGTGCGGTTTAAAAATGGAGGCATGAGTTGCTTTAGCGCGGGCACACCTACCGTCATCATGCAGATGCACGGAGACTTTGCGTGGAAGTCTTTGTTACTATGGATCCCAGCGAGCTGCTGAGGGACGCTTTACAGCATGGACGTGGCTTGAGCAACCCTGCGCACGTCAATACTGCGTGCCGCCATCTTTGATTTAGAGACTGCGCGCAAGCTCCGACACCGGGGTAGCGTGCGGGTCTCTTCAGCAGAAATTCATTTGGTTTTATGTTCCACATTCAGCTGGTGGTCCTGGCTGTATGTGGGGTAGATGGTCGAGATGAAGTGCTGTTTGGCGTGCAGACGGCACAGGGCATTTTCGGTGAGGACTTCATGCCAGCAATTATTACAACGAGGTGAGCCACTGAGTCGTATGGAATCAGCTAGTAAGCCGGACTTTTTGTAAACTCTACTCAAGTGTTATACACACACCTAAGGATGAGGTTTTGGCTGACAGGAAGCGCTTCACAAGGCCTGGGCTGAGTGTTCTGTATGTCCGGTCGTGCAATGAAGTTTTTGGCTTGGCTTCTCTGTGACTTATGCTGACAGCAGAAGGCACCTATCCTCCATAAATGGATACCGGATTCTACATTTACAAAGTGAGCTGTCTGGTGACTATGATCAGCGTCTTCAGAGATTTACACTTTTGATGAACGTTTCTGGCATTATACCTCATAGTTAACCGGACCCCTTCTGGTTGTAAGTTGTTGTCTATTTCTTGAGCCTAGTGTCCTTCTGACGTTGTGCCAAATTCGGGTGAGATATCGCTCACCAGAGATCTTGCTGTGGTTTATTTCGATACACGCCATGTTTAGCATATTGACAGAAAATCTTTTTTGTTTAGTTTTACTTTTAGTCACGTTTCACGTTGTTCTTAGTATTTGCGGTCAGTGCTTTCTTCTCAGGGTTTCAATCCATGTCTCATTCTTGTGGTTGGTTATACCACACTCTTTGGTGGCAATGTCTTTGGTTGTCTTAGCTTTTGTTAGTATCCCTTAAGTAAGGGATGGGTATGGGTTTCAGCCCCATTTCCATGCTGTATGCTACTTATCCCTTACACGAGGATTGGCTTAAGGGGTTCGTTTCCCTTTCACGCAAGGAATGTGTTTTAGTCCCATGTCCACACTGTAAGCCACTGTACCCTTACATGAGGGTTGGCTTAAGGGTTTTTCTTTTCTTTTCACGCAAGGAATGGGTTTTAGTCCCATTTAATGCAAGGTTGTCATGTTCCTTATGTGCGTAAGCCACCAAGTGCTGCACGTTGGTCATGTTGTGTGTGTAAGTCACCATGTGTTTCACCTTGGTCTTGTTGTGTGTGTAAGTCACCTTGTGCTTCATGTGTTGTTTGTTGTAGTGGGTGTTTTCACTACCACCTAGTTTGTTTTGGGTTTGGTCCCTTTGGTCCCTTATTTGAGGGGTAGGAAGTTGGGTTACAGTCCCTTCTCCACATTTTACATGGCTTTGCTCCTTAAATGGGGAGTAAACACATCAGTGTAGTCCACCCTTTGTGTTAGAAAAATGGGGGTGCGCTTTTCCCCTGTTTCTCTTCGCAGTGTGGTGTTTTCTCACTTTGTGTTATTGCTTTATTTCCTTATTAAAGGAGGAGGATGTGTGATATTTCGTATGTATCTTTTCACTTTTCTTTCCTCCTTGTTTAGTCTTTGTTCCCACTCGTGATGTGGTTTTTACCGTATATCCCTGGGTTATGGACTATTCACTTCATTTGTACTTTGTTGTCTATAGTTGTTTTCTTTTTAGTTTGGTTTCATTATTCTTCAATTTTAGAGGGAGGAGATAATGTAGTATCTTCATGTTGTGTTATAATGTTCCCTGTTACCTGGTTCCTAGCTACTCAGACAGTGTGAGTGTTCTGTGTGGAATGTTGGTGTGAGGGATGTGAGTGGAATGTTTGGGTGCCTGGTGTGAGTGTGGACAGTTGGAAGATGGGCTGAGCAGCAAGCAAGCTGCTCCTGGTGGGGCTACTGTACTGTAACTATTCTGCATGTAATCTACTTCAATAAATCTACTTAATCCACATCCTACCTGCGTGGACGTCATTACTACACTTACTACCCCAGACAAGGTATCGAAGTACTACTCAGCGAGTAGCACGCTACTCCAGAACCCAAAAAGGATTAGAGTTGAATCAGTATTAGGAAATATGAAACTAATTTGAGTGGTGGACATGTGAGTCTGTTATTTGGATTGAAAAAGGATAGTGGAGGTACAGAAGAGGTATAGAAGAGGGAAGGGTTTACAATTATATAGCGCTTGGTACCCCTGATGAGGCATCAAATCGCTTTTTGGTCAGTAGCACACTACTATAGAACCCAAACAGAATTAGCGGTGAATTAGTATAGGGAAATATGGATTGAAATGGATAGCAGAGGTAAAGGAGATGCAAGGGTCTAGAAAGTGTTTATTTGGAGATTATAGCAGCAGGGGAGGGGGAATAGTCAGAGGGTTTAGAAAGGCTTATTTGGGAGATCTGAATAGTAAAAGAGGTTTGAGATTATGCAAGGAGAGGTAGAGGAGGGAAGAGTCTAGAAAGGGTTATTTTGGGTATCAAAGTAGTCAAATGGGGTTTTGAATTAAGCAGAGAGTGGAGGCAGAGGATATATTAAGAGAAGTATATGGTGAGAACTAGGGTTGTGCATTGGAGAGAGTAGTAGATTGAGGTTTGAGATGAGTCAGAGAGTGGAGGTACAGGATATATTGAGAGAGGTATAGGGTAGTGCATTGGAGGTGCTGGATTAGGAGTAAAGTAATATATTTAAAGATACATAAGTACATGGAAGGTATATATGTATAAGAGCAACATTGTCGTCACTCCTGTGCCTGCCTTAGAGGCTCTCACCAAGGCCAGCATGCATAACTCTAAAGCCCTCCATCCTAGATGGATACAATGGGCAACGTCCTTATCAGCCGTTGATGTAGACTTTGTCTTTGACCTGTCTTTACAGACACAAGAATTCTTGCAGTATGAGCATGTTTATCCCATGCTGACTTCTGTCTTACCTCTAGAACACTATAAGTATATTATTTACACTGATGGTGCAGCCCAACCTGCTATAAGTTCTAAATAACATTATGCAGTGGCATGTGCCACTGTTATTGGTGTGATGTTGCACGGAAAATTCAAGCCACAAAAAACTCACACACATTCCCTGGGGGACTGTATTGCGAAGTTGACTAAACTGAAGACGTCACTTGCACTTGAATATATGAATCCTGAATTCCCCACACTTATAGTGTGCGATTTGTATTACTGTGTACAATCCTTTAATGATAATTTACATTATTGGAGACAAAATGGTTTCAAAGATTCTAAAGGCAACACAATCAAGCATAAAAGGCTTTGGGTTAAGGTGGCAGATCTTAATAATAGGTTGCCACGAATTCATGTTACTCACACTTTGAGTCTTCAGCATGTGGGAATACAGGTAGGGAATTCGCTGGCTGATAAAGCAACAACATCTACAGTCGTGACTGCTACTGTTGCTTTAATTACTTGTTCTAAAATGAGAATATACTCTGATATTTTGGCTGCTGCTTATGCAAATAAAGATGGCACTCCCTTACCTAAGGGATTTCCATCCAGATTTACTGACTTCTTCAGTGAACAAATCATTCCTTTTGTAACTATTCCAGGAGTTGGTGATCGATTGATTTCCAACAAAGACAGCAGACTAACTTTAGTTATAGCTGCCCACGAAGGTGTTGCTTCTGCACATGCAGGTGTGGTGACCACAATTTTGCTGCTACAGCAATTGTATTGGTGGCAGGGCTTATACCAACAGGCCCAAAAATAAGTCCTTTGTTGTTACATTTGTCAACAAATTAAAGCTTCCATCATGGCCCGTTCATCGCAGACACACCTGTTAATTTCTAACAAACCTTTTGGATGAATTCATTTAGACCACTGTGGGCTTCTTATTTTGGATGCAGCTTTTAAATTTATCCTAGTTGCAGTTGATTCTTGCTCCAGGTTCCTCTAGGTTTGGCCACAGGGCTTGGCTGATGCTCGAACTGTTATTAAATACCTGTGAGTCTTTATCGGGACACATGCATGCAGAACAATCCTCTTGGACCAGGGCCTGACTTTCGCTTCAAAGCTGTACCGGGATACTGTGTCATCCCAGGTGTACAGGTGCATTATTTCCCTCCAAAGGGCAATTCTGTTGTGGAAAGAATGAACCATGACTTAAAGCAGTCCTTAACAGCTGGAGTATTAGGCATTGGGTGTAGTTGGATCCATTAACCTATATGGAGTTCAAAAGGCTATTAATAACCTCCCTAAATGATCTGTGAGTGAGCGGACACCATACGAAGTACTTTTTGTCATCAAAAAGTATGTTCTAGACCTTGACGGTCAAGACATTGTGATGACTGCAATGCCCTTTGATGTAGATAATTGTTTTGCTGTCTTACAGGATCTACAAAAGTTCTGTGGCATCCAATCCACCGACCATTTGAAGACATCTCCCTCTGCTGGAATTGAAGAGAAGCCAGAACCTTCTAGCTGGATTCCAAAGATTGGGGATCTCGTACGTGAAGAAGTCGCGATGAAAAAGGAGTTTGGACCATCGTACCAAGCACAAGTGCCACTCCTTTGCATCCAAGCACAAGGACAGTTATATTGCCACCACTTACTGGTCCTGACGTCAATGGTTTTGTCTCCGTTGATCATGTCAAATTAAACCATGTGGTTGATTCTAAACAGCAGCCGTGGGGAGTCCGTGGTAGTTCCCTAATACCCCTCGCTACCATACAGGAATTTCATTTGCAGCTGGTGAGCACCACTGGAGCTGTTTCTCCCCAGCTAGGGGGCCAGAGACTGCACTACAACTAATCCCTACATCTGCAACCAGCAACATGACTCAAATGAGTACTGCTGGTACTACAGCGTCTTCTGCCAATTATGTTGTTCATCAGTAGATTCACCTCTTTTGGATTTTTCAAGTCATATTGCAGAACAGGAGTCAACAGTTTTTCAACTAACTGCTTCTCAGTATTATATGTATCAAGATGATTTTTCCTGACAGTTCTTCTGCTTTTGACACTCCATTAAGGATCTGATTTTTTCATTTCATGGCTTAAACGCACTTATCTGGTCCCACCTTTGATATATGTTTGGATTACACTTTCCTTGGTTTTTTTATTCCTATGGATTGGATTTGTGATTGTTTTCTTCTTGCTGATTAATGGCCACTATCTGCCAGAATGCTCTGCTACAGAACAGCTCGAAGGAGTGTTGACTTCTCCTCTCATCTTCCCTTAAGTTGAAAAGAAAAAAATATCCCCACAGGGTGAGAATGTACTACTTCCTTCTTTTTCTGCTCTTGTCCCTTACCAAGTTAAACAAGCTTACGCAACAGAATGGGCTCTTGCACTGGCCCCTTCATTCTATCGCAATCATGTTGGCTGGGATAATGACTCTCCTTATAATGTAATTCCTTTAGGAAGTAGTACATCCTCACCCTGTTGGGATATTTTTACAACTGTGGAGGCCATTCGACCTCTGCCAGAAGAATTTCATAAGACAAAGTAAAATTTTCCCACAATATTACTTTAATGGTGTGCTGTACGTGTGCTGTACGTCACCCTCAATTTAAATGTTTAGATCACATAATCTATCTGGATGGGCTACGCACCTGTCTGTGGTATGAACTGTAATAAAAGTATCAGTTGCTTTTGCTACCCGAAACTCCTGGAGATTCCGGCGTACTATGGTGACTTCTGCCACGCTGCTGAGGAGTGTCACTGCCCCACTCCTGTTCAGGAAGTGGGTTCTCAGAGTCTGTGGCATATTTTGCAGTTATAGCAGCTACTTTTTTTCTGAAAAGGAACTTTTTATTGAGGAGGTTTTTCTTTCTTTTTAATCCTTACATCAGACTAGCGTTGTGTCTCCCTTTTCGGTTTCACATACTTTTCTTGCCTGCATTCAGATCGCCCTTCTCTGTCGAACAGCTTGTCAGACAATTCCTTTAAGGAATGAGGAGAGTGTGTATCAGGAACCTGATACATACCTATCTGTAGTCTTGAATTTTGTGTGATCACAAAAATCATACCACCTCTCAGAGGACTCAGGGGGTGGAGAACCGCTGTAAGGTGTACCTTTCTGTGGTTGTTTAGATGTATCCCATGGTTCTTTAACAGACTCACAAGAGGACTTAGCACAGGCTAGGCTTGCCAAGAGGAGGTTTAGTAGGTCTGGTTCTCAAAATATTGCATGCTAAGAATGTATAAAGATCAGCAAAAGCCTGCAAGTGAAACCACAATATCTTAATGAACGGGATGCCAAAGCACGTTAAACAAATACTCTCTCAATTGGAGCATTAGGTAGTAAACGAACCATGTGTTTCTCAGATGAATAATCCCCTTTTTCCCGTTTTTAAATCGGATCATTCATATTGAAAAGTCCTAGACTACAGACATTTAAACAGTCATACACGCACTTTTGCAATACAAAATACACACAGTACAGCACTCATAAACAATATAGTACGTTAAAAATACAAAACTATCTTGGCTATCTCCAACAGTTGTTTTAGCCACAATCTAGTGCTTGAAAGCAGAGACTAGACAGCGATTTCTGCTCTTGGTTTTCAAATAGAATGCACAAGGCTCCCAATTGGCTATAAGAATAGCCCAGGACAATTTGCAGCACACATTATATCAATTCTACATGATATTGACCCAGACGCATTGTCCTATGTGGATGTTATCTACCTTAGGGATGATGAACTAAACCCACACTTAGCCAGAGTAGATCACATTATATTGTGATTTGCTGAACTTGGCTTCAAGTTCAACTTTAGAAAATCTACTATAGCTTTTCTTAGTGTCCTTTCTTAGGATATGAATGTATACTTGAGGATAAGAGTCTTGCGCCTCATTTTTTTTAGAAATCTTCACAGTTACAACCTCCAAATGCATTGAAATTATAATCCCTGCTGGGTTTTCTTAATTTTGCAGAACATACATAACAGATTATGCACAACTCATTAAACCTCTGTGTGAATTTATACATCTTGATTTTTCTGCTACACGCTGGACATCAGAACACACAAATACACTCAGATCGTTACAATCTGATTTGCTTGCAAGCCGACAACTACATACACATGTGAATACCACAAACTTGGTAATCCGTATATAACCGGGTGCAATTGGATTTACTTACATCACTTTTAATGAAGGTGAAACAGTATCAATTTCATGTAAATTGCATTTATATTCCAATGCGGAAATGCGTTTTGCTTCCTCAGAAAAAATACTGACAACAGTGGCCGCCTGCACAAGTGGAATGCATTTTAATTGTAATTGCATTTATATAGCTCTTACTACCCCTGGCGAGGTATCAAAGTACTACTCAGCGAGTAGCACGCTACTCCAGAACCAAAAAAGGATTAGTGTTAAATCAGTATAAGGAAATACGAAACTAATTTGAGTGGTGGACATGTGAGTCTGTTATTTGGATTGAAAAAGGATAGTGGAGGTACAGAAGAGGTATAGAAGAGGGAAGGGTTTGCAATTATATAGCGCTTGGTACCCCTGATGAGGCATCAAATTGCTTTTTGGCGAGTAGCTTGCTACTATAGAACCCAAACAGAATAAGTGGTGAATTAGTATAGGGAAATATGGATTGAAATGGATAGCAGAGGTACAGGAGGGGGAAGGGTCTAGAAAGTGTTTATTTGGAGATTATAGCAGCATGGGAGGGGGAATAGTCAGAGGGTTTAGAAAGGCTTATTTGGGAGATCTGAATAGTAAAAGAGGTTTGAGATGATGCAAGGAGGGGGAGAGGAGGGAAGAGTCTAGAAAGGGTTATTTTGGGTATCATAGTAGTCAAATGGGGTTTTGAATTAAGCAGAGTGGAGGCAGAGGATATATTAAGAGAAGTATATGGTGAGAACTAGGGTTGTGCATTGGAGAGAGTAGTAGATTGAGGTTTGAGATGAGTCAGAGAGTGGAGGTACAGGATATATTGAGAGAGGTATAGGGTAGTGCATTGGAGGTGCTGGATTAGGAGTAAAGTAATATATTTAAAGATACATAAGTACATGGAAGATATATATGTGTAAGGGCAACATTGTCGTCACTCCTGTGCCTGTCTTAGAGGCTGTCACCAAGGCCAGCATGCATATCTCTAAAGCCCTCTATCCTAGATGGATACAATGGGCAACGTCCTTATCAGCTGTTGATGTAGACTTTGTCTTTGAGCTGTCTTTACAGACACAAGAATTCTTGCAGTATGAGCATGTTTATCCCATGCTGACTTCTGTCTTACCTCTTGAACACTATGGGCCCGATTCACAGAACTAACTTAAGACAAAATCCTAAACTTACTACCATTTTGGTATTCACAGAAGGCACTTACTCATTTTGGTATTCACAGAAGGCACTTACTTACTCATTTTGTGTAGCTTACTCATTTTGAGTAACTTACTCATTTTGTGTAACTTACTCATTTTGGTATTCACAGAAGGCACTTACTCATCATGAGTAAGTGCCTTCTGTGAATACCAAAATGAGTAAGTTACACAAAATGAGTAAGTTACTCAAAATGAGTAAGTTACTCATTTTGGTATTCACAGAAGGCACTTACTCATCAATGAGCCTTCTTTGAATACCAAAATGAGTAAGTTACACAAAATGAGTAAGTTACTCAAAATGAGTAAGTTACACAAAATGAGTAAGTAAGTGCCTTCTGTGAATACCAAAATGAGTAAGTGCCTTCTGTGAATACCAAAATGGTAGTAAGTTTAGGATTTTGTCTTAAGTTAGTTCTGTGAATCGGGCCCAACAAGTATATTATTTACACTGATGGTGCAGCCCAACCTGCTATAAGTTCTAAATATCATTATGCAGTGGCATGTGCCACTGTTATTGGTGTGATGTTGTACGGCAAATTCCAGCCACAAAACACTCACACACATTCCCTGGGGGACTGTCTTGCGCAGTTGACTAAACTGAAGACATTACTTGCACTTGAATATATGAATCCTGAATTCCCCACACTTATAGTGTGTGATTTGTATTACTGTGTACAATCCTTTAATGATAATTTACATTATTGGAGACAGAATGGTTTCAAAGATTCTAAAGGCAACACACGCAAGCATAAAATGCTTTGGGTTAAGTTGGCAGATCTTAATGATAAGTTGCCACGAATTCATGTTACTCACACTTTGAGTCTTCAGCATGTGGGAATACAGGTAGGGAATTCTCTGGCTGATAAAGCAACAACATCTACAGTCGTGACTGCTACTGTTGCTTTAATTACTTGTTCCAAAATGAGAATATACTCTGATATTTTGGCTGCTGCTTATGCAAATAAAGATGGCACTCCCTTACCTAAGGGATTTCCATCCAGATTTACTGACAACTTGAGTGAACAAATCATTCTTTTTGTAACTATTCCAGGAGTTGGTGATCGATTGATTTCCAACAAAGACAGCAGACTAACTTTAGTTATAGCTGTCCACGAAGGTGTTGCTTCTGCTCATGCAGGTGTGGTGAACACAATTTTGCTGCTACAGCAATTGTATTGGTGGCAGGGCTTATATAAACAGGCCCAAAAGTAAGTCCTTTGTTGTTACATTTGTCAACAAAATAAAGCTTCCATCATGGCCCGTTCAACGCAGACACACCTGTTAATTTCTAACAAACCTTTTGGATGAATTCATTTAGACCACTGTGGTCTTCTTATTTCGGATGCAGCATTTACATTTATCCTAGGTGCAGTTGATTCTTGCTCCAGGTTCCTCTAGGTTTGGCCACAGGGCTTGGCTGATGCTCGAACTGTTATTAAATACCTGTGAGTCTTTATCGGGACAAATGCATGCAGAAAAATCCTCTTGGACCAGGGCCTGACTTTTGCTTCAAAGCTGTACCGGGATACTGTGTCATCCCTGGTGTACAGGTGCATTATTTCTCTCCAAAGGGCAATTCTGTTGTGGAAAGAATGAACCATGACTTAAAGCAGTCCTTAACACCTAGAGTATTAGGCACTGGGTGTAGTTGGATCCATGAACCTATACGGAGTTCAAAAGGCTATTAATAACCTCCCTAAATGATCTGTGAGTGAGCGGACACCATACGAAGTACTTTTTGTCATCAAAAAGTATGTTCTAGACCTTGACGGTCAAGACATTGTGATGACTGCCATGCGCTTTGATGTAGATAATTGTTTTGCTGTCTTACAGGATCTACAAAAGTTCTGTGGCATCCAATCCACCGAACATTTGAAGACATCTCCCTCTGCTAGAATTGAAGAGAAGCCAGAACCTTCTAGCTGGATTCTAAAAATTGGGGATCTTGTACATGAAGAAGTGGTGATGAAAAAGGAGTTTGAACCATTGTACCAAGTACCAGTGCCAGTCCTTTGCATCCAAGCACAAGGACAGTTATATTGCCACCACTTCCTGGTCCTAAAGTCAATGGTTTTGTCTCCGTTGATCATGTCAAATTAAACTATGTGGCTGATTCTAAACAGCAGTCGTGAGGAGTCCTTGGTAGTTCCCTAACACCTCTCGCTACCATACAGGAATTTCATTTGCAGCTGGTGAGCACCACTGGAGCTGTTTCTCCCCAGCTGGGGGGCCAAAGACTGCACTACAACTAATCCCTACATCTGCAACCAGCAACATGACTCAAATGAGTACTGCTGGTACTACAGCGTCTTCTGCCAATTATGTTGTTCATCAGTAGATTTACCTCTTTTGGATTTTTCAAGTCATATTGCAGAACAGGAGTCAACAGTTTTTCAACTAACTGCTTCTCGGTAATACATGTATCAAGATGATTTTTCCTGACAGTTCTTCTGCTTTTGATACTCCATTAAGGATCTGATTTTTTCATTTCATGGCTGAAACGCACTTATCTGGTCCCACCTTTGATATATGTTTGGATTACACTTTCCTTGTTTTTTTATTCCTATGGATTGGATTTGTGACTGTTTTCTTCTTGCTGATTAATGGCCACTATCTTCCAGAATGCTCTGCTTCAGAACAGTTCGAAGGGGTGTTGACTTCCCCTCTCATCTTCCCTTAAGTTGAAAAGAGAATTGTCCCTCGTGAACATTTCTGCTGTTCCAGTAACTGATGGAATTGTTTGCGATAAAGTTCCTTTCGATATATTCGGTCCTACAGAGATCCTGCAGATACCATATGTATTTTGGGTTTCTATAGGTTATGTAATAGTACTTGGGTGACATTTGTATGATTGGGATTTTGAAACTGTAAACTCCATGCTCTCGGAGCTGGGGTATGATACTGGTTGTGAGTCAGAAGACCTGCACATAAATTCTGCTAATTATGAGAAAATGTTCTGTTATAATCATTTCAAATATTATTTTCTGCATTGAGCAACTGTCGAATGCACTATTTTTAATTATACATAATGGGAACATTGCTCGACTCCCCTGCAAGAGAGGTCTAAAACAAATAAAGAAAAATTCATGTATTTATCAGGATATGATACATCAGGCCCAGTATCATATAATTTCAAATTAATGCCATCACCACTCAAGAAATATATGCTTACACAACTAAACTAATTTATACAGCTTTGTTTGTTACTGAATTGGCCGTTAAAGTATATGACTATTGGATGGACACAATGCAAATAAAATGTATTTGGGGGACCAAACCTTGACTAGTTCATGGCAGAGGAACTTTGCTTTGAGCATGTATAATCCCAACACAAATGATCTTCCTGAATGACACAGTACAGCAGACTACATGTCTAGGACTGACTAAAATCAAAGAAATTAATGGCCCAATTATTCCCTCAATTGCCCTCTTTGACAATTGGCGAAATTTGACAAACTACACTGAAGAACAACTCAATAGCATGTTGAATAATGGTGCATTTAATTCAACACTTTCAGGTCCTCAAAGGTGGTTACTGTGGCCAGCGGACACAGATGGTTACCATGCTCATTTTCTGAATTCCACACCGGGGGTTCAAAGCAAGCAGATATGACCCCCGATATTTACACTCAAAACATTCTAGTAATGTTACCACCTATTCGGTGGAGAAGTTGTGTCAACAATGGCTGGAACATTCCACACTGTCTGCAGTGAAACAACATCTTTCTCTCCCATCCAAAGACATGGATTTATCAGATGTTTTATTCGGCCCAAAATGTCCATGTTCTAAAAGATTTATTTATGCTACATATAATGAAAACTAGGAAATTGTCACAAATTGAAGCTGCCGCACGCTTAAGACAAATTGATCAAAATTATTTGGATAAAGTTCTTGCAGTTGTTGATAATAGTATTACTACGCTGTCTTCTAGTATTTACAATCTGAATAACATTGTGCCATTTGTTACTGATAATATGCAAAGTGATATTTCAACATTGTATCATGGGCAAAGTCAGCTTAGATCTATCATGCAATTCAGTTGGACCCTGCAAACCCATAAGAATGGGCGTGTAGCCTGGCAATATCTAAATGCCAGTAACCTCATCTTGCCCTTTAATTTAATCTTAAACGTAAACAACAACTTACGATGAAGAAAGATGTCACCTATACAATGTTGCACTTTGAGAAATTAGAACAGCTCCCATTTACAATAGCTGAAACACCTTCAGCTGTATGGGTAATACACGATGTAATATCTTTACCAATTTCAACATTTCAATTATCAGCTTGCATGAAACATTTTCCAGTCAGAAGATATGAATCCGTAGGAGGCAGCTTCATTCATGAATTATGGTCACTCACATTATCCTATAGTTGTGAACGTTCCAATAAAGTAGTCTTCCCTACTGGAGAAGAATGTGACTCTTCTGTCGGACATTCACTCGTTTGCAAACATGTGACTATACACGGCACCTGTAATGCTTCAGTCGCAAATTTAGCCTGCTATCTAATAGGAATACCAGCTCCAGCAATACTCTCTCTTATCACTGTCCTTTCAAAGGGAAGTTATTTAATACTTAGTGATCAAGACTGCTGGAATCCCATATATTTTGTCCATCTCCCAGCTAGTCACCTGCTGCAATAACGACCTTTTCCCCCGCACACAAGAGGTTATGGATAGCCCGTTATGGCCTACCATTCCAACATTGAAGGCAGATTTTAACAAGCTAAGCTATTGTTTAAAAAGAAGTAGCTCTCACATCTGCTCGAGAAACTTTCAAATTGCAGGTGGCAAGGACATCCAGTGAGATACACTCCTTGTTAAACACAACCTCTTGTTACATTTTGGTGAATTAGTTCATCTTATTTTTAATGCATCTAATACTGCTGGCCTTGCACACTTTTTTAAGATTGTGGGCTCTGGCTTAGTCTGTTCATTTTAAACAATCTTTGAAGTAATACCAGCTTTTATTCATTCCCTTTTTTCCAGTATGTTCGTTGGATTCCCTCCTGTTTTTCCTCATTTGCGGCATTTTGGTTCTGTTTTTGATGTTGCACAATGGACGTTCCATTTGCAAGCCCGCTGGAACTACCTCCACTCCAGCTCTGTCGTGAGCATATGCTTCGATTCATCGGAATCTTATTGGTTCAGGAACTAGACCTTGATTGGTCACAGTCATTCTGACCTGTCTGGTTTACCTGCGTGCAACCTGTGTTTCACTGCTTCTGGTGCCCCTTCGAATGGGGCCTGGATATTTGCTTGGCTTTGCAGATGCCGGCTCCTGTTGACATTGACCTGCCAATGAATCCATCAGCGACCCATTTTCAGATTTGTTCCTTAGGTCTACAGCTTCCTTACTATGAGAGCTATGAGCCACTCCTACTGATGTGTGCACATGGATTACTAAATACTGGCTCCAATAACATGTTGCATTTTCCCCTAAGTGGGAAGAGTGTGCCCAGACATGGGCCCATGCTCCCTACGCCACTGGTTTCAAGCTATCCTGGCTGATGAGTGGGGATGCACCGAAACCAGTCCTAGGATGCTTGTTTTCTGGTCCAGGGAGGACCTGACATGGCAGTTCGGGCTGGACTGTTCCCATGGGGAACAGGGTCAAGGCTGATTTGCATATTGTTGTGTCCAGACTGGATTGGCATGGCAAGCAAAATGAATTAAGCTCAGATCTGTGACTGGGGGTGAATGTTTGACAATGTTCAAACCCCTGTCCATCATCTTTTAGTGTTCCAATAACACAGATGCAGGTTGCCGGGCAATTTTCTCAGCATCGTCTGAGACAGAGGATCATGTCTGTTCTCTGGAACTTATGAACTGGGCTATAAACCAATCATTGTGTGCAGAGCCTGAATCTGTTATGGATTTGCTGGCCTTTGAATTTGCGAGTGACATCATAGATACCTCCGGCTCACCTTAAATTCAGCAACTTTTTCAAAATTGAAATCATTTCTATTATTTTTTGTTCGATCATTTTGAGACTATAATATGCTTATTAGCAATGCTTTGAATGTGCTTATTTTGTATTTTATTATTATCATTTAGTTAGTTGTTGCGTCACTGTCTCAACCAAAGGAAGATTTTTGTGGCTGTACATGTTTTGTTATGTAGTTCTTCTGCTGGGATGCAGACGGAACACTTCATACAAGGTCAAAAAACACTGTGCTCTGGTGACTCTGCTAAGTTTTGGCAAAGAATCCATAAGTTAGATCGACCGACCCACCCAGGAATCAATTCCAATATAACAGAGGCGGACTGGGTTGAGTACCTCGCCGCCCACTTTAACAACATGGAAGGGGATTTCAACAAGGGTACGGGCATTGCGGCACCAGAAATCAAATCCCCTATTAAGGGAAAAACGATACTAAACTGCATACCCAAAGCTCATCTGGTCAGCAGCATTAACATCCATAAGCAACAAGGGACCCTGTCGGCTGGCGAATTAAACTTCTTAGACCACACTGAAGAGGAAGGATATGCTCCCACGGAAAAACAGATCAAAGGCCTAATAATCAAGAGTAGAGATATGGGAGCGCCCGGCCCTAACGGGATCCCCCCGATATTATACAAATATGACGCCGGTTTTTGGAGCAAGGCTCTACTATCAGTCTTCAAGGGCTTAAACACTGGAGTCATCATTCCAGACTCTTGGAAGGGATCTATTATTAGCCCAATCTTCAAACAAGGCAAAAGGAACGACCCAAACAATTATCGACTGATCGCCCTCCTCGACGTTGATGTCAAATACTACGCTGGAACACTCTTGGACGAGTTAACATCTTGGGCCTCAGACAATTCTATTATCCCCATTAATCAAACTGGGTTTTGTAGCGGCCAAGGAACTACAACTAACATATTGGCTCTCACGTCGCTAATGGATGCAGCTAAAGTATCAAAAACACCTCTCTTCCTGTGTTTTATTGACTACACAGCTGCTTTCGACCATGTCGATAGGTCCAAACTCTGGGGAAAACTGGAAAAATGGGGTATACCAACCACACTTTTGGATCGGCTAAAACAGTTGCATACAGACACATGGATCAGGGTCAAACTAGGTGCAGGGTCACACACCTCAAAACGAATTACGACCTTGAAAGGCCTCAAGCAGGGGTGTGTCCTTGCCCCGATCCTTTTTAATCTCTTTTTGGCCTATCTGCCCGGGGAGCTGGACAGCTGTGTATCCCATGCTCCAAACCTGGGGAACAAGCTAATGTCAAACCTGCTATATGCCGATGATCTGGTTTTAATTAGTCGGACACCAATTGGCCTTCAGCACCTATTAAACACAACATGCAGCTTTTCGAACCGGAACTCCCTCAAAATAAATTTTAAGAAGTACAAAATTATGGCAGTCAATTACCACAAAAAGAAGATCAAGAGCTGGTTCCTTGATGGCCGACGTTTGGAACAAGTACAAAGCTATAAATACTTGGGAATACTAATGGATCATACAAGCTCATTCAAACGTCATCTAGAGTCCATGCGAAGAAAGGGGACTACGACTTACCTATCACTGAAGTCATTGAAGAGACGCCTTCCCGACCTTACGCTTGGTCCTTTTTTACAGGTCCTGAGGGCTAAACTGCTGCCTACATTGACATATGGGAGTGAGGCTCTATAAGGTAAAGACGCAGCAGTTTTAGACGTTATAATAGCCAACTCTTACAGAGCAATTTTCCATCTCCCAAAATACGTCTCTCCGGCTCAAATCCGGTTAGAATTTGGGATCCAAAGACAAACGGTGGAAAGAAGGAGCTCCTACGTTAAAAGTTGGCACAAAATCCGAAGTGCTGTGGCAGGGTCTCTAAACTTCCACCTTTGGAAAGCCTTGCAAAATCAGGAAACATGCCCAGCCAGGGATTATCTGCTTGATTCAATTGAGACACTGGGCCTGTCTGATCTCTGGGCCGTACCAACAGATCATCTTTCCTTCAAAAAGCAGTAAGAAAAACAACATCTATGCTATCTGTCTTAGAAGACAAAGCAATTCTCACCAAAAAGGCACACGGCTGGATAGTGCTCAGTGACTATGTAGGGCCAAAACCCCAAGCCTACTTGAGTGCCGGAATAAAGATAAGCAGGAAGGAAAACTTTCTAAGGTTGCGCATGGGGGTAATTGCGATCAAACCTCATCTTCCCCCATGGGAAAGGGATGGCGGTATTCCGACCTGTCGTCTATGCGGAAGTGGAAAGGAAGATATTACTCATGTTATCTGCAACTGTTCCAACTTAAAGGACATAAGATGCATCTTGTTACGTCACTTTTTTAGGTATTACGGCATCCGGACCTGTAGGCAGGCAGTGAAGCTTTGCTTCAATCCCACTGACGTCCAGCTTAACTGTCGGCTAACAAAAATTTTTGAGATGGTAACTAAGAAACTTAAAACTCTGTCGCTAATAGGAACACGCTAAAAAACTCCTAAGAGTTTACTCTGTTTTAGTCCTACTTGCACTTTATTTACCCAAATTCTAACTTGGACAATGGACCTGGTTAAGCTGAGCATCCGATCTGAGAAGTTGTGGTCGTCACTGCTAGCCAGTATTATATGAGACGTAAGAGTCTATGAGAACCTCTTTTAAAATAGTTAACACCACAAAACAGGAAGATGCAAATGACGACCTTTTTTACATTATGTGGTTTTTTAATTGCTTTTAATCGTATCTATTTGTGTACAAGGGGAATTTTTTGTTATGTATTTGCAAAGATTTTAATTAATCAAGCAAAATAAACATATTTGTATTTGTATTTGGTGACTCTGTGGTCAGACACTAACACCTAAATATAATAGCAAAATCGACACGAGAGAGAGCTCCGCTGCCTGAGATGTAGAACAACTAGTTATGTATGCCAGGTATGGGGTCCCTAACTAAACCCAAAGATCTATAATATAATACTGTGTTTCTATAGTGAGGGTAGGCTTAGGCAGATCTGTCTTTCAATAAGAAAGGACTTTTCATTGTGTACAGATAATCACATTTCTGACCTGTATATGTCTCGTAATTGCAGCACAGTTTGTGTCTCTTCTCAGTTTATTGTAGATATGTATGAGTAAAAGAACGAAAGGTGATGGATGTCAACAAAATATATAATGGGAGGCAATGATATGCACTAAATTTCAGTCTGTTTCTCAAGACATTGTTACAAAGAGTTTGCTGTGACTATTTCTTGAAGTACTCCTTTAATATACTTCTATTTGTGGAGTGGTCCTGCATCTGTTAGGGGGCGGTTCGAACAAATGCTAGTTCAATGACGTGCATTTTCAGACATTCAGACATACGCCTACTTATCGAAATTCACTCTTGCAGAATATCCAGTTGGTGGAAACTCTAGACGAGGTAAGTCATATAGAAATTTGCATTTACACATTTTACTTTTTTTCTTTTTTTTTTTTGCTCCAAAGGGAAATATTTACCACTGTTGATAGTCCCTGTTTTCCACACACTTCTCGGTAATGTTGAGCTTTTTCCCTTTCTCAACCAGGACAGGCAATTACCCCTGCCTTCAATGGAAGTAGTTTTGGTATTTCAAAAGTGGTAATCACCAGCAAAAAGCTTATGAATATTTGTGAGTGCTCACTGCATTTTCTTTGGCCACTCAAACCCCCTTATCACATTACCCACTTGTCTGACCCTAACCCTGACTTTGCAGTCGTGATGGATAAACTTTTCAGTTAAAAAATTCCATTACATGTTTTGGGAATCAGGATATATAGTATTTTAAAGAGACGGTTGTTTCTTTCTTAACTTAACTTACACGTAGGTACGCAAAACCCTTTGTGAATCAAGACCTGAGACTTTGATTGCAACTATAGACAATTCCAGCATACCTTTTCTGTTATTCATATTTACAAACCCTCATGCAAACCAGAACACTTCTTGGACAATGAACTGTGAATGCTATTGCCAGACCATTAATGGGCCTGATGCACAAAAAAGGCGGGTCAAAGTGCTATTTTGCAATATGTCCTTTCACAAAAAGGCCACCAATTGACACCTTATGAATATTGATGAGGAAAGAATCAGATTGTGACTCCCAGAGAAATGCATAGAGAGGGACTTTCACAGGACAGCAGTCTTCCATCCCAGCCTGCATTGCGATACAAGACCCTTTGAAGGGGGAGGGGCCACTGACACATTTTCAACATGCGTGCAATGGTCCATTGGAGCACTGTCGTCTCTTTCGCATATCTACAGTCGAACAAAACAAGAATGAGCTTTCCAATGACGCCATTGGCAATCTGCTAGGATGAAAGAAGAGTCCAATCTTGTATGTAGCATTAAGTAGTTTTATTGTGATAGGTTACATTTAATTAGGGAAGGTGTAACGAGCTTATCCATCTGACTGATGCAATCCCCTGCATACACAGGGACAGATATGCACACATTTTGGCATGCGTGTGACCCACTCTTGTAGTAGTCCTGATTTACTACTGACTTCCGGGAGTAAGCCACAAGTTCTCCTTACTTACTACCGGCTTAGTATCCGGAGGAAGCCAGTAGTATTCCACTGTTAAATTATAGCAAAATATTTGTGAATCGTGTTCCTAAGTCAGAAATTGGTGTACCAAGTCACAGAAAGAGTAGGTATACCTTACTCTTGGAATATTCTGCCTTCATTGTGCTACACATATGCTATAGGTATTCCCACTGTACTCCTGGCATTCAGGAGTGCTATAGGAGCAAGTCATAGCAGGATCTTTTGAATCGAGTCCTTCATTACCTGTCAGACACCATGGATACAGAGAGCAGAATCTACACTGCACTGAATACAAGACAGGAGAGAACACGGCCGCTAACCATTACATGTGTTGTGGCTGCACCCCTGCTGCAAAGCATTCCATTCCCTCGTGACTCTCAAGGGAGGAGGGACAACCCTTGGCCGCTCCTCTTTCCGTTGATTCAGAAGGGTCTGCGTTTCCTGCATTGTATTTCGCAATGGCCGTTATGTTCTCTGACTTCGTAAATGCAAATTCTTCACTCTTTTAGCTCACTTCTACCATCATACCTTTGCTACTGAATTCAATTTAAATACTAAAACCAAAGGACAGGACTTTTTTAGCATGCCATTACATTTACTTCATTTAATGATAATCGAATTAAATGTGTTGCTCTTTTTTTAATTGTCTAATTTATAAAAACATAATATTGCATGTAAATGCTGTTGACACACTAAAGTTTCTGGCAAAAAAGTATATTTGATTAAACTGAATCTTGTGCTGAAATGACAGCAGGCGAACAATGCGCACTCCCACCTGAGCGACGGATTTCAGACTTAGCTCAGTAAAAGCTGGAAGCAAAAAGGTCAACACCAAGGGGGTCTAGCCTGACCTTTCATTCTCCGTGCAAATCATGAGGAACTGCCCACATCCTACGTCTCCAGATGTGCGCGCCTCGTTCACAAGATTAGCACACCTTAGTATTTGAGCATTCCTAATGATTATTTTTGTCACGCGAATAATTAACCGTTCTTGCCCTTTTCTTTTCTGACGGGTACAGCTGAAGCCAAACCTTGGCACCCCATTCTCAAGTTGTTTCGCGATCACAGAGGCAGTGTGCGAGCCAATTAGAATAAAATCGAGAAAGCGTGTACAGTGCATGTTGAGTATGGAGGTGGAATGTGTTCAAATGTGACAGCTTGTTCCTACACGTGTCTTAACTTTAAAAACGAATGTGTGCTGAGATGTTTTTAGAAATGGATGAATGAAATGTATTTATAGACACTTCATTGGCAGCCGAAGCTTCCCACGGAGAAGCGCTTCAGCTGACAGTGTACCGAACCAAGATGATTACAGAGCAGAGAGAGAGAGCCTTGCAGGACCTGATTTTTAGTGGAAATAAGTGTATATTGATGGAATTAATTACATGAAAAACTAGCATTTACAGCCCTGTGAATGAAAAATAATGTAGCCAAGTGAACAAGCATTGATAGTTCTTTGTGTTCAAAGTATTTTATTGAATAATAAAAACATACACTCAGATGTCATTGCGATACAAGTGCAAGGAATTCCTTCAATACAATAATTTCGGATAGTTGATATACAATTTCATGTAAATATTATGGGATTACACACACTCAAAACTGTAGCAATACAATGAAAAATAAGAGGTTGGTATGAGACCACTAAGAGTTCGGGCAAACTTGTAGATATGGTATCTAACAACATTCAAATGTCAGTGGGTGTATAAAGAGATAAAAGAGATGTGTACATAACATAGCGTTCCAGCACTGTGGAGTGTATATAATGGGTTATGCATTTCATCTTGATGTATCGCCTAGACGTCATGGAGAACAAGTAAAAGAGAATTGGGAACATGAAGTAGGGAGAGGAAGGTGTGTGTGTGGGGGGGGGGAGTGTGAGTGAGCGATTTAGAGACCAGAAGTGAAACTATTCAGACAGCGGGGTGTCAGCAAGAGTGACTTATCCTGTATTTGTGTTCCCTTCTAAGAATAAATCTAAGGAGTGCCAAGCTGCACTGGAAATTGGGTGAGAGGATGGCAGTTTAGACTGTAGGTATGTGCCCTCTTGAGGTATGAGACCCATGCCCACCAGGTGTGGTAAGAGAGAAGGTTAAATGATTTCTATTCAGAAAGGATACATTTCACTGCAACAGTTAGAAGCAGATCTAACAGAGCTATATGTCTGGTGTTAAGGGTCAAAGTAGTCACAGAGGCCCAGAGTTATCATAGGAACGTTTAGAGTTATGGGTATACCAAATATATCTGAAAGCTTTTCCTGTAACAGGCACCAGTACAGGTCCAGGAGTTGACATTCAAAGAACATGTGCTGGTATGAATCAGCCTCTTGTTTGCACTCCAACATTTGTCGGTGTCTCGCAGGTTTAGTTTTCGTAGCGTAGATGGGGTCCAGTGAAGCAGACTCATTCTGAAAAATATAAATTGTATGAGAGGGCAATTTTGCTACATAGCAGAAGTTTCCCAATCTTTTGCCATTGATCACCAGTAATATGATTAAAGAAGTCATCATTGAAATGTTTAGCCCATTTAGTATATAGTATTGATGGTTGCATTGCGTATGGTTCAGAAAAGAATTTGTAGATTTTAGAAGCGATATGCCCTGAGTGCTGCCATATATTGCACAACGTGCTGGTAGTGACAACTGCTTGGTGAGAGTAAGTTTTGACAATTTCACCTTAATCTTAAGGAAACTGTAAACATCTATGTTAGAGAGGGCATACATAACAGCCAAGACCGAAAAAGGAAGTGGATTTTCATTGGAATCATATAGATCCTTATCAGACCAATGCCTTTGATGGCCCATGATTTTACAACCTGACCGTCAATTTCAGTCTTGATCTTAGGGTTATGCCATAGTGATACCTATCTGGGATTATGGATAGGCGCCGGAGATCTTCTATCAGTTTCAGGGCATGTGCAGTGTCTGTACATTTTTTTGGGGAATGGGGTGGCGAGAAATTCAACATTGTAATAAAGAAACATGTACTAAAGGGAGAGCATATTTCTGTTCTATCTCCAGCCATCTGGAGGAGTTGGGAGATTCTGGGAGCAGCCAAATGGCCCCTTGGGCCACCAGGAAGGCTGATTGACAAAGCTTCCAATTTGGAAGGCTACAACCCCGGTGGGCGACAAGCTTTCTCAGTGATTTGTATTAGATCCTCGCTCTCTTATCACTCCAAAGGAATTTCGAGGTGATTGCCTCAATTTCGTGAAAAAGGAGGTTGAGAGTTTTAGGGGGAGCATGGTAGACACAAAATGTACTATTGGGGTGATCATCATCTTGAGAGTTTGGAGTCTACCCCACCATGAGATGAACTTAAGGACAGGCAGATAGCAGATCCCTAACTTTGGAAATAGTCTGTGATTCATTTCACTTTACTGTTTCAGCTAAGTCACTACAGAACCAAATACCTAAATATTTAAGACGTTTGGGCTGCCATTTAAGACATGAGCCACCTAGGTGTGAGGGAAAGCACAATGGGCTTAGACGGAAAACCTCAGTTTTATCCCTATTTAAAGTATAGCCAGATACCTATGAGAATGTATGGATGATGTTGGCAATACTTGGAAATGCAGTTTCAATGTACTCTGAGAAGATAAGAATGTCATCTGCATGAGCTGCAGTTTTATATCTTTTAGATCCAAATTGGAGGCCTTTCATCTTGGGGGTATCATTGAGTAATTCAAGTAAGGGGTCGATAGCGAGTAAGAAAAGTAAGGGGAATGGGGACACCCCTGTCTTTTACTTTTGTGTAGGTCAAAGTATGAGGAGGTAGAACCATTTATCCTAATATTTGCTTTGGGATTGACATTTAACGCCATAACCATGCTAGTGACTGAGTGCTCGAGGTTATGGGACTCAAGAACAGTGTGAAGAAAAGGCCAAGACACTTTATCAAATGCCTTTTCAGCATCAAGTGTGATCGCCACTGTCGGTAGTGAAGAGAGGTGGGACTTTTTTATTAAATGCCCGATGAACGAATATTATCTCTGGCAAGACGACCCTTCACAAATCCATTTTGAGAGTTGAGCATAAGTTTGGGTATACAATTCTCTAATCTATTGGCTAGTATTTTAGTGAACATTTTTGCCTCCATGTTTAAAAGTGAAATAAATTGAAAATTTGTAGGATCTAAATGACCCTTCCCTTCTTTAGGAATAACCACTATTGTGGCTTTGGACGCGTTTCCCAAGACCTTGCTCTGAAGCACACAGTGGCCTGGGGCACGTTGACTGCAGACTGGCTTGCTCTCTCCGTGTTGCATGATCGTGGGGACAGGGCTAGTGGCTGGGGTCCTTGGATGCTGTTTTGACGTATTTTCAAAGTAACCAGTCAGTCAAGATCATAATGCTATGCTATATATTATCATTATGTTATGTCTATTTTCTTTGCACTCACTTCCCACCAATACTCTTGGTGCTCACTTCCCACCAATACTGGCAGATTATATCTAAACTGTTAGTTTAAATTGCACTTCTTTTGTACTCACCATTGTATTGTTTTCTTTTTGTCTTTAGACTCATGTATCTGTTTCGTATCTTACATGTAATCCGTGTACTCTGAAGTCCTTATGTAATGTAGGAACAGGGGTGGGAGCACACTGCTTCACCCCCCAGCAAGGTTCGCCCCTGGCATTCTGGTAAATGCAGTCTCATGTTGCTTGCTTTGCAATAGTATTCAGAGTGTTTCGCCAGAGTTGGCGCAGATAGTGCTGATCTCTAGACACGTGTTTCTGGTTCTTTAACCGTCATCAGTAGAGATTACAGACTTCAGTTTGGGGTTTGCTGAGTAGGCTGCCAAACATTACATCAGGTCAAGTACCTCTCACTGGCGCGCGGGTGCTTCTTCCACGAGCTCGTCAGCTCAATGACTCACGGGAGTACTTTTAAACAGGAACAGGGGTGGGAGCACACCGCTTCACCCCCCAGCAAGGTTCGCCCCTGGGATTCTGGTAAATGCAGTCTCATGTTGATTGCTTTGCTATAGTATTCAGAGTGTTTCGCCAGAGTTGGCGCAGATATTGCTGATCTCTAGACACGTGTTTCTGGTTCTTTCCGTCATCAGTAGAGATTACAGACTTCAGATTTGGGGTTTGCTGAGTAGGCTGCCAAACATTACATCAGGTCAAGTACCTCTCACTGGCGCGCGGGTGCTTCTTCCACGAGCTCGTCAGCTCAATGACTCACAGGAGTACTTTTAAACAGGAACAGGGGTGGGAGCACACCGCTTCACCCCCCAGCAAGGTTTGCCCCTGGCATTCTGGTAAATGCAGTCTCATGTTGCTTGCATTTGCTATAGTATTCAGAGTGTTTCGCCAGAGTTGGCGCAGATAGTGCTGATCTCTAGACACGTGTTTCTGGTTCTTTAACCGTCATCAGTAGAGATTACAGACTTCAGATTTGGGGTTTGCTGAGTAGGCTGCCAAACATTACATCAGGTCAAGTACCTCTCACTTGCGCGCGGGTGCTTCTTCCACGAGCTCGTCAGCTCAATGACTCACAGGAGTACTTTTAAACAGGAACAGGGGTGGGAGCACACTGCTTCACCCCCCAGCAAGGTTCGCCCCTGGCATTTTGGTAAATGCAGTCTCATGTTGCTTGCTTTGCTATAGTATTCAGAGTGTTTCACCAGAGTTGGCGCAGATAGTGCTGATCTCTAGACACGTGTTTCTGGTTCTTTAACCGTCATCAGTAGAGATTACAGACTTCAGATTTGGGGTTTGCTGAGTAGGCTGCCAAACATTACATCAGGTCAAGTACCTCTCACGGGCGCGCGGTTGCTTCTTCCATGAGCTCGTCAGCTCAATGACTCACAGGAGTACTTTTAAACAGGAACAGGGGTGGGAGCACACCGCTTCACCCCCCAGCAAGGTTCGCCCCTGGGATTCTGGTAAATGCAGTCTCATGTTGCTTGCTTTGCTATAGTATTCAGAGTGTTTCGCCAGAGTTGGCGCAGATAGTGCTGATCTCTAGACACGTGTTTCTGGTTCTTTAACCGTCATCAGTAGAGATTACAGACTTCAGATTTGGGGTTTGCTGAGTAGGCTGCCAAATTTTACATCAGGTCAAGTACCTCTCACTGGCGCGCAGGTGCTTCTTCCACGAGCTCGTCAGCTCAATGACTCACAGGAGTACTTTTAAACAGGAACAGGGGTGGCAGCCTACTCAGGAACCCCAAATACTTGAACACCTAATCTCTACTGACGACGGATAAGAATCCAGAAACACGTGTATAGAGATGGCCAGCACTAATCTGCACCAACCTGGTGAAATACTCGAAAGACTTTTGCAAGTACACACGCTTGGCAAACTGCATTCACCATAATGCTTAGGGGCGAACCTGCTGGGGGGTGAAGCAGTGTGATCCCACATTGGTTTCCTGTTTAAAAGGCTCCCTTGAGCCGCTTGAGCTGACGAGCTCGTGGAGAGGCACCTGCGCGCCTTGAGAGGTACTGTGACCCGAGAACACTTTGGCAGCCTGCTCAGCAACCCCAAATACTTGAACGCCTAATCTCTACTGACGACGGATAAGAATCCAGAAACACGTGTATAGAGATGGCCAGCACTAATCTGCACCAACCTGGTGAAATACTCGAAAGACTTTTGCAAGTACACACGCTTGGCGAACTGCATTCACCATAATGCTTAGGGGCGAACCTGCTGGGGGGTGAAGCAGTGTGATCCCACATTGGTTTCCTCCTTATGTAATGTACCTGGTTCTATTGTAAAGCGCTCTGACACTTTCGGGTAAAGTGCGCGCTATATAAAAACACATAAATGAAATAAAATATAATAGCATTCCTGGAGTATTATTTTACCATAGAAGTCTTTAAAGACCTCAAGTATCTCTTCCGTTTTAAAGTATTGAGACCCATCTTTGTCCATGATGTGAGTAATCTAGCTGTTGCAGTTAACAAATTTGAGAGTGGTGGCAAGCATTTTCCCAACTCTGTTATGAAGCAGGAGTTGTCTAGATTTCTGTGTATGAACACTGAGCTATGCCGTTTTATTTACAATGGTGTTATAGGTATACTTCACTTTTTTGATATCATCTAGTAAGGCCTTATCATTAGAGTGTCTAAATGTTTCTTCCTAGTATTTAATTTCAGTTTCTAAGTTATACAGTGTTTTAATACTTTTATTGTTTTTAGCAGCCATACATTTCATAATATGTCCTCTGATGACACAGTTAAACACATCCCACAAAATTAACGGAGATTTAACCGAAAATTCATTTTCTCTAAATAAGTGACTGATTTTTTTAATTAGAGCTGAAGATCCTCAACATTGTGTTCATTGTCTAGTATTTCTGTATTTAGTCACCATACTTTTTTCAACTTGTATCAGGCAAGAACCTAATAGCCATGGAGACTGCAGCCTGGTCCGAGATGAGAATAGGGTGGATCTTAACATCGGTAGTTGCCTTAAGGAGTGAGGCATCTACAATTAGATAGTCTATATGTGAGAAACTAGATGAGGGGGATAAAAAAGTAAAGTTGTTATCCTTAGGATGATGTAGTCTCCAAACATCAAGGAGGCGGTGTGAAGAGCAAAGATGAGCAATTGTTTGTGTGCCTTAGCAGGTTCAAAATTTGAAAGCAGAGTAACGATATACAATGGGATCCATAAGGAGATTGAAATCCCCACCCACATTAGTTTTGGAGCCTTGTGGTATGTCTGCTAATTTTTTTTGAGGGTACGCCAAAATAAGGGGTCGTCTTTATTGGGGGCATATATGTTCACAATGTAAACATCATGGCTTCCATTGTTCAGTCTAGTAAGTAGCCATCTGCCATTGGTATTGTGTTCTGAGGCGACTACAGTTAGATTAGATTTTTTCGATAGTAGGGTAAGTAGTCCGTTTCTCTTCCCGCATGCCTCAGAACAAGTGACATCAGAAACCCAGCCTTTCCTCATTAGAAGACCTTCCTTAAAACCAATCTTAGTTTCTTGGAGTAGAACTATATCACTGGCTAAATCCTTACAGTAATCTAAAACTTTTGTTCTTTTGACGGGGTGGTTCAATCCTTTGGTGTTTAAGGAGAAAACATTTAGGGATGACATTGGGCCATTTCTTTAAGTGCTGGTAGGTGTCCTCGTATAAAGGGTTTAGAAGGTGTCATGAAGCATGTTGAATAACTCATCGTGGGGCTAGATAGCTCACTCAGAGGTAAAACAAGGAGAGTTGTAGGAAGAAGAAACCTGTAACTAAGGGGACACATAGCGGCTCCATTGGAGTCGGGATCTAGGGTAGGGCCCCATCCCACCAGGGGATGTCTGTAGCAGACATGGTTCATGGGGAAGATCATAGTTGGACATGGTTGCAGCGGATAAGCCCCACATGCCAAGCCGGATATATAGCGGGAACATGCGGGGAACCACAATGGTGAGAGATGAGCACATTGGGTAGAATGTCATGAGCTTAAACACTTCACATGAACATTCTAATAGGTTATGATGTGCAGTGTATTTAACCAGAACGTTATGGCAAGTAAATCACCTGGCATGTATAACGTGAACAATAAAAATATATAAATGTATAGACATTAAAGCTCATGCCAAGTTAAGGAGAACAATCCGGACATTTTGAAGCAATTTGAAATCCAGGTGATATCATAAGAAATGTAATACCTAGAAGCAGACAAGCAAGAACATGTGGAACACACAAATAATTCCTTTAGAAAGAACCTTTCCTAGCTCTAATCACATGACTGTCTGTGTGACCAATATATTGACCCACCATATTGCATAGGTTCGAATAGAGATTGATGACCTGCAATCATGGAGGGATGGCAAGAACACTTTTGTTACTCTAAGGACAAGGAATTAATTTGGCGTCACTGATGTTTCGATTTGACAGGGCTAACTGTATGAGGCTAAGGCCACATTGTCCACTTAGTAAGACTTATTTAGCGATGTGGTTTAGTGCCAATAATTATCGGAGAACCATGGGGCCTATTAGCAATAACCGGCGATAATTATCGCTAAGCGCAGTTAGCGCTAGGATAATTATCGCCGGCTATCGCAGGTTTCTATCGCGGAGATAGCGTGCTATCAGCAACGCTTATCTCCAAAGCGATAGAAACCCTGGAGAACAGTGTGAATATCGCTTGAAAACAAGCGATATTCGCACTGTGACCAGTGTTAGCTTGGTAATAGGGCGAGGGGGATTTAGCCATGTAATCCCATTGGATTACATGGCTAAATCAGGTTTGGACTAGGCGTTAACAAACAAGCGCTAAACATGTTTAGCGCTGGTTCGTTAATCACCTCCCCTGCCTCGCTAATAGGCGATAGCGACCTTAGCGACTGTTTCCAGTCGCTTTTAGGTTGGGAACGCCTACTTTGCATGCCATTAGCGATAAATATCGCTGGCATGCAAAGCGGCACCAACCCGGTCGCTATCGCCTAAAAGCTGTCGCTAACAGCAGTTAGCGACAGCTTGCTAATAGGGCGATTGAATTATCGGCGTTTTAGCGGGAAAAAGTCCCGCTAAAGCGGCAATAATCACGTTGCTAATATGCCCCCATATTCCTTAACCTGAGTGCCCATAAATGCATTACAGAACAAGGCACAAAGATGCTCTAGTACATAATGACAGATATTTTATCACTAGTTGAGGCAGCAGTATGAGAAGAGGCGAGCTGAAGCCAGTGCCTCCACCGTAGTATTATGGATGTAGTTTGTACCTGTATATAACAGGTATACTGTAAACAGACCTACTACAACAATATTAGCCCCAATATATCAGTAACTTAGCTTCAATCAATCAATCAATCATGTCACTTATAAAGCGCACTACATACCCGCGAGGGTCTCAAGGCGCTGGGGGAAGAGGGGGGTGGTGCTGCTGCTACTGATCGAAGAGCCAGGTCTTGAGGAGTCTTCTGAAGGCCAGTAGGTCTTGGGTCTGTCGGAGGTTGGTGGGGAGGGTGTTCCAGGTCTTGGTGGCGAGGTGGGAGAAGGATCTGCTGCCGGCGGTCGTTTTCCGGATGCGGGGGACTGTGGCGAGGGCGAGGCTGGTCGAGCGGAGCTGGCGGGTGGGGGTGTAGAAGCTGAGTCGTCTGTTGAGGTAGGCTGGTCCGGAGTTGTGGAGTGCTTTGTGTGCGTGGGTGAGGAGCTTGAAGGTTATCCTCTTGTTGACAGGGAGCCAGTGCAGGTCTCTCAGGTGGGGTGTGATGTGGCTGCGTCGGGGGATGTCGAGGATAAGACGTGCAGAGGCGTTCTGGATGCGTTGCAGCCGTCTCAGGAGCTTAGCCGTCGTTCCTGCGTAGAGGGCGTTTCCGTAGTCCAGCCTGCTGGTGACGAGGGCCTGGGTGACTGTTTTTCTTGTTTCGGTGGGGATCCACTTGAAGATCCTGCGGAGCATTCGGAGGATGTTGAAGCAGGATGAGGAAACGGCGTTGACCTGCTTAGTCATGGAGAGGGTGGGGTCGAGGATGACCCCTAGGTTGCGTACATGGTCGTTGGGTGGCGGGGCTGTTCCCAGTGATGTTGGCCACCAGGAGTCGTCCCAGGCTGAAGGGTTGGAACCAAGGATGAGGACCTCCGTCTTGTCCGAGTTCAGCTTCAGGCGGCTGGTCCTCATCCATTCGGCGACGGCCTTCATTCCTTCGTGGAGGTGGGCTTTGGCGGTGTGAGGGTCTTTGGTGAGGGAGAGGATCAGCTGGGTGTCGTCGGCGTAGGAGATGATGTTGAGGTTGTGCTGTCGGGCAACGTGGGCGAGGGGTGCCATGGTTGAGTTGTCATTGACTGAGGTAAGCTATGACACCAAATATGAGCCTGAATATGCCTAGGGGAGACATAGGATGAATATTTACCAAACTTGGGGGCCCATTAGGATAACGGATGGATCGCCACCGCTGGGCCGGCGGTGGTCATCGCCGGCCCGGCGGTGGCGATCCACCCGCCAAATGTCCCTGTGTCACCCCCCGCCATATTAGTATGGCGAGGGCACCGCGGCGGATGGAAAGACCGTCCGCCGCTTTTCCGCTGGTCGGATTGCCGGCCGGGCGGAAAAGGCACACAATATGGTGGCGGTGCCTTGCAGGCACCGCCATCCATATTATGATGTGTGCGGTGTGCTTGCATTTCCATGGCAGTGACTCCGCCATGGAAAGGCATGCGGAGATTGGCTTCGGGGGCCCGTTGGGGGCCCCCGGGGGGGGTGGGTGGCTGCACTGGGGGTACCTGTGGTACCCCCCTTCATTGCCATACACAAGGTGGCAGGCACCGCGCGGTGCATGTCACGTTGTGCATTGCAATGCACTACATGCACCTTTAACATTGCGGCGGGTGCTGTTTACAGCACCGCCCGCCGCAATGTTAATGGCAAGAATGCGCCCGCCAGTGTGGCGGGTGCATCCTAATTTGCATCGTGGGAACGCCGCACCTCTGGCGGTCGGTCCCGTTTTCCGTTACGGTGGCGGGCGGACAAAGTCCGCCCGCCATCGTAATAGGCCCCTAACTTACTTACAGGTGCAAGTGGATGTCCAATTGTAAGTCATTTAAATAACATTGCATAACCATGCAAGTAATGTTAAGTAATGTTAAGCAAGCACCCCAGAGCAGAATACAAACTGACTCAGGAGGAGCCAGACGAGTGGAGCTGCCACAGAGGAGTGGAACAAATTCTGTGATTGATTGATGAAGTGCCAGGAAGAGAGTCATAGTCCATATGATGTTCTGAATTGTTGTCCAGGAAAGTTTCTAAGTCAAATGGCTTTGAAAATATTTTGGTTTGGGCTTTAAATTTGATACAGAATGTTGATGGACCAGAGAATGAGAATGGAATCTTCATATCCATAAGACGTTTCCTTAGGTTTAGAAAGCCTTTGCAGCAAATAACCGTGTCTCTAGCATAATCCTGTGACATGGAGATCTTGTGGACTTGCTATCTAACTGTACGCACATTCCACAAATGTGCCAGGATTTGATCTGTGTGTTGATGGCATAGTGGCTTAAAGATCAGAGGTCTCTGAGAGGCCAGGTTTTGTGGCTTAAAGTTTGGGACCCTGTGTGCTCTTTCGATCTCAAAGTCTTTAACAGAGGAGATTTGAAGGATTTCGGATATCCAAGTTATTAGGAAGTCAGCTACCGAATTGGCAGAATTTTCAATCCCTTCCAGTAGTCCAGAAATGCAGATATTGCTCCTGCGGTTCCAGTACTCCTGTTCTGTGAGCTCCCTTTTTAAGGCTGAGATGAAGCGCTCAAGGATGTATAATTGCTTGGCTTGCTTGTTTGTATAGTCCTCCACCTAACTTATTTGTGTCTTCCATTAGTAATCCTGACATTTAAATCATGGAGATCTTCGCAAATGCCAGACACCTCGACCTGTAGCAAGGTGGTGTTTGTTTTGATGCTCTGAGCAATGTCATGTACCGAGTTAAATTTAAGGAGTATGGCCTCTAGGGTAGAGGAAGAGTTTGGGCTGCCTTTCACGGGGGACTCAGGGATAGGAGATGTTTGTTGGTAACGTTTCAAGTTGTTGTTGGCATCCCTCTCCTTTTTTTCATCTCTGGAGTCAAACAAATCGAGGCTCTACACTATGAGGACAAGCATAGTGAAGTACTTTTAAGTTAGAGCAAGAATTTAAATAGACTCTTGTTTGTGGAGCGATGATGAGCTCAGAACAAACACAGATAGAAGCAGGAGGCACAGCTCACTGACAAAAGTGAACACTGAAGATTTTGATCCCTAAGAGCTGATGATCAGAGCAATAACCATAGTTGTGCATCAGATGTTGCATCAATACCACACACCAAAGGAACAGATGAGATAAGACATTGGCATCTGCACTCCTTGAGAATCACTTAGGCTCATATATTAGTTCCTAAAGCTGGCACTACAGCTTGAAGCACAAAGCCTGCTTGCTGACAAAAAGTTGTCCTGTGGCCCTGTGGAGACCTGAATTTAGATGTTATACAATGGAGACTTTTACATGAGTTTGTTCTGCATATAGGCAAACTTGGTGTCGTAAAAAACACCACCAGACCACTCCAGGCCCAAACACCAGCCTCTGAATCTTTGAAGTACCATGCACCTTATACATGAAAGAGCGGAGTATTGTGCTTGGAGTAGAGATGTGCAGAAACAGAAGTTGTGGAAGTGTGGTGTCGCCGTGTTGGAGCAAGCCAGATTTAAGGATAGGGTGTCGTAGCAACAGTAAACCTTGACTTATGCAATTGGACCTCAGAACCTCCTGTGCGCAGTGTTGATCCTATAAAGCCACCCTCATGCACTACAGTATGCCTAGATGAGTGTGAGCAGGCAGAACAAAAGAAATGGTGTGTTGCACCCAAATATTCACCACAAAGGGCAGGTTGTAATGATAGTTAACACAGGGCCCCAGAAACCACCGCCATTTTATGAAAAGCAGGAGGCATCTTAAAAGGAAATATAACTTGTGGGGCCTGCAATCAGGTGTACTTAGAATTTCCAGATATTAGATGAATAGCACCATATTTTGCCCATGGAACAGTTCATTGGAGCTGAAATCACTATGAAATGAGGCAAGGACTCCTGATGTGTCAGCTTGGCCCACTAGGTATCAGATGGCTGCGAGCATATGTGGTAATTACATCAGTAGATCAAAGTAGGCAATGGAAGAGTGCTCTAACCGCACATGGAGGGCACAGCAGGACTTGGAGCGATGAATACCTAGGGTGCTGGGTAATGCGCTTGCGTTCCTCCTCAATGTATTCAATTGTGGCACACAGCATTTACTATAGTTTCCACTGTGAGAAGGGAGGCAGATGTCACCTTGTGCTGGACAGGATGCATGGAAGTTTGTCCGAGAATACAGAGATGAAAAATCAATCCCAGCAGTCGCAGCTTAGTGGTCAGTGATCATTCAGCCGCATGAAGAGAGTTTTATTCGCTTTCAGGAGGCATCCAGGCCAGCCAACACACCGGAGGCTCAATTGAGCTCAAGGCAAAGCCTCCATCTTCTCCAGGCTCCCCAAGGATTGACTGTTCTACCTTACCGCTAGCCCCACTAGAACCACTAGCAGACAGTATTCAGAAGGATGCTTCCCTCAGCAGTAAAACTGCGCTATAACATATCTTTTTAATACTTTTTATATATAGGTTAAGGGATCACATTCATTACAATAAATGTTATTACATTTCCTTTGTGTGCAGAGAGCCAGGGCCGCTTTGGTGCTGGTGGCGCCCAGTGCAACAATCTTTTTTGGCGGCCCCCCTATGACCTCCTCCTCGGATTTCTTTATTACCACAGGGCAAAAGTGGTCCCTCATCTCTCCATAGCTCTTTTCTCACATACATTTCATTTGTTTTAAAGCACTGTTACAGGCGGGCTTTACAAATCCACTCAGCTATCAACATATGTTCTTTGCAGCAGGCATATTGACCCTCTGCGCTACGTCATGGTTTGTCAATACTGCCATTAGACCAAACTCCAATCTCTCTTTCTAGCAGGAACATTTCTCACAAAAGTTATCTTGACATTTGTATGGCTGCCTGATAACCAGACACACAAGGAACTCTGCAGCAGGTGCTTTTAAGTTGTAAGTTATTGCCAAACATAGGCCCCCCCCCCCAAGGTCAGTGCCCCCCCTCCAGGTCAGCGCCCAGTGCAGTTGCACTGGTCGCACTACCCTAAAGCCAGCCCTGCAGAGCACAACTAAAGCAAGAACTAGTGGCAATGCGATGATCAGGAAATTGCTATTTGGGACTAAGGCAATACCAATTGTGTTAATTTCTATAGTGATTAATTTATTTAAAACAATCTATCACTTTTTTCTTACTCCTGGAATTCCAGAGTGAGCCATGACTAAGTCTCCGCAAAATCTTTGTTCCTTTTGTTTCAATATGTCTTCCTTGTGTTGATTTTCTAGACACTGGGAAGTTTTCCACAGCTGTTCTCTTCCACTTACGTTCATTTGAGCTCTGGCAAGCCTTTCAGCCAAATCTGAGCTGCAGCTCGCAGTTATCTCACTACTTGTTGGACTTGGCCCTCTCTGCAGGGTCACACCCAAACATGGTGCCGTCACCTCTCCTGTTTTCTGAATTTCGTTTTTACTCCTACTGATTTCTGAATTCCATCTTTTTGGCATTAGGACTCAGTGCACTTTACCACTGCTAACTATAATAATTATAAATTGTAATGCCACTGAGACGAAGTGTGATCACAATCTGATGTTTATTGAAAAAAGGCACAGCTTTCCCAACTGTGTCCTCAGCCTGCCCATGCCTTTAATGGTGACTGCACCAACATTGAAAAACATCACATTCTAAAAGTGATGTCAGCAAATTCCATTTTTATGACATAACATTACTGCATATCTACCCGCTTTTATTTAAAAAAAAAAAAAAATGAAGAGATAAAATAAAGAAATAAAATAAATACACTATCACTGCTCAGCTCAATAGGTCTTTGAGGTTTTTTGACTGTTCTTGTTTTTGTAAGTGAATCATTTTGTATATCATCATGTCCAACTTGTTCATTCGCTTCCAAAGAAATATCTCCTTGTTGGCTTTGACTTTGTTGTGGTCTTGTTCTTGAAGGATTATTGAATATTTTAAAACATGCCTTATTTCTTATTATTATTCTGTTATCATGCTTTGCAGTATCTGCTGATCCTCTTATTTTTGTTATTATCAATGGAGATGGATCAAATTTACTCTCGGAATTCCTCATTTGTTTTTGTTTTACTAACACCAGATCCTCAACTTGATAACTTACCTCTTGAACACTTCTCTTTTGATTCGCACAGTATTTCATTAGTTCTTTAATTTGTTTATCTCTTTCTGCAATTTTCCTGTGTTCTCTTAGTGGTTGCGGTGGCAAACGTGGTAAACGAGTACGTCTGGCTTCCCCAAATATTAATTCTGATGGCATTTTCCTGTTCATCCATGAAATGTATTCCGATAATCATGCAACACTTGACACAAAGCTTGATTTACAGATATTTGTGACAGCTTGCTCTTTATATAGCCTTTTTGATTGCAGCCATTAATCTTTCCATTATTCCATTTGTTTATGGCCATAGTGGAGGAATTCTTTTATGTGTAGTATTCCCACATAATCAAGAAATTTACGAAATTCCCTACTACTGAGGGTGGTCCATTGTCTGTTTTAAATGCCTCTGGTATGCCCCATGTAGAAAAAATGTCATCTAAAATGGGAAGTAACACAGACACAAAAGCAGATGTCAGCATTTTCAAAATGGGAATACTCATCAATTATAACAAATAAAAACAGAATTCAAAGGTCCATAAAAATCTGCCGCTAATTCAAACCATACAGCATCTGGAAGTTTGGATATGAATAATTCTCAAGTATTCCTTTGTCTAATGGTACATCGGCACAAATTTGAGGAACCTCTCCAGCCTGACTGTCAAGCTTTGGGAACCACCCCTTTTCACACAAAAGGTTTTTATTTGCAGACATCCCTCTTTGACTTTCATGAGCCAAATCAACGACACGTTTTAATAAAGTACATGGAATAACTATTCTTGTAAGAATAGCAAATGAGGTCCTTGTTAACTCGGCTTGTACATTTTTAAATGCAAGTATGTCTCTTTTGTTTGCTTCAGATTGAAATTGTGTTGCGTTATTTATATGTTTTCACTTATTTGCAGTTTTTGTTTGCCTTACCTTTCCAAGTGTGTCATCTTTTATGGACTAATATTTTATTTTTTCGTTCTGAGATTGTTTCAGGAATCGCTGATTTAATTATGAAACATACATATTCTTTAACTTCATTTCGTTGTTTTGCTACCATTCCAGTCAGTAATATAGACAAATAATCTGCTGGATTATATTCTTTTCCTGGCTTGTGAACAACCTTAAAAATCATTATCCATTAATCTCATGCCCCATCTTTTGATACGAGACAAAAATGGTTGTCAGTACTTGATGGTCCATGATATCACACAATGCTTTTCATACAAGAAATCACAATAATATTCTCAAACCCACACTCCAGCCAAACATTCTTTCCTAGGCTGAGTCCTTCAGACTTTTCTGGCATGTGACACTACAGGGCTTATTCACAAGTCCATTGTGCCGCCGGTGCGTCAACTTTATTGAGGCACCAGCAGTGCAATGGGTTTCCCCATATTTACAAGGCCATGTAAAGTCACCCTGCGTGACTTTTCATGACCTTGTAAATATGTTTCCCTTTCACACATAACTCTGTGTGAAAGGGGCGTTCCATGGGTGTAACTGTGGGTGTTCCCACCGAACATCCATGGAACTTGACGCATTGCCAGATTTACAACCTTTTTTTAAACCTGGGAATGCGTCATAATCCTACACCTCTCCAGGGGAGCTATAAGGAGGAGCAACGAGGAGAAATACTTTTATTTCTCCTCATTTTATCCTCTTTCAATGTGTCCTCCATTCATCAGCATGCATAGAAAGAGGAAAATTATTGTAATAATTGTTTTTGTGCAAGAGGGGGGGCCCTTCCTGCACAAAAACAATCATCCCCTCAGTGCAGGCACCCTTGCAAAATGACTCAGGGGTGTCTGCATTGGTGCTATTTGTGCACCGGTGCAGGGGAGAAGGACAGGAGTGTGCCACATCTTGTGGATTTGGTGCATTCCTTCCCTTTTATTTTGATGCATGGCAGCGCAGCAGGAAGGCTTGCTGCGCTGCCGTGCGCCAAATATTGTAAATGAGGCCCTACATAACTAGGTGTTTCTCTTCTTAGCTTATGTTGTGCAAGAAAACAGAATATTAGTTCTGTTTGCAATACTGGGCCTTTTTACATTCTATTGAATGTATGTTCCCAATCTAAATGTTCTTCTTTTTTTTTAATTAACTCTCGAAGAAGTGAACCAATAGTGGCACAATCCTTAATATAGCTATCCATTCCTAGAAAAGAACATAATTCTGATAGATACTTTGAACTATTTCTTGAGTTCAAAAATGACACTATGGGGTCGATTCCGATTCGGGCCGGAAAAAGCACCGACCGACTCGGATCCGGAAAAAATACCGACCGACACGTACCCGTGGCGCACGACACGCCAAGTACGATGCAAGGCGCGAAAAATCCGACCGACACGTACCGAAACAAAGTCGACCGACAGAGCCGCACGGAAAACAGCAATCCGGCCGGAAAAACACGCGAATCCAACCGACCGACACGCACCCGGAACAAATCCGACCGAAACGTACACGCGAACTCCAAACCGCAAAGTACGATGCAAGGCGCGAAAACCACGAGCGAGTCGGACGGAGGACAAGCCGTACGACCGACACGCATACAAAACCGAGCCGAAGCAACACAATACACCGCGACCGACGCGTACGCAGCATAAAAAACTGCACAAACACAGCGTGAACGAAACGGAGAACACCGTACGAGACCAATGCAGGGTCCGACTCGGTCACAAGAACGTTTCCAACATACACAAACAGCACAAAGGAAAAATCACCCAAAAAAAGGCCAAACAAGCAATTACCAAGCCAATAAATACTGGGGGGTGGGGACAGAGAACAAAGACACACCCACAACTCCACCTATATAAAGGACACAAATCACTACCATGAGCCTTTGCAAATGCCATTCCACTGCCAGCACCCAAGAGAAAGCAACCACACACCCACAGCTCATCCCTCACACAAGCCACACACCATCAGCACACCAACAAATACCTACCTCACATACACCCAGCAAAACACACACTCACACACCCTCACCTGCACACCAACACACACATCACCCACCATCACCACCCATCACCATGCCCCCCAAGAAGAATCCCAAGTTCCTAGATAGTGAATTGGAAGTCATGGTAGACGAGATCCTCAGGGTGGAGCCACAGCTGTTTGGCACACTGGTCACACAGACCCCCATGTCGCAGAAAACCAAGATGTGGGAGAGGATCATCAACAGGGTGAACGCACAATCACCATGTCGGCGCACAAAGACCGACATCCAGAACAGGTGGTATGACGTGCGCAGGAGGGTACGGAAAATGCTGACGAAAGACTACATCAACAGCCAACACACCGGCAGTGGCCCTCCTGCCAAGCCAATATACCTCAGGCCCTGGGAGGAGAAGGTGCGGGCCATCCTTCCGCCAGTGAGCGTATATGGACTAGAGGACATCCCAGAGCCTGGTGAGTACACAACAAATGTACACAATATACTGCCACAAAACACACACATCACTGTCAAGGGGAGAGTCAAACCATGCACTCATAGCAATTACACAGCAACTAGAACAGAATCATCCCAAAATGTGTATGTCAGTCAGATAAACACAACACATGCCATCAAAAAAGTCACATCCAACTGTGCCAACACATGTACAAACACAACCACAACTACAGCTAGGCAGTGGCACAAATAGAACTAACAAACACATCCACACATGTAGCCACCACAACAACACCAACACACAGTGAAGACCACTCAAAGGAAGGAATTCTGTGTATGCTGGCCAAGTCAGTGTAGCCAATAGCATCATGGGAGTCGCAGTCACACATATTGCCCCCCCACAACTGTCCCATCAACACCACCATGAACCATGCGCACATCACAGGGAGTGGAGAAGGACTCACAAGATGGCTGACACTGGCTACTGCTGTGGGGAGCACAAGGCCCTGCTGGCAACTGTGCACCAACAAACAGCAGGACACCACTGACTGACATCCTGAGAGACAACTTACACTCCCTGCAATGCAAGCACGTTCCATGGTGGGATAACTGGCTGGCTGGGTGGGAAGGAGGACTTGCAGCACTAACCATAGTCACAAGCACCTCCCCTCACACACCCCCCAACACAAACTCCACAGTACCCACCTGGTAGAATGCAATGCCCTCCATCCTAACACAAGATCCCACAAAGAACCACCACCCTGGGTTATGTTGTGTGAAGCACAGGGACACTCTTGGGACTCTTAGCCAAACAACTGCCAGGACAACACTCCCAGCCATCCTGTCAGCACAGCCAGCCCACCCCACAGGGAAGCAGAATCAAAAGGAAGGAAGCATGGTCATGCTGGGAAGGGGGGTGGAGGCAATAGCATGATGGGAGTCGTAGTCACTGATATTGGTCACCCCCACAACTGTCCCATCAACACCACCCTGAACCATGCTCACATCACAGGGAGTGGAGAAGGACTCACAAGATGGCTGACACTGGCTACTGCTGTGGGGAGCACAAGGCCCTGCTGGCAACTGTGCACCAACAAACAGCAGGACACCACTGACTGACATCCTGAGAGACAACTTACACTCCCTGCAATGCAAGCACGTTCCATGGTGGGATATCTGGCTGGCTGGGTGGGAAGGGGGACTTGCAGCACTGACCATAGTCACAAGCACCTCCCCTCACACACCCCCAACACAAACTCCACAGAACCCACCTGGTAGAATGCAATGCCCCCCATCCTAACACAAGATCCCACAAAGAACCACCACCCTGGGTTATGTTGTGTGAAGCACAGGGACACTCTTGGGACTCTTAGCCAAACAACTGCCAGGACAACACTCCCAGCCATCCTGTCAGCACAGCCAGCCCACCCCACAGGGAAGCAGAATCAAAAGGAAGGAAGCATGGGCATGCTGGGAAGGGGGTGGAGGCAATAGCATGATGGGAGTCGTAGTCACTGATATTGGTCACCCCCACAACTGTCCCATCAACACCACCCTGAACCATGCTCACATCACAGGGAGTGGAGAAGGACTCACAAGATGGCTGACACTGGCTACTGCTGTGGGGAGCACAAGGCCCTGCTGGCAACTGTGCACCAACAAACAGCAGGACACCACTGACTGACATCCTGAGAGACAACTTACACTCCCTGCAATGCAAGCACGTTCCATGGTGGGATATCTGGCTGGCTGGGTGGGAAGGGGGACTTGCAGCACTGACCATAGTCACAAGCACCTCCCCTCACACACCCCCAACACAAACTCCACAGAACCCACCTGGTAGAATGCAATGCCCCCCATCCTAACACAAGATCCCACAAAGAACCACCACCCTGGGTTATGTTGTGTGAAGCACAGGGACACTCTTGGGACTTCTAGCCAAACAACTGCCAGGACAACACTCCCAGCCATCCTGTCAGCACAGCCAGCCCACCCCACAGGGAAGCAGAGTCAAAAGGAAGGAATCATGGGCATGCTGGGAAGGGGGGAGGCAATAGCATGATGGGAGTCGTAGTCACAGCTCTACATCCCCCACCACATGGCCCAGCAAGCTCACACTCACGCATGCACATCCCACAGAGAGTGGAAAGGCCCATCAAAGATGTCTGACACTGTTGCTGTGTCGTGGGGAGCACAAGGGCATGATGGGTACTGCACACCAACCAACAGCAGGACACCACTGTCAGCCATCTTGCCATTGCTCTCACACCCACACCCACTGAACTCCACACAAAAGCAAGTAAGTATGGGAATGCTGGGAAGTGGGGTGGAGGCAATGGCATGATGGGAGTCGTAGTCACAGACATAGCTCACCCCCACAACTGTCCCATCAACACCACCCTGAACCATGCTCACATCACAGGGAGTGGAGAAGGACTCACAAGATGGCTGACACTGGCTACTGCTGTGGGGAGCACACGGCCCTGCTGGCAACTGTGCACCAACAAACAGCAGGACACCACTGACTGAGATCCTGAGAGACAACTTACACTCCCTGCAATGCAAGCACGTTCCATGGTGGGATAACTGGCTGGCTGGCTGGGTGGGAAGGAGGACTTGCAGCACTAACCATAGTCACAAGCACCTCCCCTCACACACACCCCAACACAAACTCCACAGTACCCACCTGGTAGAATGCAATGCCCTCCATCCTAACACAAGATCCCACAAAGAACCACCACCCTGGGTTATGTTGTGTGAAGCACAGGGACACTCTTGGGACTCTTAGCCAAACAACTGCCAGGACAACACTCCCAGCCATCCTGTCAGCACAGCCAGCCCACCCCACAGGGAAGCAGAGTCAAAAGGAAGGAATCATGGGCATGCTGGGAAGGGGGAGGAGGCAATAGCATGATGGGAGTCGTAGTCACAGCTCTACATCCCCCACCACATGGCCCAGCAAGCTCACACTCACGCATGCACATCCCACAGAGAGTGGAAAGGCCCATCAAAGATGTCTGACACTGTTGCTGTGTCGTGGGGAGCACAAGGGCATGCTGGGTACTGCACACCAACCAACAGCAGGACACCACTGTCAGCCATCTTGCCATTGCTCTCACACCCACACACACTGAACTCCACACAAAAGCAAGTAAGTATGGGAATGCTGGGAAGTGGGGTGGAGGCAATGGCATGATGGGAGTCATAGTCACAGACATAGCTCACCCCCACAACTGTCCCATCAACACCACCCTGAACCATGCTCACATCACAGGGAGTGGAGAAGGACTCACAAGATGGCTGACACTGGCTACTGCTGTGGGGAGCACAAGGCCCTGCTGGCAACTGTGCACCAACAAACAGCAGGACACCACTGACTGACATCCTGAGAGACAACTTACACTCCCTGCAATGCAAGCACGTTCCATGGTGGGATAACTGGCTGGCTGGCTGGGTGGGAAGGAGGACTTGCAGCACTAACCATAGTCACAAGCACCTCCCCTCACACACACCCCAACACAAACTCCACAGTACCCACCTGGTAGAATGCAATGCCCTCCATCCTAACACAAGATCCCACAAAGAACCACCACCCTGGGTTATGTTGTGTGAAGCACAGGGACACTCTTGGGACTCTTAGCCAAACAACTGCCAGGACAACACTCCCAGCCATCCTGTCAGCACAGCCAGCCCACCCCACAGGGAAGCAGAATCAAAAGGAAGGAAGCATGGGCATGCTGGGAAGGGGGTGGAGGCAATGGCATGATGGGAGTCATAGTCACAGACATAGCTCACCCCCACAACTGTCCCATCAACACCACCCTGAACCATGCTCACATCACAGGGAGTGGAGAAGGACTCACAAGATGGCTGACACTGGCTACTGCTGTGGGGAGCACAAGGCCCTGCTGGCAACTGTGCACCAACAAACAGCAGGACACCACTGACTGACATCCTGAGAGACAACTTACACTCCCTGCAATGCAAGCACGTTCCATGGTGGGATAACTGGCTGGCTGGCTGGGTGGGAAGGAGGACTTGCAGCACTAACCATAGTCACAAGCACCTCCCCTCACACACACCCCAACACAAACTCCACAGTACCCACCTGGTAGAATGCAATGCCCTCCATCCTAACACAAGATCCCACAAAGAACCACCACCCTGGGTTATGTTGTGTGAAGCACAGGGACACTCTTGGGACTCTTAGCAAACAACTGCCAGGACAACACTCCCAGCCATCCTGTCAGCACAGCCAGCCCACCCCACAGGGAAGCAGAATCAAAAGGAAGGAAGCATGGGCATGCTGGGAAGGTGGGTGGAGGCAATAGCATGATGGGAGTCGTAGTCACTGATATTAGTCACCCCCACAACTGTCCCATCAACACCACCCTGAACCATGCTCACATCACAGGGAGTGGAGAAGGACTCACAAGATGGCTGACACTGGCTACTGCTGTGGGGAGCACAAGGCCCTGCTGGCAACTGTGCACCAACAAACAGCAGGACACCACTGACTGACATCCTGAGAGACAACTTACACTCCCTGCAACGCAAGCACGTTCCATGGTGGGATAACTGACTGGCTGGGTGGGTGGGAAGGAGGGCCGGCTGTCAACCAAACACAACCAATGCAGACCATGTTCACACCCCAGAAAATACATAGAAATGCCCAAATAATGCAGGACAATGTGCCACACCAATATCAACCCCTGACTGTGACGACTTAGGACAATGCAATGTACAGGCCCGCACCCAGAGGCACAGTCACAACTGTCATGTGTGTCAACCATTGATGCCTGCAGAAACATGACATACATTGTTTGTGTCTCCCAAAAACAGGTGATGATGGGGACACAGCAGCAGACGCTGAGGAGTCCCAGTCCCAGGCTCAAGAGGATGCCGAGCTCACTGGCGTCGTACAGCCTCTGTCCTCCTCGGACGATGAAGAACAACCTGGCACATCCGGTGCTAGTCAACATGCAGCACCAGCAGGACCACCAGCTGCAGCACCAGCAGGACCACCAGCTGCACCCCCTGCACCCACCCCTCCAACGACTGTCACCACGAATACCATCCCTGCCGACATGGACAGAACAAGGAGCAACACCAGCACAGTGACCCTGGACCAACCTGGGGCCATGGACACCACCACCACCACCAACCCCCAAGGTGGACCAGGGTTATCTGTGCGTGCCACTGCACACACTGCACATGTCAGCAGGGGTGGTGGGAGGGGTGGTAGACAGAGGTCGCTGCTTGCAGACGTTGCTGGTGTGCATGATGACCCACAACTGGTACGCATAGCTGATGCGTACCAGTCCAGCACCGGAGAGCTCAGCCAGGTAGTGGGGCTCCTCAGAGACATTAAACAGCAGCAGGCTGCCCATCATGCCCGCTTGGACTCTCACATGTCCCACGTGGAGTCACACATGTCCCGTGTGGACTCACACATGTCCCGCGTGGATTCCAAGTGGGATGCACTGCATGAGATGACGGCGGTGCACAGGGACATTTTACAATGCCTCCACCAGATGAACAGCAACCAGTCCACACCTCCCTGTGTGCCAACAACATCTGGTGCCGAACAAACTGCAACTGCCACAGGGAGGGAGGAGGACTCTGGCAGAGAGTCCCCTGCACCGCAGCAGCCTGTACTTGAGGGCCCCCCCCAAGAAGAGGGGTCGTCCGAGGAGGGAAAAGTGAGAGGCCGATGGCCAAGCGCAACTCCCAGGAAGCCTGAACCTGTTCTGGATGTTCGCCTTTGTGCACAGACTGTTCACCCTGTTGACGGCAACACTACTCCCACACATTGCATGGGGAGTACAAGTTGGACCAATGTGTCAGACAACTGTGGCCCCGATACTGGGGATCCTGTCTACCCGGACTTTCAATTCACCTAGGAACTTGGGATTGCAAGATTTATGTACAGCACAACCCATCCTATGCACTATTAACACAAATGTATCACAATAAACACACTAATACACCATACTTGCCTCTGTCGTGATTCCAACGTGGGTGCTGTTATGGGGATGATGAACTGCAAAATTACACTGTGTATGCGAACTGCAACAGCAAGGACAACACAGGCATGTGAGTACAGGCAACGTGACACACATGAGGGAGACACACCACCAGGGCTACACAACACATACACACCTAGGCCATCTGACTCATTGCCTACACTGATGTTGCCAGGGAAGACGGTGCAATGCACAGACACCACACCCATTCCCAGTTGTAGTCAAGTAGCCCACAGGTGCAGTAAGCAAATGGCAGTCAAATGTGTGACCACAGACAACGCACATCACAAAGTGAAGCACAGGTTTATTACACAGTTGCAACATGCCGTAACCACTACAGATGCAAGGTAACCCCACCTGGCAGCGGGCACACAGTCAACAACTGTAGACGGAAGGAAGTCCATGGGTGTGGCGCACATCACCTTTAGGGACACAACAGCTACCAGCCTGGATGTGCAATCACGTCGTCGGTGGACACAGTTGACCAAACGAATCTGAAAGTACCCTGCGAAGGACAGAAATGACACACAGTCAAAAGCAATGGAGTACAGGACAGAACAGCAAAACTCATGCACAATACATGTTACAAGATACCCACCCAGAACCAAGTTAGCATGTCAACACTGTTGGGGAGTACAGCCCACCTGTCACCACACATCGCAACACACATCCAGTCAAGTAGCCCATGGACACACTCCAACAGCACCAGAGCACCACCCACACATCATGCCAACTCACATCATTGACATGACACCTCAGGATACTCACATTCAGCTAAAGAAGTTGGTGATGAGGTGTGTGCGGACATCACCGTCACCATCATCATCATCATCGTCACTGGCATCGTGGTCCAGGCCAGGATCCTCCACAGGTGGCGGATGTTGGTCATTGTCATCCTGGATGAGAGGCAACTCCTTCCGCACTGCCAGGTTGTGGAGCATGCAGCAGACGATGATAATCTTGCACACTTTCGCAGGGGCATTTGGGAGGGACCCTCCGGTCTTGTCCAGGCAGCGGAAGCGGCTCTTCAGGAGACCAAAGGTCCGCTCAATCACTCTCCTGGTCCGACCATGTGCCTCATTGTAGCGCATCTGGGCAGGTGTCACAGGGTTCCTGAGGGGTGTCAGCAACCACGGCATGTTGGGGTATCCCGAGTCACCTACGGACAGACAAGTGCACATTAGCTGACTTGGAAAAGTGGGCGGAATACTACAGATCAGATCACACACAATGGCACAAAGTCAGTACACACCGACAAGCCAGGCACGCTGGTTCTGCATCTGTGCCATCATCCTGGGGATGCGACTACTCCTCATCACAAAGGCATCGTGTGCTGAACCAGGGAAACGGGCACACACGTGTGTGATGGTCATGTCTGCAAGACACACCACCAGTGCATTGACCGAGTGGTAGTGCTTGCGGTTCCTGTAGGCCTGCTCCTGGGCCTGTGGTGGTACCAAAGCCACATGTGTCCCATCAATGGAGCCAATTACATGCGGCATCCTCCCCAGGGCATAAAAGTCACTCTTCACGTCAGTGAGTCGTCGCAGTCTAGGGAAATAGATGTACCGGTTCAGGAAGAGCAACATTGCCGCCAAAACATCGCGGAGCACACGGCTGAACATGGTCTGTGACATCCCACCAGCAGTCGCCACAGTATGTTGGAAGGTACCAGTGGCAAAGAAGTGTAGGGCTGCCATCACCTTCACCTTGGGGGTCAGCGCTGTAGGATACGGCCGGCCAGGCTGCAAATGTGGGGACAACTGCACTGCCAAATCCTCAACCAGCTGCCTGGTGAAGCGGTACAGTCGGATGCTGTCCCGTTCCACCATCGTTGCCAGGTCTGGGAATGGCCGATGGACAGCAGGAGCCCTGCAGTGCAGAGGAGAAGTAAGCAAGATTGTCAGTCACCCCACATATGCGGCATTGAACACACTCAAGATCCCAACATACATCATTATGAGGCACAACTACATGAAGTGTGCAGTACCGGAAGGACATGTATGGTACATACATGGCCAACATCTGTCAACACGGTCCAACAGGTGGCATCAATTAGTCCCAGGTTGGCCCATTGGATATCATGAGGCCGTGTCACAGTTCCCATCTCCTGCTGCCGTGTTACAATAACCCCCACAGTGACATGTGAGGACAGATGTGCCCCAGGCACCACAGCTCAACGACAGGTACATTCCCAGGGACCCTGTAATGCCACATGGACACTGGCATTACATGGAGTATCATGTATACACCACAGCAAAACAACCATGACCCCCACAGGTAGTGGCCCCACTTGCCACGGCAGGACAGACATGGACATCTGTGACACACACGCACAACATCAGAGTCCATGCACACACAACGTGGATGTGGAGACTGTCTCCCATTGTGCACATGAAATCAGAGACATTGTAAACACTACATGCACAAAGACTGTGGAGGACCATCACTATTGTGCCACTGGGACACCCTGGCTCAAACATACCGTCCCACATGGGACTCACGGGGTATGTGACATGACATACACATACACCACTGTGAAATGTGACCATGGCACATGCACAGATATGAACAGTTGCACATCACAGTGGTCACGTACACGTAACACCCAGGATCCTGTCCCCATGAACACGTGCACAGCCTGGGGGTGGCTGACCACAGGTGACACCCACAGGACAACATGTACACCAACATACACACAATAGGAAATGCATCCTTACATGCCTTATGATAAGATTTGGACAGGCTGTCGTGATGTAGGTGTGCCCCTCACTCCCTGGGAGCTATCTGTGGCTGGCATATGTCCATCTGAGACAGGCATGCTGACATATGCCAGTCACATGTACAGTGATGCGTTGTACCGCAATGGACCGATCGGTGCCTCCGGCCGGCCCATTGCATTCAATGTGTGCGGGTACGCGTTGTACCCCTGTGCGCGTTGAACTGCAATGGACCGATCGGTGCCTCCGGCCGGCCCATTGCATTCAATGTGTGCGGGTACGCGTTGTACCCCTGTGCGCGTTGAATTGCAATGGACCGATCGGTGCCTCCGGCCGGCCCATTGCATTCAATGTGTGCGGGTACGCGTTATACCCCTGTGCGCGTTGAACTGCAATGGACCGATCGGTGCCTCCGGCCGGCCCATTGCATTCAATGTGTGCGGGTACGCGTTGTACCCCTGTGCGCGTTGTACCGCAATGGACCGATCGGTGCCTCCGGCCGGCCCATTGCATTCAATGTGTGCGGGTACGCGTTGTACCCCTGTGCGCGTTGAACTGCAATGGACCGATCGGTGCCTCCGGCCGGCCCATTGCATTCAAAGTGTGCGGGTGCGCGTTGTACCCCTGTGCGCGTTGTACCACAATGGACCGATCGGTGCCTCCGGCCGGCCCATTGCATTCAATGTGCGCGGTACGCGTTGTACCCCTGTGCGCGTTGAACTGCAATGGACCGATCGGTGCCTCCGGCCGGCCCATTGCATTCAATGTGTGCGGTGCAGCGTTGTACCCCTGTGCGCGTTGAACTGCAATGGACCGATCGGTGCCTCCGGCCGGCCCATTGCATTCAATGTGTGCGGGTACGCGTTGTACCCCTGTGCGCGTTGTACCGCAATGGACCGATCGGTGCCTCCGGCCGGCCCATTGCATTCAATGTGTCGGGTACGCGTTGTACCCCTGTGCGCGTTGAACTGCAATGGACCGATCGGTGCCTCCGGCCGGCCCATTGCATTCAATGTGTGCGGGTACGCGTTGTACCCCTGTGCGCGTTGTACCGCAATGGACCGATCGGTGTCTCCGGCCGGCCCATTGCATTCAATGTGTGCGGGTACGCGTTGTACCCCTGTGCGCGTTGAACTGCAATGGACCGATCGGTGCCTCCGGCCGGCCCATTGCATTCAATGTGTGCGGGTACGCGTTGTACCCCTGTGCGCGTTGTACCGCAATGGACCGATCGGTGCGCACCCATTGACAATGGGCTTGCCTGGCAACGGACGCGTTTTCGAATTTCGAGCGAGTCGGTTGCTGTAAATTCAGTTGGTCACCCACAACAATGTTGCAAAATCATGTATGTCATGAAGTTGAGGACTTGAAGGATGCTGTGGGCGTGTTTTGGTGCTGCTATTCCATGGATTGGCCAGATTCAGAAGATGCAAACGACTTGGACCTATCACTTTGGACACAAGGGACAGTATCTGCCTCCCCAGCACATATATATTGCTGGCTGTTCCCCTGAGAGCTCACTTGCCTGCACTACATGCTCCAGGACGACATCTGCCACTGCACTGCTGCTGTCTCTGCCCCTCTGGACCCTGCAATGGCACGTACTGTGGAGAGAGCCCCAGCCTTCAGCCTTGAAGAGAACCAGGCCCTGCTGGACAGCCTACTTCCACAGTACAGCAAGCTGTATGGGACACCAGGGGAGCAGGTGAGTGTTCTGTGCACTGCCTTTCTGAATGTGCATTTTGTATGACTAGCAAGGCTGAGAGTCTGCACGCCACTGGCTAGCAGGGTCACTGAGTAGTTGTCACCCCCCATAGTGTGTAGTGACTTGCACTAACAGGTATGGTGCAGTGACAGTGCATTTGAACATGGTTTTACTTCCCATGCAATGATACCATGTAGTGACGTCTGGCAAACTGTCCATGGTCAGCTTTGCACTGCCTGTGTACATCATGTGCCCCTGTGATTGAGACATGTATATGCAACTGTGTCATGCACGGATATGTTGCATGTGTGGTAATTAAGGCTGGGCGTAGTTCGCGAAGTAGTGCTTCGCGAAGCTACGCAAAGTGCAGTTCGCACTACGCGAGCTTCGCGTAGCACTACGCGAACTGCGTAGTGCGTGTTCGCAATGATTGCACAGTGCCGGATGCTTGTCCGCACTGTGCAATCATTGAAAACGGCAACTTGCACAGTGCGAGCTGTCTTTTACTGCCGCTCGAGTAGATTTTTACTCGAGCGGCAGCTTTCTCAACGCGGACTGGTAGTTTCTCATCGCGGCGGTCGCGAGCATACGCGACCACTCGCAATGAGAAACCTGACCTCCCCGCGTTGAGAATCTCGCCGGGAGGTTTATTTTCCACGCTCGCGATCGGCAACTTGATGTTGCTGATCGCGAACGAGGAAAAAGTCTCGCCGGGATGTCATTTTGCTTGCTCGCGGTCGCCAACTTGACGTTGAGGACCGCGAGCAAGCATAAATGACCGCGGCACTACGCTACGCTACGCTACGCGTGTTTGCACTGTGCTACGTGCAATTCGCGTTGTGCGAAGTAGCGCAGACTTCGCAAACTACGCGAGCGTAGCGTAGCACTTCGCCCAGGGTTAGTGGTAATGGCCTTTTCACTTTGTCATCCTGACAGGTTAATGCCCATCGGAAGCAGGAAATCTGGAAGGACATCGTCCGGGCTGTCCGGTCCGTGGGGGTCTACAAGCGCCGGATCCGCAACTGCCAGAAGAGGTGGCAGGACCTTCGGGGCTGGACCCGGAGGATTGCACGGGTCCAGCTGAAGCTGTCGCCTCCTCGCAGGAGGGGCGGAACACGGACCCTGACCCCCACATCCTCCAGATCCTGGCGGTGGTGTTTCCAGACCTGGATGGGCAGCTGAAGGCCAGACAGCAGCAAGGAGGGGTGAGTCAAAGACTGCACTGTGAACTCTGTATTACATGCTTTGTGCCCTCCTCTGGCCTGGTTCAACTGCCACAGTGCAGCAGTCATGTTGTCCAGGAGCCATGTCCCTCTATTGTGCACTGCCCACTGCTCATCTGATACCCAGGTGTGGCCCTTACATTCAGGGAATTGTGTCACTTGGGACTGTGTCCTTGCAGTTTGCTTCACTAAAGGTGGGGAACAGCATCTGTTTCCCTAACTCTGTTTTGGGCATCATGGGTGGGTCCATTGTTCACACAACGCCTGGGTTTGGACATGTGATCTGCGTGTTGCTTTGATATGCGGTCCACTTGCTGAGCTGAGCCACCACATGTGCCTGGGGTATGTGGCACACGCCCATGCAGCGGGTGGGAACAATGTTTGGGCCCCAGGAGTGTGCAGATTACGTGTGTCACACATACATAGCCAGCTATCCACTGTCCAGGGCACATCCCTCATTCATGTGGAGCAGGACAGTCATGCCTACTCCAGGCCATGCAATGCACTCTGTACTCCCACTCCCGTGTATCAGCTGACACATTGTGCACAGTGATTTGACCCCTCCGGTGTCTGCCTCTGTGTCAGTGTGCTGTGGATTAGTTGCCAGGACTGCTGGGGTGTTTCTTGGTAGGGGCTCAGCATGCCCCTGGAGATGTGACCATAGGAGACGATACTTGTGTGTCACATAGGTGTTTGATCAGCTGCCCGTGCAGACTGGGGTATGCGAATGTGATGTTCAGGCAGCTGTTCCCCATTCACAGCAAATTGTGAGGGGCTCAGGTTCAGAGGGTAGTGTCACAGGTCTCCCATATGTCCAATAGGTGTGACCTGGACAGATGAGGGTTGAGATGATGTGTTGTGTGGGGGATGTACATGTGCACTTGTGCAGCTCCAGGACTTGCATTCCCCATGACCTACTATTGTGACACAGTGCATAGTGTTGTTGTCTGGCTGCCAAGTCATACATCACTGAGACAGTGATGTATGACCTTGCAGTCATGCCTCTGCCATGGCATGTGTCAACTTATTTGTGGTCCTGCAGGGGAGTGACATGTGCTACATGCACACCATAGTGGCGCTGGCTATCAGGACATGGGTGCATCATGGTGTCTGTCGCTGGTATGCATCACATGCATTTCCTATTTGACTCTGGGCATCCCTTTCATCCGGAAACCTGTACTGACTCAGTGGCAAGAGCTGTGATGTGTCCACACCGTGTCCTCTGCACTGTCCAACTACTGTGTACTTGGTGCATGTGTCCACACTGGGGTGTTGCAATCCAACAGACACCAGACAGATGGGTGCAAGGCCATGTGGGATGTGAGTGCCATGCTTGGCATCAGACTGACAATTGGCTTCTCCTGTTCAGTTAGGGCACTTTTAGCAATGTACAACTAATGATGCCAGGGCTTGCTCTGTGATGTGCTGTGCTCACAGTGGTGTGTGCGTTTGGTGCAGGTGACTGATGTCTGTCTGTTTCCCCATTGTTTGCAGATACATCCACGGCCACGGAAGGGGACAGCTCCACGGACCAGGAGGAGCCAGAGAGCCAGACTGGGTCAGCAGCCGAGGAGTGGTCGGAGGGACCCAGTGGCACGGAGGGCGAGGGGAGCCACACCGAGGAGTCCTCAGCACCATCCACCTCAGCTGAGGACCAGAGCAACTCGGAGGATGACTCCCTTGTGGAGGCGGGTGTCAGCAGCCACCACACCCCAGCTAGTGTTGCTGTCCCTGCCACCACCAGCACCACCACCGCCCTCCCATCGGCTCCCATTCCCAAGGTCCGTGGAGGCTCCCATGTTCGGGAGCGTGTCTCCTTTGGCCCAGGCACCGCACCCCCTGCCCCTGTGTCCCCTGCTGCCCTGAGTGAGGAGTCTGTGTACCTCCTTTGCCAGCTCCATGTAGGGCAGACAGCCATGCTGAGTGTCCTCCATGCGCACACCGCACTGTTGACTCAGCTGGTGTCGTTCATGGAGGGCATCTCATCGGGCATGTCTGACCTACAGAGGGGCAACAGGTCCATGGACTCCTCCCTGACGGCAGCAGTGTCCCTCCTCAGACAGTCCCTCACCCCTCCTGCCTCTGCTCCATCCACACTCCCCAGCACCTTGCCCGTCCCAAGCACACACACACCGGCACAGGCACACACCAGCACACACACATCCAGCACACAGACACACACGCCACAAACTAAACGCACACGCACGCACAGTCAGGGGACTGAAACCAGACTCACAGGGGATGGGGCCCTGGTACACACACGCATCCACGGGCACTGGACAGTCCTCAGTTGCCTCTCCCTCCAAAGCACCCTCCCTTGCCTCACCTGCAACCCCAAAGACCCAGCGCCTCTTCCTCAGTGACCTCGGCCTCTTCCCCTCCGATCCAGCTGCCCCAGCATCCAGGGGAAGAGGAAGCCCCCACACGGAGCAGAGTGCCCCTCGCCCCCGGACACCCTCCCCCAGGCGCAGACAGACTGAGGCCCCCACCCGCAAGTCCCCCGGAGTGCTAAGAGCAAGACCCCGCCGCCGCCCTGCAGCTCAAGCACCAGGTCTCCTTCCTCCATCCCTCAGGCCCCCACTCCACAGGTGCCCCCACCACACCCTGCCCCAGGTTCCCCCACCCACAGATATACCATCCCCAAGAGGCTCCGGCCTTCTCCCCCTGCCACTTGCTCTCCCGGCACCACACCCCCTGCTGCGCTTGTCTGTGCCACTGATGTGGTGAGGGTGTCCTCCCCCTCTGTCCAGCCCACCTTGCCTGTTCCCCATTCTCCTCCCCTGGTGGTAGGCACTGCAGTGGAGTCCACTACCACCCTGTCTGACTTGGGCACTGCAGTGGCGGACCTGTCCACTCCATCTGCAGGGTCCACTGCAGTCGTGCCGGCACCCACAACATCTGAGCCATGCCCCCCAGTTGTGCCGGCACACACCATGTCAGACACCTCCACTGCAGTTGTCAGTGGCTCTTCAGCACCCACCACCCCTTCCCTGCTTCCTCCTGGTGAGCCCTGATCCTGTCCCTGCGGTGCCTGGCCTACCCCCCGGTTGCCCCTCCTAGTGGATTGTCCCTGGTTTTGTGCAGGCATGTGTAGGGTGGCATCTGCCACTGTCACCCACTTGTGACTTTGTTGATGGACTGGCCATTGGCCTTTGTTTATGTTCTACCGGACTTCTACTTGTAATGCCACATATGCTGAATAAAGCAACTTTCTGTTCTCTAGTGCTTTTGCTTCTGATGTACATGATGTTGATGATGCTAACAATGCCCTTGCTGCAGTGATGGTGATATTTGGTCTCATGATAATGAAGTGTTACTGTGTAGGAACCGATGTGGTCCAGGGGGAATGTGTCCTATCCTGTGGTGTATCCATGTCATCCATAGCAGCATCTGAGGGTGTCATGTGTTCAGTATTTGGCAATGAGATTTCCTACTTAGATTGGCAACTTCACATCTGTGGCTTCCACCCCTGCACATCTGTTGTGCCTGCCATTGTTCTATTCGTCTACTTCCCTGACCGTGTGGCCATCTCCAGTGAACATGCAGGTTTGGGCATCAATGGGGAAGGACTCATCTGTGTTGTCAGTGCAACATTGCTATACAAGTGTGTTGGATCTGTGCTGATGATTCCGTTGGCACTTCCATGACCAGGCTGATGGGACGGGAGCCCTCATTTGGTGCTAATTGTTCATTGTGTGTCCCATTGCTGCCATGGTATGGTATCTGTTCGCCTCACATCTGCAGTCTCCACAGGGTATCTGCATGTGTGTGCCCATTGGTGCAAATATGTGGGTCTGCATTCGGATGGTCACTTCTGTCATTGTGTCATTGATGATTGTTGACGGTGTCAGCCCCCATGGGTGTTGTTTGTCTGCACATGGCCAAAGTTATGTCTTATTTGCACTGCAGGATTTGGCTCCCCCAATTTATGTTGCAATGGGACACATACACTACTTTGCCACTGATGTGTTTGTTGTTCTGTGACCAGGAATCATCCATGCAGTTTGGCAGTTGCACCTCTTACTTTGTCAACACTTACCTTTTGGTCACTGTGATGATGGGGGTTTGGACCCCATTGCCACAATGTTCAAAATGTGCTGCAGCTATGGACCCCACACTTGCCTTTTGGTCACTGTGATGATGGGGGTTTGGACCCCATTGCCACAATGTTCAAGATGTGCTGCAGCTATGGACCCCACACTTGCCTTTTGGTCACTGTGATGATGGGGGTTTGGACCCCATTGCCACAATGTTCAAGATGTGCTGCAGCTATGGACCCCACACTTGCCTTTTGGTCACTGTGATGATGGGGGTTTGGACCCCATTGCCACAATGTTCAAGATGTGCTGCAGCTATGGACCCCACACTTGCCTTTTGGTCACTGTGATGATGGGGGTTTGGATCCCATTGCCACAATGTTCAAGATGTGCTGCAGCTATGGACCCCACACTTGCCTTTTGGTCACTGTGATGATGGGGGTTTGGACCCCATTGCCACAATGGTCATGACCTGCTTGCGTTGGGTGTGCCACACACATATTTGTGTGGCACATGTGCTAGGGGGTCACATTGTATGTTAGAAGTCATGTTCGGTGTTGTAGGCATTTGACACAGTCTACACACGCTTGTCATGGTGTTGGGGGGATGTCTTCTTCTTGCATTCCCTAGGTTGTGGTGTGCTGGTTGTGTCATGCATTGTCCATCCTATGGGTGGGGGTGGTAGTGGTGGTAGGCATCCTGCCCCCCTGGGTGAGGGTGGTAGTAGTGGTGGGCATCCTGCCCACCCTGGGTGAGGGTGGTAGTAGTGGTAGGCATCCTGCCCCCCGGCTAAGGGTGGTAGTAGTGGTAGGCATCCTGCCCCCCTGGGTGAGGGTGGTAGTAGTGGTGGGCATCCTGCCCCCCTGGGTGAGGGTGGTAGTAGTGGTAGGCATCCTGCCCCCCTGGCTAAGTGTGGTAGTAGTGGTAGGCATCCTGCCCCCCTGGGTGAGGGTGGTAGTAGTGGTAGGCATCCTGCCCCCCTGGCTAAGGGTGGTAGTAGTGGTAGGCATCCTGCCCCCCTGGGTGAAGGTGGTAGTAGTGGTGGGCATCCTGCCCCCTGGGTGAGGGTGGTAGTAGTGGTGGGCATCCTGCCCCCTGGGTGAGGGTGGTAGTAGTGGTAGGCATCCTGCCCCCCTGGCTAAGGGTGGTAGTATTGGTAGGCATCCTGCCCCCCTGGGTGAGGGTGGTAGTAGTGGTAGGCATCCTGCCCCCTGGCTAAGGGTGGTAGTAGTGGTAGGCATCCTGCCCCCCTGGCTAAGGGTGGTAGTAGTGGTAGGCATCCTGCCCCCCCTGGGTGAGGGTGGTACTAGTGGTAGGCATCCAGCCCACCCTGGGTGAGGGTGGTAGTAGTGGTAGGCATCCTGCCCCCCCTGGCTAAGAGTGGTAGTAGTGGTAGGCATCCTGCCCCCCTGGGTGAGGGTGGTAGTAGTGGTGGGCATCCTGCCCCCCTGGCTAAGGGTGGTAGTAGTGGTAGGCATCCTGCCCCCCTGGGTGAGGGTGGTAGTAGTGGTAGGCATCCTGCCCCCCTGGGTGAGGGTGGTAGTAGTGGTAGGCATCCTGCCCCCTGGCTAAGGGTGGTAGTATTGGTAGGCATCCTGCCCCCCTGGGTGAGGGTGGTAGTAGTGGTAGGCATCCTGCCCCCCCTGGGTGAGGGTGGTAGTAGTGGTAGGCATCCTGCCCCCCCTGGCTAAGGGTGGTAGTATTGGTAGGCATCCTGCCCCCCCTGGGTGAGGGTGGTAGTAGTGGTAGGCATCCTGCCCCCCTGGCTAAGGGTGGTAGTAGTGGTAGGCATCCTGCCCCCCTGGCTGAGGGTGGTAGTGGTGGTAGGCATCCTGCCCCCCTGGGTGAGGGTGGTAGTAGTGGTGGGCATCCTGCCCCCCTGGGTGAGAGTGGTAGTAGTGGTAGGCATCCTGCCCCCCTGGCTAAGGGTGGTAGTAGTGGTAGGCATCCTGCCCCCCTGGGTGAGGGTGGTAGTAGTGGTGGGCATCCTGCCCCCTGGCTAAGGGTGGTAGTAGTGGTAGGCATCCTGCCCCCGTGGGTGAGGGTGGTACTAGTGGTAGGCATCCAGCCCACCCTGGGTGAGGGTGGTAGTAGTGGTAGGCATCCTGCCCCCCCTGGGTGAGGGTGGTACTAGTGGTAGGCATCCTGCCCCCCCTGGGTGAGGGTGGTAGTAGTGGTAGGCATCCTGCCCCCCCTGGCTAAGGGTGGTAGTAGTGGTAGGCATCCTGCCCCCCCTGGGTGAGGGTGGTAGTAGTGGTGGGCATCCTGCCCCCCCTGGCTAAGGGTGGTAGTAGTGGTAGGCATCCAGCCCCCCCCTGGGTAAGGGTGTTAGTGGTGGTAGGCATCCTGCCCCCCCTGGGTAGGGGTGGTGGTGCGCATTCAGGCCCCTGTGTGCATATGTGGCATTGGTGATGGGCATCCCGCCCCTATGGTGCTGCTGTTGCTGGTGTAAGTATATTCTGCATCCCTGTGTGTGTGTGTGATGTGTCGTGTACGTGTTGTATGTGTTTTGTGGTTGGTGTCTGGCTTACCTTCTGCGCCGTACGCATCCGTGCCTGTTCCGGTAGTATATGTAGAATATTGGTATGATCGGGACGAAGGGATTCATGGTTGGTTCGTGTCGTTCGTCCTTCTCGTTGCTTCGCGTCGTCCTCGTCGCTTCGCCTCGTCCTCGTCGCTTCGCCTCGTCCTCGTCGCTGGCGTGTTCGTCTCGGAGCCGTGGATCGTGTTGTGGCGCGAATCGGAGCTTATGTGCGCCTCTCCCGGATGCTTTGACGTGCCGTGCGTAGCGACGGGTTCGGCGCGTACGGAAAGCGCATCGTACTTGTCCGGCCGGACGGGGCTGCATTTTTCCTTCCGTGCGACTCGATTCGGCGTTTCCGGATTCGCCTCGGTCGGAGAACAGGACCTGGTTTGGGTGAGTACGGCTCGGCCGGATTCTTTGCTGTTGTGCGCATTGTACTTGCTCGTTCGGTGTGCTGTACGGATCGGTCGGGAAACAGGCTTTCGCATGGCTTTTTTCCCGACCGAATGGTATTGGGTGCGCCTCCGACCGAGATCGGAATCGGCCCCATATATGTCCATAGAAAGTTAACTCCGGTTTGTTAATCTCTCATTTCTCTTCATTCAATGTGATTCCAGCTCTAATTAGTTCTTGACATAGCTCCTTTAAAGCCTGATCATGTTCATCTTGGGTTCTTAAAAACACCAACTTATCATCACCATAATTCATTGAATTCTTTAGTGATCTAGTTACATTCTTCACAATCTCTTGGACAATATCTGCCGCTCAGCATATTCCAAAAATTCATTCTTTTATAACAAAACAGTACCAGATGTGAGGAAAAGGTTGTTATATACCTTGACCGTTCATCTGTTTCTAAATGATGATACCCTTTGTAAAGATACTTGGAAAAGACAGCTGCTCTGTTCAAATTGCTGATCATATCATTAAAATGTGGTCCTAGGTGTCTTCTCCTCTCAGTTGCCGTATTTGGCATTTTCATATCCACAAATATTCTAATTTTCCATGTTCTTTTCAGGAACCATTTCTATTGGAAATACCAAAGGTGTTAGACCAATTGCTGCTTAAATAATATTTTGCTGAAGTAGCAAATGTATTTCTTCCTTTGCTTTAGCTTGCAAATGGATCTGAACTCTCCTGTTTAAATGTGCTACCGGTCTCACTGCTTCATTTATATGTAAAGTAATTATTTTGTTTTTCAACTTTCCCAGACCTTCAAACAAAGTAGGAAACTCTCTCAATTTAGTATGTATCGTTGTGATATTGAACGTCATGGCTAACAGTCCCATCATTTGAGCAGTGACATCTCTTAGCAAACACAGACCTGGAACTTCTCCTTTTAAAATGTGTATTCCCACTTTTCTTGACAGGTTTCCATAAGTCACATTTTCTTCAAACTTTCATAGAAAGTAACAGGGCATTTGACTCCACATTGGAAAACATTAACATTAAATGGAACAAGCAAGCGTTTTTCTTGCCTCTTGTCATATTCTGTTACACACATGATATTACATGTTGCTCCACTGTCAAGAAGAAATGGGACCTTTTGAGAACCTACTAATATCTCAACAGATGCTTTTTCTTTATATGCTCCTTTTTTAATGAATGTATTTGTTCATCTTCAAATACCTCATTCAAAATGTATAATAATGTGACTGTTCAAAATCATCTAGGCATTCATGTTTCGAACTTTTCATTTGTCTGATATGCATACTACTTCCTTTTGATGGTCTTTTCCTGATCCTCTCATTCTCTCTTTTATCTGTTTCAGTCTGCAAACGCTTCCAAAGCGATTCGACTTTCCACATTCTTTACACTATGTTCCTAATGCTGAGCATGTATTTGAGCGTGGAAGTTGTAACCCGCATCTGTAACACAACCTTTTACCTTTCTGTGAGAAAATGTAATTTATCAACTTTGTTATACTTATAACCATTTGTCTAATTTGTTTCATCATTTTTATCCTACCTTGTTCCACATTAGTAGCATGAGTCTTGCGCTTCAGTTTTCACGATCTGAAGGCTCATTTGTAAATCATACAATTTCTCTAGTAGTTTTTTTCTGATCTCTAGTGACTGCATCCTTGAAGGATTCTCAATCTGATTGCTTCTTTGTTGTTGTATTTATCAAATTCACAGAACATTGCAAATTGTCTTAGTGTTGTCACATATTTATCAATAGTTTCTTCTTCTTGTTGACAGACCATGTTAATGTTGTATCTTTCAAAATCTAGATTTCTTTGTGGATCAAATCTTTCATTCAACCATTTCATAAGCCACTTTTACATGTTTTTGTCTAGTTCCGGGAATGTTCAATTCGATCTTATACTTCATCACCTACTAAATTAAGTAATAAATCCTTTGCTTGATCATCTGCAAAAAATGCTCAAATCATCTTCTCCATTTATTCTCTTCATCATACATTTAATTCATTTGTGTGTTTGTTGTTGCTGTTGAATGTTCACCCTCTTCCAACATATTCCTTTTTGTAATATACAAATATAACATTCAATAAAACAAGTTTATGAAACTATACGATTTCAAATAAATATTTCTTTCTTTCTATAAAAATTCACTCGTTTTCATGGGTTTTTAAACATTTGACTGAAATGCCTTCCTTCATAGAAGTCTATTGTATTATGCCTGACTTCAAGATGGCTGCTGAGATCTAGGGGCCGATTCCGATCTCCGCCGGTAGTGCTCCGAATCGGATTCGGATTCACCGGATCCGATTCGGAGCCCTGTTTCCCGACCGAATCGTACGCGGGTCCGGCCGAGCGAGTACGATGCAAGCACCCGCGAAATCGCCGACCGACTCGAACGCGGCTTCAACAAGCTCCGACCGACTCGCATGGACACGACTCGCACCGCGCTATGGAGAGGTTTCCCGGCCGGGTAAGTACGATGCACGCCGCGAGCAGTCCGACCGACTCGCGCCGTCCGGCTCGAAAAAGCTGTCGGAGCCGGACTTTGGGGGTCCGCGTCGGACCCCCCTGTATGCGTGGGCGCACGAGTCGCACACAGGGAGGACCCATGGGTCCCCCCTACCTGTGCATGTATGCCGCGATGCGCATGGACGCGTACACGCTGTAGGGGCGCCCTTGTCCGCCTCGCACCCATTGAGTCAATGGGAGCCCGCGTACGCGTTGTACGAAAGGCTCCCATTGACTTCAATGGGAGTCCGACCGACTCGAGTCCGATAGCATGCGTGCGCATCGTACTCGTTCGGTCGGACTGCTAGGGTCCGATTCGGTCGGAATTCTCTCCGGGTCCGGCTCGGTCGGGGAGATTTCCGGCCGGAATCGGAATCGGCCCCTTAGTCTTGCGTTATTTGGCTTAGTCCAAGATGTCCAGCAGAAAAGACATTTTCACTCTTACTCTATTTGCTTTGGTCATGCATGCTTATTTATCATTTCTCCCCGGCCCACTTGACTGCCAATCCAGCTTGACATTCAAGTGAAATCTCAGCTGTAACTCAATTTAAATGTTAATTATTTCTTGCGCCCTTACCGCACAATTAGTTTAGGATTCAGCAGTGTCAACAAGCAGCAGTATAGAAAAGCCTCAGTATTCTTTATATGTTGTTCATGTGAGGAGCAACAAGGGTCCTAGGTCGGATCCACACTTGCCGCTAATTTGTAGCAGTTGCAAATTGTAATGACTCAGAGATGAAGTGTGGCCACAATCTGATGTTTATTAAAAACTGGCACAGCTTTCCTACTTGTGTCCTGAGTCTGCTGATGCTTTCACTGCTAATCTCAGCAACATTCAAAACATCACATTCTAAATGTGATGTCAGCAAATGCCACTTTTTTTTACATAACATTACTGCACTAACCAATGCTAAAGTGCTTGGGCTCTCTACCTAAAACATGGCTTACACCTAATGGGCAAAATTTAATAATATGGTACTACATTTACCCGTGGGCCTGTAAATTAAATACTACTAGTGGGCCTGCAGAGCTCATTGTCCCACCCACTAAAATTAGCACTTTAAAACATGTCTCAGGTCTGTCATTGCAGCCTGTAGTGCAGTTTTAGGCTGTCAATTCTACCTGGCAAAATAAACCCTTTTGCCAGGCCGAAACCTTCATTTTTATTACATATATGTCACCACCAGGGTGGGCCTTAAACAGCCCACAGGGTAGAGTGCATTGTATTTTAAAAGTGGGACATGTCCTTTTAAGTTGTACATGTCCTGGAAGTGAAAAAGTCCTACATTTGTTTTTTACTATTGTAAGGCCTACCTTTCCCATAGGATAAGATTGGGTTACCTTTGTACATTTAATGAGCGCTAATGTTTGATTTGGAACAGGTAGAAAGGTCAAATAAATTGTGATTTAAAACCCTCATTAATGGTAAAGGCAAAGTTTTGGTTTATGGCATTTTCATGTCATAACAATTTTGAGCCTGCTGCCATTTTCCCAGGTCACATTACCCTGCCGTTAGGCTTTGTGTATTCCTCCCAGACAGTGACACACAAGGGCTTGGGTGTGGGCAGAATGGGCGATCCTGGCGGGATGGGTAGGAGCGGAGCTGTTGCCTGCCCCACTTGCACTCCAAAGGGGCTTGCTTACAGCACACACAGAGAAACCTAGCACTCGTCGTTTGTGACCCTAGACTTCTTGGAGCCATGGCAGGGGATGGAAGGAACTTTCCAAAATCAGATATGGGCTTAGCATGGAAGATTCGCCCTCCTTCAAAGGCTTGCAACAGGTATGCATTTTAGACACTCTTCAGTACACTCCTGGACCTGCGAACATTTCAGAAGGACTGCCTTGTTCCCCAGAGGACTGCCCTGCTGCTTGAGGCTTGCCTTGTTACCCAGTAGACTGCCTTACTGCTTGAGGCCTAACTTGTTCCTGAGAGGACTGCCCTACTTCTATCAAAGGACTGTTCTGCCACTTGAGGCTTCCCTTGTTCCCCCAGAGGACTGCCCAACTGCTTAAAGCCTGCCCTGCTCTCTAAGAAGGAAGACTGGACATGATCCCTTCATCCCAGGCTAAATACAAGCTCCAGAGGCCTCCATGCAACTGCCGAGCTGACCTACTGCAACTGGACTTGCCTGCAACTGGACCTGCCGGAGCGCTTCTGGCCCCTGCTGGAGTACATTTAATGAGTGTTAACTTTTAATTGGGAACAGTTGGAAATCATGTTTGTTCTCAAAAGAATTGTAATTTAAAATCCTATTTAATGGTGAAATCAGAATTTAAGTCACAATTCTAAAGCTGCCACTTTTAGAAAGTTGGTATTTTCATGTCCTAACCATGTTGTGAATACCTGGCAGTCAGTTTTTGTGTATTCCTCTCAGATAGTTAGACAAAGAGGGACTAAGTGTTGGCAGGATGGACTTTCCTGCCAGGACAGGAGTGGCAGAGCTGTTGCCTGCCCCAATTACGTTTCAAAGGACTATCTCCACCACAGTCAAAAAGAACTTGACACTACGCTTTTGTCACTTTAGATCTCTTGGAACCTGGGTAGGGGAAGGAAGGTAATTTCCGAAACAAGATAGGGGAAGAGCTTAGACATTTCTCCCACTTCAAAGGCTTGTACCAGGTATAATATTGGACCCTCAAATCAACTCTTCAGTACTCCTGGGCCTGTGAACTAAAGACAAAAGACTGCCTTTTTCTTCAGAGGACTGCCCTACTGCTACCAAGGGTCAGTTGTCCAACCTCCTGTTCTGAGTTGCAGGGACACAACAAGCTCCAGAGGCCTCCCTGCAACTGCCCAGCTGACCTGCTGCAAGTGGAGCTGATGGCCTATGCTGGAGTGCATCCTTGACTCCCAAAACGTGCCTTCCCAAGTCCTCTTCCTTAGCTGTTATCAGAGTACACTCCTCTGTGAATAAAAGAGTAATCCTGAAGTTGTGGACTCTTTGTGACAGCAAACGGGTGTGTTCATACCAAGACTCTGCCGCCAGCAATGACCACCAATGCAAAGCTCTGGTTACCCTGACTCTTACAGTTACATCAACCACCAGCAATGACTGGCAATGCAAGATCTGAACTTCACGCTAAAGCAATGACAGCCCACAGACCGCCAATCTGAAACTCTAGCAACAACCGGCTGCAACACGCGACTGGATCTTTGTACTACAGCGACGACCATCCGCAATGCCATGCTAGCTCTCACTGCTCATAGGGGCCTTCTCCACCACAAACTGGGCTCTTTGCTATGAACTTCTCAGCAAGATTAAACTGGTCCCTGTATCTGGCCCGCACTCCATCAAGGTCAACCTGAACTTGTGACTTTTCCCCTTTCTACCATGACCAGATGACTGCAAGTGGGGTTTTGTGCTTTAGGCGATATCCTTACCTAAAACCTTGGAATTGGATATCTCTGGTTCTACAGATAGAAAATGTGGTCATTCTGGTATCATTTTATTTATTAAAATGTATCCTATTTTTCTAAATTGTTTGGGATTTTTCTTTTGTTGTATGTTCACTTTATTACTGTTTGTGTTCTACATAAATGCATAACACAGTGCTTCTAAGTTAAGCTTGGCTGATTTTGTTATCAAGGATAAGTACAGGTTAATTTAGTGGCTTGCGGTTCAGCTTGACAAGGATTGTCGTTGTTGCTTGAGAAGGGTTTTTGCCCCCTCAACCAATAACCCAATTTCTTACAGTACTATTCTCCTTTTGCCTACTCGATTATAACAGCCTCTTTGACTATTTCTGCTTTTTTACTTTGCTTCTTTTAGAAAATTGAAGAGAAAAAAAACGAATTTGTGAGTGTGCATCCAGCACCTGACAACTCGAAGGTGGTTAATCAATTTGTATAATTATCGTTTTTCCTGACTCTATATTAGTCTTCCTGGAAACCTGTCAAGCCTCTCTCCTGGGCATATAGTACTCAGGGGCAACCGGCCAGTACTAGTAAGAAGTAATACATGTTGCCATTAGAACTTCTGAATCCTCAGGAACCAGAAACTATTGCTAAGTAATTGAAAAGCCTGATGTCTCTTCTTTTACACTTGGGGTCGCAGTGTGCAGAAATATTGAAGGGTAAAGGCTTATTCTGAAGCATGAGGTAGGTTTATAAATTCACATAGAGTTAATAGACTAAATAACTCTCAATATTTATTTTGAGCATGCTGTGTTAGCGATTTGTAATGAAAATGAAAGACATATTCACTCTAGTTAAACAGTTAAAAAAGTATGTATATGTCTAGGTACTTGTATGGCACTAAAATAGCTAGAGAGGAACGAAGTGATGTACATGGGTGTAAGCATAGTAGTACTATTCACAATCACCACCACTGAATTAGAATATTCAAGGAAGGTGGCTCCAATTATTACTATTGTTATTGTTATTATTATTATTATTATTATTATTATTATTACATATGTTCTATCTGAAGGACTCAGTATTGAAATAATGTGTGAAATGAATGAGATTTGGGGCAATTCTGATGTGGAAAGAGATGTTATTCCAAATCCTGTGATCATTGATAGACAAAACTTGCCTTCTGGGTTGCTGTTATTTGTAGTGTTTGGTATATAGCAATGTATTGGCTTCTAATGTAAGCCGGCAATGGTCCCTCCCACAGGCAACTTTAGTAACATAGCCATGATCTGTATATAACAGAAAAAACTCAAAGACACAGCCTCGAAAATAGTATATTTTTATGAATCCAAAGTGAATAATAATGGCGCAGAGCTCAGTGCAATGAAAGGTACTGTATAAATTAATTCATATAAAAGCCAAAACAATAACCATGTTAATGGCCAAAATACAATATGAAGTTCATGAGTGGCTAAATATGTAGCTTGCAAAAGATCCTCACGATCGATAATATTGAACGTCCAGTAGTTAAATTAGACCACCTAAGGAAGATTGACATTTAAAACCCTGTGCACTAATCAGAGCTTTATCCTCAGGGCGGATCAAAATGTATGCATTCGAGATAATGCATGTCTGCTTAGTCGAGGGATCCAGATACAAATCCATTATATTAGCAAAGTCGGCTCCAACATTGTGTGAAGACCATGATATGTCAAAATAGACTCGAAGACATTCAGTGGAGCTTGGAGGGTCCTTTTCCACAACTTGTACTTGCAGTCTGTTCTACTCAAGATGGAGACCAGAACAGGCTGACAGAAACAAACATAGGACTAGTTGTACAATCAGCCAGTTCGTGAAAGGAAAGAAAAGTAGGACTTCTCTCATGTAACAATTTTAGCAGACATCTTTGAATGGTGCATCTGTTTTTAGTCTTTGCTCTCTCGCTGTTAAGTTTACAGCACACCAGGGGATTTTGAAACAAAAGGCTGGATATCCCTATAACGTATTTGTAGGCATTACAGCCTCTAATCTGTGCCTCACACAATACACCTTGTTGTTTACATCTCCACCATGATGCCAATTTACATTTGTTCCAACGCTAACCTGCTGTCCCAAGTGGGTCTTAATACATTTAAGATTGTTTACCCTCCTAACCTATCGAAAAAAGCTGCCAAAAGCTTCAAACACAATCTTCTCAAACGGTTCCCAGAAACACTAGTATCTGATGCCTATTTCTGCACGTCAAAGGATGTTGTGATTAATTACCTAATCTTCTTCACTAACAGAAGAGCCCAGTGGCAAAAAGTCTTAACTTCAACGCTTAGATCCAAACCTTTGAGGAAAACTCCTCATGGTTTCAGAGTAACAATAATACCCTCACCAGATCTCAATGCGGATCTTACCATATCCCTTTACAACAATGGACTCATCCTCATACAAGCATCCGACAGAAATCTTTACGAGATTTGTAAATAAGCTTGACAATACTAATCAGGATACCTTACTGAATCAAAGTACCCCCTCAGCATCGAATCTGCATGCCACATCTTCCACTTCTACCACCTCCGCCATCTCTCCCCCACCTCTTCTGTCCCAGCCTAACCAGCCCTCTGGCACTTACGAGAAAATAAATTATATAGAACCTGGATCTTGTTTATCAAATGCAGCCTGCCCAAGCTCCAGATTGGGAGATTTGCCTCCCCCCCTCACTCTTGAGACTGAAACACAATGTTCAATTCAGGAAGATTGCAACTATAATAACCGGGGAATCCTAGCTCCACTAACTACCTTTGCACTACCCCTCCTTCGCCCCAAAGAAGGACACACCTTTCCACTGTAACCCCATGTCCATAGGTGCTCACCTCCCCTCAACTCATAAGTCTTACAGAGGCAGCAAATTGGTTTACTCCTCCTACCCCTCACTCATTCTCATCCTCCAGTACACCATCTTCTAGCCCGCAACAACAAGACTCCTCCCCTTCCGCACTCCTCCGCACTTGTCAAGAACCCCAATTGCCCTCCATTATCCTTTTCCCAGAGGGGCCCCATTTTCGATTCACCCCTAGACCTGCATCACACACTGCTAACCCGTCTTCCATTGAGGATAAGCTGACTGACTTCAAGCATGATCTTCAACTAGTTAAAGATAGTCTGCAGAACCTATTGCACATCTCACTGAAGATGGAAAATTTTGGAAGATCAATTTGAGCCTTGAGGTAAATCAACCCTATCCTCCTGCAACTGATATGCAATTCAGGAGAGAAACCTCATCCAGGGAAAACCCATTCAGTTCTCTTGGGAAAACAAGGCCTAATCTTAATCACCACTCCAGGCCTTTAGGTCCACTAACATTTCTGTCTGATGATGACATCCACTCCCTTCTTCTATCTTACAGCGGCTATCATAGCAATCCTCCACCCTCACCACTCAGTATCCAAACTATTCCCGCCAACCCGTTTAGAGATTCTAGTGTCAATCACAGAGCTATGAACAAGGATAACCTAGTCCATGTTCCCATGTCACACCTGGAAGCAGCGGTAACCAAATATCACATCAAATCAATGCTCCTTAACTGCAGATCAGCGGTCAAACACGCAGCTGATATTGCCGACCTCATACTTACACACGAACTGGACATTATGATCTTAACTGAAACCTTGCCTAATGATTCCTCCTCTCCAGTTTTGGGCACCCTAGTTCCTCCTGAATATGATATCATTAGAATGGATAGATCTGTTAAAGTTGGGGGAGGCATTGCATGCATCTATCGCTCCAGTCTCACCTTGAGACACGTACAAACGGTGCTGATGTCCTCCAAAGAACAACTAGTCATTGGAATTTGGAACAATGACAAGATCATTTCTTTGCTCCAAATGATCTGCCATCCCCGGGGATGATCTTCTCTTCATTGAACAAATTATAGAATCCATAGCTTCAAACTTTGACCAACCATATCTTCCTTGGGGATTTCAACTTACATAATCTCTTTTCGCATCTTGGTAAGAGTACTGTTGAGACAGGGTCAACCGCATAAGACCAAACAGTGGTCGGGTAATCTGAGAGACATTAACGTAAATGACCTTACATCTGTTAGTAATAACCAACTTCCTCCACCACCTAACATGACCAATCTGGATGTCCTCACTGATCACTACATCCATACCATGGCAAATATATTCAACACTGTTGCTCCAAAGCAACTCAAAAGGATGCCGATCAAACAATCCAAACTCTGGTTCAACAGTGTACCCTAAATGAGGAAAGACGCAAACTAAGACTCACAAGCAGATCATGGAGGAACTCTCATTTCATAACAAACCTCAAACAGTTGAGTATGATTAGAAGCTCTTACAACAAACATATCAATAGTACGAAAGCAGAACACTTTAGGTCTCAGCTTGACAATACCAAAAAACTATTTGAAATCATCAAACAACAAGTTAACCACTCATCCGACCAACTATCTGCGCCCACGATATCACTCCCTTTTGATGAGGATTTCTCTGCATACTTTATCGAAAAGGCAAGAAGGATTGAACTTGAACTGCAACTAGCTTCACACAATCTGCATTATCAGACCCAGCCCATTGCATCATCAGGGTAAACTTCAGAGAGTGCCCCTACCTCTTACACCATAGATCAGACTCTGAAAAACACAGTGGTGGCTCCTCCACTAAAGTGGAGGAGTGTTGCCCCACTGCGCAAAAAGGAAAAATTAAATGACAATAACGCATCGTTATTGTCATTTTATTTTTCCTGTTGCATGCAGTCAGTGGCCAGTGTGGAGTGTGGGGCGAGGCAGGACTGGCCAGAGCAGGGGAGGAGTGGTTTGAACTACCAAAGTGTGCATGAATTGTTTGACCGGCCCTCTTGGGCCGACCAAACAGTTCATGCGTACTTTGCATGTTCCTACTAGGCTACATTACACAGCCTATTGAGGAACATGCACAGACTCCCTGTTCGATTCTGAGTGCCAATCCATGGCGCTCAGAGCAATCACAATGCTGCATTGCAGCGTTGTAATTGGCTCAGGGGAGCCTGTGTGCCGGGAGCTTCCTGCTGCCAGCCAGTGCTGGAGACCTGGAAGATGAAGAGGACACAGGGAAGGCAGCGGCCAGCCTGACGTTCTAAGGTAAGTTGTTTTTTTGTTAATTACCCCCCTGCCCCACCACCCCCATCCGGTAGCAGTTGCTACTGGAAAAACAATGCATCGTGGAACACCTTCATACCACCAGACGATGTCAAGCTACTGAGAACTATATCTTCTATATTGATCCTTTGCCTGCCAAATTCTTCAAAGTGCTTACATTTGCCACTCTCCCTCTCTGGTCCTTGATTATCCATGAATTGCTTGTACGGGGTAGGATTCCTGATTGCCTAAAGATAGGACATGTCACACTCATACCTAAATAGCCCAATGCAGACTTCTCCGATCCCTACAACTTCCGACCAATTTCTAATATCATGATTCTAGCCAAGCTTCTTGAGAAAGTCGTACACAAACTACTATGCAATCACATTGAAAAGTTCCAGCTCCTTGACCAATATCAATCGGGTTTTAGAGCAGGTCATAGCACTGAAATGGCTTTAACTCACATTGTTGATGATGCCCTAAGAATGCTTGACCAGAATGAACCGTGCCTACTTATTCTTCTGGATCTGTCCTTGGCATTTGACCCGGTCAAACACGAAAACCTGATTGAGCTTCTTGAAAAAAGGATGGGTTTATCGGGCCCTGTCCTAAATTGGTTTGCCTCGTTCCTACATAATAGAATGCAAAGAATCAATGTTAACTATTCCCTCGCTAACAGTACACCAGTCTCAACTGGAGTACCTCAAGGTTCCACACTCTCTCCCACTCTTTTCAACTTGTTCATGGAAGCCCTCACCGATATTCTGACATACAATACCACATGTATGCTGATGACACCCAACTGTATATGAAAATTGCCTCAGTGGATGACATCAAAACTATGAACAGTGTACTTCTGAAAAGTCAACAATGGCTAGCTCACAATCACCTTATGCTAAATACTCTCAAGACGGAATTCCTCTTGATTGCCTCCCACAACCACTCGGCACCCATTCAAGACTGGCTCAAACAACTTACGGCTCCCAATTGCAATCCACATATTGTTGACTTCTCAAGATCGTTAGGCATAACTCTGGATAAATACTTGAATATGCAAGAACACATCAATGCAGCAACTAGGGTAGCTAACCACCAACTCAAGACACTGAGGAAAATCAAGCCGTTCCTGCCTCCTGAGGACTTACAACTAGCAGTCAATCCCCAGTTATCTCCTGACTGGAATATGGAATTGTGACCCTGGCAGGGCTACCCAAAGCTAGACTGGCCCCCTTAAGGGCTTCTCTGAACTCTGCTGCCAGACTTATCACGGGTTCAATAAAATATGATCACATCATACCTGACCTAGTACAGCTCATTTGGCTATCGCTGGAAGCTAGGATTCGATTTAAGACTGCTTGCTTGACACACAAGGCTCTCCATTATAATACCCCCGTTTACCTGGCCAAAAAACTTGAACTTTCTGGTCTGAATTGGGCCCTAAGAAGCTCTAACACTCTCTTGCTAAAACCTCACAAATTTAAAAAAAAAAGGAACCTACTTCCGTTTCTTCTCCAGTCCTGCCCCAAGAATTTGGAATGCTCTTCCTCCCGAAATCGGATCGAACCCTTGTCATCCTCATTCAAGAAACAAGTCAAAGGGTTATTACTGAATAACCAGCTGCAACAACTGACCTGAAGACACCATGACTAACTTTTGTTTCTTGTCGTCAACATGGGTCTCTCATGCAATGTTGCAATTTTTGTTACTTTACATGTACCACATGTTTGGTTTGCTCTTTTTGTACACGTGCTTGTTAACTTACCTTATGCTTATTATGTACACGTTTACTTGCCAATCTTATCTGCTTCTTTGTACAGTGCTCTGATACGCTTACGGGTCAAGTTCGCGATATATACAACTTTTCAAATAAATACATAAAAAAGGACAGTTTCATCTGATGCCCTGTGTTCCAGAGTTTAAAAGTAATTCAAAAACTGCCTTAAATTAAGAGTCATGTATGCAATTTATCCTAAATAGGGTGATTCACCTAAGAGTCCCTGAAGAACCATCAGTATAGAAAAGAGGAGCTTCAGAATTTGGGCCTCTGGTGGCAAGTCTTCTGAATAATCCTTCAGCTTCTTCTGTTCCTCCATACCTAGTACACTTTTTTTCCTTTTGTCCTTTTGCTCTTTCTCCTTCTTTTCTTTTTAGTGTCATCCACTTTAACACTCTCACAGTTCCTTCCTGCAGTCTTTCTCTTCCTGCCCACTATCTTCTCTATCCCTTCTATCATCTCATCATTAGGCGATTGTTCATTTCTTCTCTTGCACGTCCCTCTTCCCCTCTCTTGTTACCTCGGTAAACAGTCACAATATCGAATTTTAAATATCGATATGGCAAAATATCGAGTTTAAAATATAGAATGGACATAATATCGACTTACAAAAATATAGTGGTGCAGAATATCGAAATGCAGGTAAGAAATATCATTTTTCATAATATCGAAGTTAGTAATATCGACAGTCATAATATAGTTGTTAAAAATATCGAATTTATTTATAGTGTATTAAGTGTTAGTACATGTGTTAAAAGTATGTATTATTTTTGTAATGTATGTTTGAATTTTTTAAAAGTAATGAATTTTAATGAAATTAATTTTTGCGTAATATAAATCCGTAGCGGGTTGTGTGTTTATAAGGGAATAGGGTGGGAAGTAATTTAATTATAATATATTTTTTTAGAATTATTTAGAAATAATTAATTATATGTTAATTATTTTTAGCGCAATTTAATTCTGTAGCGGGTTGTGGGTTTATAGGGGAATAGGGTGGGAAGTAATTTAATTGAAATTAATTAATTAATTAATTATTTTATTAATTAATAATTTAGGGGCCCATTACGATGGCGGGCGGAAGCACAACCGCCGTGCTGGCGGATGCAAAAAGCACCAGTTACCGCCGGCACGCAGCAGTCCACACGCCCGCCCAATTACGATGCGAAAAGCAGGCCAAACACCGCCGGCAAGCCAGCAACACCGTCCGCCATCAAAGTGCGCCCGTACACGTAGCGGCGCAGCCCAACTGACACACACCGTCCGACGAAACACGTCCCGCCCGGCGCATAAATTACGATGCCGCAAACAAATGGCTCCCACGGCCAAGAGATACCGTACGACAAACCGAAGCGGTAACACGGACGCCGAGCACGGACAACGAAAAGCGGCTCCCCGAGCATGAATCCAGCACTGCAGGCCGTCCCCATGCTCCTGCTGATGCACCACCAAGGACGCAACGTACCGCGGAGACGCAGGTAAGCACACACACAACAAGTGCACGCAAACAGCGCACACAGTGCAAGGGCGGAAAAAGCGGACAACCCCCCACCAGCGCGTGTACACAACACATCCACCATCGCATCCACATATGACACACAGGCCAAATCGTAACATCGCAGAACACATGTGTACACACCACCTGGGACTAGGAACCAACCACCCCGTCACGGCCCCAAAGCGCCGATGACGCCGCCACACATGCGCACAACGCAGAGGCCAACCGCAGCGCCATGCATGCGTCGCACACAGACACAGGGACACAACCAAGCAGCACACACATCAGCCCCACCCCGAACGCACATGACACGTGACAGGCCGGCCACAGACATGTCCCCAACGCCCAATTCACGGACAACACCCAACGCCACACAACCGACGCACACATGTCAGTGAAGACACGCAACAGCAGGACACACCCCAGTGTAACAAACATGGCGTAGCACACAGCGGCGGCAACACCAACTAGGAGAAGCAGGGCCCCTTCGGGAAGAGGAACGCCAGTACCACACAGAAACACCCATACCACCCTGCACATATGAACAAGACATATAAAACGGAACACCAAAGAGCCCGGGGACCGACAACAGGTGGCCCAAGAATAACATCCACACACAAGGCCCAACGCAGAGCCGAAAGGCAGCCTGCCGTCCACACAAGGGAGAGCAGACAGCACTGAATGACCTTCCATTCCAACTCCGAAACCACAGCCCTACGACAGAAGCCGGTGAATACAGCCATTGTCCAAGAATAGACCAACACAGGCATGCCGAGGAGACCGACCACACGGCAGATAGCGCATATCACAGAAGCACACAACGGACGGGGAAGAAAGAAGAAAACACTCCCCATGTCGGCCACATGCAAGTTAATTGGAAGGAGTCACACAGCACTGACCTTGAACTGTCTGAGAAGCATGTGGGAAGAGGGCCCGTGTCCTCCAAACAAGCCAACAGAACACAAGTCCTGTCTCCCTACGACTACACAGAGCTCACAGCAACCCCGGAGCGTGCACATTGCAGACTGCACACACAGCCGGAGCACGCCACCTCTACGAACCGCTGCGAAATGGCAACCGCAACACACCTACCCAACTACGCCGAACAGCTCAAGCTGTACAAAACCAACCTGTGCCATACATTGGGATGCGATCTCCTGTCCCTGCTGAACGTAAGTTACCGACTGACTTACCGCATCACATTGTTCAGCTGCGTCATGCCCGTCTTCTACTGTCGGAGGTGTCCCTACCAGCATCCCGTCGAGATATGCCTCTCCAACCCGGCATGTCTGAAGGCGGACCTGCTACCACTACTCCTCCCTCTGGACGCACACGACAGGGCCTGCTCTGCCTATGGGGGCATGGCGTATGTGGCCAACATCGCACCCGCACTGAAATGGGACCACTGTGCCTCCACACGACGGATCATCGATAACAGCTACATCAAATGTCACCCAGCATGCCCCATCATGGTCCTCCAAGGGACAACCTACGAACAACACCTTGACAGCCACCATCCGCTTCATTGGCTGGCAAACATGTACACCACCAATGACATGGAAGCCCTGCTGGACGGCATCGCATACCTGACAACCTGTAAATACGTCGGACCACAACGCAGGTTCCCCGAGTGACCTATGATGTCCAACCCCGCACCCATGCTTAGCTTCCGCACGGACTGGCCAGTCACCACCACAACAGCCATACCAAACGACCGGCAACTGTAACCACACCATCAACGACATCGCCATGACATCGGATATGACCGGGACATGCACACTGTTCCCCATCACATCCAGGAACACCGCATGCATCGTGGGAGGCAGTGGCATGGGCTCTGTGTATCGCACCCACATGGACGGAACTGCACGAACAACCAGGACACGACATGGATCCAGCGCCCATGGACACACACACCGCTCAGTGGACATGAATAGGTCGCCTGGAGTCTGTGGGTGCTGCACCCCTCCCACCCCCGCCCCGGGAATCCCATACCAGGACCTTTGCATGGACGACAAGTGCATACAACAACAACACGACCCCAGTGACTGTGACATGTCCAGTAACCACCACAGTGCAACAACAAGTGGCACGCCGCTGCATGCACGCAAGCACATGCCCTGATGTCATCTCACATGCACGCGTGCATGAGGAACAACCGCAGCAAACCTGTCACATGGAACTGAGATGGACTGTGCCCATGATGCCAAGCGGTCTGGTAGGCTACATGTATACCGTCTGTGTCAAAGTCCGCAGCTCCGCAGCTATACGTAAATGTACATTAGCACAGCCTTGGCCAAGCAGATGTCACTCTGAAGCCCACATCCCACATGCAACAGCCAATCACATGTAACCCCACTCCCTATCCCATTTGCAATCATGCTCAGTATATCCTCAACATGTATTCCGCTGCCAGTAGTGTCCACTATACTGCATCACAGAGGACAGAAGACTCAATATAATGTTTGAAACCAAAACTGTCTCCGCTGACTCATTTCACAAGTACGAATGAGAGAGGATGAGAGTATGTGAAGTACACGGCAGTCGTGACATGACCATGTAGTCCACTGGTATTGGATGTCAACGCAAATGAGTAGCACTACTGTGGAAGACACACATGTGTCGTGTGAAGTCGTATGGACGCAGTGCTCAGGTGGGTGGGTGCGACGGGTAGATGCGCACATGCCAAGTTGGAGCACGCCGTGTTGGGAGGGGTCATGAACAGTACACCACCGCTTCCCTGGGCATTGTGAGAGGACACCTGTCGGGGGGAGTGAACACGTGTGTGCATAGCAGCCGGGCACACGTACAAAGCGGTACCAGGCGCACCTCAGCCCACCCTCTGTGGACAAGCTGGATCCTGTTGTGCGCCCGCCATGCCCCTGACAAGGCACACACAGCCCCAGTCGACCAGGTGTAACCCCAACATAGTCAATCCGCACAGGCGATACAGGGCACGGGATGGCAGTGGAGCATGGTGTGTGAGAGGTCTCCTCGCGCTCCTCCTGGTCATATCACGCAGGCAATAGAACCTCAACGTCTAGCATGGCACAAGTCAGATGGAAGTGTAGGGGGACGCACCACAGCACGAGCAGCACTGACGTCACGGGAGGTGGCTCGCACCATCCCATCCATTGCCCATCATACCAACCACGCCACATGCCATTGCGACTAAGTGCAAGCGCGTGCGCCACCACCCCCGAGCCCTCCCCAGAGAGGCCAAAGAGTGAATGTGTGGGCCATCAGCCACAGACGGACGCGGCCTGGCCGCAAGGGCAGCCACAGCCACTGGGTGTCGCAGGTGGCGGATCCGGAAGGCGAAGACTGTGATGCATAGTCCATGCAGGCCGGGTCTCCATTTGGGGCACCACGCAGGTGGACGGCGTCCCGCCACACATCATACCCTGAGACAGCCCACTCGTGCAACTGGACCCACACATACACTCCTTGCCCTCTCTGGTGCGAGCTTGGGGCTGCCTGTGCAAGCGCTAGCATGCATGCATATTGGGGGAGCGAGGGGAGGACATGAGGGCTGGGGCGAAGATGACTGTATCACTGTCAGTTAGTACAAGGGATGACCCAGATGTGGAAAGGAAGAGACGTGTCCCGTGTGTACTGCAACTAGTCGCCAATCCAACTACCCCCATGTCCGGAATGTAAGCCCGCACCTAGGCCCGCCCATCCGCCACATCGAACATACCACCAGCACGACAACCTTCCCATTCGAAACACTGACTGGGGGTGGCGACCAGTGTACAATCATGTGTAGCCTACCCACGCGTACATGTGGGCCCTCCATGATCCATGTCACCTGCGGCAAAGTCATGACATGCGCAATGAGGGAAGTGAGGAGAGCTGTCCGCCCCACGCGCAGAAGGTGCATCAGCTCCACAGACCCAGCAGCGAGTCCAGCAGGGGTCACATGTGCAGGGGCAGCTGTGCCTGGTGTGAAGGCACATGCATATAGACAGCACATCGACCAATGTGTAGTCTGCCCACATCTACAGTCCATCATCATGCGGACATAGGAATTGAACACAGGGCAACACATCTTAGTTGGTGCACCCACCGTGACCAACAATGCGCAATCATCGACGTACCCGCCCTGTGCATGGCCCCCACCCAACGGAGGCACATCCAGTGCCACCATCCCACACACACAAGCCTTCCACGGAACATGCTGTGTCCAATGGTCAGTACAGAGTCAGCGCCCATCTGGTGGATCCTGAACAGGAGACACATGCACACACATGCCAGCTCCCACTGTGTACGTCTGCCACCTGGCACGTGCAATGTAACCTCTCACCTGTGACGTGTGACTGCAAGCACACAGCCGTCTTGGCATGGGGCTGTCAATGTGGACACCTGTCAATGTTTCGGGAGGTGTGATCCGTACAGTGCTGTACATAGGGTGCAGTGCTGACACCTACTACTGTCTCATATCCCCTCGTGCCACAGGTCCCACTTGTTTTGGCCGCTCAGCCTGTGCCCACATCGTCGTCATCGTGTGCCATACTCATCCAGCCGCGGAAGCAGTTCCATGCTCAGCAGACATTCATGTTGCCGTGGCGTTGCCGCTTGACGGATATGCAGTCAGTCCCCATCAGCACGCCCCGCAAGTCATTGGGGCCTAGATCCCCATGTGCATGCACATGGCAGTGGTTTGTATCACTAGCCATTGCCATTGTTGGGAGACCTGTGTAAGTGTATTGTGGCCGTGCCGTCCCAGCTTGACAGCTGGGCTGTGGCTCATGTGCTTGCTCAGTCATGTCAGTGATGTGTATGCGAAATTGCTATGTGTCGTGTTGCATTGACATGTGTCCTCTGCCATTGTCCCTAGGCGGAGACCGAACATTGACCGCCCATACCAATTGCTGGCGGACATGGACGATACAGAGGTTATTAGGAAGTTTCGGCTGGACAGGCCAACCCTGCATCGACTGTGTGCCATGTTAGAACCCCATCTCCGTCCCCGCAGGGTGTATCCGACTGCTGTCACCCCCACGGCTAAGGTGATGGCCGCCATGCATTTCTTCGCCACTGGGTCATTCCAGCACACAGTGGGCATTGGAGGAGGGATGTCCCAGCCCATGTTCAGCAAGGTGCTGAGGGATGTACTGGCAGCCATGATGCTGTACCGGAACAGGTACATCCGCTTCCCCAGGGCTCGTGAATTGGCGGCAGTGAAGGGTGCATTCTATGCCCTTGGCAGAATCCCACACGTCGTTGGAGCCATTGACTGCACACATGTCGGCCTTGTTCCACCACAGGCCACTGAGCACCTGTACCGCAACAGGAAGCACACGCACTCCCTGAATGTGCAAGTGGTGTGCCTTGCGGACATGGTGATCACCCACGTGTGTGCAAAGTTCCCAGGCTCGGCCCATGACGCACACATAATGCACAACAGCATCTTGCCACGACTGATGTCCAATATGCAACAGGATCGTGCCTGTATTGTCGGTGAGTATGTGGAGTGGTGTAGCGTGCTGGCTGTGCGATGCTGTCCCCTGTCCAGTTGGATTAGCAACGGTTCTCTGTGTCCCTCACACCCAGGTGACTCTGCGTACCCGAATGGGGCATGGCTGCTCAGTCCATTGAGGAATCCTCGCACCCCAGCAGACGATTGCTACAATGAGGCACATGGGAGGACCAGACGTGTGGTCGAGCGTACCTTTGGCCTCCTCAAGTCCAGGTTCAGGTGCCTGGACCGCACCGGGGGTGCGCTGGCGTACTCCCCACAGAAGGTGTGCCAGATAGTGGTGGCGTGCTGCATGCTGCACAATCTGGCCATTCGGAAGCAGATCCCCCTCATCGTGGATGACGGAGATCAACCAGGGCCCCAGCCCGCAGACCAGGACAGCTCGAGTGAGGAGGACAGCGGAGAGGAGGAAGCTGGTAATGTGCGGCAGCAGCTCATCGCCCGCTACTTCACTTGACGGTGAGTGTCCATGTACGACCGCTGATGTGGCTGTATCTGTGCAGGTGTGTGTGTGCTGTGTCAGGGTGGCCGTTTGTTCACTGCGTGCTGTGTGTCAACGCTCCATGGCCAGGGTAGTATGCCACTGTTGGTGGCTGTGGCATTGTGCCCTATTGCTCTGTGCGATGTGTGTACATTGCTTGTAGTTGTTGACATGTACTGTGTGATGGGTGTGTGACACACTCATTGAATGTGCTCCTGTTCTGTCTCCCACCCCTAGGTCCCTACAGGTCCCTCCGGATTCAATTGCCATGCCACGCATCAGGTGCCTTTCCGCCCAAGGTGGCCGTTGTATTCCGTACAAATAAAACACAGGGCACAAACAGCAGTTAGTGAAAAAGGTGCATTTATTACAAACTGTGACATGTGATTGTGTGTAAGATGATGACAAAAGTGGTGCGTGCAGTGACAATGAGCTGTCGGTCATGGCTGCGTGATGATCAGGGTGTACCCACTGGTTCTATGTCCATAGTCCAACACACACATGCCATCCAGATGGCTGTGTGGAGTGGGATCGTAGTCCAAGTCAATGCAGTGGCTGGTCAAGGAAGGCTGGCGGAAGGCTGGCTGGCTGCCTCACTTGCGACTGGAGCGTGCGAAGTCCTCCCGGGAGATCTGTTTCCTCTTCGGACGGCCCCTTCCACGTTTGCGAGGGGGTGCCTGCTTGCGACATGCTGGTGGTTGAGGTGTGATCACTGGCTGTGGACGCAGGGGAACTGGACACTGCTGCTCCACCCTGCGCCCCGGCAGGTGGTGGCGGAGGGGAGCTGCTGTCCCTGGCTGTGACCTCACCGCCACCACCAGCTGTCCCATGAGGTCCACGATTTGGCCCATACGGGCGTCCATGGACCTCAACACCCCCAGCACCTCACACGTGTCTGAGGCAGACCGGACCCATTGTCCTTGGGCCTCTTCATAGGCCCCAAGGACTCTGGCCATGTGAGGCAGGGCATGGCTCCCAGGGGAGGCTGGCGTTTCCCTGCTCCTCCTACCAGTCCTGCTGCCACCGGCCTGCCCACTAGCCACATTGCTCACCACGGTCCTCGCTGTGGCTCCCAGGGTGGATCCAGTCGTCCGGGCCACCACCTGCGCTGGGGCTGGTGCCAGCGGAGACGTGGCGGTGGTGGCGGCGGTGGTGGTCGGTGCGGCGATGGTGGCGGTTGCGGCAGTGGTAGTGGCCACAATGACCGTGGGTGTGGCCGCAACGACAGTGGCAGCAGGGGGCTGTGAATGTTCAGCAGCCCTGGATGATGGGTTGGTGGGTAGGAGGGGTCCTGGGGAGCGGCTGGGCCCTGCCACACCAGATGGGCCTGCTTGGTTGTCCGTGTCCGAAGAGGAGGACAGATCCTCCAGATCCGTGTGTCCTCGTTGGGGGCTTGTAGGCTGGCTGTGCTGGCTGCTGGCTCCATCCCCAGCATCCAGCAGTTCGTCACCTGTGGAGAGAATGAGATTAGTTATTGTGTTGCACCTGGCGAAGTATGTATTTGTCGTCTGACATTGACAGTTCGTGCAATCTCGTACATGGGTTTCCCGGAGGCGTGTGTGTGGCTGTAGCATCTGTAGTTGTGTGTGCTTGGCAATGGGACTGTGTGCTGTGCACATGTGGCATGGGACGGATTGGCCATGCCGATGGGTGTGTTGCTGTGCCCCTACTTATTGTGACTCTGGTGTATGCGGGCTCCTGGCCCATCCTGGGTCTGGTTTGTACTTTGCTTTTGGGGTTCAAATGGAATGCTTAGGAACGCATATGGCAACATGGGGGCCATGCCCCAGATTCGCATTTGGGAGGGAATATGCTTTTGGGGTTCAAATGGAACGCTTAGGAACGCATATGGCAACATGGGGGCCATGCCCCAGATTCGCATTTGGGAGGGAATATGCTTTTGGGGTTCAAATGGAACGCTTAGGAACGCATATGGCAACATGGGGGCCATGCCCCAGATTCGCATTTGGGAGGGAATATGCTTTTGGGGTACATGCTGTGAGCCATGGGTGCCGAACGTGACATGTGTTGTGGCAGCATGACAGTGCATGGTTTGAGGTGTGTGCATGCTTGACATGGCCTGCATATTTGCTGTCTGTTGTGATTACTGGACATGGCATTGGACGCATCGTTATGAGTGAGTGATGGTTGTGTGCCAGCCAACGTATTGCAGTTGTCCCATCTCCTTGGTGTGCGTGCTGCCCTGTGCCATGTGCATCACTGCAGTGCTCGGGGGGTGTGGCCCATGTTGTGTGTTGTTGCTCACAGTGTGTCGTGCACTTCATTGACTTCTGGCACATGGTTGGTAATGGGCATGTATCTTAGCGTGACTGCTGTATGTGTGGCAGCTGTGCGGATGACATGCCTTTCATGAGACTGGGGCTGACGGATGGGATGGATGGTATGTTGTTTGTGCATGGTGTGTCTGTGTGTTTGATGGGTTCAGTGGTGTTCGTGTGCATTTATGTTGTTCCGCTCTGTTGCGTCTAGTGTTGTTTGTCTTACATAGGCGTAGTTGTGGGGTGTGTGGTTGACAGGCAGTTGGGGCTACATGGACAGGACTTCAATGGTGTTTCGGTTGTGTGTGATGAGTTGCACAGTGGCTGCCGTGTGGTACTATATTCAGTGTGGCTTGTGCATGCAGACGTGGCTCCTTGGGTGTTGCTATGTCTGTGATGGGTCATGTGGGGTGTGAGTCTGTTGTTCATGTCCGTGTGCACATTGTTCACTTGTTCGTGACGGTGGGCGGTGCTGCGTGTTTGTCTGCTACGTGACATGTCCCATGTGTTGGTCGTGTTACGGTCCTCATGCCTCCAGTAATCCGGCCCTGTCCAGTTTCCCACCTGCAAGTTGTTCGTGCGTGCACTGTACTGGATGCCACATGGCTCTAAGCGGGGGGTGCTCCATGTTGCAGGTCTGTGGGGGTGGGAGGGTGTTGTGGGTCGTGGGGGTGGCTGGATACCCACTGACACCGATTGCTGTGGACCGTGATGTCTGCCTTTCGGCTGTCGTTGGTCACTGCGGTGGCTGACACGTGGGTGTGGGGTGTGGGAGATGCTCCTCCTTGCTGTGCTGTGGGACTGGGGCCTGGTGTGTGTTGTACTTGGGCTGTCCACCGTCCCACCCACTGCACTTTGTGTTCCTGCCACTTACCTGTTACTTGTCGGTTGGTGCAGCTGTGCCTGACACATGGGTGTGGGGAGTGCTCCACCTTGCTGGTCTGTGGGAGTGGGGGCCTGGTGGGTGTTGTACTTCAGCTGTCCCCCTCCGACCCACTGCACTTTGTGTTCCTGCCACTTACCTGTTACTTGTCGGTTGGTGCAGCTGTGGCGGACACATGGGTGTGGTGGGTGCTCGTTGTGGCGCTTCTGGCATATTTGAGGACCTGTTGGTGGTTACGTGGCTGGCTTAGTGTACACATGTCCCCACGCATCTTGCAGTTGTTCGGTTTGGGCTGTGTGTGGTGGTGTCTGTTGCATGTGTGTGTGATGTGTTGTGTATTGTGTGCTGGACATGGGGGTGTTTGTCCCTGGGAGCTGTGGCATGGTGGTAGTGCATGTGAGTACATAGCGGTGTGCTGGTATACATTAGTTTGTACTTACCAGCCTCCACTCCCCTGCTAATCCGGCGAGGATCTCCGGATGGATTACGACTCGCACCTTCTCCTCCCACGCTTTGAAGGTCTTAAAGAGCGCGGGATTCCCTCCGCCAGTGACGGCAGCCAGCTCTCTGTTTTTGCCCTCCTTCTTCTTGACCAGGCTCTTGACGTCATTCCAACGTTTGTTAATCTCGACTCTGTTCCTGGGCAGGGTCCCGACTGCATTGACCTGGTCTACGATCCGGTTCCACATTCTGTTTCTGGTGGCTAGTGGTGTGTGCTGGACCATGTTCCCATAGATTTGTGGGTACACCTTGATGATCTCGTCGACCATGACCGTCAGCTCCATGGGCGTGAACTTGGGCATCCTTTGTGGTGCCATGGTGTTTGTGGTGCTGGTGCGGTGTGTGTTGTGTAATGTGCAGGGGGTTTGTGGTGCCGGTGTTTGGTGGTGGTGGTGGTGGTGGTGGTGGTGTTTGGTGGTGGTGGTGGTGGTGGTGGTGGTTGTGATGTGTGCGTTTCTGTGGTGTGCTGCTGTCCTTGCTGTGTCACTGTGTCCTCTCCTCTCCTCTCTGGTTTGCAATGTAGCAAGGGGTTGTGGTCTGTGGGAGTGCTGCTTTTGTACTCACCTATGTGGGTGTGTCCTCGTGGTCTGTTGTTTTCAGGTGTGTTGTGTCTGGGGTTCTGGCCTTTGTATTTTTTGTTTGTCCGGGGGGTGTTTTCGGGATATGTACTGTGCTTGTGTATTTGTGCGTGCCTTGCTGTGTGGACTTGTTGGCCATGTTGTGTGCTATTGGTTTTGTGTGCGGATGGTTTCTGTGCAGGTACGTGGGCGCCATGGCTTCTGCCGTGTCGATTCTCATCGGCGTTGTTTGCGCTGGCGGGCGGTATATTTGTGGTTTTCCGCGCTCATGTCGGTGCGATCGTAATTTCACGTGCGGTGTGTCGGCCGTGAGGGCGGGCGGTTTTGTGTTGTCGTGCGTGTTTCCGTCCGTGGCGGGCGGTTTGTCTCCGACTCGGACGTTGGCGGGCGGTATTTTGTGTGCTTTTTCCGCCGATGGCGGTATTCGGTTTGTGTAATCGTAATGGCGTGGTCGGTGTTCAGGCGGTGTGTGCGGGCGGATTTTTGCCGCTTCCATGCCTGGCGGAATTATTTACGCCGGGTATCGTAATGTGCCCCTTATAGTATTTAATAATTTATATTGTTAGTTAAGTTAATTAATGTATTATTAATTAATTATAAATTGATTAATCACAATTAACAATAATTGGTAATTATGTTAATTATGTTAATTTTTTTCATTAATTAGTCATTAATTAAATATTAATTATTAATTATTAATTTGTAAATATGTTATTTGTGTACTTTTTTTAGGAGTGGGGTGAGGGTTGTAGGGGAGTAGGGTAGGAAGTACTTTAATTTTAATGTAATTTTTATTATTTTTTATATTATATTTATTAAAAGTTATTTTATAGTGTTAATTTTGTGAATTAATTTAGATTTGGTTGTTATTAATTTTATTAATTGTAATTAGTTAATTAATACATTTTTAATTAATTATGTTAATTTATTAATATTTTACAATATTGTAGGTGACGTTTATAGGGGAAAATGGTGGGAGGTAAATTAATTTTGAAAAAATTATTATTTGTTAATTTATGTTACTTATATTGCAGGAGTGGGTATACTAAATTATTCCCCTATGCTATCCAACACTTTCCCTACTGTTACACTTGTTGGATTGGGAATATTAAATTATTCCCACCCGCTATCCAACACTTTCCCTACTGTTGCATTCGCTGCAGTGGGAATAGTCATTTTTATCCACCCGCTATCCAACACTTTCCCTACTGTTACACTTGGTGGAGTGGGAATAGTACATTATTCCCACCCGCTATCCAACACTTTCCCTACTGTTGCACTCACTGGAGTGGGAATAGTAATTTTTATCCAGCCGCTATCCAACCCTTTCTCTACTGTTACACTTGGTGGAGTGGGAATAGTACATTATTCCCACCCGCTATCCAACATTTTCCCTACTGTTGCACTCACTGGAGTGGGAATAGTAATTTTTACCCACTCGCTATCCAACACTTTCCCTAATGTTGCACTCACTGGAGTGGGAATAGTAATTTTTATCCACCCTCTATCCAACACTTTCCCTACTGTTACACTTGGTGGAGTGGGAATAGTACATTATTCCCACCCGCTATCCAACACTTTCCCTACTGTTGCACTCACTGGAGTGGGAATAGTAATTTTACCCACCCGCTATCCAACACTTTCCCTACTGTTGCACTCACTGGAGTGGGAATAGTAATTATTACCCTCCCGCTATCCAACACTTTCCCTACTGTACCACTTGTTGAAGTAGAAATAGTTATTTTATCCCCTATGCTATGCAACGTTTCCAGTAATGTTATATTTAATGTAGTGTAAAATATTATTTAAAAAAATAAATATTTATTTAATGTTTTAACTTATTATATATAATTAATTTTTATATTTATAATATAGGTTTATTTATATATATGTAATTATATTTTAAATTATGTTTTAACATTTTATAATTAAAAATATTAATTATTTTTAATATTATTAAGTTATTATATATAATAAAAAATAAAAATGCATGTTTATTTTTTTTACATTATATTTATTATTTATTAATTTTTACGTTTTTTAATTATTTTTAAGTATGTTTTACTTCATTATATTGATTATTTAATTAATTTTATATTACTTTTAAGACATTTAAAAAGTCTATATTTTAGCAAACTATATTATTGACAACGATATTTAGTATTCGATATTTTTGTACTTACCTGTTTGTAGAGAGGAAGTCGATATTCTGTCATTCTATATTTTTTCATCGATATTCTGGCATCTCGATATTCTGCTCCTCGATATTCTGTCAGTGATCCTGTTACCTCAACTCTACTTGCCAAGTACTCATCTTGCTCGTTCCTCAATTAATTTTTCACTAGTTCTTGTCATAACATTTTGCTATTGTAAAAATGAACAAGCTTATACTTGTAGGTTGGAAGGCTCCTGAGACACCCACAACACTGCATATTGTATGCCAGACTTTAGTAGGAGGGAGGTATATCTTTTCCAGGGTAGATATGAAGGAGTAAACATTTGAATTATAGGGAGAAAATAAAAGACACTGCAGGCCTGGGAAATCCACAGGGGAGATGTGAGGCTCTAAGTGGGTGTGTGAGTGCCACTCTGATCAGAGTAAGATATAGCCATTTACCAGGCAAAAATATTCCACTAGACATGAGGGGAATGTGTGTGAGTGAGGCAGAGCATGGATGTCTGATGGGTTGGTGAGAGTGTATGCAGCGGTTTAGGTATTCTGGTCCTGTGATCTGTAGGGAAGTATATGTGTGCTTGAGAAGTTTGAATTGGCTGCACTTGGGAATGGGGAGCCAGTGAAGCTTTTTAAGGTGTGGTGTGATTTGAGTGTGGCGTGGGAGGTCCAGTATGAGTCTTGCAGTGGTCTTCTGGATTGTCTGGAGTCTGTGTAGGAGTTGTTTGGAGATTCGGGTATAGAGAGTGTTGCTGTAGACCAGCCTGCTGGTGATGAGTGCTTGCGTGATGGTCAGGCTGGTGTTCTAAGGCAACCATTTGAAGATATTTCACAGCACTCGTAGAAGGTGGAAGCATAAGGTGCACTCTGCGTTCACTTGAGCAGTCATTTGAGCTTGTTGCCTAGATATTGCGTGGTCTGTCGGTGTTAGTCATAGCTCCAACGGCCACCAGGTGGAGTCCTATGAGGCAGTCTTGATGTCAAATACCAGTACTTCCATCTTGTTGGAGTTGAGCTTTAGGCAGTTGGTTCACATCCAGACTGCTACCATGGTCATGCAGTTGGTGAAGTTGGTTCTGGTGGTAGTTGTCTTGTCCTTCAAGGAGAGGATGAGTTGGGTGACAATGACATAGGAGATGACAGTGATGTCTTGTGATCGGATGATGTTGGCAAGTGGTGTCATGCATATGTTGAAGGGTGGGTCTGAGAGATGATCCCTGTGAGACTCTGCCTATCAGTTTCTTGGTCTCTGATGTGAAGGGTGGCAGCCTGACCCTTAGGGTTCTTCCTGTGAGGAAGGAACAGATCCATTTGAGAGTGGATCCTTTTATTCCAAGCTCATGGTGTCTTTTGATGAGGGCGTTATGAGAGACAGTGTCGAAGGCCAAGGAGAGGTTGAGCAGGATGAGGGCCACTATTTCTTCTCGGTCCTGAATGATTCGAATGTCATTGGTGGCCACAATGAGTGCTGTTTTGGTGCTGTGGTTCTTTCTAAATCCTGATTGAGTGTTGTCTAGAAGATGTAAGAGTTCGAGGTGGGTTATGAGTTGCTTGTTGATGGCCTTCTCAATCACTTTGGCTGGATAGAGGAGTAGGAAGAAGGGTCAGAAGTTGCTCAAATGGATTCAGGTCAGCTATGGGTTTTTTGAGGAGGGTGTTAAGTTCTGCAAATTTCCATTCATCTGAAAAGTGGTGGAAGAGAAGTAGGTGTTGATGATATGGGTCAGAGTGGTGCAGATTGGTGAAGTTCCCTGGTTGTAGATGTGGTGAGGGCCTTGGTCCATTAGGACCTCTGAGTAAAGGGTCCGCATGATTGCCACTGTCATTTCTGGTGAGGACTGTCCCTTCAACAGGTGACCATCTTGGATGGTGGTGGGTAGGTTAGTAATAAGGTCTCTAGGGTTGGGGTACAAAGTTACTGTAGATGTTTGTGATTATGCTGTGAAAGAAGTTGGATAGCTTGTTGCAGAGTTGTTGGGAGGCAGCAAGGTGAAATCCTTGACAATCGATAAGATCTCCTTGCAGCTTCCTTCAATGTGGTCCACTAGTGCTGTTTTCTTGGTGTCTCTTATTTGCTGGTGATAGCTTGTGAGAGCAGTCTTGTAGGTACTACTGCCGGTGGTGTTGTGGCTGACTTTTCATTTTTTTAAAGCTGTTTTTATAGTGTTTATAGGTGTCTCTGAGGTCTTTTGTGCACCAGCCGGCCTGCTTGGTTGTTCTATTATGCTATGGGTTTGATGGGTGCAAGGGATGTCCTTGTTAAGATTATCTATGGGCCTTGGTTGATCCGTGCTGAGGGCGCAGAGCCAGTCTGCTTCTGTGATTTTGGCTCCGCTGCAGCTTGGTATGCTTAACCTGATAAGGGTGTTGACTTGAGGTTTGTTGACTTGGAAGTGGATGATAGAGTGGCCAGTTCATGTGAGTGGTGTGGTTGAGTTGCATTTGATGTTGTTGCTTTTGGTGAAGATGGGGTCCAGTGTGTGTCTTGTGGTGTGTGTGGTGAGACGAGCTGGGTGAGTCTGTTGGGTCTCAAGCTTTTGAGGAGTGCTGTGGAGCAGGGATCATTTCGGTGTTCCAGGTGAAAGTTGAGGTCACCAAGGAGAATGTAGGCTCTGAAGTCGATGGTGAGCTGAGCAACGAAGTCTGGGATGAGGTTAGTAAAGGTGGCTTGCTGTTCCGGTGGTGAATAGGCCAGGGATCTGTTCAGGGTAAAGTTTTCAGAGATTTGCAGCATGAAGTACAGGTGTTCCATTAATGGGGTGGCATTCTCTTCGAACGTTGTACATTTGATGGATTCCTTGTAGATGATAGTGAGTCCTCCTCCTTTCTTATGAAGGCTATCCTGTCGAGCAATTTTGTAGCCTGCTGGTATTGCACACAGCAGAGGTGCTCTGAGTAACGGGGACCCAGCCTCTTGTAGCCCTTTGTTGAAGACACAGCTCGTCTTCCTTCTCCTCTGGTTCGCCCCCCTTCCACCATGCAGGAAGACCTTTCACAGAAGCTTAGCCCTCTGAGTCCCCCATACTCCCACAGAAGCCACTGAGGTGCTTGTACTGCAGCTTCTTTAGAGCATCTTCCAGCTTGCTCTGCCACTGCCCAGTCCCTGACTCATGCCTTGTTGCGGTTTCCTCTCTTGACAGGCCATCTTCCGCCTGAGACCCAGCTGGAGGAGGAGGTCACTGGTGTGTCCCGGGGCATGTGATTGAAGTGTGTTGGGTAGGAGAGGTCTTATGCAGTGGATCTATGCTCTCTCTGGGGCCTGACTGGCTGGCGTCTCCAGTGCTGCTTGTTGTTGGGGGCCATGTGTGCAAAGAGCATGAGAAGCATAAGGATTGACTGAGTCTCCTGAAGTAGCTACATGGATATGTTCACACTTGGGCACTAAGGGCTAAATAGCAGGATATAATTGTTCCATTTAGTGGGACTCTCTATAGTCATTCACCGCCGGAAACAGCATCTCCTACAGCCACATCCCTGAACTCCTCTGGACCCACCACCACTGCATCCACTTCTCTTTCAACAAACCCACCGCACACCAGTCCGGCCGCTGTTTACTCTGCAGAAGCTGGAACAGAGTCACAGAAGATCAACTCACCACATTCCTCAGCAACACATCACCGCCTACATCCTCAGACATCAACACCACAGCACGCAACCTCCATCAATGGGTCGCAAACTGCGCCGACACCCTTGCCTCCCTCAAGAAAGCCACTAGCAAACAACACATCAAGAAAGCAAGCTGGTTGACTCCATGCTTCAAGAGTCCAGACGCACCTGTAGATGGCTTGAGAAGACATGGAGGAACAACAAAACCCCGGAAGCCCACGCCTCCTTCAAAGCAGCCACCACCGCACAACACAACCTCATCAAAACCCCAAGGAAGAAGGCCCTCCAAGACAGAATCACCAACAACGCACACAATAGCAAAGAACTCTTCAGCCAAACCCAACAGCGAGGCCACAGACGTCCGACCCTCCCAAGACCTCTGCAACAGACTCAGCACCTTCTTCTACCACAAGATCAGGATTATCAATGACAACTTCAATACCCAGGACCACCCCACCATGCCAGCAACCACCACAACCAATGCCGATCCTCCCCGACTGACTCTGCACAGCTGGTTCCCATTCACCACGGGTGACACCATAAAGACTATGAAAAGCATCCACTCCGGAGCACTTTTGGACCCCTGCCCAAACCGCATCTTCCACACAGCCACCTCCGCCATTGCACCCCAGCTATGCTGAACCATCAACTGCTCCCTCAAGATCGTCACCTTCCCCGACAACTGGAAACACGCCAAGATCAACCCCCTCCTGAAGAACCCTCCGTGGACCTGACAGACCTCAAGAACTTCAGGCCGATCTCCCTGCTCCCCTTCCAAGCCAAAGTCATAGAAAAAGCCAGCTCACCAACTTTATCAAATCCAACCACATCCTGGACATCTCCCAATCCAGATTCTAAAGCAATCATAGCACCGAGACTGCCCTCCTTGCCGCCACCAAAGACATCTGCTCCCTCCTCGACCAGGGCGAAACCGCAGCCCTTGTCTTACTGGACCCCTTGGCGGCCTTTGACACCGTCTCCTATTGCACCCTAGCCCCAAGACTCCTCAACGCTGGTACCCAAGACAAGGCCCTCAACTGGATCCACTCCGTCCTCACCGGCAGAACACAACGGGTTAGACTCCCACCGTACCTCTCGAAACCAACAGAGATCAGCTGCGGAGTACCCTGGGGCTCCTCCCTCAGGCCCACCCTCTTCAAGGTCTAAATGACCCCCCTCGCAGACATCGTCAGGAACCACGGGCTCAACATCATCTCCTATGCCGACACCACCCATCTGATCCTCTTCTTCACCAAAAAACCCACTGTCGCCAGGAACAACCTCCACGAAGGAATGAAAGCCATCACTGCCTGGATGTAGGACAGCTGCCTGAAGCTGAACTCAGACAAAACAAAGGTCCTCATCTTGGGAGCCTCCCCCTCCGCTTGGAATGACTCCTGGTGGCTCTCTGCTCTAGGAAGTCCCCTACACCCAAGAACCATGCACAAAACCTCAGCATCGTACTGGACTCCTCACTCACAATGGACCACCAGATAAACACCATCTCCTCGGCCTGCTTCGACACACTCTGCCTGCTTTGTAAAGTCTTCAGATGGATCCCCACCGAATCCAGGAAGACAGTCAACCATGGCCTCACTATCAGCAGACTCAACTACGGCAACACACTCTACGCCAGCGTCACCCAGAAACTCCTCCAAAGTCTCCAGAATGTCCAGAACACCGCAGCAAGCCTAATCCTCAACATCCCCTGTCGCAGCCACATCACTCAACACCTCCGTGACCTTCACTGGCTCCCAGTTGACAGAAGAAAAACCTTCAAACTCCTCACCCACGCATACAGGTCCTTCACAATGCCGGACCCGCAGTCCTGAATCACCGCCTCTCATTCCACGTACCCAACAGACACCTCCGCTCCGCCCAGTTTTCCCCGGCTACCATCCCACAAATCTGCAAGACCAGAACAAGAGGAATGCCCTTCTCCTATCTCGCCTCCAAGACATGGAACACCCTGCCCATCCATCTCAGGAAATCACCGAAGCTGACGCAATTCAGGAAGGACCTCAAGACCTGGCTCTTCGGATGAACTCAGCACTTAGTCTGATCCGCTGCGCCCCCCCCAACAGTGCCTTGAGACCCTTATGGGTGAGTAGCCGCACTTTACAAACCCTGATTGATTGATTGATTGATTCTCCAACTGTCCATTGATTTCTTCGTCCTGCTGGTCTACTTCCTGTCTAAATTCGGTGGGAATCTTTCACAGCAGCTCGCGGATCTTCGATTTGCAGGCGTCACACCTCATACTTCTTTTTGTGGTTGGACAAAATATCAAGATGTAAATCGGGAGACAGAATAAAATATTGTGATACAAAAATATTGTGTTGCAAATATTGCAGTCAAGAACATAATTATTTTAGGTAAGTGATATAATTTTTGGAATATTGTTGTTTTTAATATTGTTTACAGAAATATAGTTATAAAAAATATAATTTTTGAACTATTCTAATGTGTTTCAGTTCATATATTACTTTTAAGCGTTACTATTGTGTGTATAATTGTTATGAATTTTCTTATAGATACTTTGTAATTTTAAGTGATTTAGAATGTTTTTTTTAATTGTTAATAGTAATTTATAGTGTTGTAGTGGGTAGTTGAGTTTTTAGAGATAGGGTGAGAAGTTAATTAAGTAATAAATAATTAATTAATCATTTTTAATTTTTATGTGGTCTATATTAATGATGTACATTTTTGAAATACTGATATATTTGAGCCATATTTTATGTGCGGATTGCTTAGTTTATAGGGCTATAGAGTGAGAAGTTTATTAAGTTATAATTAATAAACAATAAAATATTAATTTAGAATTCATTATTGATTGATTATTAATTATGTAAATTGAATAATACTTATATATTTTAGATATATATCTTTGGTGCAGGGAGCTAGGATTGTAGTGGTTTAGAGTTGGGAGTTAATTATTATTTAATTAGTTATTAATTATGATAATTATGTCATACTTATATATTTCATGTATATTTTAGGTGCCAGCTACTGGGTTTGTAGGGGTATAGAGTGGGAAGTTAATTAAGTAATAAATAATTAACAAATAATTATTAATTGTTCATTAATTATTTCATTGATTAATAATGATGTCAATTGTGCTATACTTATTTATTTATGTTTTATTTTAGGTGTGGGCTGCTAGGTTTGTAGCAGTATAGGGTGGGACGGTAATAAAGTAAAATTCTTTTTTTTTTTAAATAGCAATAAATGATTACATTTATTTTTAAAATAGTAAATAATAATTATTTAAATAGTAGATCTTGATTTTGAATTGATAATTGATATGTATTTAATTATTAAATATGTAAATTGTTTAATTGTTTTTTTATTTTGGTAATAAATATATATGTTTTTAAAGTTAACTAATAATGCTTATATCAAGAGTTTAATATTTTTTTCTAAATTAACACGGTTATTCAAATATGGAATGTGTTTTAAGTGATTTACTTTCCCTACTGTTGCTTAAACTGGAGTGGAAATAGTACATGTAACTCCTCCAAAGTCCAACGCTTTGACTAATGTTGCACAGACGAGAGTGGGAATAGTAAATCTTACCCCTCAAAGTTCAACCTTTTACCTACTATTGTCCTGTTTGGAGTAGGAATAGTAAATGTAACCCCTTCGAAGTCCTACACTTTTCCTACTGTTGTGCAGCTTGGATTGGCAATAGTATATTTAACCCCTGCAAAGTCCAACACTTTTCCTACTGTTACTCTGAGTGGAGTGGGAATAGAAAATGTAACCCCTTCAAAAGCTAACGCTTTCCCAACTGTTGCTTAGATTGGAGGGGAAATGGTAAATGTAACCCCTCCAAAGTCCAACACTTTTCCTGCTGTTGCATAGGCTGCAGTGGGATTTGTAAATCTAACCCGTCCAAAGTCCAACACTTTCCCTACTGTAGTGCTGTTTGTAGTGGGAATAATACATTTTACTCCACTGAAATCCTACACTTTACCTACCATTGCATAAACTAGAGTGGGAATATTATATTTAACAATCTTTGACTCATATATATATATATTATTATATATATATTAACTGCTGGTGGTCACCAGTTAGTAGTTATAGTTAGGACCTCGTTTCCATAGAAAAAGCATTTTTGTTTTGCTAATAACTTTGCCTCCGTATGCCAAGGAATCTCCATGAAAATGTCAAAACTAGTTTGCCAGTCACTTTGACTGCTGTATGGAACGTTTCGGGGTGATCCATCTAGCAGGGCCAAGAAAAATGGCATGGGGTCCCATAACACGTTTTCCCCATGCATTTTCCCATAGGGATTTTAGACACGACTACAGCCTGAACTGTGGGAGGATTCGTTGATCCATGTGCCAGCAGCAATGCCGTGACTATCTGGCCGCAACCTGAGAGGAAAGTTGTGGTCACCATTTTGTGCATTTGGACACGATTCCCAGGGGGGAAACTAAAATGTAAAAGTGATTGAAGGGGACAAGATAGAGGTATGCTGACCCCATAGGAATGATGGAGGGGTCTGGAATAGACCCCTCATGGGCAAGAAATTGTCAAAAATATTTTTTTAGCAGGTGTGGATCCAGTAAGCCACATGGATCTGCACAGATATTGGCAGATTTGGGTGGATCTGCAGATCCAGACCCCAATTTAAAAAAACACATACAGCCACTTACAGGCCCACACACCTACTCACACACTCATACACCCACATAACCACTCACACAACCAAACAGTGACTCACACACTCACTCACAGACCTACAAAACCACTAACACACCCACTCACAGACCCACACAGTCACTCACTCAACCATTTACACACCCACACAACCACTCATATACCAACTCCCACACCCATACAGCTATCCACACACTCAATCATAAACCCATAAAACCATTCACATACCCACTCACAGACTCACACCGCCACTCACACAGCCACCCACCCACCCACTTACACACCCACATAAATACTCATACACCCACTCGCACACCCACAGAGTCACTCACACAGCCACACACATGCAATGATACACTTATAGAAATTGCATTAGCATATGTTTGTATTAAATGTGTTGTTGTTTAAGTATTGAATGTGTGCAAAATAACCGGCAGACCCCTCATTTGTCTGAGGATTTGTGACAGATCCTTGGATCTATAAAATTAATTTTAAAAAAAGAAACACTTGGTGCATTGCATTTATAGAAAGCCCACATAAATTACCTTGCCTTAATTTTTAGATTTTCTGCTTTAAAATATATAATAAGAATGAATGTGTGAATAAAATATATTTATAAACTTGTGAAAATCTATATTATTAAATTGAAATAATGGATCAGATCATGGTATAATTCATATTAAAAAAACATAGAAGTTCACTGAAAAAGCCAAAGGTTACAGGGATGTTATAGTTAAGAACTTGAATTTAAAAAAATTGAAATTCATTGGAAAAAACAAAGGTTACAGGGACGTTATAGTTAGATTCACAAACCATAGGAATTCAGCAGTTATTGTTATCTCAAGTAAATATAACTTGTGCCCTAAGGTAACTATAACTTGCACCTTCATCATGCACTGCCAATTATTCCACAAATTACATCGCTCATGACCTCTTCTAGTACATCATTGATAATACCACTGCAACATTTGCAGTGAAATTATGGATGAGAAAACTGTACATGGTGAGGCGCGAGTAAAACACATTTTTTAATTTTTTATTAATATTATTAATATTTGCAATTAACTACTATATATGTATATATATATAACTATATATATTCATATTAATAAATGTAAAATGCTAAAAGATAATATAATGTAAAATCAATATTTTTATTATATATTTTTATAGCAATACATGTAAAATATCAAAACATTAATACATTAATAACGTAAAATAAATATTTTTATTAATTATGTTACTATATATATATATATATATATATATATATATACATATATATATATATATATATATATATATATATATTCACTGTAAAAAACACAGGTTTCAGGGATGTTATAGTTAGTTGGACATTTCACTTATATAAAACCAGAGAAATTCGGCCGTTATAGTTAATAGAGCTAACTATAACTTGCACCCCCGCAATGCACTGCTGATAACGTCACATATTACATCACTTATGACATGGTCAGTGACATCACTGATGACATCACTGATTACATCATCCAGTGACTGAGTGTTTCTAAAAAGTTCAAGAATGTTATATATATATATATATATATATATATATATATGCAATGGTGCATTGAAGAATGAGTGGGTGTATGAGTGTCTGAATGGATGATTTAGTGGGTGCGTGACTTACTGTATAAGTGAGTGATTAAACGTGTCTTAGTGAATGCATGGGTGAATGATTAATCTGTGTGAATGTCTGTATCAGTCTGTCAGTTGGTGTGTAAGTGGCTGCATGGGCTGGTGAGTAGCTATATCAGTGTCTATATGGGTTAATGATTGGTTGTCTGAGTACCTGTATGGGTGCCTGAGTGTCTGTGTGGGTGGGTGGGGGGTGTGTGACTCCCTGCACGGATGTGCGAATGGGTGATTCACTGGGTGTATGGGTTTATGAGTGCGTGTGTTAGGGACTGTATGGGTGAGTGAGTGTATGTATAGCTGTGTTGGTGAGTGAATGGATGTCTTAGTGGTATTTGTGTAAGTAACTACATATGCAATATATATGAGAGTATTGGAGTATATAAGTGAGTATATGTGACAGTGAGCAATTGTGACAGTGGGTGCATGGATAAGTGTGTGCTTATGTCAGTAATTATTGAAGAGAGTACGTATATGGTACTATCTGTATGAATAAGTGAGGTGGTGTGTGTGTATAACTGTATAGGTGAGCAAATGGCAGTGTAATTAATTCTTTGGGTGACTGACTAGGTGTTTGAGTAACTCTTTGGGTGAGTGGCAGTGTGTGAGTGTCTATATGGGTGTATGAGTGGTTATATCAGTGGCTGCATTGATGAATGACTGCGTTTATGAGTGACTGTATGGGCTAGTGAGCGGGTGTGTGTGCAGACGTATGAATCACTGAGCGGATATGTACTAACTGCTATTGGTCTGTCTATGGTTTCGATATTGGCAGTCTGTATTTTAGAGTGGGTGTAGCAATGGTTTTATTAGGGTGTGAGGAGGTGCATCAGATGATCACGTGGATGATGTCATCAGCGATGTCATCAGGGATGTCATTTGAGATGTCATCAGTGATGTCACTGACCATGTCTTAGTGATGTAATATGTGACGTCATCAGCAGTGCATTGCGTGGGCGCGAGTTATAGTTAGCCCTACTAACTATAACGGCTGAATTTCTCTGGTTTTATATGAGTGAAATGTACAACTAACTATAACGTCCCTGAAACCTGTGGTTTTTTCAGTGAATTTCCTAAGGTTTTTTAAATGCTAATCCCTAACTATATTATCCATGAAACCTCTGTTTTTTTCAGTGAATTTCTAAGGTTTTTTAAATGCTAATTTCTAATTATGCCTACATAGGTAGGACATGTGCAGAAAGAGGAAGAAAGGCGGAGAAAGAAGCAAGAGAAGTGCAGAAAGAAGCAAGAGAGGTATAGAAAGAGGAAGAAAAGTGCAGAAAGAAGCAAGAGAAATGCAGAAAGAGGCAACAGAAGTCCAGAAAGAGAAAGGAAAGGTGCAGAAAGAAGCAAGAGATGTGCAGAAAGAACCAACAGAGATGCAGAAAGAGGCCTACTTTGACTGTACCTTACAACAGACTCATACAAAGTGCTCTAATCACTAATCCTTCTCCAGAAATGTATTAGGGGTGGGCGGAATTTGCGTAGTCACATTACGCAAAGTTCAGCGAAGATGTAAAAAATCTCTGCGAGCTACGCAGAATTCTGCAAGCACGCGGAATTGCTTGTTCTGCCCGTTCGCGATGCGTTTTTCCTGTTCGGGGATGTTGTTTGCGTGCTCGGGGGGAAATATCTCGCGATCTTGCCCATGCGGTCGCCAATTGGTGCGGCCATCTTGTTTCACTTGTCCGCCCGTTCGCGATGTGTGTTTCCTGTTCGTGAACACGGATGTCCGATGGCCCGTCCGAATGACGTGTTCGCAATCGCACACTCTCGTGGGATCGCGCAGCCGGATAGGAAAACTCGTCGGCGAACGCAGGGATCCCGGTAAGTCACTACAGCGTGCGCGAGCACGCATTTTGAAAGCGCGAACAAGGAAAAAATTCCGCTACGCCGCAGATCGCGGAATTTTCGGCAATTCCGCGTTCTCCAAGGAACGCAAAATTGCCAAAATTCCACAAATTCCGCGAGCGGAGCGGATTTTACCACCCAGGCCTAAAATGTATTAATCCTCACTTTTCTCTTGAAGGTTCACTATTAATTGACTGCTCAGAATGTTAGGCCTACCAAATATAAAACAGCAATCCTAAGCACATCACTGTGGTAAGTCTGACCAAGTTTGTGATGGCATGCATGCGTGTCTATGCTTTTACCTAGTGACATGTTAAATGAAAATAAACATACAAACACTTGAATACCTGTGTTTCAAACAACATACTCTGTACAGTTGTGTAAAAAAAGGTGTATGCATTTCTTTATGCTCACAATACAGGGCACATGGGTATTCAATAGTATATTTGAGGGGCTCTATAACACATATATACATAAGACATGTCTGCCTGTGCAACCGAATGACAGAGCAGAACTGAGAAAATGTGACCACCTATAGGAGAAGTTACCCGCTTTTTAAGCAACCATCTTCAGGTGCATAACACATGTAAGAATACATATACAAGTAGACATATACCTTAGTCACGCGAGCACACAGACCTTTAAACTTGACAGCTTTCACTTCCCATTTGAGTACAGAAAGAGGCGAGAGAAGTTCAGAAAGAAGCAAGAGAGTTGCAGAAACAGCAAAAGAAAGTATTAAACAGAATATTAAGATGTTGTAAGGACTAGATCCATGTAAAATAAGAAAATATACTAAGTTGCAAGGTCATTCTCTGGCTTGTCTTTCAAGAAAAGTCTGCCAAAGTAATTTTCATCATTTAAGAATCTTAGCTGTACACCACTCTGAAATGCGGAAGTTGGTAAGGAGACTCTACTATGTGAAAACACCTGCATTATGTTTAAGTGAAATGAACACAGCACTTTTGCACGGTTCTGTATCAGATATAGAGAAAGTTTGTGATGATAAACAGTTTTGCTTTTTTGATCAGAAGATGAATGTAGAGAAACTGAGAGTTTGATACGTGTAGGTGTTGAAGAACAGGAGAAAGAGATTAGTATTGAGGATTTTGCGGAAGAATTTACAAAGTTTAACATAGTTTCATCAGAAAAACCAAACTTTGTTTGTACTTGTTGTTGTCGTCATACTCACTAGAGAAGTCAAACTATGAATGTTGATTTATATTTAAAAAGTGAAAAAGAAAATAAAGATCAATGGCAGTAATTTGGTGTTTATTTGTTGGTAGAAGGTCAGTTTGAATTGGGTACTGATCAAGTTATTTGTAAATATTGTTACAACAAATTAGAAGAAAACAAAATGCCAGCTAGAGCAGTACATAACAACTTAGAGTTGGTACCTATTTCTCAAGAACTGGCTGATTTAAATACATATGAGTCTATTCTTATTCAATCTGTACACCCATTTCAGGCCATAGTTCGTTTGGAGCCTAAAACAGGTAAGCTGCATCCAAAAGATTTACAAAAAGGTCTGAAAGGAAGAGTTGTCTACTTACCTTTAGATTTTAAGAAAAACATTGAAACTGTTGGTGTAGACCAGGGGTCGCCAACCTTTTCACAAACAAGAGCTACTTATGTTCAATGAAAATCATCCCGAGCTACTAATAATATTAGTGTTGTACACATCAAACAAGATTACATTAGTGACCACCCTATGCAAGGTTACCAGCCATGATCTCCTCAGTGCAGTATTGCCAGCAGTAATGCAAAAAAGGATTAGTCAATTTGGAATGCCTCTACAAGGGCAATACATGACAGCCACAGATGCAATCCCCAGGTGCGGCCAGTACAGTTAAGAGCGGTGGGGCGGGGGGGGGAGGAGAGTTGACAGACGACTGAATAAGGAAAATAAAATAAAAAAAATAATAACACGATTTTTCTTGCGCTCGCCGCATTGCCGAGTCGGTGATGTGGCGAGCACAAGGTAAGTAATTTTATTTATTTTTTTATTTTATTTTCCCTAGTGCGTCATCTGTCGACTCACCCCCACCCTGACCTACTGCTCTTACCTGTACCGGCCCCGCCTGGCAAAGCCCCCTGGCACCAATGCAATATTATTAGTAATAGGTCTCTCAAGGCTGAATGATTTATCATTCAAATATCAGATTTAAAAAGATTTTGGAAATTATGGCTTCTGAAAATACCTACATTTTCATATCAAATACACACATTTCAATTTTGGTATACATATAGTAATTCAACCAAACAAAAGCTTGTAGTTTAGTAGGCTGGACTACACACAGGAGAGCTACTCACAAGTATCTGGAGAGCTACCAGTAGCTCATGAGCTACTCGTTCGAGAAGCCTGGTGTAGACAGAGAAGAAAATGAGCCAGTAGTTATTCTTGTAAATGGTGTACCAACTTTGGGGCCGATTCCGATTTCGGCCGGAAGGGCACCGAACGATGGTCGGAGCCCTTCCGACCGAATCGGAACGTGCTGCTCGGATTCCTTTCCGACCGAGCCATTCCGATGGGCTCGGTCAGAAAGAATCCGACTCGGATTTCCGGATGGCTCACGACGGGTTCGGAGAGCCCGTCAGCCATCCGGAAATCCCTCTGTACTCCCCCGGCTGCCTCTTTGCGACTGAGGGAGTACAATGGCAGTTTTTCACTGCCTTTTCGTGCCGGTCTTTCCGGCACGAAAAGGCAGTCGGTCACTGTCTTTGGGGGCCCCCAGTGGGACCCCCATGGGTGCAAGGTCGCCGAATGGCGGCCTGGAGGCACCTATGGTGCCCCTCTGTTGAACCCTGCACCCGGTGGCAGGCACCTTGGGGTGCCGACCACAGGGTGCAGGGTTGAACTGCACCCCTGCTTTCTCCAATGCCAGCATGCATTCCGTCCGGAATGCATGCTCCCATTGTGGGAGATACGAGTGCGACCGAACAGGGTTCGGTTGCATCGTACTGCCTGGGCCGTAACCAACGACAGCAGGTCGGTCGGTTACGGCTCCGGACCGATGTCGGACGGACCTGAGTCCGTCCGACATCGGAATCGGCCCCAAAGAGTCAAAAAATCTGGCAAGAGTTTGTAGATGTTAGTAAACTTCAAAAAGCTACAATATGCCTGAGACAGAATAACATTTATTATAAGATTGTGAATGGTGATGAAGACGTAATATGCTCACAAGATGAAACAGTAATTTCAATTGGACAAATTGAAAAAGTGGACAAGTGCAGAACTGAAGAGATTTATGAACATTATACAATACATCCTCTGCATTCAAAAGAAATAATTGGAAACAGTATTGAATTATTTCAAATGAAAAAAGCAAAGGGAAGTCCCATGAGTGTATGGGAAAAAAGTTTAGAAGCTCGTTGTTTTCCCTAGCTATTTCCCACTAGAGAAGGTGGACGATTTCATGAGCAAGATGTACAGATTCTAACTTCAGAATATGATCAACAAGAATGTACTCTGAAGATGCAAGATTTTGGCAGTGTATTCCATATATATTTCATCTTCTATTTGAAAACGATTTGTCTGCACTTTCATATGTAGTGAACCACATATTAAAAACAGGACTTCATTTTCAACATGTTTCTGCAAAAGAGTTCATGGACAAAGTTGAACAAAGAGATCAAAATTTAGAATCTCAGTTAAATAATTTGATGGTGTGCCAACATGGTATCGTTGTCATGGAGAACTTAAAAGCATGTTAAGAAACCTAGGTACTCCTACATGGTTTGTAACACATTGGGGCCGATTCCGATCTCGGCCGGTAGGGCTCCGAATCGGATTCGGCATAACTGGATCCGATTCGGAGCCCGATTCGTACGCGCGTCCGGACGAGCGAGTACGATGCAAATTCACCGACCGACTCATTCGGGCGTCCCAACCGCTCCGACCGACTCATTCCCGGGTCTAACCGCACCGACCGACTCGCTCGGACACGACTCGCACCGCGCAATGGAGACGTTCCCCGGCCGGGTAAGTACGATGCGCGCCGTGAGCAGTCCGATCGACACGCGCCGTCCGGCTTTAAAGAGCAGTCGGAGCCGTACTTCAGGGGTCCGTGTCGGACCCCCCTATACGCGTAGCTGCGCGAGTCGCACACAGGGGGGACCCATGGGTCCCCCCTACCTGTGCTTGTATGGCGCGAGTCGCTTTGCCGCGTACCCGCTGTGGGGGGCGCCCTTGTTTACCTCGCACCCATTGAGGCAATGGGAGCCCACGTACGCGTTGTACGACCGGCTCCCATTGACTTCAATGGGAGTCCGACCGACTCGAGTACGATAGCATACGGATGCATCGTACTCGTTCGGTCGGGCTGCACGGGTCCGATTCGGTCGGAAATCTCTCCGGGTCCGGCTCGGTCGGAGAGATTTCCGGCCCGAATCGGAATCGGCCCCTTAGCTGTGCTGAATATGCATGGGAAGATTCACTTGAATTTCTACGAGAAGCAAATTCAAATATTAAAAACATTGAACTGAAGACAGCTGGAGAACTGTGTTCCTTGGATCCTGTAAATGTGTGCAGATATTTTAATCATAGGTGTCATTTATCTGCAATAAAAATAATCCACCTCTTGGAGAGGTAACAGATTTCTTTTGGAGAAAGGAGTACCAAGCCAGAGGTGCTCCTCATATACACATGCTATTATGGATAACGAATGCACCAAAATTTGGAATTGATACTGATGAAACTGTTTTGTCTTTCATCGAACAGTATGTTACATGTGTCATTCCAAGAGATGGAGGAGAAAAGAGCTTGAGACAACAAGTTTTACAGTTTCAAAGTTATCGATGTGGAAAATACTGCAGACGAAAATACAAGTGTAAAGGGAAATTTTATACAAAATGTCGTTTTGGATTCCCACATCCTATAATTTCTAAAGGAAGAGTAAATAGTTTTTTGTCAGCAGTAAGGCATACAATAACTCTGAAATCTCCCAAGAATACATACAATTTAAAAAGAACAGAAGCTTCAAAGTACATTAATTACTACAATCCAGTTATTTTGAAAATGTGGAATGCAAACATGGATATCCAGTATGTTGCAGATAATTCAATTGCTGTAGCTCTCTATGTTACATCATATATAACCAAATATTAAAAAACAGTAATGAAAGAAACGTGGGAAGAAATTTCACGAGAGAAATTGTACAGCTTCATCTTGAACATGCTTTACCATTGAGTGATTGGATCCTATGAATGTTCAGATCGCTTGAGCTCAGCCAGTTTATATTCAAAGTCAAGAGGAATCATTTGTGTAAGTCTAGGTCTTGCCGCCACACGAAATAGAGTATTGAAATATTTACAAGAAATTGAATACTTAGCACAGAATTAACCAGAAAGTACAGATATTGTTAAAACTAATATGTTGGATACATACTATCCCAAAAGGAGTGGACATCTCGAAAAACTATGTCTCTATGAAATACTTCAACATTACAGCCTTAAAAGAAAAGTTACAGAAAAGAAAAAAAAGAAAAGAAATATGCAGTAATTGGATGTGACGGATGTTTAGTAAAACATGCAAAAGGAAATCTTATTAACCACAGAAAACTCAGTTGCAAAAGTCCAGATAAGAGGGAGTTTTTCTATGTAGCACTTCTGCAACTGTCAAAGCCTTGGCGTAGTGAAACAGAATTACTTGGAGATTTTGACTGCTATGAAGATTCTTTTAATGCAACTAAAGATAGCATTCAGTGCACAATTTTCCCAGCATATCTACAAATGTTAAATGATGAGATTGAACAAGAAAGTTCTATTGTAGCTGCAATAGCTAGACAAAGTTCACAAGGCAGTCAAAGTTCTGATCCACTGAGTCAAGATCCACTGGGACAACCAATTATCAAAAATGAAGCAGCAGTAGCCATGAATGAGGTACAAACTGCAATGCAACAAGCACAAAAGGATATTATTCAGTTGGAAAAGTTAGAACTAAATATTGAACAGAAAGAAATATATCTACAAGTCAAACAACAGATACAACATAGTTTGCTGCACGAAAAAAAGAATGCCAATGTTCATCATTTAAACCTACTCTATTGTACATCAGTGGTCAAGCTGGAACAGGAAAAAGTTTCTTAATTAAAGTTTTGACCAGTTATTTACACAAAACTACAGAATCACATTTATCTTGTGTTGTAACAGCTCCAACTGGATTAGCAGTACATAATATTAAAGGGATTACTTTACATCAATTACTTATGCTACCAGTTGAACATGATAATACATTGGAATATCATAAGCTACCTGGAGAAGCTTGTTATGAAGTCTCAAGAGTACTGAAGAAAATGAAACTTTTAATCATTGATGAGGTGAGCATGGTCTCAAACTTAATGCTTGCCTTTGTACATTTGAGAATGCAACAGATTTTTAAAACAGATTACGATGTTCTGTTTGGAGGAAAACATTTAATTGTATTCGGAGACCTACTACAACTTACTCCTGTAAAAGGACAACCTGTTTTTAAAACACTTGTCCATGAAGACACAAGGAAATCTTTGGGAAGTATTGGAAATGTCAATATTTGGTTACATTTTTTAATATAAAGAACTTGTTAAGAATATGCAACAAGGAAGTGATGAAGATTATGGAAATATTCTTCAAGAATTAAGAATTGGTGTTTTGACAGGACATGGTAAACACGCTTTAGAAAGTCAGCTTCTAAGGATCTTGTTTACAACTGGAAACACAGCAGCTGAAGTAATGTTCAATATGCTTGGAGAAAACAAATCTATAGTTTGTCTAATGCCTACACTGCAAGAGTGTTCTACATTTAATCAAGAACTTCTGAAACTGGAAAAACAACAAATTGTGGAAATTGAAGCTATTGATAAAATCGAACACCAGGGAGTAACTATTCGTCTTACAGAGAAACTACAGGCTAAATTGCATTCTTTGGAAAAGTCTGTATCTAAAACTGCAGGCTTAGAAAAGACTTTACATGTATGCATAAACTGTAGGGTAATTTTGCGGTGTAATTTGAATGTAGAAGAAGGTTTAGTAAATGGAGCAATGGGAAAGTTGTTGATTTTGTTAATTTTCAGAATAGAGATGGAATAGAATTTTTGATTATAAAATTTGATCAGATTAAGGAGGTAAGACAGATTGGGTGTTGTGTTGTACGTTTTTTGCTTGTAAAAGATTTGTATGTTCGCAGACAACAGTTTCCTCTGTCTTTAGCATATGCAGTAACTATTCATGGATCTCAAGGTTTAAGTATAGACAGAGCTTTTGTAAATATTGGAAGTACGGTGTTCAAAGTGGGAATGGCCTACTTTGCATTGTCTCGAGTAAGAACATTGTCTGGTTTGTATTTGATAGATTTTGATAAGAAAAAGTTAGTGCTGCTGCAAATTGTGTAAGAGAGTACAATCGAAGAGTTTATGCTCCTGATTTAGATGAATATCCCATATATGAGAAACGTATAGTGTGTCCAAAATGGAAATATGTCAAAGATGCAATTGAGGTTCAAAAAAAGAAAACAATTGAAGTGAAACTTAAAGGCGTAAAGAAAAAGAAAATGGAAACTGTTGATGACATTGTAGGATACCACTTGGAAAATAGTTCAAGTATTAACTGTTATGCTAATGTGATTCTGAATGTTGTGTTTTATCTACAAGATCTTCATCATGTATTTCAACAGTTGGTAACTGACAGAAGTAAAATGCATACTGCTTCTGGCATTCGGCATCTTTTATATATATGGAATGGTTCTTTGACATTTACTCTCAATATACAACAAGATGCACAAGAATTTCTAATGCTTATGCTTGGAGTATTAGAACATGAAGGAATACAGATTGAAAACTTATTTGGACTAAGTTACAGATGTGATCATAAATGTGAAGAGTGTTCATTTACATCTATCACTGAAATACAAACAGAACGATTCGTATACTTGACGATACCAGACTGCAAATCAGTACCTTTAACAAATTGATAAAAGCAGCCAATCAGGATATGAGATGTTCGCATAGTAGATCAGAGATGTTGTCTTCATTACATATAGAAAGATTTGGAAAGTATCTGATTTTAATGCTACAACATTGTAGAGCAAATGGAAGAAAATTGGAAACCAAAATTAAACATTTTAATGCAAGTCAAAAATCTATTTTGGGAAGAACTTTTACAGCAGTGGCTATTATTTTCCATGATGGACCTACTACAACATCTGGACACTATACTGTGTATTTAAAGTGTAATAAAGGATTGACGCATTGCAATGATGCACACTTGGAATTCAAACCTAGATTGCCTTATTAATTACCAAATTCATATTTGTTATTTTTGAAGCGAAAGTTTTGAGTACATCATTCGGCCTATTGGGAAGATGTAAACAGAAAGTGGACAGTACTGCAAACTATTAGTATTTATAATTAGTGTTTGGATTATTATTGGCACTAATTCATATTACATTTGGAAAATTGTGTTTAAAAGCAAATAATTTATATATTTGTTGTCTATATTGTACCAGATGTAAATGAGAGTCTATATTTTGGCAAATGTATTTGAGATAAATAATAGAGTTAATGTAGATGAAGGAAGTAATTAACAAAGTGTAGATAGAAAAAGACATAGCTTCACATATTGAAAATTATGCTCTACGATGATATGTTTTTTTTCCTGCAATCAATTTGATTGTTTTTTCCCTGCTGTTCAATGATGATACTACATTGAAATCACTGTGTACGGTGAAGTTAAGTGGAATCTGAGAACAGCAAAGAAGGAAACTTAAAATGTTATGTAATTCTAAATTTTTGTTGTGTTCTTAAAAATATATTATTATATTTTCTGTAATATATTATCATTAAATAACAGTTTTTCTTCTTCTTTATAGTAGCTACTGTTAAAGTTTGAAAACAGTTTTAATGCTGTTTAGAACAATACTACTCTAAAATACTTCTACAGAGTAATGTATCTAAATTACTTGAAAGGTAAGAATACATAATATAATATGCATGATAACCTGGAAAAAAATTTAAAATGTAATTATATGTTATTTGTTTCTAATATAAATAATGTTGATCCTTTACACTATTTGAAAACTATCATCATGTTGCTCATCCAATCAGCCAGGCAATCATTCTTTCATGTAGACACTACCCATGTACTGATCCATTCTCTCAAGCACAACTCTTGCACTAGTAGGATAACCCAGGCATTACCCTGTGTTATATTTCATATAGGTACCCTATACATGCGCAGGTAACATAGCAACCTTTCACCTACATGCGTCCCTACATTACATACATAACGGTTCTTAGGCACTGACCTTTTACCTAGATATGACACTGCATTCAGAACACGGGTTTTTCCCTGGTTCGATTCTCATACATTATGCATGAGGCTTCTTGGAAGCACAGCAGAAGTAACAGTAGTATTACCATCTCCTGTATAATATCTCTGTATAAAGTTCAGGCCCAACGTCATCCTTTAGGCCGACACAGTAACACAGCAAGGTAGGACCCCTGGGGAGACATGGGTATATACAGCACATCTTGCTTAGGAAGATAGAGGAGAACGTGACTTCCCGGCTGACACACTGACCAGAGACGCTGAGGTTCCTGCATGCAGACGCTCCAGCTAGCAGTGGTCTAACATCCCTCGCGGGGTGTCCAACTCGAGACCAGGACGGGGTCCCACATTCTCTAAACTTTCAGGTAATGGGGTGGACTAGATCCTAGAGGGATTCTTGGCATAACACCTACACAGATGCTAGGTACATTTAGGTACATCTAGTTAGGGAGACATCGTAGGAGTACGCACTTTTATCATGTGTTTTATGTACTTGTATATATTCATGATTTCTGCAAGATGGTAGAACTATACCATCCCTTTACTTTCGTAGTATTGCTAATCATATATCCCTGCTACTGTCTAATGGTTGTTGCAGCTCATCTATTATACACTGGAATAACAACTGTTCAATAAATACTTATTGAAACGCCTACCCTGTTTATTCTGTGTAACTCTCTGAGACAAACTAAGTGAGCACGAGTGACTGAGCGAAAGGTAGGATATTGTTTCCACGATTCTGAGGGATTAGGGTTGTCATGTTCTGAGGTTGCCAAGAACTATTCTCTCCCCGATAAGAGGAGACTCTAGTAGCACTGTGAGCTAGCTAATACAGACAGGCTAATGTATCCGGTGGGGGAGCACGGAATCCGTCCGCCACCAATCCCACAGTTTATGTTATCCAAACACACAGATTCTGTATAGGTAATATAGGAACTACACGACATGGCGCCGCCAACTTTGGTTGGGTACTTATCTAACAGTAGAATCTGAGTAGTTCAGTTGTGCTATTCTCAGAGACCCCTACTCACAAAACACCAGAGACGTCTGGAGTGGGTGGGCACAAACTCCCCCACAGCTGAGTAGGCTAAAAAATCCTATTTATTGCCTGTTGGTTAATCAAGCTTGAAAGGCACATTGTTCCTAAATTGTGCAAAAACACCTTATCTTAGTTCCCTTGAAAAACTTCTTCTTTACAAAATGACTGAAGACAGAAATAACGAAGAATTAGACCCAATGCAACAAAATCTGCCCCTCACAGATGAGGACAATGCAGACGCAACACAAATTGCACCAAACTTTAGAAATACAGTCACCCTGAAACTACTAGCGCATGGTTTATCAGCTAGGGGAGGCATAGTAGTTTTCGTGATTGAGGCACACGAATCAAACAAAACAGAGGTATTTTATTCGTGGGTTACATTCCCAACAGCAAATGCAAGAACAAAAACATTTCACTCCTACACAGAAGGAGATGCACCGCCGGAATGCTATCCGTTCGAGGATATAGAGGTTCCGCTCACGTACCAGGAACACTTACACTGGTTTAAAGGCGCCCTACCCCACATAAGAAGAAGAGTAAGACTCGGCCCGCTCGGAAGAGAAGGGGCAACATGGCCAATATTAGCGGCCTACACACAAAACATCCTGACATTGACACAATGCCACCAGGAGACTTACTCATACAACATAAAGATTTAATTAAAATCTATAAGAACTTAACGCAATTCGTCATGAGGACACTTACAGTCCAACCAGCAATAGTTGCAACAAATGGAACTCAAATTCAGGGTACAGTAACTAAAATTACACCACAAACATTACACGTGGTAATGGGTAAAATGCCCACAAAACGTGAACAAATACCATTCTGGGTAGCTCAGAAAATAACGAAGCTAGAGGCAGTATTCCCGAATACTACCCCGTATGAAAAACACAGAATGCTAACAATCCGCTTGCCCATGGGGATAACACCACAATTAGAGGATTGTACCACTTGGGGTACAGTCTTTGCTGCCATATATACCATAACTCATGGTATCCCGTCATTAGCAGTAGTACCAGATGTATTGAGGCAGAACCTGCCCTAAACTTAGGGATGAAGTTACTAGGTAACTATGCCCAGGTATCAGCCATAATACTAGCTAACATTAAGGGGGAAGCAGCTTCAGTGGCCATCCGCCAACGCCTGAGGGAGTTCGATCCTTTGGAACAGGAACACGAACTACCAAAAATAATTGAAACTGCGAATGCAGAATTAGGCAGAGACAGTTTGGGTGGGAAAGCTTTAAAACCACAACTGATGGGCAGTCCTGAAAAGGACACTTCTAAGCAGACACCTGCTTCAACTAATAAGAGGTGGGACAATAAAAAACAACAAAAGTTTAAAGAAAATAGATCTCAATCCCGAGGTAGATCTCCTCCACAGGAGCCCTCCGAAAAGAGGTATAACCTCAGGAATAGGGGTAATATTAGGAAACCTGACAGGTATCAGGATACTGATACACGTTCCTCTCGTTCCTTTCAGGGTTCATCGAAAAACTCAGAGAGGGAAGGACGGTCAGAAAGACAAGAAGAGGGTACAAAGTCCAGAGACAAGCAGCATGCTCAGGATTACACTTCTAAAAAAGAAGAGAAACCAAAGCAAAAGCCGCAGTTCAAAAAGAAGAAAGTTGCAGGTCTAAAGATCAGACATGCCCAGAATTCTGAGGACTCGACTACTGAACAGGGAATGGGCTCTGACGATGCTAGACAGTGCAGCAGAAATACCAATAGCTCGCCAGAACCTGAAGGAATTTCTGGTGACAGCGGACTTGGATGATTATATCACGGTAGAAACACCTGATACTAGGGTAAGCGTCCCACATAAAGTATATGAAATAACGCTCCAAATGGAGGGGGACAAATGTAGAACAGTGAGAGGTCTCTTTTGGGAGAACCTGACATTTGACTACGATATTTTATTAGCTGAACAAGATTGGCCACCAGCATTCTGGCCGAAAACAACCTCGGGCTGTTCTTATAAGAACAGCCCGGGGTTGTTTTCGGCCAGAGTAACTGAGTTACTTCAAAATTTGGATGAAGAGGCATTGTCCTATGTGGATGATATTTATCTAATGGACGATGACCTAGAGGAACACTTGAACAGAGTAAGCTTTCAAGTGAAGGAAAAAGCCTGGCAGCTAATTTTTTTAGAGAAATCCGCGCTGCTCCAACCTCCAAAATCATCAAATATTTTATAGTCAATTCTGGAATTCCTAAATTTTGGTAGAACATACATTTTAGATTACGCAGAAAGAGTGAAACCTTTCTACGATTTAATAAAACCTGATTTTTCAGTAAAACAATGGACACAGGAATGTACAGATACACTTCGTTCCTTACAAGCTGACACAATAGCTTCCAAACACTTACAGACACGCGTAAACGTACGCAACCTGGTGATCCGTATAGTTGCGGGTCAATCTGGGTACACCTATCTAACATATAATGAAGGTGAGACAGTACCAATTGCATACAAATCACATTTGTACACAAATGCTGAGATGCGCTTCGCATCTACAGAAAAAATTCTAACAGCAGTACATACAGCTGTAGTGAGAGAAAGAGCACTGGCTCAGGGGAAACGAATAATAGTAGTAACTCCGGTTCCAGCCTTAGAGGCTGCGACAAAGGCGAGCATTCCTAATGCTAAAGCTTTACATCCAAGATGGATACAATGGGCTAATTCTCTCACTGCAACAGATGTAGAATACGGGTATGACCCAAATTTAAAGACACAAGCATTCCTGAAATACAAACAAGAATATCCCCTACCAAATGAAATAATGCCTCTAGATCAGTATGAATATATCATTTACACTGACGGATCCGCTCAACCGGCCATAGGGAGTAAGCAACAATATAGTGCAGCATGTGCAATCGCTAAAGGTCGCATGCGGGATGGAAAGTTCCACCCAAGTTGCACAAAGATGCAGTCCCTAAGAGACTGCACGACACAGTTGGCAGAATTAAAAGCGCTGATACTGGCACTGGAAAATACGGATCGGGAATTCCCCACACTAATTGTGTGCGATTCCTTTTACTGTGTGCAGTCTTACAATGAATATTTGCAGTACTGGGTTCAAAATGGGTTCAAAGATGCAAAAGGTGGCACAATTAAGCATAAAATGCTATTGGAACAGGTAGTGGAGTTGAAAACCGAACTACCGAGGGCTCAGGTGATACATACACTGAGTCATCAGCGTGATGGCATTCACGTTGAAGGGAATTCATTGGCTGATGAAGCCGCAAAGGGGGCTGTACGCATGGCTTCCGTAGTTGCAATCACTCGTTCTAAAACGAGAATAGACGGTGAGATTATGGTAGCTATTAATGCAACCTGCAAAAACAGCGGAGCAGGACCAATAAGGTTTCCACACAAGTACTCCTACAAGTTAGATGCCAATAACATTCCATTTGCTCAGATTCCTGGAGTGGGGGATAGAGTAATTCCAAACATGGATCGTAGGTTAGGTTTAATTCTAGCTGCACACGAAGGGATAGGTTCTGCCAATGCAAGAGTTACGGCGACTGTTTCATTTTTGAAACAACGCTATTGGTGGCCTGGATTAACAAAGCAGACTAAGGACTATGTCTTGAAATGCGACATCTGTCAGCAGATGAAAGGTTCCACCGTAACACGTCCAGCGCAGACACCGCTGTTAATATCTGACAAACCAATAGCGTGTGTATATTTGGACCACTGCGGCCCCTTACAAAGAGATGGGGCTTACAAGTATATCATGGTTGCAGTGGATTCCTGCTCGAGATTCCTATGGATGTGGCCCCAACGTTTGGCTGACGCTCGAACTGTTATAAAAGATTTGCGAGTCTTTATAGGGACATACGGAATTGGCACAATACATTCTGACCAGGGCCCTGCGTTTAGCTCTAGGGCTTACAAGGAGGCCATGCAAGGATTGGGTGTAGCATTGCAGTACTCATCTCCGTACCATCCCAAGGGAAATTCGGTAGTGGAGAGAAAAAACCGAGACTTAAAGCAATCTTTAACAGCTAGAGTATTAGGCACGGATGAAAGTTGGGTAAAACATCTGTGTGGAGTGCAGTGTGCTCTTAACAACATGCCAAGAAGTTCTCTAGGGGGTGTCACTCCATATGAGGTCCTATTTGGGACAAGAATGTGGGTTACCTGATCTTGATTGTGAAGGCACAGTGGCGGATGAAAAGCCTTTTGACATCCATGATAGTTTGGCTGTTTTACAGGATCTAAATGAATCCAGGACACAACAAAGTAATGTCCAACTGAAGCAGATCGCCACTGGGGAAGTCAAATCAGTCACGGCAAGACCTGTCTGGATCCCAAAGGCCAGGGATCTGGTCAGAGAAAAGATAGCGGACAAAAAAGAATTTGGGCCATCATGCAGAAAACCTGTACCGGTCCTAGCAATTGAAGGAACAAGAACTGTACTTCTACCGCCTCTTGCTGGAAAAAAGGAGAAAAGATTTGTCTCAATTGACCTAATCAAACCACACTATGTGGCGATACTAAGCATTAGGCCACGTGGACTCCAAAGTAGCAGACGCCCTCCTCTCGCTACAATCCAAGAAGTTCAAACGGAAAGACTCATCACGTTCGAAGAGCCTCCAACACGGAATGAAGGACTAAGTAACAATGCTATGGAACTCGTTCCTCTTGAACCTTAAGTTCAAATTCAAAATCAGACTCAAAATCAAATCGCTATTCGACCAAATACAGATGTCTACGTCAACATGCCTCGACAAGAGCAAACCACGATTTCTACAAATCCTGATGCAATTCCAACAATAGATCGAACTGCTTCTGGCTACTTCATAAACTTTGATATGTTTTCTTTGGATCCAAGTGAACCGGAAACGACGCCAGCCAAAAAATCACGCAAACAGCAAGTAAAAGACTTTCTGAACTTTCTTAAAAAGACTTACCTGGTGTCACCCTGGGTAGAACTATGGATAATCACCGGGATACTTTTCTTTCTTTTCTAGGTAGGCTTGGTAATAGTTTTTAGTATGCTTATTAATGGGAAATACATTCGACAAAGCTCTGCAGCCGAAAAGGTGAACTTACTTTTAAAACCACACCTATCATCTCATCGAGAACAAAGAGACTTGTCATCAGTGAACATTACAGCAGTTCCTATACCTGATGGTATAGTGTGGGACAAGGTTGATTTCAATATATTTGGTCCAACTGAAATTTTGAGAATTCCACATTTATTTAAAATATCATTGAGTGATATCATTACCTCAAGTACATTTTCCGATGATTGGGATTTTGAAACTGTTAATAACATGTTATCTGATTTGGGAAAATCTGCTGCGTTTTCTAATAGTGAAACATTGGAAGACACATCAGATTTTGAGGCTATGTATTGTTATCAACATTATGGTCCTCATTTTTTACATAAATCTGCTAATCCTAGATATGTGTTCACATACCACCAGTGGAAACATTGTCCAACACCGCCGAAAGGCAGTTCAAAAACATTTACACAGAAGTTTCCATATTTTTCGGGATTTAATATGTCTGACCCAGCCTCATATTATTATAAGGTTGCACCAACATCAGCACAGAAAAATATGTTGACAAACACCAAACAGATTTACTCTACTTCTTTTATTGCCCAGTTGTCTGAACAAGGTTTCGACTTATGGAAAGACACCATAGACCTAAAATCAGTCTGGGGTACTAGGGAATGGCAGGTACAGGGGACAAAAGCTTTGTTTATTGCATGCCTCATCCCTCAACAAATCATGTTTTTGAACGAGACAGTGCAACAGACGTCTTGCCTTAGACTAGCCAAGAACAAAAACTTGAACATGCCTCGTTGCCGACTCCATCACACACCGAGGGCAACAAACATCACAGGACGAAATTACAGTAGATTACATTATACCATACAACAGATCAGACCCCGATTGAAGAAAATGGTTGATTTGGCCCACAGACACTAATAGTTGTCAAGCGAGATTCATGGGTAAAACCGAAGGGTTTAGTATCCATAGGCCAGATCCACGTTATGTACAGAGACAACATCCAGGGGTAGTGACATCCTACAGTGTTCGGAAGTTGTGCCTCGATTGGCTAAAAACCTTAACACTCACACAGGTGAAACAACACTTATCCTTACTGACGCAGGATGTGGATCTTAGGGATTTTTTAATGGGTCCCAGGAAGCCACGTCAGAAACGTTCCTATTATGCTGTCTACAATGAAATTTGGAAAATATCCCAACAAGAGGCCGCAGAGAGACTACGGGAAATAGACCGTATAAATCTAGAAAAATCTCTAGCAGTGGTAGACAATGGGTTAAGTACATTGACCTCCAGGATATATTCCTTAGGCAACATTGTATCTTCTGCGATAGACATACTAGAACAAGATTTGGCCATATTACAACACGGGCAATCACAGTTACGTTCTATTATGTTGTTAAGCAGGACGCTGCAATCTTTGCGTGCAGGCTACGTGCCTTGGCGTTTTATCAACAGCACGTCTCTGTTTTCTGAATACAATCTAACAGATAAACAGATAGAAATGGCACAAAGGGGAGCAAAATATACAATGCTGCGTATCGAAAAACTGGATAGATTACCATTCACGGTGGCAGAATCACCGTCTACAGAATTGCTAATCCATGGCCACATTACTCTACCGGTCACTACTTTTCAGTTTCAATATTGCCTTGAACAAAAGCAGGCAGGCAGATAGGAAGAAATGGGTAAGGAATACATTAAGGAATCTTGGAAATTACCATACAGATTTCGATGCAGGAGTGGGGATCGAGAAGTGTTTCTGAGAGGTACAAACTGCGAGAATGCTTTAAGTGGATCACTCATATGCCAGGATATAATGTTTCACGGAGCTTGTAATGGTTCTGTAGCAAACCTGCCCTGTCATTTGAATGGTGCCCCAGCTGCAGTGATTACTCCAGCATTTAGGCTACTTTCGAATGGGAGTTACTTGATGTTGAACAGTCAAGGCTGCTGTGGCATCTCCCGGGCATCGCATATCTGGTAACCGTAAGCTCCAGGGTTACTTGTTGTATGCAAGTATTGTTTCCACCGACACATACAGTGAGGGAGGCGCCGTTATGGCCTTCACTGAATGTTTCCTTAATACGGTTTGATACTCTAAGCAGAATGAAAGCCATGCTTCTACGGAAGTCTGTGCTCTTAACCTCCCCTCGAGAGACTTTTGATCTCCCAATCGCAAGGTCTTCGGCAGAGATACAGGCGCTCATTCATACAAACTGCCCTTTCCATTTCGCAGAAATAGTAAATCGTATCTTTAACATGTCTGATACGACAGGCATTGTCCACCTATTTAAGACCATAGGTTCTGGACTTCTGAGCACCTTTCAGACGGTACTTGGAGTTATACCAAACTTCATACACTCCGTATTCGGAAGCATCTTTGGAGGACTTCCGCTGATCCTGTTTCTAATAGCAGGTATCCTGATTGTTTTTTATTTGCTACGCAATGGAAGTCCCAGTCACCAAGGCGATGGAAAGAACACTCCTGGAGCATAAATACCATGACCGCATGGTACAACTTCTAGTCACGCCTCACCTAAGAGAACTAAGTGAATCTTGCTTTTTGTCATTTCGACCGGTCTGGATAGACTGCATCTTACCTGTCCTCCGATGCCTGTTTTGCGGAGAAGAATGCGTGTTGGACCTTTGTTTGACACTACCATCATGTGCGCCACCGGACGTGAATGCTTTACTGGACCCGATAACGGTCCATGTTCTGCAGTGTCCTCAGCGTATTCCAATGTTGATGGCGGAATTCCTTGAGCCAGCACAGGTAGTAACTGCACCTGTTGGTCTGAACACCGGCTCCTCCTCTGACACTCAGGCTTTGAATGGCGCACAGGCTGCCCTAGCACCGGCTGCGGACAGCGTGGAACATCTGTGCTCAATTGATGTGCTCTGCGAGGTGCTACAGGGGCCGTCTACTGCGGAAGCAACCAACGAAAATGTTGCGTCTACCAGCCAGGACACATAAACATTTGAACTCATTTGGCTCGTCGTGTGCTGGCAAAAATTCACCCTTTTTTAAACAAGCTCAAATTTGGAACTATGGAACTAAATTGACATTCCTTTCATTTTTTGGGCATTCAAACCATTCATGGCTTTATAATGCTTATAGTGATCCAGACTATATCAACGGACATTTTAGAGCTAGGGCTTGCAAACTTTTTTTATAATGGTTTTTAAGTTTGTTTAGAACATTTTTAGAAGTTTTTAAACATTTTAGTTCAAAAGATGTTTTTATAAACTTTGTGTGTACCACTATCTAGTAATATTGGTAGTACAGTAATAGGTTACATATGTCGCCCATTCGGAAGAGGAGTGGGTGTTATATTCCATATAGGTACCCTGTATAGGCGCAGGTAACATCGTAACCTTTCACCTACATCCGTCCCTACATTACATACATAACCGTTCTTAGGCACTGACCTTTTACCTAGCTATGACACTGCATTCAGAATGCAGGTTTTTCCCTGGTTCGATTCTCATACATTATGCATGAGGCTTCTTGGAAGCACAGCAGAACTAACAGTAGGATTACCATCTCCTGTATAATATCTCTGTATAAAGTTCAGGCCCAACGTCATCCTTTAGGCCGACACAGTAACACAGCAAGGTAGGACCCCTGGGGAGACCTATGGGTATATATACAGCACATCTTGCTTAGGAAGATAGAGGAGACCGTGACTTCCTGGCTGACACACTGACCAGAGACACTGAGGTTCCTGCATGCAGACGCTCCAGCTAGCAGTGGTCTAACATCCCTTGCGGGGTGTCCAACTCGAGACCAGGACGGGGTCCCACATTCTCTAAACTCTCAGGTAATGGGGTGGACTAGATCCTAGAGGGATTCTTGGCAAAACCAAAGGAGATGATGGACGGAGTGTTGAACATTGCAAGCACTCACCCCCTGTCAACTGATCTGGGTTTAATCCATCATCATTCTTTAGCTCACTCCGCCACGCCAGTTCAGACATGGCCATATGCAAATCAGTCTGACCCTGTGCCTCATGGGAACAGTCCAGCCCGAACTGCCAAGCCATGACTTCCCTGGACCGGAAACAAGCATCCTGGGACCAGTTTCTGGCTTACAGCCATCATCAGCCAGGCTATCTTGAATCCAGTGGCAAAGTGAGCAAGGGACCCACGTCTGGGCATACCCTGCCAACTCAGGGCGAACATAGCAAAACCAAAGGAGATGATGGACGGAGTGTTGAACATTGCAACCACTCACCCCCAGTCAACTGATCTGGGTTTAATCCATCATCATTCTTTAGCTCACTCCGCCACCCCAGTTCAGACATGGCCATATGCAAATCAGTCTGACCCTGTGCCTCATGGGAACAGTCCAGCCCGAACTGCCAAGCCATGTCTTCCCTGGACCGGAAACAAGCATCCTGGGACCGGTTTCTGGCTTACAGCCGTCATCAGCCAGGCTTTCTTGAATCCAGTGGCAAAGTGAGCAAGGGACCCACGTCTGGGCATACCCTGCCAACTTAGGGCGAACATAGCAATACCAAAGGAGATGATGGACGGAGTGTTGAACATTGCAAGCACTCACCCCCATTCAACTGATCTGGGTTTAATCCATCATCATTCTTTAGCTCACTCCGCCACCCCAGTTCAGACATGGCCATATGCAAATCAGTCTGACCCTGTGCCTCATGGGAACAGTCCATCCCGAACTGCCAAGCCATGTCTTCCCTGGACCGGAAACAAGCATCCTGGGACCGGTTTCTGGCTTACAGCCGTCATTAGCCAGGCTATCTTGAATCCAGTGGCAAAGTGAGCAAGGGACCCACGTCTGGGCATACCCTGCCAACTTAGGGCGAACATAGCAAAACCAAAGGAGATGATGGACGGATGCTACTGTCTAATGGTTGTTGCAGCTCATCTATTATACACTGGAATAACAACTGTTCAATAAATACTTATTGAAATGCCCAGGCTGTTTATTCTGTGTAACTCTCTGAGACAAACTAAGTGAGCACGAGTGACTGAGCGAAAGGTAGTATATTGTTTCCACTATCCTGAGGGATCAGGCTTGTCATGTTCTGAAGTTGCCAAGAACTATTCTCTCCCCGATAAGAGGAGACTCTAGTGGCACTGTGAGCTAGCTAATGCAGACAGGCTAACGTATCCAGTGGGGGTGCACGGAATCCGTCCGCAACCAATCCCACAATTTATGTTACCTGAACGCGCAGATCCTGTATAGGTAATATAGGAACTACACGACACCTGGCATTCTTCCTTTCACACAGGCACTACCCATGCACTCATCCAATCACCCAGGCAGTACCTCTGCACTCATGCAATCACTCAGGCACTATTCTTGTACTCAACCATTCACACAGGCATTACCCATGCACTCATCTATTCTCTCAGGAATTACCCATGACTCATCCAATGACCCAAGCACTTCCTTTGCACTGATGCATTCACTCATGCAGTACCCATGCACTCATCTAAGTACCCAGACATTACCCTTGAACTCATAAAGTCACTCAGGCACTACACATGCAGTCATCCAATCACCTAGGCAGTACTGCTGCAGTCATGAAATCACCCTGGCACTACCCATGCACTCATGCAATCACTCAGGCACTACTGTTGCACTGAACCATTCACTCAGGCACTACCCATGTACTCATGCTTTCTCTTATAGACTACTCATGCACTCATCCAATGATCCAGCCATAACCCTTGCACTCATCCTTTCACACAGGCACTACTCATGTACTCATCCAATAATCCAGGCTCTACATATCCACTCATACAATCAGTCAGGCACTACCCATGCACTCATGTAATCACTCTAGCCCTATTCCTGGACTCAACCATTCAGTCAGGCACTACCCATGCACTCATACATTCTCTCAGGTACAACTCATGCACTAATGGCATAACCCAGGCATTACCCTTGCACTCTTCCTTTCACGCAGGCACCACCCATGAATTCATCCAATCACCCAGGCACTACACCTGTACTCATACAATCACCCAGGCACTACCCATGCAGTCATGCAATCACTCAGGCACTATTCATGAACTCAACCATTCACTTAGGCACTACGCATGCACTCAACCATTCTCTTAGGCACAACTCATGCACTAATGGAATAACCCTGGTATTACCCTTGCACTTCTCCTTTCAGTCTAGCACTACCCATGCACTCATCCAATGACCCAGGCAGTACCTCTGCACTCATGAATCACTCAGGCATGATTGTTGTACTCAACCATTCACACAGGCATTACCCATGCACTCATCTATTCTCTCAGGGACTACCCATGCACTCATCCAATGTCCCAGGCAGTACCCTTTCACTGGTCCATTCACTCACTCACTACCCATGCATTCATCTATGCACCCAGGGCATTATTCTTGCATTCATAAAGTCACTCAGGTACTACACATGCACTCATCTAATCACCCAGGCAGTACCTCTGCCCTCATGTAATCACCCAGGCTCTACACATGCACTCATTCAATTACTCAGGCACTACTCTTCCACTCAACCATTCACTTGGGCACTACCCATGCACTCATCTTTTCTCTTAGGCACTACCCATACACTCAACCAATGACTCAGGCATTACCCTTGCACTCATTTATACAACACATACCAGTTTGTCTATCTTTAACCAAATAGGCGGTTCTAAAAAGAACCATTTTTTTTACTTTTTCTTTTTTAATTTATTTGTGTTTTTCAAACTCTTTTTTTTTTTTTGGGTGTTTTAAAAATAATTAGATTAAAAAAACAAGGCAATGAACTGCAGAAAAGTAGTGAAAACATTTTGCAATTGGAACGTCATTGCAAAAACAACAAAAAAACTAGCATTTATGATTTTTTGCAGCTCTAATAACTGCTGCGATAGACTGCTCCCCAGCACAAAGTAGTTTTTGCACATTAGGCAGCTTTGCTTAAACCAGCACACTCAGGTACGAGTAATGTTGTATCAGATGTTATTGTAGAGCCCTCAGATGTACTGGGTACTGGAGCTTCAGCATCCTGTGATTGCTTTTGCAGTTCTCGCTGGTGCTGGTCTCTTGAGAGACAGTTTGGATGCATTGTCTGCAGATGCTTCATCATAGATGAAGTTCCACAACAGTATTTTTTGTCGGAATCCCGAGATAATACCTTTTCACAGACTGTGCAAGTCACTTTCCTCGAATTTACTTTTTTCTCCCCAGGTGGAATAGAGAAAAAGGTCCAGACAACGCTTTCCATCTTTTTGTCACAGGCTCCTCCTTCTCCTCCACATCTTCAACTTCATCTGTGGGTGGATTTCCAGATGCCATTTCCAGTGTTGAGTAAAAACATCCAAAAAATAAATGCAGCGTGAGAGAGAACACAAGAGGTGTTTATTCTAAAGATGCTCCTGAAAGAAAGAACAAATTGGGTGGGGTCCTCAAAGTAGTAGAATAAAAAACTTCTAAACCAATAGAATCCTTTCTTTTGAAGTCACATGGGATTCGCGTATCGGATGCATATCCACCGCGCATTGGACGCGATTCCGGAAAATATGTGTAAACAATAATATATATTTATTCCAGTTACAAATATAGTAGATTTGCAAATTTGAAAGTATATCTGTTGGTATAATTTAAAATAAAAAAATTATATGTATATGTTTTTTAGAACTGCATAATTTACGCTGGAGTCGCGAACCTATCGTGCACCCCGAAATACATGCCGCAGGGTACGCAGGAGCGTAGCGGCTTCCATAACTTCATCAGAAGAAGTCAAATATTCAAAATATTTATATTAATGTCACTTTTATAACTCTTTATATAAAACACATACGATTGATTTCAAAATTATATAGTATATATCATGTATTTAAATTTTAAACAATTGAAAAATTTGGGAACCGCGCACCCATCGTGCACACTACGTTCACTCTGCACGAACATACAAATATGATGGCACGATGCTTGGATTCGCGCACCTACCACGACCGGTAAGCGATCGGTACGCGATTCTCACAGTTAACAAATTAGTAAATGTATATTAAAAAAGGGTTAAAAAATTACGTTACCTTTATGAATGTGAAAATATGTTGAACAAGACTTCTTAACACGTACTGTAACTTGTACACAGTGCAATTCTTCAGAAATGGTTGAACATGTACCGCCATCTCTGTTCCACTCTGATATTTCGAGCACTAGTTAAAAAACCTTAGAAATTCAATGAAAAAATCACAGGTTTCAGGGACGTTATAGTTAGAAATTAGCATTTAAAAAACCTTGTAAATTCCCTAAAAAACACACAGGTTTTAGCTATGTTATAGTTAGGAATTAGCATTTAAAAAACCTTAGATATTCACTGAAAAAACCATAGGTTTCAGGGACGTTATAGTTAGGCTGACATTTCACTCGTACAAAACCAGAGAAATTCAGCTGTTATAGTTAGCTGAGCTAACTATAACTCACGCCCCTGCAATGCACTGCTGATAACGTCACATATTCCATCACTCATGACATGGTCAGTGATATCACTGATGGCATCACTGATGACATCACTGATTACATCATCCAGTGACTGAGTGTTTCTAAAAAGTTTAAGAATGTTTTATATATATATATGTATATATATATACAACAAGGTGTATTGAAGAATGAGTGGGTGTATGAGTGTCTGAATGGATGATTTAGTGGGTGCATGACTGACTGTATAAGTGAGTGATTAAATGTGTCCTAGTGAATGCATGGGTGAATTACTAATCTGTGTGAATGTCTGTATCAGTCTGTCAGTTGGTGTGTAGGTGGCTGCATGGGTTGGTGAGTAGCTACATGAGTGTCTATATGGGTTAATGATTGGTTGTCTGAGTACCTGCATGGGTGTCTAAGTGTCTGTGTGGGTAAATGGGGGGTGTGTGACTCCCTGCATGGATATGTGAGTGGGTGATTCACTGGGTGTATGGGTTCATGAGTGCATCTGTGAGGGGCTGTACGAGTGAGTGAGTATGTGTATGGCTGTGTTGGTGAGTGAATGGATGTCTCAGTGGTATATGTGTGAGTAACCTCATATGTGAAAGGTAGTATATGTGAGTGTTAGAGTATATAAGTGACTATATGTGAGAGTGAGTGATTGTGAGAGTGGCTGTATGGATGAGTGTATGCTTGTGGCAGTGATTGTAGAAAAGAGTAAGTATGTGTTAGTATCTGTATGAATAAGTGAGGTGGTATGTGTATAACTGTATAGGTGAGTAAATGGCAGTGTGATTGATTCTTTGGGTGACTGACTAGGTGTGTGAGTAACTCTACGAGTGAGTAGCAATATGTGAGTGTCTGTATGGGTGTATGAGTACATATATCAGTGGCTGTATTGATGAGTGACTGCGTGTATGAGTGACTGTATGGGTGAGTGAGTAGATGTGTGTGTAGACCTATGAATTAGTGAGTGGGCATGTACTCACTGGTATTGGTGTGTCTATGGTTTCGAGAATGGTAGTCTGTATTTTAGAGTGGGTGTATGAAAGGTTATATTAGGGTGTAAGGAGGTGCATCCGATATTAAGTGGATGATGTCATCAATGATGTCATCAGTGATGTAACTGACCATGCCATGAGTGACGTAATATGTGACGTCATCAGCAGTGCATTGCGGGGGCGCGAGTTATAGTTAGCTCAGCTAACTATAAAGGCTGAATTTCTCTGGTTTTGTACGAGTGAAATGTCAGCCTAACTATGACGTCCCTGAAACCTATGGTTTTTTCAGTGAATATCTAAGGTTTTTTAAATGCTAATTCTTAACTGTAACAACCCTAAAACTTGTGGATTTTGCAGTGAATTTCTAAGGTTTTTTTAAATGCTAATTTCAAACTATAACGTCCCTGAAACCTGTGGTTTTTTCAGTGATATATATATATATATATATATATATATATATATATATATATATATGTAGCTATTGATATAGCTATAGATATATACCTATACATAAATATATCAACACTGGTCCCCCAAATAAAGAGAAGATTTTGCACTCGAAGCTAAAGTTGTTCAGGTTACTTATTTGCAGAACTGATGCTTGTAAACCAAATTCATAAGCAGAGCTGGCGCTTTTAAATCAGGACACATTTCAGCTATTTGAACCGTCTTGAAGGGAGCGCCGGAAATCTTTCTCTATATATGCACTGCACCTGAGTTCAATCAGACCAATTTGGTGCTCTTGTTACCAGTTCAAAAATGTCGTAATTATCTTTGACAAGTGTCATTAATCTTTTTACATCCTGGAACAGGCAAAGTAAAACTCACTGTGCAGAAAGTGTTCCATTTTTAAAAGTACCGGCATTCCTTTAAACTATATACAGCTCTTGGTTAAAAGTCAAAAACAGTCTCTGCAGCTCTCCATTACCTCTTGAATTTCACCTCACCACTTGGCAGCTGAACAATGCGGCACCCAGCTCCGAAATACCTCCTGTCCTTAGGAAAGGTCACAACACAGGTAAGCACTCCCTGCCACGAGAGTTTCTCCATCCCCCGGGGCCTGGCCTTTTCCTTTAAAAAAATAAATAAATAAATAATGGAGGGGGTGCATGGCCCACCTCCCAAGCCGATTTTGGCCCAGGGGACCCCATCCCTGCGGTCAAGCCTCTAGTGTGGGTGCCCTGGTCCCACCCAGGGCACCCACATTGTAGATTTGGGGACAATGGGGGAAGCCTCAAGGCCCCTGCGGTCCCTTCCAGCTCCCCACCTGCTGCAGAAGCCGGCATTGCTTTGACAAAGAGGGAGTTGCTAACATGCATCTCCCTCTCTGTCAAAGCAATTGTGCTTGCTTTCAGCAAGCAAGAACATTTTCAATGCTCTCGCTTGCTGTAAATGAGCAGAGTTTGCTATGGCTTGGTGGGAGCGGTAAAGCTCCTGCCAAGCCATAGCAAACAGCTACCTCCTGAGGGTTGGCACCTCAGAAGGTAGCAGAAGATAAGCACTCCTGAGGGGTGGCGGTTCCCGGGGCCATCTATGACTCTAGGAGGGGGGCCGCACAGCCCCCTCCATTACAGGGCACAGAGTCAGGGGGATGGTGGTCCCCGGGGCTGTGGGGCCCATGGAACCCCGACTTTAATTATAAGCATTTGCTCTGGAGCCCCTCCACATTAATATTTAATTTAGCACCATGGAGGTGGCGATCCCTGGGGCAAAGGGGGGATGCGCAGGCCCCCGCATTAATACATGTGTCCAGGCGAGGTAGTGGTCCCCAGGGCAACCCCGCGTAAATTAATCATTATGCCCCGGAGAGATGGTGGTCCCTGGGGATTTAAGGGTTCTAGGATGGGGGCCACATGTGCCCTCCTCCTACATATTATAGACTTGCCCCCGGGACCTAGCCTACCCCAGGGCCAATTAGAAATGAAGCACAGGAGCCCGCGCTTTGTTTTTTTTATTTCAGCTGAATTCAAAGATTCAAAGTGACTCATGCCGAAATCTTTTTTTTAATTCTTTTGGCACTGCGGGGTCCCTGTATTTCTACCCTGCACCTGTTTCCTTTTTTTCCTGTGACTTGGTTCAACCGAGTCACAAGATGGCTGCCAACACTTCCTGGTTTGAAGTGTTGCCAGCCAATCAGTTCTCAGCACAAGATCTCAGGTGGGGTCACGGATCCTCTATGTGTCCCCAGTTATATATCTTAAAAACCTTTAAATTTCTAAGCAACAACTGAACGGATTTTCACTATTCCTGTCAAATTTGGTGTAATTCCATTTGGCAGTTCAGGCTGCATCCTGTCTAAAGTTTTCTATGGAAATTAACATGGACAAACCCGTTTTGGTAACCCCCCTTTTTCTCAGACCCGCTTGGTTGTTGACCCTGAAGTTTTCAAGGCAGAAGCTGAAGTAAGTGGTAAACTAGTTTTCAAAATATTGTTAGCATTCATCAAACGACACCAAAGTTATTGGCAAAACAAAAAGCGTTCTTCCTACGGAAACTACATTCTAGCTATAACTACCTACTGCCAGTAGGTAATACATAATAATTAAGGCATTGCATAGAGGGGGCAACATAGCCATTAAAGATAAGAAGATGTACTTTATCAGAAGCTCATCATCAGATAAGAAATGTGGAACATTAATAAGTGTTTAAAGACAACCCCTTAAAAACATGGAAGCTGGATATTACGCATTGGTAAACAAATGGTTGAATGATGGCCTCCTTGAAGTGGAAGAGTATCAGTATGTGCGGGTGACTAATGTAAAAGTGACAGCCATTTATTTCCTTCTGAAAATACATAAAGACCACAGACCACTATTGGAACCTTTTTAAAAAATACCTTGAGGTATCTTGATCTATTTCTCCATCCATATGTAACCAGCTTATCTTCTTATATAAAGGACACTCCAGATTTTCTGAAAAAGATTGACCAGATCCCATGGAAATCTAACTACATCATGGTGACACTAGATGTGGTTCCATTATTTTTTTCGATCAGTCATGACCATGGAATTTCAGCTTGTACCTACCTTTTGAGAGATAGACCATTAGAATATTTGGAGCATACTCAAATTATAATTTGCATGCTGGAATATTGTTTAAAACACAATGCATTCCTTTTTGATAATGAATTGTATCTGCAACAACAGGGGACAGCCATGGGGACCTCCTTCACCCCACCTACGCAAATGCATCTAATGGGTGGTGGGAGAAGCGGGTTGCCCAGGCTGAGGAGAGCCATACATTTATGGAGCATGTGGTTATCCAGACCTGCTTTATTGATGACCTATTTAGCCTCTGGGATGGAGATGCCCTTTTGTAGGAGGAGTTAATGAGGTTCTGAATCGTATGAATTGAATATAAAATTTAACAAAATATACAGTGCTAACCACATAGAAATTCTGGCAGTTCCTCTTAATATAGAGAAAAATCTTCTGAATACTACAATTTATAGGAAAGTGACATAATCCAATTCAATGCTTCATGCTAATAGTGGACACAGAAAAACATTAAAGTGGAGCATTCCATATGGCCAGATATTACGAAGAGCCCAAAGAATATGCTCAATTGAGGAAGAGTTTGATAAGAAAGTTTCCACTATGATTAAAAGATTCACTGCTCATGGCTGTCTGCAGCGTGTCCTGGATGATGCACTAAGAAGGGTAAACATATAGAATAGGGAATCCCCTCTGGATCAACACAAAAAGGACAAATTAGTAACAGAAGCAATTGATGGTCGGGACTCTAATGTATACAGATTATTCACTGAATATCATTTGGCACATTCTGATATAAGAAAGATCCTAAAGAGGATTTGGCACATATGGCAACATGAAGAGGATCTAAAGGACATTGTGGGCCCACATCCTAACATGACCTATTGGAGAACCGTTACCCTGGGGGACATCTTAACACACAGTTTTTATTACCCTGAGAGAGATTCCACCAAATGGTTGAAGAATTTTGGAAATGGATTCATGAAATGTAATGTTGGCAAAGCATGTCGATATGACCAGAACACTAAAGAATATAAAGCCTTTGAAGGACGAAAAATCAAGGTAAAAGAAAGAATAACATGTAATACTGAGCTAGTAGTTTATGTTTTGGGATGTGATGGTGGCAAACAATATATTGGTAGCACTATCAAGAAACTGAAAGTAAGAATTTTACAACAATTAAGAGTGATAAAACATTGTGATAGAAGCTACCAAATGGCTAATCATTTCATGGTGACTCATTAAAACTCTCTGGAGGGGTTTTAATACTATGGCATCAAACATATAAAAATCCATCCCTGAGGAGGGGATAGAGAGTTGGAACTGAGGAGACAAGAGTCCAGACTGATCTTAATGATCGGAACAGAAGCTCCATGGTGCCACAATAATGTCCACTTGTGAATTGCATTCAATATTTTCTGCAATAATGTTAGCAAGAATCATGAGATACATTTTATGACTTAAAAATATATTACTATATGATGTTAAAGGAAGAAAAACAAATTGACAATATCTTTTTTTTTTTAAATGATAGCTTCTCCTGATTGGTTGACTGAATGATTGACAGAGTGACATTTATTTTTTAGTCTTTTACATGATTAATTTATGAACATTATTATTGAAACTAGCTTGAGTAATGAATTGGTACTGATCAATGGGTTTCATGATTGATAATTGTTTTAAGTACTATGTCAAAGCAATTTCACAAATGCATGATGCACTCTGTTATTAATACTCTTCAGCACTTTTGGACATTGATTTAATGCATGGAGAACTTTAATATATTGAGTTAGTATCGCATAAAAAACATTATAGCACTTTAGAATAGTTCAATGAATTATGTTGTGATTGATGATGATTCAAAGGATTTTGTGAAATATTCTCAGAAATGGAACAAGCAGGCTATTTTTCAACATTCATGATGAATGAAACATTTCCTAGCTATCATGACGGAAAGTTTCAATTCTATTAAGGACACAGAGGAAAGGATTCGGATTTTCCTTCTTCGCTTTCATTAACCAGCAGCCTTTGAAAAGCATAATTTCATAAACAACAAACTACATTTCCCATGAGACATTGGGAAAACAGTGAAACCAGTCCGTCTAATCAGAGTATTGCTACGCATATAATGGTCCCCGCAGACTCTCTATCTCCCTCTTTTTTCCTGCGAACACAGCATCTCCATGCAGGTTCGACTCCTGTTTATTGGACTACGATTCTGGAATAAGGATACAGAAAATGTAACTTCCGTCATCCCATACCAGCTAGAACTGTAAGCAAACATCATATGACACTAGCAACCATAAGACATTAGCAACATGATTCCTCAAGTTAAAGCATCAACCAAGAGAACGTTCTGCATATCAAATTGCCCCTCTGTCAGGGCGGGTATCAACATATTTGAAAGTCCGGGTGGGCTAGTCCTCACCTCCATGTCCTTAATAGAATTGAAACTTTCCATTAAGACAGCTAGGACATTTTCCATTCTATAGCAGGACCCAGAGGTGAGGATTAGGCTAGTTTAAAGCTGGTTCACCACTATGCTTGCCAGAGAAGACACTGGTTTAAAATAAATATTTTTAACACTGGAATCAGATTACCAATCAGCAGCTTTGAGGATATCCTCTAATCTCGCTGCCAAAGAAAAAGCCTTAGAGGCCGTGGCGGCTCTTACTGAGTGAGCCCCAAAATGGGCTGTATCAATGCCTTCATCCTGCATCACCCATCTGACCCATCTGGCAATCATAGGGGAAGAAACCGCTTTGTGAGGTTTAGTCAGAGCAATCAGCAGTTGCTTCTCTCTGTGAGGACAAATATCCTCAGTGACAGTCTCATACATTTTAATGGTGCAAACTACACACAATTTAGCCACATGTGGAAATGCTGAATAAGATACAATTTTGGAATTACACTTTGTTCGGCGAGCAATATGAAAGGACACCCCTTCCGGGGTAAAAACTCTACCTGTAATGTCCAAAACCCGAACATCCGAGATCCTACGACAGAATATCAGGCATAGCAACATAACCAGCTTCGCAGATAATTGCTTCCTAGACAGATACTTATTAGCGGGCCATGACTTAAAGAGAGTAAGAACTTTATTCACATCCCATATGGCAGGGATAATATGATAACTCATAGGAATTTGAACACTAAAGGGTACTCCCCAACTAGGGGTGACCATCCACAGGTAAATTGCCCACCAATATTGCCAATCTGAAGGTCTCAATGGACCGGTAAGCCAAGCCCTGAGAAACCAGACTCACTAGAAAGTTCAGAATCTGGACAACTTCTACCCCTTCTGGATACACCAGCCCAACCATTTAGACCAGGCAGATCGATACCGCTTGTTCGTACTATCCGCTTAGGCTCTGGCGAGTAACGAGGCAGCTTCTGTTGAAGTTCCCAGGACTTTACATCATTCCCAGTAATCCTCCAGGCCATGAGGCGAAGAGCCCGTCAAGCAATAAAGGGTGAGAATTGTCCTGGGGATCCCTGAGGAGATCCGGACACAGGGGTAGAGGGACTGGAAAAAGTTCCATCATCACTGGAAACCAAACTTGCGACCTCCAGATTGGAATAATCACAACCAGATCCACTGATTGCCTGCACACTTGAGCTGTTAACCACATTATCATTGCAAACGGTGGGAAGGCATTGGCCCATTCCTTGCTCCAATCTTGAAAGACAGTGTCCGTGGCTACATCCTGTGGATCCAGTCTCCATCTGCAATACCTGTCTGACTGGAAATCCAGACGGCACACAAAGAGGTTAATTGAAAACAGGCCCCACTGCTCTTGGAGTTGCTGGAAGATTGGTGAATGCAACGTCCATAGGCTGACATCTATGGGAATGCCAATCCGCTAGCTGGTTGGCTCGGCCTGGAAGATGTTCTGTCGAAAGAGAAATGTGATTGGCTAGTGAACATACCCACAGCGTGCGTGCGAGGTCTGACAGGACCTCTGATCGAGTTCCCCTCGAGATGATTGACATATTGAACTGCAACCACGTTGTCCATCTTCAGAAGGACTGAACATTGGACTTTTTCCTTTGTCCAGCATCGGAGGGCAAAAGAGCCTCCCATCAACTCCAAGCAGTTGATCTGAAGGGCTTGCTCTGCGGAAGACCATTTTCCTCTGGTGGAGAACGCCCCACAGCAAGTGCCCCAATCCTGAACCACTGGCGTTGGAATTGATTACCAGATTGGGTCGGGAGCTGAAAATTGCTCGGCTGTTCCAGACCTACATGTGAGAGATCCACCACTACATTTCCTCCTATGCCTCTGTCTAGAGCGCAACAAATAGAGAACAAAAGTCCTTTCTGAAGGTGGGTTAATTTCAAGCGTTGTAATGCCCGGTAATGGAGGGGTCCTGGAAACATTTCTTGGATGGAGGATGAAAAAATGCCCTACTATTCATGCCAACTGTCACAATGAGACCTGAGGTTTGGATATTGTTCCCCGGAGGTCGTGCCTGATCCTGGTCAGCTTCTGTAATGGGAGACTGAGGGTCACCTAGACCGAGTCAATAAGGAACCCCAGGAATTGTAGGGACTGGGACGGAACAAGCGTGTTTATCACGAAACCCAGTGACTGCAGAAGATTGATGGCCATGTGTAAATGCATGGAAAGGCGCAGCAGTCACTGGTTCATAATTACGATATCGTCAAGATAGACGATCGGCCACACTCCCTGAGCCTGCAAGTATTCGACCACCGGCCTCATCAGCTTGGAAAAACACCAAGGGGCGGATGATAGACCGAAAGGAAGGGAGGTGAATTCGAACACCTGAGATTTCCAACAGAATTGTAAGAAGCGCCTGTGAGGTCTCTGAGAAGATGGATACCCTCCATCTTGAAATGTCAGTAAAGGAGCCACCTATTGAACTCCTTCAGATTGATAACTGGATGCTGACTACCGTCTCTTTTCTCCACCAGAAAAAGGTTGCTGAGAAAACCATTGGATGCACCGTCGTGTGGACGATTGCTCCTTTATCGTAAAGACTAGGTATCTCCTGGTCCACCAGGGACTTCTGTTGCTGTGAAAATACCAGAGGTCTGGGACTACGGGACTGGACAGGAGCCCTATAAATTTTAATGGGAATCCCTTTTACTGTCTGGAGGACCTACGCATCTGTGGAAAGAGCCTCCCAGTTGGTTAAGGAGTCCCCCAGACAACCCCCCAAGTCGGAGCCCCACCAGGTTCTATGTTCTCACCTTGTGCATTGCCTTAGTGGCTGTTTCCCCTGGAACTGCCTTTGGCTCATCTGCGGCGGGGATACGGTCTGGATGGGTAGAAGTTCCCAAACTTGTTGGAGTCTTGCCATTGGCCCTAAGGGGAATCACCACATCTGGAGGCGTGCTGAAAGGAGCAGCTGGTCGAGCACCCCCTACCTCGACTGACGTTGACAAAAACACGGGGGAATATTCTCTTAATAGAGGTCTGAGCCTTGTCTCAGGAATTAAAAGTATTAACAAACTTCCCAAGCTCTCTGATGAAGGGATCCCCGAAAAGGTTGCCCTGGGCTACTGCACCAGCGTCTGAGGTAGAAAGTTCCCTTCAATCTTGATCAACAACGACCTGCGTCATTCCATGGAAATCGTGGAATTCGCGTTCCCCAGGAAAATAATCAATCATTGAGCCTAACCCGACAGGGCATCGGGAGAGATCAGTCAAAACCGGAGGCCTTCGCATCCTCTACCATCTCCATAATTGTTGCTAGGGGCCCTGCCACATCCAGGAATTTATTCTGGCATAAGCTCCATGATCTGTCTATACTCTTCTTGGGATCTCGGGCAAATTTAGCGAGAAAGGTGGCCATCTTAGCATCTATCTCTGGGGTGAGCCACATTTCTCTCTAAAGATGGCCGAGGGCACTCTGCCTTGAGATAGTTTTTCACTTCCTTGTCAAGGGGCTTTCATAGCCTGCCCGCCATGTAGGAGGCCACTGTGGGCGCTGAGCAACACTTCGCCAAATGTGGGTGCAGCAAGTCATCAGGGTCCAATAAGTCCACCTCCGTGGCCTGTGCCACTTCGTTGGCGGGTCATTGTCAGGCAGGAGGTGAGAGACAGCACCAGGGTCTGGAATGGTCCCCATCGCCATCAAAATTATTGGGGGAGTCATCCCCGTCCCCTGGGTTTGTTAGCGGGAGAGTAGTAGGGGGTTCCCCTGAGGTACACGGGATCTGGGGATCTTGTAAGGGTTGGGCATCCACAAACACCTTCTTTAGGTGCGTAAAGACATTTATATTGGCCCCTGGGTCATCCGCACGCCTGCGTTTATCAGGGTTGGGGGTAGCTGTCTTCCATGGAGGTGGGGGAGCATGAGGCCTAGAAGTGCCTTTCCTCTGGTCAAGGTTTTTTTGGCATTGTGCCTGAAGAGCCATCATTTACTTCTTCATAGGGGCTACCACCTGGATCACCTCTTTAAAGGTGGAAGCGTCCATCACCTGAAAAAAGTGGTCATCAATTGGAAGGTAGGTAATTTCCTCCTCCTCCATGTATTCTTTTAGGACCCTCAAATTTCACCATATTGAAGGTAACAGCAATTAATGGGGCAATATGATGGGTTTTGATCCCTGATTTACAATGAATTCTCACACAGGGGAATTTGCTGATTCACAATAAACCCTTGAGGGGAGTATGTTAAATGGGACGTGCACCCGTTTTTAACAGGGAAGTTTTTTTGCATGGGATTGTCCCACTGGCCTTCTCAGAGAAGGCTTTTCTTAGCCACACTGGGTGTTTCATCCTCAGGCGGTGGTTCGCACTGGCGATAATCGCCTAAGAAATTGACCATTCACAAACAACTTTGGAAGAGAAATCTTCCCCTGTGTTAGGAGCCGTAGCCGGACACGCTTCACTGGAACTGACAGTGAAATTGATGCACATCAGCTGCCGGGGGGAAATAGATGCGCCGAGCGTGAAATTGGCGAGTGCGCAGGCCCCCTTGCGGCCGGATGACCACACCACGCATGGGAGCTGGCAGTCTGACTGTGACCGCTTAGAAACAAGAACGTTCCTGCAGTCACCCTAAAGGGAGAGAAATTATGTTAAGCACACCAAACTGAGCACAGCAGAAATGCCCCGCTAATCACCATAAACACAAGAAAGGACGGCAAGAATTTGCCGCTGGGCTGTGACTGTATATACAATGACATTTAAACAACAAGAGAGAGAGGGAAAGGAGCCGGTATTGAACACTCTTAGCCCCCCAAAATCAATAATCTAAACAACAAAAGAGTGTAACCCTTGAACAAGAGAGCAGGCAAAAAGGGGGGGGGAATCAAAATTTGATTCTATAAAAAGCCCTCACTCACCAACCTGGTTGGTGACATGCTTCATCATAGGGCCCCACCCGGAAGGTCGAATACCTCCCAGGTGTGCTTCGACGCCAGAATTACTGCGGAGCTGGTAAAAAATTGTTGTGACGTGATAGGGAAAAGTGAGTGTTAAAAATGCCTTGGATGTAACCAATAACTTTATTCGCCGGCCAACCAGGCACGGATTGCTTGTGATTTTCCTGTATGCTGTAGACCAATAAAATTGCATTCTAAGTCACTGTGCGCGTAAGAGATTTCCTGAGTGGTGCTGCCATGATACTCGGCCAGAAAGAGAAGAACCAACGGGGATTAAAATATACACATTTCAATCCCCGTTGTGTGTTTGTGTGTTTATTTAAGTGTATATTTATATAGTATTAAATATTAGTGGAGTATATTTCATTTACATTATATTAAATTTATACAAAATATTTAGCATTTACTACTTTAAACTCTATATATATTTAAAAAATTGATATTTTGGTCTATTTTTGGATGATATAAGTGTCAGTGCATAGGAGCATGATATTGTGGCAAATGATTTTTTTGACACAATATTTTTGTTAACGATATTGCTTACCAGTAAACCACAATATTGTGTCAGTGATCCCTTCTTTATCCACCTCCCTATGGTTTTCACCAGCCTTCTGCAGATTTGGTATATGTTTTTGCCCGGGACTTTTCCTTAGATATTGTTCAAGGGTCCTAAGGTGCGACCAACATTTAAGTGTCCTTGTTTTGTGATCTGCGCTCAGAATGCCCCCAGCTCAGAGATTGCTATCATCTTTATCACCACTTGTCAACAAATTATGCAAAAAAGCACCAAGCAGAAGCCAAAACAGTTGTGGCAGAGCACTCTGGTCCAGATGTACGACGGTTTTTGCATGCGCAAACGGGTTTGTGAACCCGTTTGCGCATGCAAACACCAATAGGGGTATGTACCATTCTAAAATAGCGAGTCGCAATTTATTTGCCACTCGCTATTTTGGAATTGCGAGTCGCTATTAGGAAGGGGTGTTCCCTTCCTAATTGCGAGCGCAACCCCATGTACAAATGTTTTGCGACCGCAATTGCGGTCGCAAAACACTCGCAAAATACCACCCTCTTCAAGAGGGTGGAAATGGGGGCGCAAAAGGGAAGGGGTCCCCAGGGGACCCCTTCCCCTTTGCAAATGCAGGGAAAAATATTTTTTAAGGGCAGGCAGTGGTCCCAGGAACCACTGCCTGCCCTTAAAAATGAAACGAAAACCTTTCATTTTTTTGTTTTTTAAATGCATCCCGTTTTCCTTTAAGGAAAACGGGCTGCATTTAAAAAAAAGCTGCTTTATTAAAAAGCAGTCCCAGATATGGTGATCTGCTGAGCCAGCCCTGGGAGGGCTGGCATTCCCAATGGGCTCGCAAATTGCGAGAGGCTCTTTAATATTAATGAGCCTCGCAATTTGCGACCCCATTGGGAATCGCAAAACAGTGTAATAACACTGTTGTACATTTCATTTAGCGCCTCGCAATTTGCGACTCGCAATGAGTCACAAATTGCGAGGCGCTAAATGAAAGGGTCGTACATCTGGCCCTAAATGTTCTCCTGTTGAACGTCCCTCAGTCCAAACCCGTGCCTCATCTTTTTCGTAAAGTGCATTGCGTTTGCCAAACTTGTTAGAATTATGGGAACTGCAAGGTACAAGGGCTGTGAGCCCAAACTTTGATGCTGTCCTCTGTACTTCTATCTCTGAATTACGGGAAGATAAAAGAATATCATCTGCGTGTCCTAAACAATTAACCTTGCTTAAAATAGTAATGGAGATAGCCATTAGAACATTGTTGTGTCATAGAACACTCAAGAACTGAATACTTTACTTTGTAAACAGAAAACAATTAAGGCCTGTTTTGAACCTGCGTCCACACATTTAATAAACATAAAAAGCAACCCCTCAATAATTTTCCCACTATAGGAGCTACAGGACTAGAGGTATTGGGAATGGAAATTATAACCAAGACCAACATGTAACTACCTCTTAACTCTTCAGTACGTGTATGACCATAGTTTACAGTAATGGCAGAGATTCATAGAACTTCACAAATCCCTATCCTAAACATTTCTGGCTCAGAAAATGACTCTATTTATGGGCGGGAGGGAGGTTCAACATGCGAACTCTCAAGGTATTGACTCTGATTCCTTGCAAGTACAGCATCAGGCAGTTATTTACAATCCATCGAAATCTGTAGAATGGAAACAGAAACAGCTTGCGAGCTCATTGGAAAATACTGATCTTTTGATAGACATCAATGGTACCATTTTAAGTTCAAGTAAACACTTGTCTTCCCCTTGAAAGCTGAGGAAGAAAAGGCTCCAGCAATGACTTTTTACTTCCTGCACAAATGAGGAGGCAACTCTAGCAGTCAATTGGGTACTTTACGCAATGAGTGTGATAAGTTCAATTCTCTCAAAAATGGCAGATACCCTTGTGTAAGAATTGAGCCTCAATGGGGACCAGGTTACTTTACTAAAAACAATTAATTTAAAAACAATTAAATGCACAATACCAGTAAAATCTTATCAAATATCAATGGAAAAATTACATACTTGACGGAAAACTTTAGCAATTTGAGAAGAATAGATGATAAATCAATCTGTTACTCCCTATGAAAATATGTCCAATTTTAAAATGGAGGCTACCCTAAATCCTCAACAGAATCCTTTAACAATGGCTTAGTCTCCTTGAGTCTCAACATCTATAGCAAAAGGAGGGTTAAACGTCTGATGTCAAATTGCAAGAATCAACTTCAACAGGAATCTCTTTTGCCCCTTCCAGCTCCAGTCAAACTGCAACAAACTAAAAGATGAACTATCGTTAGCCTGTGAGAGTAGTGGTAGTATGAGAGCCTCAATGGAGCCTGATCCTTTTCAAACCTATCTCAGGAGAAGATGAAATAAAGATTTGGTATAGCAAAAGAGGTAAAAGCCTCTGGCATTCTTATCTACCCTGCTATCTAAAAAACCTACTCCATTTTTAAGAGCCAATTGATGCACCAATGTAGAATGCCACTGCAACTATTCACACTAAAACAAACTATACCACCACATCAGGAGATTCTCAAGGAAGTACTGTGTTGCCTGATACCAATCCTAATAATATTCCAACTTACAGTCAAGTAGTAGCCTTCCCACAACACAGCTTAGTTCCACTAGCACCACTTATGGCGGATGGGGTGCCAAATCCAACAACAGAAGATCCACTGGCAGTAAGGACTGAAAAAATTAAACCCACTGCAGTTCAAGCAAGTACTGTCATAACTCAAGAAACAACAAATTCTACACCTAAAGCTTAATCGACAGCAACAACAAATTTATTACAACAAGTTGGATTCTTACTTTTAGTTAATAAGATATGCAATCCGAGACCAATAGAACACCAGTCTATTAAAGGAATTCTAATTCAAACTCTTTAAGTAAGATGAGCGCAACTAACTCTCAAGCCATAAGGGAGTCACTCTTATCTGCACATCCTCCCATTCAAATGGAATCGCTTCAGAATAGACCCAATTCAAGAGGGTGCTTGTAACCAAAAAGTGAACAATGGCCAGGGGCACTCTGGAAATTCTATGAGCATATATTTACCCACAGAGGATCCATTCTTAGATTTTGTGCCATTCTACTAATCGAGAGGGCTCCAGGACATCTTGAACGGACAGAATTTATTAAAAATAATGAGATCCTTTCTTGAACTCAAAGAAGTGCTATCCTCAGATTTGATGAGTGTAAGGCTCATTTTAGGCATTAATTCCAAACAGAATGAACTCAGACCAATTGGTCCTCTGAATAGCTCACCTCTAAAGTCTGGGCTAGGGGGGATGTGCTAGCTGAGCAGAGAATTTCCATCCTCCAAGTAGAAAAGTGAAAATACATACCTATGTTTGCACAATTCAAACAATCCAGCAATATCAGCCATTCCTGACACTAAGAACTTGAACAAGGATGGCCCGAAATAATTCAGATATGTTCATGAAACATTTCCGGTATTACCCGTCAACTTAATAACAGTCATGATGACAAATAAATCTTTCTTAAATCTGCACTACATGGTTTGTCTGCAGGAATCCTGGGAAGGTGAAACATATATTCTGTTGAATTTTTCATCATTTGAGAAAGCTCTAATGGTAAGAAATTCCTCCAGAGAGCAATTATTTCTTATTAACATCTTCCCATCACTGACCTTGAAGGATTCAATTGAAGGATTCAGCTATTCTCATATCAATTCTGGATGAGCTTGAGTCTCTTATCGATTGATATAATAGCTTTCCATGCATTATAACTGATGATTTTAATGAAGATCTGCTTGCATTCCCTGGTTGATGGAGCCCTGAATATTCTTCCATCAGTTTTTCAAAGAAGTGATCAGAAGCCAAGAAATAAATCTAGAATTTTGTAAGATCTCCTCCTAGAAATATGTTTTTAATGTCTCAGTGGTGGTTTCCTTGACAACTGATTTTATTTTATTACATTTTTCAAACCTTGGCATTTGCAAAAATGATGATGTAGTGAATAAGCAGGAAAGTGGTCCCAATCCTCAGCAGATTACCTAAAATATTTTGTGTTCTTCATTATAGTCATCCCCAATCCTGTAGAATGAGTCCCTTATCGTCAACAATGAGAAACCAGTTTGGAGCTGTAACTTAACTACCAAGTTATTGTCACTGAGTAATATTCCTATGTTGAGTAAAGAATTCAGAGAACTCCAAACAACTCAACTCATGGTAGAACCTGCTTTGAAGCATGAGAAAAATGAGTGAAAGTGGTTTTCAAACATTTGTCGACCACAGATTGTAGGCAAAGGATTATTTCTTTTTGGCGCTCTGGCCCTAGTCTGATTACTCGTCGAATTTTGAGTATGAACAAGACACTATCTAACAATGAGACATTTGTTTATTACACCACAATGTCCTGAGCACACCAGTTCCATCAGGAGCCTGAAAATATTATATAGAAATTCCATAAAAAGCATTAAAATGGACAAATGTAATGAAAGATGGGTGGAGCTTCATAACACAATTGCCCAAAAAAAACATGAGAAATTGTGGTGTCTTATGGGGACAGGAACTTCTACTCATAGACCTGCAACAGACTACTTTATCCCTTTCAAAACCTGGGGAAATCACTTAAAGCAACACTGCTCTAGCTGAGTCTCTACAGTGGGTCCATCCATTATGTACATGTAGAAGGGTACATATATTAGAGTGGTGGAAATAACATCACTAATAACCCAATATAGAAATTCCAGAGCCTCTGGTCTTAATGGGCAGTACAAAAACATGATCCACCATTGGGGAGCCAGATTCTGAAATCTGTTTTTAATTATGTTCTTTCCTGTGGACAGGTACCAGCTTCCTGGCAAGGGTCTGTTATTCAGCCTTTTCATAAAAAAGGACCCAGAAACAATCTAGCTAATTTCTTCCTTCCAACCCTCTTAGATTCAGAAGAGGAACTATTTGCAAAATATCTCCTGAACCTTCTAACAGATTTGGTAACAAATAGCAACCTTTTGCCAGTATTCCAAGCAGGCTTTTGATCTTGATGCGCAACAACTGAGAACTGTGTGGATGCACCAATGGCGCAGGGTGGCTATTTTTAATTATTGTTTTCTAACATCAAAGGCAGCAATGTTAGAAAAATTCAAACATAAAATTCAAAAAGAGAAAGGTGCAACGTGTGAAAAAGAAAGTGAGCACCTCAGCAGGCCTTTGCTGTTTTTGGATCCTCGCCATTTTTTTAGATACATATGTAACACAAGTAGCGGGAGTAGGGAGCGAGAAGAGGAGCTTCGGGGATGAAAAGAAACCATCGGAGAGGGAATAAAGAGGAAAACAGAGGAGAGAGCAAACAAACACGTACAAACACTGGCAATGCCAACAGGTCTGAATGTAATGCCCTAAGACATGCAAACACAGACATGCAAAAGTGTTATTTGCATGTGTACACTTGCATGCACCACAATGTAATGGAATATATGCATGATCATATGGATATAGTTTGCAAACGCGATATTGTGGAGAAATTGAAATCAAAGAGGTGTGAGGGCTGACTCTTGGCATGTGTCACATATGTTGAAGCCAGGAATGAAGCATGTGTGAGCGACTGTGACTTAGCTACTGTTGCATGGTCCTTAATTCAAGCAATAAATATGTACCAGTGGACGATTTTTAAAACTGGCTGTATTATCCTTAAATCACTAGATGGGAAAAGTTCAACTTTTGTAACTTCCAGAGTTCCAAGTTACACTCCAAAACGCAATCTCAGATTGACCCATCACAATTTGTTAGTTGTTCCCAAGTTTAAAAAGAAGAGATTGTGTGGTGCCAGATGTTCAGTGATTGCTCCTCACTTTTGGAATTCTCTGCCTTCCTATATATGAACCACAACTGGCTATCAGAGATTCAGGTTACTCTTAAAAACCTGACTTTTCAATCAAACTTATGGTTAGGATTGACTCGTGTGTTCCTTCTTTTACTTAGAATCATGAAACCCTTTTTTTCTAAAGTATCCGTCACACGTTATATATTAGTGGTAGACGACGGAGGCCCTCCTCTTATTTACCAGTTAGTTACCTTTTAAGAGATATTACTCGTTTGGAACGAAGTTTGCTCTTTCGCCTTAGATCTGGCACATTAAAATATTTGTTGTGTTTCCCTTAGGCTTTCAGCCTAACATTGAGGAAATGCCTTGCCCTTGTGGCAATTTAGGTAAGCAATCCATGCTGCATTTTCTGTTCTTTTGTAATTTCTATCAAAGTACAGCAAGCAACTTTTGATTCCGTTTTTAGGGCCAGTGGAATAACGGACTTCAAGGTTGCATACGGGACTATCCTTCAGCTTAATGGGGAAGACTTAACACTTCGTATTTGTATTTTTTTGAAAATGGCTATTCGTTCACGTGCTTCTATGAACCCCCGATAAGTGGACCCGATCGTATTATATGCACTTCTTGGTTTTAAGCTGTTAAAGAAATCTGCTCTTTGGATCCTGACCGATATTCAAATGTGTGGAGTTTTTCTGCTTGGAATTCAATAGCTTATTTCCCCCTGCTGCTATTCCCCCCAAAACCATCCGCACTTTGCACTTTGGCACTTTATTATATGATGCTGTTATATATATAACTTGATACATCTGTGACAACTTTATGATAATTTATCGAATTACATTTTTTATATAGCTAAAGCTTCGATGTATGTTTTAAATCCAGATGATGTTTTTATGTAAATGTCTAAGTGATTAACTCTGTGAGATTTGTTTGTGCTTTTATGGACACTTTATATCCGAATAAAGATTATTGAATTGAATTGAATTGAAACCCTTTTGGTATTAACAATTAAGTAAAAATGCACAAGTATTGATGATCACTTCTTGCCTGCTGACAATCGGGACTGCATATGAGAATTGGGGCTGTGGGGCTTATATTTAGATTACAGTAAACCAGACAACATGTCTCTAGTCGCTTGTATAGTGTGTGGAACAGTGCACTGGTTAGTTCTCCCATGCCCCTGGCCCCAGTGCTTCTGCACTCACTGTACTGATAGCTATACCAGTAGTGTGGCAGTGGCTGTCTTCTGCAGAATTTAGAAGATGACAAGTAGTTGGGCATACAGGTTCTGGCAAGCTTGTAAAATGAGAAGACACTGTAAGAAAGTGGATTAATATTTAAAATGGACAAGTGTCAACCTCAAAGGAAAAGGTCAACACCTGCTAGATGTTACACAAATTAAATTAAAAAGCCTGTGCTCAATTCCTGGTAAGGTAACAGAGAGCATTCAGGCTTAAATCAAAAGCAATGTATAAAGAACTTAGGCAGTGCACAAGCAATAGAAAAAGTCACACAAAACACAATAAAATAAAGAGCAACATCTTCTGAGTAAAGGAAAACCAAAATGGCAAAACTCCAAAATGGGAACCAAAGATATGAAATTGTTAAAGGATTAAAGTGAAAAAGTGGCAAGAAAAATAAGGTGCCCAATGTAAGTGAATGGTCGGGGTTGACCAGGACTAAAGTGCAAGTTGAGGCCAAATGTGATGGAGCACAGGTCAGAGATACCAAATGGTTTGGACCCACTGTAAATCTGAAAGTTAAACAGTTTGAACATGTTTCTATGTCCCAATGAAGAATAGGTACTTTGCCACTTTTGAGAAGGAAAATCCACTCTAGGTGGGGCACTGCTGAATCTGTAGCTACCACAGTGAAAACAAAGGCCAAATACCTGAAGCAGGTTGGTTCTGCTGTCCATTTGGAGCTTTTGAGATTTCTTGCTGAAAAATTTCTAAATCCTATATCAGAATGGGACTCTTTATTTCTTCGGAGGTGTGAAGATCTCCACAAGGGACGAAGCTGAAACTCAATCTGTCGCTGTGGAACTGCGGGTCAGATATTTTTTCTCAAACATTCCGAATTTTTCTTATGGTGCCCAAATAACCACAGAAGTATACTTCTAAGGCCTTCAGTACTTTAGGGGAAGGTGCTTAGAGACTATCATGATGTCAGGGCGATGGAAATGCAAATTACAGTCTGTTAGAAATGGGAGTCTCTAGTTGGCAGGTTGTTACCCTGTCCAACTAGGGACCCTTCTTCCTTATCATGATAAGGGGTATACACTGCTTAAATAACCCCTGCTCACCCCCTCTGTAGCTTGGCCCGAGCAGTCAGACTTATCTCAGAGGCAATGTGTAAAGCATTAACACGTAACACACAGTAATACAGTGAAAACACTCCAAAAGGACAGCACACCAGTTTTATAAAAATAACCAATATTTATCTGTGCAAAGAAGACCAAATAGACCAACATACAGCAATCAAAAATTTGCACTTTGCAAGAATGGCTTTAAAATGCAGTTCCTTAAGCCGGTAGCTTCGTCTGGGGCTACCGCGGTGCTGAAAACAACATCATCTAACAGTTCCGGCTAACCGTGTTGGTGCGGACCAGCGTCACTGTCAGCAGACTCGTAAACAATACCTTTGGTTCCGGCTGACCGCATCGGTGCGGGCTGGTCGTGGCAACCGTTGCGGTCGTTATGTGAAGTGTAGTGGTGTGCGGGGCCCTCAAGTCGCGGTGTATGTCGCGGCTCACAGACGGTCGTCCAGCGGCGTCAGTGAGACAAGGGCTGCAGTGTGAAGTGGATCAGTGCTTGTTGTGGTGCTGGCAGGTCACGGTGCAAGCAGCAGTGCAAGTTGATAGGAGCTGGCGTTGGTCGGCCCAGACTGTAGTGTGGAATGGGGCAGTGCATCTTGTGACCTTCGAGCGTTGCCTCCAAACCACGGTGTCGAGGTCAGCGTGCAGTGACATCGTCGGTGAGAGCAGGGTGGCAGATTGAAGCGAGGCGGTGCAGAGTGTGGTGCCCACAGGTCGCGGTGCAAGCAGCGGCCCGGTGGCAGAGGCGGTCGTCTGTGAGACCAGGGTTGCGGTGCGAAGTGCGGCGGTGTCTTCTGCGGTGCCTTCAGAACACAGAGCCAGCAGCGGTGTTGGTGACGGTGTTGGCTGCTTTCCCCCTCTGTGGCAACTGAAACCCACGGTTCCAGAGGCAGTACCCAGAGGTAAGTGAAGTCTTTGCTGTCCCAGAGACTTCGTGAACAGGAGGAAAGCTCTATTTCAAGCCCTTGGAGATACTCAACAACAAGTGAAGAAAATTTAGTCCAGTCCTTTCACTGCCCAAGGCAGAAGCAGCCAAAGCAGGCGAACCCAGCAAAGCAACAAAGGGGCAATACTCCTCCTGGCAGTTCTCCCTGCTTTTCTTCTTGGCAGGTTCCTTGATCCAAGCGAGTTCTAAAGTTCTGGGGTCTGGGCCCCAATAATTATATTCAGTTTCTCTTTGTTCTCTTGGGCTCAGAGTGTCGGAGCTCAGTCCAAACCAGTTTGGTCCTCTCTGGCTCAGTTTCCTAGCAGGAGGTGGAGACAGCATTGTTCAAGGCAGACCAGGCCCATTAAGGTGCAAGGAAATCTCCTCCTACTACTTTAAGTGCAGCCCAGGTCTATTCAGCTGAGCCCTGACTCATCCAGGAAAGGCAGGACACACCTCGACCCCCCCCCAGTGGCTGTCTGAAGAGAATGCACATCCCCAGCCCTAGTCACTCCAAAGCCAGACAGTCAATCCGCAACCCAGCAGAGGCACACAGGATGGCTAAGCAAGAAAATACTGACTTTCTAAAAGTGGTATTTACAAACACAGAACATAAAAATCCTCTTCACTAAAAGATGCATTTCTACATTCTGAGTTCAGGCATATTAAACTCCATTTCTCTATCTTATCCCAATGGGAAGACATAGTTGTAAAATGTTACCCAGTACTTCCCATTCTATCCTATGGGACAGATAGCCTTTCAATAGAGAACAATGAAATATACTGTATTTCACTAGTACATGTCCTGCCTTTCAAATGCACCCCACCCTGCCCATAGGGGTACCTTGGTCCAACCTTAGGGGTGACTCACTTGTAATAAAAGGGAAAGTTAGGGCTTGGCAAGTGGGTGTACTAGCCAAGTCCACATGGCAGTAAAAACTGCATGCAGACACTACAGAGGCAGGTCTGAGAGCCCTTTGAAAGGCTGCTCGTGTGGGTGGCACAATCAGTGCTGCAGGCCCACTAGCAGCATTTGATTTACAGGCCCTGGCACTCTCAGTGCACTTTACTAGGGACTTGCCAGTAAATGAAATATTCCATTCATGGAAACACTTGCATGTTAACACTGAACAGCAGTGAGAAAATGCACAGAGACACTAAACCAGCAAAAACAGAGTCAAAACCAGGAGATCAGGAAGCAAAAAGACAGGGGAAACATGCCAAAAGATGCCAGGTGTAACAGACCAGTTTCCACTGGCCCACTGGGATTCATCATAGGAATGTTATCTTCTGCTTTTTTATGTTCCTGGCGTCAAACAGAGGATGAGCCTTATGGAGCCCCATCTGTCCTTGGATTTCAAGTGGAATGGGGTTCAACCTCCTCAGGTCCTTCTCACAGGTCACAGAATCCAACTGCACAGGTTTAATCCATCTTGTATGCTTCCACAAGTACAGCAGTGTTCTGAGGAGGACTAGTTCAGGGTCCAGCCTGTGGGTGGGGGTACCCTTAGGCACTCCTTGTCCTTCTCTGAAAAATTCAATAAATGTTCTGTGGTACATTTTAGAAGTTTCTGTTTACCTTACTGAAGACAGACCCAAAATGCAACGTCAGAGTAAATCAAAGATGGCCAGAGTCTTCAGCCACACAAAACTTTGAAAGCTGGGGGCATATTAGGGGATGTACTATGGAAATGACAAGTGCCTTCCCACACCTAACACAAAATCCAGGTTGAGGCAGGGCCTGGACCCACAACGGATGTATGAAAGAACTACGCAAGCCATTACAACACATGGTTTTACAATGCGGTCTTTATAATGACCCATCTTTACTACTGCATTTCTTTACCACGCAAGTCTTTACAACTCACAACCCACTTTGCCTTAGGGGAAAGCGCTGGACTTTGGAGAGGTATAAATTACTATTCTAACTCCACTCTGTGAAACAGTAGGAAAAGCGTTGGACTTCAAAGACCAATGCCGCTTCCCCTATGGCAAGTAGTTGTAAAGACTTGCGTGGTAAAGAAATGCGGTGGTAAAGATGGGTCGTTGTACAGACCACATTGTAAAGGTAGTGCCTGGTTTAGACTTCGTGGTAAAATATATACCCCCCCCACCCACAGTATAAAGTAAGACAGAATTAGAGTAAGGCAAACAAGGCCTTCCAGACAGAGGATTCACAAAAATTGTGATCTGGGCCTGTTTGATCCCTTTAAAAAGCACAACAGTTTTACACGTACCACCTAGAAGCCGCTTCCCATATGACAAGTAGTTGTAAAGACTTGCGTGGTAAAGGGATGCACTGGTTAAGACAGGTCATCGTACAGACCACATTGTAAAGGTAGTGCCTGGTTTAGACTTTGTGGTAAATGATATTCTCCCCCCACAGTATAAAGTGAGGCAGGATTAGAGTAAGACAAAGTAGGGCCTTCCAGACAGAGGATACACAAGAATTGTGATCTGGGCCTGTTTGATCCCTTTAAAAAATCAACCAAGATTTGACACTGTTGTGGCAACAGGAGAAACAGAAGCCCTCATCCTAAATATTCTGCTTACCTCAGATGGGTCATCCCTGCCCATTCAGGTTGACCTGCCAATCAAAGTGGTATATTCTGCAGCTTCTGGAAGGAATGCAATCCCTCATTACAGGCATAGCAAGGCTACAAAGCAACTGTAGGCTGTAGACAACTGTAAGAAACTTGTACAATTTGCCTATAGTTGTTCAGGCAAGTAATGATTCCAACTTTGCCAATTATATGGATTTCTAAAAACACTTAAAGAAACTTCTTGACATTTTCTCTAGCTCTTTTCTACTGGATAGTGCAGAAATATTGATTGAATCTGCTTTACCAGTATTTCGTATGGAAACAGCTAAACACAATATAGTGCAAACAGCGTTTGGTGATTTATTCACTGTAGGCACACACTAGCATCAATTGAGGCACATACTACTCCTAGGCACCCTAACTTAATAGCAATAAGGTAATTTTAGGGGTGACTTATTTAGTATGTAGATTTGGGGTTTTTAGGCCTGTAAGACAGTTTATTTTTACAGGTCTGTCTCCAACCATGGGAGCTAGTAGGCGTCAGGGGACCAGGCCTTAGAGGAAGCCTTTGTCATGTTTTCAGGGTCACAAAGTGGATGACACAATATAGTGCTTCGGTTCACATGTGGTATTTAACTTCATATGCAATAGGTGTAGTTGTTACATCATATACAATGGCCTTATGGTACAATTAAATATGTCAAATGTGGTTTCAAGAGGACATACACTGAGCGCTAGATAGTAGTAGAATATGTAAATTATCAGCTGGTGAGCACACAAAAAAAGAATAATTGAGGGTGACAACCCACAAAAGCAACACTTTGCAACTGTCACACATAGTGGTTGGGTGGATTGGGTGCTTTGCATTCACAGGCAAAGTATTAGGTCTGGGTGAATTTTAATTATGCCACAATCACAGTAATTTTGGTACTTTTGCATTATTATTGTGATGCAAAATTACTAAAAATAGTGCAATTATGCCCCCTTCCATAATTTGGGGTAATTTGGGGCTAAAATGCCTATTTAAAAGCACAGGATTAGAGTGTAAGTGACTGATGGCTGCTGCAGTTCCTGTTCTGTTGTGCTTTGCTCTATTTTCTTAACACAAATGCATCCTCAGATCCATTTTGGACACAAGGGGGTATTGTATGCTAAGTCAATAGCCCTAAAGGTTACGCTCTTCGCATAATTTTGCATATTCTCACGTAATTTTGCTGTAATTTGTGTAATAATGCCACAGCAAATTACGTGAGTTATGTCTACCTCTACAAAGTATTTATTTGGTTCTGAGAAATCCAGTCTTGAATAGCTACTACCTCCTGCTGGATGAATGCAAGGTTAATTTGAAGGAGATGGGAGGCCAAGATGGCAGATTGCTTACAGAGCATTTATTTTCAAATGAGTTTGTGACTAAATAGACCGGGAAGTCTAAGAAGCCATGTCAAACATACAACAGGGCTGGACGGTTGACCGCAATGGTATGTGCCAAAGCAATAGGAATACAGTTGAACTAAAAAAATAAAAAGTTGTTTGTGAAAGAGGATGTCACTAACCAGACTTGAAAGCTAAAACTTTGTGACAAATTTTTTATACTTTTTTTTTAAATAGGATGTCGCTAAATCAATCAATCAATCAGGGGTTTGTAACACATGACTACTCATCTGTGAGGGCCTCAAGGCGCTGGGGGGGGACTGCTGGTCCTTCTGGGTGTGGAGTATCATTCGAAGAGCCAGGTCTTGAGGTCCTTCTTGAATTGGGTCAGCAACATGGATTGCCTGAGGTGGAGGGGCAGGTTGTTCCAGGTCTTAGGGGCGAGGTGGGAGAAGAAACTTCCTCCGGTTCTGGTTTTGTGGATCCGGGGGACGGAGGCTAGGGCGCGATGGGCGGAACCGAGTTGTCTGACAGGTACGTGGAATGCGAGGCAGTGGTTCAGGTATGCTGGTTCTATATTGTGGAGAGCTTAGTAGGCATGTGTGAGGAGCTTGAATGTGATTCTCTTGTTTACCGGGAGCTAGTGGAGTTGTTGGAGGTGTTGCGTGATGTGGCTGCGGTGGGGGATGTCGAGGACCAGTCTGGCGCTGGCATTTTAAAAGTTCTGTAGTTTCTTGAGTTGTTTTTAGGTGATGATGGCGTAAAGTGCATAGCCTCAGTCGAGTCTGCTGGTGATGAGTGCGTGGGTGACGGTCTTTCTAGATTCTGTAGGGGTCCATCTGAATGTCTTTTGAAGCAGGCCAAGTGTGTAGAAGCAGGCAGAGGAAACTGAGTTGATTTAGCGGTTCATTTAGAGCGATGAGTCCGGTATGATGCCAAGGTTGCGTGTTGTGTGCCTCCAAACGAACATGCCGAAAACTGGAGAAGATCTGGCTCCACGAACGGACAGCGGACAGCTACGCCGCCCACAAGAGTGCCACCCGCAGTCACCATCACCTCATCAGATCCGCCAAAAGGGCCTCACTCAAAGACCGCCTAGACAACAATGCACACAACAGCAAAGAGCTCTTCAACATCGTGAAGGAACTCTCCAACCCCAGCTCCAACACCAACGACATCCCGCCGTCGCGAGACCTGTGCGACTCACTGGCCACCTACTTCCACCGCAAAATCGCTGACATCCACGACAGCTTCAACACCACGACCGCCCCGGCAACCACCGAGACCACTGCCCCCACGACCACCAACCCCCTACTCTCCTGGACCAACATCAACGACGAGGACACCAGCGAGATCATGAACACCATCCACTCCGGTTCACCGCTAGACCCGTGCCCTCACCACGTCTTCAACAAAGCCAGTACAGCCATCGCGCCCCATCTCCGGAAAATAATCAACATCTCCTTCGAGACAGCAACCTTCCCGGAAAGCTGGAAGCACGCCGAGATCACCGCCTTACTCAAGAAACCCAAGGCAGACCCCAAGGACCTCAAGAACTTCCGACCCATCTCTCTGCTCCCGTTCCCCGCGAAGGTCACCGAGAAAATCGTCAACAAACAACTGACCCGCTACCTCGAAGAGAACAACATCCTGGACCCTACCCAGTCCGGCTTCCGCAGCAACCACAGCACCGAAACCGCCCTCATCGCCGCCACCGATGACATCAGGACCCTGCTAGACAATGGAGAAACAGCAGCCCTCATCCTCCTGGACCTATCAGCCGCCTTCGACACGGTCTGCCACCACACACTACGAACACGCCTTCACAACGCCGGTATCCAAGAGAAGGCCCTGGACTGGACCACATCCTTCCTTTCCGGCAGAACTCAAAGCGTCCGCATCGCCCCCTTCCGATCCAAGGCCACCAAGATCATCTGCGGCGTACCCCAAGGCTCCTCCCTCAGCCCGACGCTGTTCAACATCTACATGGCACCCTCGCCCACGTCGCACGACAGCACAACCTCAACATCATCTCCTACGCCGACGACACCCAGCTGATCCTCTCCCTCACCAAAGACCCTCACACCGCCAAAACCCACCTCCACGAAGGAATGAAGGCCGTCGCCGAATGGATGAGGACCAGCCGCCTGAAGCTGAACTCGGACAAGACGGAGGTCCTCATCCTTGGCTCCAACCCTTCAGCCTGGGACGACTCCTGGTGGCCGACATCACTGGGAACAGCCCCGACACCCACCGACCACGCACGCAACCTAGGGGTCATCCTCGACCCCACCCTCTCCATGACTAAGCAGGTCAACGCCGTTTCCTCATCCTGCTTCAACACCCTCCGAATGCTCCGCAGGATCTTCAAGTGGATCCCCACCGAAACAAGAAAAACAGTCACCCAGGCCCTCGTCACCAGCAGGCTGGACTACGGAAACGCCCTCTACGCAGGAACGACGGCTAAGCTCCTGAGATGGCTGCAACACATCCAGAACACCTCTGCACGTCTTATCCTCGACATCCCCCGCCGCAGCCACATCACACCCCACCTGAGAGACCTGCACTGGCTCCCTGTCAACAAGAGGATAACCTTCAAGCTCCTCACCCACGCACACAAAGCACTCCACAACTCCGGACCAGCCTACCTCAACAGACGACTCAGCTTCTACACCCTCACCCGCCAGCTCCGCTCCACCAGCCTCGCCCTCGCCACAGTCCCCCGCATCCGGAAAACGACCGGCGGCGGCAGATCCTTCTCCCACCTCGCCGCCAAGACCTGGAACACCCTCCCCACCAACCTTCGGCAGACCCAAGACCTACTGGCCTTCAGAAGACTCCTCAAGACCTGGCTCTTCGATCAGTAGCAGCACCCCCCCCCCTTCTTCCCCCAGCGCCTTGAGACCCTTGCGGGTATGTAGTGCGCTTTATAAGTGACCTGATTTATTGATTGATTGTGTAGTCCGTAGGGCTGGGAGGGGAGTCCCAGAGTGGCTGGCCACCAGGAGTCATCCCAGGCTGAGGGGGTGGGACCCAGGAGGAGCACTTCAATCTTGTCCGAGTTGAGCTTGAGATTTGCATTATATTATGATAAAAGTTCATGTACAGTTCTCCATTCTAAAATGGCACCTGCATTTCTCTAGTTAGCAATATTATTGTATGCTTTTTGTGTTATTGAAAATAGCCCAGATCACACTAAACAAGACTAAACATAGCACAAATGCCAGACTGTGCATTTCATCATTTAAAATCCAGCATGCAAAGGCTCAAATCCTGCCTCTGTCACATACACAGGTTGTCATTACTAGTTATGTAGAATTTGGAGAGGTGAACCTGGGGTGGCAGTAGCTCTGGTTTCGACTGGTAGCCTCATACTAAATTCAGGTGATTATGACTTATTTCTCCATAATAAAGAAGAACTGAAGCACCCACCCCTGCAGCATCGTAAAGACTCCAGTGTCTTCAGGTCCAGAATTATAAGGCCCAGAGTTTGTGGACCCAACAATTCCAGGCCTGGCAACATTCGTAATTGCAAAATGCGAGATACAGAATTTCATTCTGAGTTATTGCTCTAGGTGAAATACCACAACCAGTAGAGAGGGCCATAGTGGGGTGCTTGATATGGCTATACAGATTGGAAAGCCAAAGGGTGTTCTGCATGTACAAAAGTAATGGGTGACAGAGGATTTTACTTCAGACATTCGCATAATATTGAAATAAAATTCAGTGTGTTCTCCACGGCCAAATAGCATCTGCATTTGTTTGCAGCCGCAGACTAGCTAGCAGTATCAATCAATCAATCAATCAAGCAGGACTTATAACGAGTGGTTAATTACCCGTGAGGGTATCCAGGTGCTGAGAGCCTGCTGCTTAGGGAGGGCTCAGCTGAACATTCATATCTTCAGTCCCTTCCAGAATTCAACTGAAGTTCTTCTTTATTGTTATAGCCCACTCATAATAAACTGGATTAAAAAGAGCCCAGATATGGAAAATGAGTTGTTAATCATTTAAAAACATCACAAGTCAAGTCAGAAACACAGTTTTTCTTACACAAGGATCACAAAAGTCTATATGTGTATGTTTAAACTTGCTAGGTCTATTTTTTCAATAAAGTATTTTTTTGTCCTTTCGATGTGTTTGATTTTGAACTAGCTTTTATGCATACTAAGAAATATTTCCTTGAAACAAATGACATCTGACAAGTATTATCTGGCAATTACATACTTCTCTAAATCATACTCAAAATATGAGCAGAGCATGTTGCTTTAAACAGTGGGATTTTCCTTTCAAGGTGTGTTAACAATTGATCAAATAGGGCCTGATTTAGGATAGAGCGGATAATACTCCATTCATCAGGATAGCACAGAAGTTACCTCAGCCACCTTGATGGACTATGGCCTGTCAAATTTAGAGATGACGGCCGGCCCAGCAATCATCCATGAACATTGAAAGCAACCACCGTCACTGCAGTTCCTTTCAAGGTGCAAAAGGTTTGGTGGAGAGCTGCTGTCAGTTTTGATGGCCATTCACCAAACTTTTGAAAAGACCGAGAGTTTACGGTTCACCAGTCTCTAAATGAAACAGGCAGACCAATGGTTTGGAGAAAGTACATTGCATTTGTGATGGAGTACCCTAGCTGCCAAAATGTAAATCAGGCCACTAGCCCAGTGGCCGCTGGTGATCTCTGAAATGGCAGGTGTAATTAGGTGACCAGAATTACATGAAGTGAGTGAGAATGATTGAGTTGGGTAGCGGAATTTAAATTAGAATTTTGAAATAAATTTGGCAAAATGTCACAGGTTTTACAGACGGCTCTGATGAGGCACTGATAAAAATATCCCAATATTGTTAGGGTTTGGAAACCACAAACCCATCCTCCACAGAAGTAATTGTGGAACAGGGGTGTGGGGAACAGATTTCCACACAGTAAAACTTTCAAAATCTTAAGGCAAAACAATACATTTTTGGAATATCTAAACCTACCACATCCTTCCTGATATCTGTTGGAAAATGATGGAGCGGGACCTGTGAAGGTGACATGACAACAAATATGAGGAAGGAACTTGCATTTTTTAGTAAGCTTAGAAACGCAGCCATAAGTATGAAGTAATGCAGGAATAGGAAAGTTATTAACATATCCTTTGCTGGTCCTGCTCGATAGCTGGGATAACAAGAAACATCCTACATGCTACACACTAGGCAAATGTGAAAATGCCACAGTCTACCATTGCTTTTACAATTATATCTATGAGTGTATAAGATTAACTTATTACATGCTACATGTAATATATGTTTTCCTAATGATACAATAATTATGTTACCGATCTACCAGGCAAATAGTCAGATAACTTAAACATAGGCGCCATGGGCAAATTACTCTCTGGGCCTGATTACGAGTTTACAAACAGCGCTGGTGGTCTTCCGACCATTGTATTACGAGTTTACCACGGTGCCGGTGGTGTGCCGGCGGTGTGACTGCGGAGATCTTGCGGCGATGGTGATTAGTTTTCCATATGTATCGATGTCTGTATGAACATTTCGGCTGCATATGTGTCAAATGCACACATATGCATGATACATTTGGAATAATAGCACCTACCCATTACCGGAGTCTGGCCCATATGTGGGCAGACAAGGCAATGGGTATATGGTACAACAAGGACTCACCTGTATATCGCTGCAAACAGCGTCGTACTCCTTGGGGTGAAGATGCTGTTGTGAAGGGGGACCTGAAGAAAGGGATCCATTTCGAACTCTGACCGAAATAACAGGAAAGCGGTGAGTACGCACCCCAAATCCTTAGTTCCCGTGGACTTGAAGCTGGCGGTCCCACCGCCGCAGTCGGTATGTTGGAAAGCCTACTCGAAATACGGACTGCGGTGAAACTCCTCTGTACTGCCCTAAAGCAGCTGCTTTTCACCGACCGTGACCCCGGCGGTCTATGGTGTGCTGGCGGTATAGGCGGTTCAGACGTGGTCTTTGCAATAGCAATCCACCCATCTCGTAATGTGACCATGGGTACGGCAGTTTATGGACTGCCAAACTCGTAATAAGGCCCTCTGTCTCCAAGCAAGGTGGAGAAGATCTTGTTGCCTTCTTCAAAGGCAGACCACTCGGTAGCCGTCATAGCAAGTCACTTTAACCCTAAACAAGGACAAAACTTTCTCATCCCTTTCTCTTCTTTGTGTACTGTATACATAAAACATTCCAGTGGTAGTAAGGCAGCTCCTTCTTAGACAAAGTGGAATATACTGTGACCAGTGCATACAGTTCTGGAGTTAAAACAATGTGTTTCATTTATTACTTTCTGCAGCAGTCTTTCAGCTTCAGGTGCTGCAGATATCTTCTACCAGGATTATCTGACTCAAGATTATGCATTTATTGGCCACAGGTGATCAGTCTTTCTATGATTCAGATATGTAACGTAATACTGCACAGGTATTTCTTCAGCAGAGGAGTTAAATAATTAGGTTATCTTACTGGTTTATATGTTCAGCGCCTACATATTCACAGTTTGTTAATCGTCAGACAGGTACCTGTGAGAGTGGAGGAGAATGGGCGAGGGAATTTATTAGGTGCCAGTGTGGCAGAGACTTTTGTAAGGGGCTCACACAGAATGATGTGATACTTGTGTGCTACAGAATACGTACTGGCAGTGCATTAACCCACCAATTTCAACCTGTTTTGTTCCTTCAGATGCTGTATGCCCTGCAACTTCACAGAACGGGCAGATTGACATGGGGATTCCAAGGCAAGGGAGAAGAAGGGGAGTGTGGATTATCATGTTCTTACACAGAAGTTTCAGAGATTCCACTGCAGTTGGCATAAATGCCCAAATCAGCCCAACTCTCTTCCTCACCTCACTGTATCTCTATTACCATCCATTGTTTCTTTTTTGCTTCTTCCTCTCTGGAGCCGCAGAACATCACTGGAGACTTGGATTCTGTGAAACATGCATGCAGCATCTTAATGCTACACTAACCTTCCTCTAACTTGTCGTCATCGGTATATAATTAGCTGAAAAAGGAGGAATCTACTAATAGCAACACTGAAACTGCCTTTCATCCCACCCTTTCTCCAAATATTACAGGCTAAGATGGTGTCAGTCAGATTCGCTGGTTCTTACCCCAGTTCACCCTTTCACATTTTATAAAAGGTTGCGGATGGGGCAATTAGTATCTACCCCACCCAGCCAGTGATGTAAGAAAGGATGAAGTGAAAGGCATGTTTGACCGTGGCTGCTCCAACAGACACAGAGAGGGCTGGTGAACTCTGCGCCCAATGGGGTTTTAATAATACAGTGTTTTTCATGCTGCTCACCTTGTGTCTTTCTTTGTGGAATGGAGGGCTGAACAAGCTTCACCCCACCTTTCTCCACACATGCGCAGTGAAGTTAGATTGGCAGCACAGGCTGGATTCCCATTAAACAGTGCAGGGGCTCATTCATGCTTTTACCAGCCTTGCACTTTTTAATGCTAATAAAGAAGGGCTGAGAATGGATGGGCGTAGCCCCAATGACTTCAGTATGAAACCGTCCCTGCAACAGCCCATTTTAGGTGTTGATAACACCCTCAAGTATGCAGTGGAAGGATACAACTCAGACAATCAGAACACCATGAGACTGGATTGCTCCAGGGTGTGACAGACATAAGAATATGGATGAAAGCTCTTGAATCATAGCAGACAACTGTTATTGAAAACAGAACCATCCAGTTATGAGGAAAGGGCTGACACAAAACAACTATAAGGGCCTGATTTAGATCTTGGCAGATGGGTTGCTCCATCACAACTATGAAAGATATCCCGTCTGCCAAAATATAGAACCCATTAAATCCTATAGGATTTATATTTCAGCAGACGGGATATCTGTCACCGTTGTGATGGAGTAACATGTTCACCAAGATCTAAATCAGGCCCTAAGTATGTTATGCATTGGAACAATAGCCTGTCTATAGATAGCTAAAACTCCCTTTAGTTGAGACCTAAACAACTCAAAAGTAATTGGTATCTAAGCAGGATTTGCAGCCCCTACCATGCCCAGCAATGGTGGGGAACACTCATTCATACGAATGTTTTTATTATGGTATAAAACAAATCGAAGTAAGAAAATCTCTCTCTCTACTTTCTCCATTTCATGTCCTCTTTACATTTAGTATCTAGAATCTTCTGAGTGAAGTATCCTTGACCTTTTTTCAGCACCTGTTATGTTCCAACTAATTAGAACATCCAGCTGGATTAAAGGTTATCTGTGTCAAAGACTGTGTGAGCAGTAGAATTGAGCAATATGTGTGCATCAGGTGATAGTTTGTGAAATAATACCAGACTAGAAAAACCTTCATGTATTTTATTTAAACTTGACACAGCTTCAGGGATGCTTTGCTGCTTTTGAGGAACACCTTGTCAGTGTTTCTAAAAAGGTGCATTGCAAAAATATATAGCACTGCATGCTGCCAGTACATGCAGTCACACCAAACAAATGCATTTTATTGGGAGAAAATATATTCATAGCAACACATATGCAAACTGTTCTTGAAAGTACGTGAGTAATAAGTACCCTACATGTGTATCACATCCCATGAAGCAGACATGCACTACCATCAGTCACCACTGCATATATATTGCACCCAAAGGCGTTAAATTGTCATTTCTATTATGGAATAGAACTCAATTTTTATGAATTACGTGCTATAAATGTTTTTGGTTTGCCAAAAACAGAGGAGTCTGCAAAGTCATGCTGTGCATGGTTAATTAGCTACAGCAGATGAGGGTAGCCAGTGGATATCACCTCCACCTCTTCTAGATGAGAAGATTGAATGCCTGGTATCTAACATGCAGGCTGCAGTTCAAGTGGCAGTAAAATAACTTGTTGGGTCAGTGCGCCTGGAGCAAGGGTGTGTATGTGTTTTAGTAGGCACCCTTGCTTCGAAGGTTACGTTTCTCATGTTATGTATTTAATGAATCACTGACAATATCAATGCATAAAATATCGAAATACAAAAATATCGGAAATTAAATATCTATAACAGAAATATTGACTTTCTATGCTTATATTTGTGTAAAAGCACAAATATCAATCTCGTTAAAAATATCGTTTTGTTATCTATATCGAAAAACAAAAATATCGAAAACAAAATTATCGTTACCTTTAATAAAACATATGTCAAAAAAATTAATCCACACAATATCAACTACAATATTTTCACCAAAAATACGTAATTATTAATAAATTTAAAAATCACTTTTTACATAAAACAATTATTTCAAAGAAACCCAAAATGCATATTTAATTTAATTATACATTTATAACATCAACAACAGTTTTACCATACACCCCAATAATTCATAGAATTAAAAAAATAACATAACATCTCCAAAAGTACATTAGCATTAACTACAAACATTTAAGCAGCAACTTAAATATTTTTCAATTTATATATAAAAACATTTATATTCAAAACTGTCAAACTATATATCATAGATCAAAAATAATACCTAAATTAGCTTTTACCATAGAATGACTCAAAAGATAAAAATAAAACAAAACCAACCAATAAAACTATAAACAACTTTAACCAATGAAATCAAACAAACAATTAATTCAACAATATAAAAGGCACACTAATTTAAACAACAAAAATCTTCAAAATCAACAAATGCTGCAAGACAAGTAAAACTCTGCTGGATTCTCTAACCAGACCATTAAAAAGAAATATATACAGCTCAACAACTACCTAACCACATAAGTACAATTCTATTTAATTTGAAATGTACTGATTAATAAAGTAAAAATGTTTAAATGTCAAATAAATAATAAAACACTCCAACTTCTATCTCTTTACATAGACTTACAAAATAAAAAAACTGCGCCTTGTAAAAGTGATAAACTGCCACAAAATACCAACTATCACAATTCAGGGAAAATATATCAGAAAGTAAGTATATATAAATTAATAAAAAACTATAAATTAACCCAAATAGTAAAAATAAACCTAACGACCTCAACCTCTACAAACTACCAACTAACTTAAGGCCTGATTACAATGACATGAGATGAGGACCACCGTCGCTTTTCGGCAGTCCTCCCACCCGCTTCCTTGGCAATCCGCCTGCCCAATCAGAAAGTGAGCGGAACACTGCCTCAGGACTGCCGCCGACATTTCTGCTGCTGTGGAGGCAGCAGAGTCGGCCCATGGAGGCAGCTTCATGCAGCTCACTTCCAGCCCAATCACAACCTGCCTTTCCGCCGACCTGTTCCTGGTGGGACTCCGCCATGCGAGAGTCGACAGAAAGGCAGGTAATGGGCTGAAGTAATGGCTCGAGGGCGAATGTGCCCATGTGTAATGTAGCTGGTCAATCAAGCAATCGGGTACTTGTATAGCACGGTTTATCACCTGAGAGGATATCCAGGCACTATGCTGCATGTATCAATCGAAAAGCCAGGTCTTGAGTTCTTTTTTTAAATGGGTCAGCAAGGTGCAGTGTGAAGGTGAAGGGGGAGGTTGTTCCAGACATTGGTGGTGAGGAAGGAATAAGAGCATTCTCCAGAGGGGCATCAGTGGATACGTTGTATCTAATGCGAGGGGAGGTGTGTAGAGTGGAGATTCCTGGAAGGTTGGTGGAAAAGCAGGTGGTGATTTAAGTAGGCTGTCCTTGGTCATGGAGGGCTTTGTAGGCGTGGGTCAGAAACTTGAATTTTGCGGAGCATGCGAAGTTTATGGAAGCAGGCTGAGGAGACACCGTTGACCTGGCGTTTCATGGAGAGTTCACTGTCTAGGATGACGCTGAGGTTGTCGGTGTGGTTTTTGGGTGTGGGGGTGGATCCAAGCTCTGCCCGCCACCAGGAGTCATTCCAGAGGGCAGTGTGTCTGCTGAAGATCAGAACTTCAGTTTTGTCTGTGTTGAGCTTCTAGCAGATGTCCTTCATCCAGGCTGAGATGTTCTTCAAACAGTAGTGGATGTTCGTCTTTGTCGGGGTGGGGTTCACAGGGTGAGAGGACGAGCTAGGTATCGTTGGCATAGGAGATGATGTTGATGTCTAGTAATCTGATGATGTCTGCGAGTGGTGTCATGTAGATGTCGAAGAGGGTTGGACTGGGGGATGATCCTTGGAGTACCCTGCAGATGGTGTGCTTGGGTTGCAAGGTGAAGGGAGGGAGGCGGACTCTCTTGGTGCGTCCCATGAGGAAGGGTGCCATCTATCTTAGTGCATAGTTTGTGATTTCAATCTGACGTAGTTGTTTGACGAGTGTCAGGTGGGAGATGGTGTTGAAGGCTGCGGAGAGGTCCGGAAGGATCATGGTGGCTGATTCTCCTCTGTCGAGTAGGGTGCAGATGTTGTCAGTTGAGGTGATCAGGGCTGTCTCTGTGTTGTGGTTGGCTCTGAAGCCTGGTTGGGAACGGTCCAGTAGGTTGTTTTTCTCCAGGCGTTCAGTGAGTTGGAAGTTGATGGCTATCTCCAGGACTTCGGCAGGGAGAAGAGAGATGGGATAGTAGTTCTGGAGCTTGCTGGAATCTACTGAGGGTCTTTTGAGGCAGGGTCTGACGTCTGCCTGTTTCCAGGCATCGGGAAAGGTGGCTGTGGTTTCAGAGGCATTGAGGATGGTTGTGAGCGAGTGGCTGATCTCGTCTCTTTCGAGGTTGAAGGATGGTGGGGGCATGGGTCAGTGCATGCTCCTGAGTGGATGGAGTTCATGAGGGTTGTTATGTTTGGTGTGCTGAGTTGTTCCCATGTGGTGATTGGGTGGTCGGCGGTGGTGGTCGATGAGAAGCTGAGGAGGTCGGAGGGTTAGGGATCGAAGTTTCTATAGATGGTTGCTATCGTGTTGTGGAAGTGGTGGGGAGGACGTTGCAGAGTTCCTGTGAGGAGGAGAGTGAATTTTCGATTGCTGATGGGTGGGTGAACTCTCTGGTGATGGTGAAGAGTTCCTAGGTTTAGTTGGTGTTGGGCTCGATCCGGTGGGTCAGGTCCTTCTTTTTTGCAGCTTTGAGCTGGCGGTGGTAGTCGTTGAGCACTGCTTTGAAGGTGGCGCAGTTGGTGTGGTGCCTGCTAGTGGACCATCTTCTTTTCAGTTGTTTGCATTTGCACTTTGATGTGATTAGTTCCGAAGTGTACCAGCTGGCTGGTTTGGTAGGTCTGTACGTTTTGGCTGGTTTGGTGAGAGTGACTTGATCGGCGGTGCTGGTGGTCCATGCGTTGAAGTTCTTTACTGTCTGGTCCAAGTTGGTGGTGAACTTGGGCTGTGTGTGGTTGAGGGCAGGGATCCATTGTTGCTGAGTGACCTTGGTCCAGCTGCAGTGGGGGGCTCTGTGTTGGTTGGGGACAATGCAGAGGGGTCCAGCAAGAGTGAAGTGTACGATGGCGTGGTTTGACCAAGTGAGTTCCGAGGTGTAGCTGTATGTGATTCTTTTGCTGGACATGAAGATGAGGTCAAGCATGTGTCCTGCTTTGTGTGTGGGGTCAATGACCAGCTGTTTGAGGCAGATGTTGTCCAATCTATCCAGGAGGTCGGTGGAGGTGGTGTCAGTGGTGTAGTTCAGTTGGAAGTTGAGGTCTCCCAGGAAGACGTAGTGTTTGGATTCGATGGCGAGCAGGGTGATGATTTCAGCAATGGCGTCGCTGAGGCTGGTTCATGGTCCTGGAAGTCTGTATGGAAGGGTGCCTTTGATGGTGGTTTTGTCATTGGTGCAGAGCTGGAAGTTCATGTGTTCCACGATCGGCATGGTTTTGTCATCGGTGATGGTGCAGGTAATGGATTACTTGTTGTACGATGGCGATGCCTCCTCCTAGTCTGTTGGTGTGGTCACAGTGTTTTATCTTGCAGCTACTGGGTATTGTCGTGGTGATGTTTGGGGCCGATGTGGGGGTGAGGCAGGTCTCGGTGATGAAGGTCACGTTGGGGACAAGGGTGGATATGGTATCTGAGACTTAAGTGGCATGTTTGCAGGGTGACCTGGCATTGATTAAGAGGCATATGAGTTGCTCCTGGGAGGTGTCAGCATTCGGGGCTGGCATGGCGCTAGTTGCTGTGGTGTTGGTCGGTGTAAAGATGAAGCAGATGCAGTTGAAATGTCCCTTAGTGGAGTGTGGTGAAGCGAGGCAGCAGTTGTGGTTAAGTCTGCAGTCCAGGGCATGGAGGTCTGCGGTGGAGTACCTGTGGGAGTGCAGATGGCCAGGGTTCCTCACACTGGGTGCTATCCAGGTGCATATGGGCACAGACAGACTTGCCTTTGGCACACCTTTGGCATGCCAGTGGCATGCCCGCTGTGCGTATCCACTGCACAGCCATGCATCGGTCTCCATAAAGTAGTTCTGGGAGTTGGGAGAAGCTGTCAGGGAGGCAGGAAGGCAGGGGGGAAACAGCGGGAAATGGCAGGAGCAGGTGGGGGGGCAGAGCTAGTGACTGCAAATAAGTATCAATTAAACAGTCTAGGAAAACAAATGTAATTACCACTCAGACACTAAGAGACACTAAAGTACAATTACCAAAAAGAAAAGTCTGTCTCAGCAAGAGGCTGAAAAAGGCAGGGTCAAAGATAGCAGTGGCAAGCTGGTGCTCATGTAGTGCTCTCCAATGCCTTCAGGTCGGATGCGCACAACAGAATGCAAGGAAACAGTGCGCCCAACTGGCTGGAGGCACTGTAGCATGGCTGGCAGTGGCTTTCGGCTCATTTCCAGAGCCTAAACGTGCCACCCCATGACTCCGCCGCCCATACATCGCCAGCCCCGCAGGAGACTTGTAATACAGCGGTCTGGATGCTGCTGGCTTGGCGGCAGTTTCTTAACTGCCGACACGGTGGGCTGGCAGTAAGACCACCTAAGTCGTAATCAGGCCCTAAGATTTTAAATCAAACTTGCATTTTTTTTCAACCAACAGAAAAAAAACACCTGTTCCACATTAGAAAATCCCCAACAGAAAAAGCTGTAAAAACCATGTGAAATATCTAAACAGAACATACATGTAAGTATATAAATTAGAAGTAGAAGCATATTTTGACATGTAATAAACAAATCTACAAGCTTTAAAATGTTATATATATTCATACTCTTAAACTACTCTCAGATACAATGGCAGATGCTACAAAGTGCATTACTTCACAGAAAGGAACAAAGGGGCTGATTACGATGGCGGGCGGAAGCACATCTGCGGTGCTGGCGGTGGCGGAAAATGCCCTTTTCCGCACTCCATCGGCGGTCTTTGCGACTGCCGTAGTACGATGGGCAAAGATAGCCCATTTCCCGTCCACTGCGGTGTTTCGGGAACCGCCAGGAATCCCCTTCCGCAGCGGTGGCGTATGGAGCCAAAAGGGAGGGACCGCTGTGCGGAATGCGGATATGACCGCCGCTTGTATTACGATGCCACAAAAAGCCCATCACACCGCTGCGGAGAATCCGGCCAATCGAGGATGGCAGTGGCAATACTGCGGATAGCTCCATGTGTTCCTGTCCGCTGGGGAAACGGCGGTCTTTGGCCTTACCGCCGCGGACGGATTTTCAGCTTTTCCGCCGCTGAATCCTGGAATTTGACCGCCGCGGTAGGGTGTTTATGGCGGTGCATCCTAATCTGGCCGGCGGTTTTGCCGCGGTACCTGCAGGCGGAACTTTCCCGCTAGCACGGCGGTCGGAATGCTTTTCCGTCTGCCATCATAATGAGCCCCAAAGTTACTAAATCACTGGGGCTAAACTTAAGCCAAGAAAGTGCATCAACAGAAATTATAAACTAGAAATGTTCTAAATATTTTTTAATTGCATGCCATGGGAGGGCAACTACAAAAGATGATGTTGAAGTCATGCAAGAAAACACAACCACCCACCAAATGTAACAGAAATAGAATTAAGGGAGATACTACAGGATATAAGAGAGGCAAGCACTAGCCTCCAGAATCCCATCACCAAAATCCTTAAAGATAAACTACCCATAGTCCCCGAACACATCACAGGCTAACTACCATCTATACCCACTTTAAAATGTTTAATTGCACTAACTAAAAGCTACCAGCGATAACCCACCTGCCCCTAAAAGATACCAAGACATACACATACCTGAACATTTAAAAATAAGACATAATGAGGAACCTATCCTTTTACATGGCAAATAATGAGAAACAAATCCAAATATTCTCTACAGCAGATAACTTATTAAAATGTAGCCAGTGTCAAATGTGAATGATGGATGGGATGTGTCCCAAACCATTCACTCCGATATACGCCATACATGGTGAGTATCAAAACAGCAAATCCCCTTTAAATATGCCCTACTACCAAATAAACAAAGCAGCACTTTTTGATTAAACCATAGTAAACATACAACTACTACCTCCAGAAAATAATCATAGATATTGAACTAGCCATGATTTAAACCATTCTAAAACTTTACCCCCACACAGCTATACAAGGCAGTTACTCTCATTTCAATCAAAGTATATGGAGACACTTCCACAAATCTACACTAAGAGCCATAATAAGAGTTTGGCGCTTCGTGAACCACCGTACCCACGGTTACGGTCTGACCACCGCAAGCTCGGTGGTCAGGCTGCCATATTACGAGTTGGGTGGATTGCTATTGCAAAGACAGCTGCTGAACCGCCGACACCACAGGCACACCACAGACCACTGGCGTTGTGGTTGGGAAAAGCTGCTGCCATAGGGCATTACAGAGGAATTTCACCGCTGTTCGTTTTACGAGTTAGCTTTCCGACGAGTCGACTATGGCGGTAGGACCACCAGCTTCAAGTCCAAGGAAACGAAGGATTTGGGGTGCTTACTCACCCCTTTCCTGTTCTTCCCATCAGAATTCGACGTTGATCACTTTGAAGAGAAAGTTACAGGGACCTCCCCAGACCTGTGGATCAAATGTGCCCAGAGTCCTATGTCAGCCTCTCTACTGCCAATCGTATGTGCACCCTATGCAATTTCAAACCTCATAGGCCTGACTCCATTTGTAAAGCACTGAAAGCTGCCAAATCAGGGTCTCCTTGGACATCGCCCCTGCCAGGGTCTCAACAGTTCTGCCCAATCAGCTTGCCCCGGCTATCTACTCCATACTTAACTTTTCAATCAGCTCGGGGTAAAATTCCTCTAGCCTGGAGAGCTGCTCAGGTCATACCTACCCACAAGAAGGCTAATCTTCCAGCTAAGACCTGTCAAATTATCATCCAATCTCGCTGCTTCCCTTATTGAGTAAACTGCTGGAGGGGCAAATAAACAAGGCCAACTTATAGAGTTTTGAAAATCTAATAGGATTCTGGACCCTTTCCAACCCGGGTCCAGACCCATGCACAGCACTGAAACTGCGCTTATTGCAGTTACTGACAACATTAGCTGCTCTCTGGAAAAAAATAAGGCATCTTTGCTTGTGCAGCTTGATTTGTCAGCAGCCTTTGCCGCTGTGTCTCACCATAGATTGCTTCTGAGGCTGCAGACGATTAAAATTCATGGCATGGCTCTTCAGTGGTTCACAAACTTTCTATCTCACAGAGCCCAGACCATCAGCCTGGAACTTTTAAATCATGCACCATACAGCATGACAAGGGGGTTCCCCAGGGGTCCTTTCTCAGTCCCACACTGTTTAATATCTATGTAGCCCCCCTTGTTGAAAACATCACAGCTTTTTCTTCGAACCTCTTTCATATGCTGATAATACTCAGCTCCTAATCTCTTTTGACAAAGACCTGAATAATACGCAAGCATGGTTTGTAGCCAGGATGAAAGCCATCTATTCCTGGATGACCGATAACTATCTCCAGCTGCACTCCAGCAAAACAGAAATCATGCTTTTTGGCAGAACTCAACTGCTCTGGTACCCTGACTGGCAGCCTGACTGGTGGCCTTCTGAATTAGGCACAGCGCCAACCCCTAAAGTGATAGTAAAAAAACCTGGGTGCATATTAGCAAGAACGGCGTTAAAATTATCGCCGCTTTAGCGGCAGGAAACTGCCACTAAAGCGGCGATAATGGGCTTGATAATATGCCCTTGAGAATTCCAATAGAAGCCCAGGATCACAGCAGAACATGGGCTTCCATTGGTATTCTCAAGGGCATATTATCAAGCCCATTATCGCCGCTTTAGCGGCAGTTTCCTGCCGCTAAAGCGGCGATAATTTTAACGCCGTTCTTGCTAATATGCCCCCTTGACGTTCGCCTAGATCAGGTACTGACCATGAAAGAACAGGTAGTGGCTACCACTGGCACCTGCTTTCACATGATGTGTAGAGTCTTTCCTTAACTTTAACTTTTTGAGCATTAAAATTTGGCTCAAGCGTTGTTTATCAGCCGCCTGGACTATTGTAATGTCCTAATGGATGCTACCAATGAGACACTTCTTACTAAACTTCAAGGGGTCCAAAATACAGCCGCTCGCCTCATCCAAAATCATCCTTCATAGGCTGCCTCTTCGCCCGTTTCGTGCTCGCTTCACAGGCTCCCTGTGCAAAAAAGAATAATCTTCAAGATCTGCTGTATAACTCATAAATCTCTGAATGGCAAAGGACCTAGTTCTCTTTCAGCGAACCTTACATCTTACCAGCCAGGTAGAACCTTAAGATCCGGGGACAAATCCCTTCTTACTAATCCTTGAATCAGGAAATCCTGTTTGGGTGGTAGATCTTTTTCCTACTTGGCCCCCTGGTACTGGAACAAACTACACATAAAGATATGGAAATGCATAGATCACCTCAAATTGAGAACATTTTGTAAGACTGAGCTGTTTCTGACCTAGTACGCCCTTCTTGCCTGAGTTCTATGCTGCACTGAGATACCCCTCCCGGGGTGATTGGTGTGCGTTATAAGTTAAACTAACATACCATGACATAACATCCCTTTCGTCAGGTCCCCCCTTCACAGCAGCATCTGCACCCCAAAGAATACGACCCTGTTTGCGGCGATATATAGGTGAGTCTTTTTTGTGCCATATGTATATGCATATGTGTGCATTCGGCACACATGCAGTCAAAATGTTCACACAGGCATCAATACATATGAAAAAATAGTCACCAGCGCCGCAAGATCTCTGCAGTCACACCGCCGGCACCATGATAAACTCGTAATACAGCAGTCTGAAGACCACCAGCGCCGTGGTCTACTGGCGGATAAGGATATGACGTTTGGGCAGTCGGACCATCAAAATAGTAATCAGGCCTTTAGTGTAGAATATTCTACAAACAGCCAATTTGCATATGAAATTACAAAAATTGATATTACTAGCCTATTTCCCTGTCACAGAAGTAGCCAATCACAACAATTTACTAATAGAAAATCATTTCGACCATCAAAATGAAATGAAGACAAACTAAGCCCCCTAATGGACTATTTCGAAGATACTTGGGTTGGCAGACTGCATCACTCCGGACACAGTTGCCAATACAAATTCCAAATACCACAGTGGAATGTCTTTGACAGCACCTAGGCACAGGAAGCCAAACGAAACAGTGCAGTGGAAGGATTGCAAAATGCCTTCCAATCCACACTAGGCAGAACCAAACCTACACTCTATAAAGTTGTAGAAGCATTACAAAAAGAACAACGCTACCAACAACTACGAATGGAGCAATCTGTTAGCCAAATTGCCCCTAAACGTAGCAAACAAGCCAAAAGAAGGTACAACATGCTGCAATTTAAAGTAAAACTTTTCATAAATACTAAAGGAGTACATTACTTAAAAATAATAGGCAAACTTTATTATAAAATAAATGGCAACCTATCAAAGTCCTCAAAAATTATTCAAAAATCTAAACCACGATAACAATTTTTTTGTTTTAATTAATAAATACATTTTATTACATCAGTCCAAAAATTAATTACAATTCTAATGCGAATGAAGACTGATATAATAAAATTATATATAAATTATTTCTTAAAAAATTTAACCGTCACAAACCAAGAAATTAAAAAACAACCTCAATCACATAAATCAAACAATTGCAAATAACAATCACATGATGTTACACAAACAATATAATATAACATTTCCCACCCCAAAGAATTTAACTAGTTTACTCTTTTGTAGCTATAGATCTTTCTCTATATTCATGTAATCAAAATTAATATACCACCAAAAATGGGTAAAATCGAACAATCCAATAAAAATCCCTGTTTAAAAAAAAGAAATGCTCCAGGAAACCCCCATAAAAGGAAATCAAAAGAAAAAACATTAGTGTATTATAAACCAAAAATGTTCTCCTTTGCAAAAAAAACACAAACACCCAATGCCCATAGGACATGTTTGTAAACAAAACCCTGTAAAGTAAATTAGAAAACCCTCCCGCAGAGCACATTACATTTCCAAACAAAATATATATCACAGTTGATAATCAAGATATAATTAACATAACACAATTTATCATAACATAGCAATACATTACAAAAATAGTTTACTAATACACAAAACTAAAACATTTAGAAAAATACTAACACTAATACATCTAAATATATATATAAAATGAAATGAAAAGACGATTTGTAGAGCGCGATAGCTACCCTAGGGCATCCTAGCGCTTCGGACAAAAACGCGGGTGAGAAAAAACAACAAACACCACAAAACCCCCACCCTCACAACCCTTACCTGTTCCAACGAACCACAATACCCTACCACAACCTGGTTCTGGGAAAATACACTAAAAATAACACAAATACATTACAAAATAGATGGTAGAGGTAAAAAAAAAAGCTGCTTAACCCTTTCCGTGCTCATGACGAGCTCAGCTCGTCATGCTGCGCGGTAGCGCTGTGCGCATGACGAGCTGAGCTCGTCACGACCCCACCCGCGATCGGAATGTCCAGCATACGAGCGGAATTCCGATCGCGGTCAAGGGGTTAATAAACCTCAAAAAATGCCATCTCCCCATTGAAATGAATAGGAAATATTGTAAAAATGTTGCATAATGTATCAAAAAATGTAAAGAAATCATTAAACGTAAAACATGGCAAAACATATTATGAAAAAAGTATAAATGAAATAATAGTGTAAAAAATAAGTGTAAAATATACAAATATATGACAAAATGTATGTTAAAATGATGTTGAAAATATTTATATAATATAGGCTTCTCCAAAGAGTAGCTTGTGAGCTACTGGTGGCTCTCCAGCTACCTGTAAGTAGCTCTCCAGTATGAAACCCAGCTTACTAAATCAGAAGCTTTTACTTGGTTGACTTAATAATTATCTACCAATTTTGAAAAGCATGTATTTGAGGTGATGATGTGTGTATTTTCAAGACTCTCAAGTTGATGTTTGGAAAACAATAGTTGAATTTCAAGTTGAATTTCCAATACAACCATTCCAACCATTGAGTTGGGGAAGGATAACTGTGTCATTTCAGCACCAATATACCCTTCAGCATGCACATGTGCTTAATAATCCATGTGTGTGTTGTATATAAAACTACTATTTGAGTGAGAAATAATGTGGCGCTGGGGAAACTTATTACATTGATGTCAGGGGCATTACACTATGGCTGGTATGTATTACCCATTACAAATTAATGGGGTAACCCAATCTTAGTCAACAGGACCTGGGTACAGTATAATATGAAAAGCAATTGGTCCGAGACTGACTTAAGAAAAAAACGCAAAGTGAAGGAAATTCATCATATGGGGGTTGCCTGGTTAATCAACCGCTAGTAATCAATACTAATAAATCACAAATTATTTGACAAATTTGCACCCTGAAAGAAAAAGGAAAAAATATATATACAAACTACACCCACAATTTTCTATTACATGTAATCATTTTTTATGTTTTCAAAATTGAATGCAAATACAACGGTAAAGACATTACCAAGCAAGTTTGAGATATAAACAGGTTGCTCAAGGGGAAAGGAGTGGGGGAGAGATGTGCTCGTGCTTGGAAAGAAAGGGTGAATATCACAAGTTTTAGAGTATCAAGATATTTCCTGTTTTTGGTTGATGCTGGTTATAAAGGAGAACCAGTACAGTATGACCTGTCCACAACATTATTTTTTACAGCACATTTTTCATTATTCTGTAGGTGCATGGATGCAACATCCGATAATGGGGCAGGGTGGTCAAAAGTGGTACAGGCCCTTGCTTCGGGGTATGCGTCGATGTTTTGACCCGACTTGTGCGTAGAGGCTTGCGGGTCTTCTTCAGGACAGAGGGGAGTGTGAGGCAACCTAAGGAGTAAATATAAAATTAATGGCACAAACTCCAACCGTGGAAGTGTATGGAAAGGTGGGTGTAGGTACTGACCTAATACTGGTGCCAAGGTGGGGCATCCCAGGTCACTATTCCCATGCGGTGAATAGTTTGTCAAGGAAGTCGAATGAATCATTAAAGAGGACTGTGAAAGAGCGGATTGAATAATGACAGGGTGTAGGGTACGTGGAAAATAACTTACCCGCAAAAATGCGGAGTGTTGCGCTCAGGGCATCCAACTAAATGTAATGTCCACCAGGGTATCCAAAACCCAAGAATTATGCGGAATGACGAATTAATCCATATTCCTAAAAACCAAAAAGGGGGGTTGTGAGATGAGTGACTAAGGATAAGATCAGATCGAGGTGGACTGGACAGGCACAATAGTATGAACACAATGGACATTACTGTGAGATATACAGCGCTACGTCTAACACCTGCTACTCCGTCGGGATCCAAAAGGAATCTGACAGGCGCTAGCGGCGTTCTTAAAACGAGATGGACCCAGCTGGTCTGGCGTGCACGTCGCGCGTGCACGGTTTGCAAAATGACGGCGTGCGTCAAAAACCGTGACCATGCGCATCACCAGGGCCGCGGGTGAAAACAGACTAGCCTGTCTGATGTGATCGACGGCTCCACTAGCGGCCAGTGAGCCTCAAGGCTAGTGTTATACTGGACAGTAGAGTTCGAATGCGGGCAAAGTTACCGCTGGGTGCCTGAAACCTTTGGGTATGGCGGCATCGAGAAACATAAATAAGGCATGCAAATTGCCCTATGTCTTTTGTCACAATACCCTATGTCTTAGATGCTGATCAAGCTATATACACATGACAAACTGAGAGTGCAAGACATATTAACAAGTGACAGTAAATACATGGATATAATACAAATAGATAAAGTTGGAGTATTTACATCAAGATGGGATATATACAAATGGTAGTAAGGATTCTTAAGGGAAGAAGAGAATATGTTACCAGGTACAGCAATCCTGTTGCTTCAAATTGTATGGAGAAATAGCCAGATTGCAAATGTAGCAGGACATCAGCCTTTGTTCAGAGTTGCTGCCTGTCTTGCTATTTCCTCATATTCATTATTCATTCAAGCCCCTCAATGTGGTATCGAAAGTATGGATCCATTTGCACTCTCTAAAGTTGAGGGTGTGAGAGAAGTTGCCTCCGCTGGGATTGGTGTGGACTTTTTCGATTACCCACCACTTAAGGCTCTCAGCCGAGTGACCAAAAGTGGCAAAATGCTCCAATAGGGGGGCACCCTGCACCGCACAACATATTCTACTACAATGTTGTATTATGCGTGTCTTGATTTTTTGTGTAGTCTGACCAATATATAGGAAATCACAAGGGCATGCAATTGCGTATATGACCCCTGAAGAGTTACAATTGGTGTGGTCTCTAATGGTGTGTGTGTACCCATTATGTGTGAAGTTTTTCATCTCTTTGGTCATGGAGCACGCCTTGCAGCTGCCACATTTAAAGTGGCCCTTGGTTGGTGGTATGTTCCAAAGTGGCAATTGAGTATTACTGGGAGGTGTGGGGAGTAAAGATTTCACCAAGTGGTCCCTTATGCTTTTGCCTTTTCTGAAAGCATGCATGGGAGGATCAGGGACGCCTATGTCATCAGCCACTAGATGCCAATGTCTGTTGATAGTTTTTCTGTTCTCATTACTCTTGGTACAAAAGGTTGTGACGCATGTCAAGCGTTCTTGCGCAGGGGTCTCCCTATGTCTGGGTTCCAGGAGGAATTCCCTGTGGCAAAACCAAGCCCGTTTTTGGGCTTTCTTGAGGAGACTTACCGGGTAGCCCCTCTCAGTCAAACGACACATCAGGTCTGCTGACTACCATTAAGTAATCATGCTTCATGCTGCAGTTCCGTCTAATCCTGAGGAACTGCCGAAATGGCAGATTATCCCTGAGACTGCGTGGGTGGTGGCTTGAATACTCAGAAGGGTATTTCTTTCACTAGCCTTCCTGTATAGACCTCCCTGTTTTCACCCGCGGCCCTGGTGACGAGCATGGTCCCGGTTTTTGACGCACGCCGTCATTTTGCAAACCATGTACGCGCGACGTGCACGCCGGACCAGCTGGGTCTGTCTCGTTTTAAGAACGCCGCTAGCGCCTGTCAGATTCCTTTTGGATCCCGATGGAGTAGCAGGTGTTAGACGTAGCGCTGTATATCTCACAGGTATGTCCATTGCGTTCATACTATCGTGCTTGCCCAGTCCACCTCGATCTGATCTTATCCTTAGACACCCCTCTCACAACCCCCCACCCCTTTTTGGAATATGGATTAATTCGTCATTCCGTGTAATTCTTGGGTTTTGGATACCCTGGTGGACATTACATTTAGTTGGATACCCTGAGTGCGACACTCCGCATTTTTGCAGGTAAGTTATTTTCCACGTACCCTACACCCTGTCATTATTAAATCCGCTCTCGCACAGTCCTCTTTAATGATTCATTCGACTTCCTTCACAGACTATTCACCACATGGGAATAGTGACCTAGGACGCCCCACCTTGGCACCAGGATTAGGTCAGTACTTACACCCACCTTTCCATACACTTCCACGGTTGGAGTTTGCGCCATTAATTTTATATTTACTCCTTAGGTTGCCTCACACTCCCCTCTGTCCTGAAGAAGACCCGCAAGCGGAGGTCATAAGTTACCCTCTACGCACAAGTCGGGTCGAAACGTCGACGCATACCCCCAAGCAAGGGCCTGTACCACTTTTGTCCACCCTGCCCTATTATCGTATATTGCATCCATGCACCTGCAGAATAATGAAAAACGTGCTGTAAAAAATAATGTTGTGAACAGGTCATACTGTACTGGTTCTCCTTTATAACCAGCATCAACCAAAAACAGGAAATATCTTGATACTCTAAAACTTGTGATATTCACCCTTTCTTTCCAAGCACGAGCACATCTCTTCCCCACTCCTTTCCCCTTGAGCAACCTGTTTATATCTCAAACTTGCGTGATAATGTCTTTACCGTTGTATTTGCATTTAATTTTGAAAATATAAAAAATGATTACAAATAATAGAAAATTGTGGGTGTAGTTTGTATATATATTTTTTCCTTTTCTTTCAGGGTGCAAATTTGTCAAATAATTTGTGATTTATTAGTATTGATTGCTAGCGGTTGATTAACCAGGCAACCCACATATGATGAATTTCCTTCACTTTGCATTTTTTCTTAAGTCAGTCTAGGACCAATTGCTTTTCATATTATGGTATGTATTACCCAGGCAGATGCCTGACAGATTGGTAAAACCTTATTTAACATTACTGCTGATAACCTTGCTGTACATTGAGGTGATCACAGCTGATAGTCTTGAATATCATTGCCATTAATGTAATGATGTGGTCACTATTCCCACACTAATAATAATAGTAGCTTGGAAAAATTTCAATTGAACATAAGTAGCTCTTACTACAGAAAAGGTTGGAGATTAACCCTGGGAGTAGTTCACGAAGTAGCGCCACGCGAAGCTACGCGAAGTGCACTTCGCACTACGCGAGCTACGCGTAGCACTACGCGAACTGCGTAGTGCGCTGTTCGCGATGATTTGCACAGTGCCAGATGCTTGTCCGCACTGTGCAATCATTGAAAACGGCATCTTGCACAGTGCGAGCTGTCTTTTACTGCCGCTCGAGTAGATTTTTACTCGAGCTGCAGCTTTCTCAACGCGGACTGGTAGTTTCTCATCGCGAGCGGTCGCGAGCATACGCGACCACTCGCAATGAGAAACCTGACCTCCCCGCGTTGAGAATCTCACCGGGAGGTTTATTTTCCACGCTCGCGATCGGCAACTTGATGTTGCCGATCGCGAACGAGGAAAAAGTCACGCCGGGATGTCATTTTGCTTGCTCGCGGTCGCCAACTTGACGTTGAGGACCGCGAGCAAGCAAAAAATGACCGCTGCACTACGCTACGCGTGTTTGCACTGTGCTACGTGCAATTCGCATAGTGCGAAGTAGCGCAAACTTCGCAAACTACGCGAGCGTAGCGTAGTGCTTTGCCCAGGGTTATTGGAGATCCTTGAAAACAATTAAAGAAATGTTAGCTGTTAAACACTTGGAAAATAAACTTGAAAATGTACAACATACAATAGTATTTAAATTTAATTTACATGTTTTGTAATAATAAAAAATATTTTTTTTAAACGTTTTTATCTACTTAGCTTTAGATACATGTTTATTTTTAAGCTAAAATATATATGATTAAAAATGCAAAAATATACAATAACTAAACTTTGAAAACATAAATAAAATGAGAAAAATGTTTGACACGTCTGTTTACTTTACGCTCATGTAATTAATGAGATTATTGATTACAAACATACAGCAAATTATTTTTTTATTATATTTTAATCACTAACAATACTAATAAAATAAGACAAACTATTTATACTACATACAAATGAAATTAAAAGAACAAATTTCAGTCTAAAATTATAGAATTAAATAATCACACTCCAACATTAATCATTTTTTAAGACACTAAAGGGGTGACATTTACTATCCCCACTCCAATATATCCATATTGAGGAAGATGCTGGGCACTAAAGGGGTGAAATTTACTATGCCCACTCCAATCTAAACCAATTTGGGTAAGGTGTTGGACACTTTAGGTGCGACATTTACTATGCCCACTCCAATATAACCATATTGAGAAAGGTGTTGGACACTAGAGGGATGACATTTTCTATTACCACTCAAATCTAAACCAATTTGTGGAACATGTTGGACACTAAAGGGGTGACATTTTCTATTCCCACTCCAACCGAAACAAATTTGTGGATGGTGTTGGACACTAAAGGGGTGACATTTACTATTCCAATTCTAATCTAAACCCATTTGAGGAAGGCAATGTACACTAGAGGGGTGACATTCACTATTCCCACTTCAATCTAACCATATAGGAGGACGGTGTTGGACAGTAGAGGGGTGAAATTTACTATTCCCACTCCAATCCACACCAATTTGAGGAAGGTGTTAGACAATAAAGGGGTGACATTTACTATTCCCACTCAAATCTAAACCAATTTTAGGATTTTTTGGGAAACTAAAGGGGTGATATTTACTATTCCTACTTAAACCTAAACCAATTTGAGGAAAGCATTGGACACTAGAGGGTGACATTTACTACTCCCACTTCCAACTAACCATATAGGAGGATGGTGTTGGACAGTAAAGGGGTAACGTTTGCTAATCCCACCCAAATCCAAAGCAATTTGGGGAAGGTGTTGGACACTAAAGGTGTGACATTTACTATTCCTCTCCAATCTAACCATATTGAGGGAAGTTGTTGGACACTAAAGGGTTAAATTTACTATTCCCATTCGAATTCAAAACCAATTTGGGGAATGCGTTGAACACTGTAGAGATGGCATTTACAATTCCCATTCCAATCCAGTTTGTGAAATATATTGGACACTAAGACCGAGAGGATATACTACTCCCACTCCAATCTAAACCAGTTTAAGGAATGTGTTGGACACTAAAGGGGTGACATTTACTATTCCCATTCTAATTTAACCATATTGAGGGACGTTGCTGGACCCAAAGGGCTGACAAACACTATTCACACTCCAATCTAAACCAATTTGGAAAAGATATTGGGCACTAAAGTAGTGGGATTTACTATTTCCATTCCATCTAAACCAATTTGGAGGAAGGTGTTGGACACTAAAGGGGTGACATTTACTATTCCCACTCCAATCGAACCGTATTGAGGGAAGGTGTTGGACATTAAAATGGTGACATGTACTAAAACCAGTACAATCTAAAGCAGTAGCGGTCCGTGGTAGGAGTGCCGGCCGGGCGGTGACGTGGGGTGGGGAGGGGCAGGGTGGGGGGTAGTAAACCACGGATTACGGCCGAATACAGGTAAGTAAACATTTAAATAAATAAAACGAATTTTGTTGCGCGCACTGCATCGCATTTGGCGATGCAGCGCTCATAACGAAATTCGTTTTATTTATTTAAATGTTTACTTACCTGTATTCAGCCGTAATCCGTGGTTTACTACTCCCACCCTGCCTCCCCCACCCCACGTCACCGCCCGGCCGGCACTCCTACCACGGACCGCTACTGATCTAAAGTAATATGGGGAAGGTGTAGGACTCTAAAAGGGCGACATTTACTGTTCCTACTCCAATCTAAGGATAGTTAAAAAGGTGTTGGATGCTAAAGATTTGAATTAACAATATCCACTTCAATATAAAATGTAAACAAGGTAATACAAGTTAATTGTTTTAAATACTCAAATACTACTCCATGCTCACACACATTTTTTACTATAAAATAAAAAAAATCCAAAAACACACTAGCCAGAACTAAAAACCTATATATACATATTTAAATATAAAAACATTATTTTACAATTAATAAATTATATATATATATATTAAATGTACAAACATTCCTGAACTTTAATCCATAAATTAAAAATGTAAATCATAATACAAAATTGTAAACATTAACATAAAAAATTATGTAAATACATTTTATGATTAAACAAGAATAAAAAAATATATTTTAACATAAAATTAATATTTTAAAACCAAAACATATAACATGTTTCTACAGTTTAATTTATTTTTTACAAAATGGAATTTATTTAGAAATTTTCTATAAAGATATTTCTATATATTTAACTTTATTGAAAACATTTTAAAATAATTAATATACATATTACTTACTATTAAATTCAAAATTATTAACAATATTAATGTAACCAAATACATTTCAAAATTCTAATTCTCAATTTGCATATCATTAAAAGTATTAACCATATAGTCTAATTTAGTATATAAATATTTCAAAAATATCCCCACCCTTAGCCCCTAAAACCCCAATATCCTTCTACCAACAAATGTAGAAAACAATTATTTATATACATTAATACAACTAAACATTTCAACAATTTCCTAACTGATAAATTATCTTACTAAAACACAAATAATAAAATAAACATACACACTACAATAAGTTACATAAATTAACACTTTCAAATGATATTTTATGCAACAATATTTACAACATCGATATGGGGCTGATTATAATGTCGGTGGGACTGCCACTGACAGGCCGTCCATGGCGGTCTCGCCGACAGACAGCCCTTTTGTCCGACCGCCACATTATGATGCAGGTAGTTGGACCATTGACAAATTGGGGACAGATTGCCTTCTCCAACAGGATCTACTCATCCCGATGGGTGGCGATAGGAATCATGATCCCGACTGGAGGAGGTGCAGAGGCAGGCACCGCCATTGGGATTAAGATGTCCCTTCCTGACAACCTTTTCATGGTGGTCCAATCACCATGAAAAGGCTGTCAGAAACAGAATTTGGGGGCCCCAACCAGGGCCCCTGTCCCCTGTCCCCTGTTGACCACTGCAAAGTGGCCCTGGAGGCAAATGTAGTGCCCCTACACACATCCATGCATCGTGAGCCACGTACCACATGGTGCCTGGCACACAGTGCATGGATGTGCAGGAAGCGTACTTTAACACTGCAGCTTGTGCTGTGGCCCTTTCCCTGGGCTGCAGCACAAGCCGAAGTGTTAAAGTGCACTTTCCAATCACCAACACGGCGGTCCTATCTTCAAATTTATAAAATGTTTTTAATGAACTGTAGGTCTTTACCTAAACACTCTATTGAACTTAATGTACTCTTGGAAGAAGAACAACCAGATGTATTATTTTTAACGGAAACCTGGCTCCACAAGGACTCTGAACCTGATTTGGTCCAAACTCTCCCTTCTGGGTATAATATCCAGCGCAAAGATGGCGAGACAAGGAAAGGTGGTGGCATTGCTATTATTTTTCAAAACTCCTTTAAATGCCGTGTTAAGTCCTACCTTGTGCCCGATTGTGAAAGTTTATTTTCTGCCATTTCGTTCTCCGCAATGCTCACCTTCTCAGGAATCCTGATATATCGATGACCAGGGGTGGGTGGGCAATTTCTCAAATCTCTCCCTGAAATGGCGGCCTCATTAGCTAGTTCGTCCCCCAACATGACCCTTTCAGGAGATTTTAAATTACACTTTGACGATCCAAATAAAATAGATGCCTTGGATCTTATCCAAGATTTATCAGCGATTCAATTAATACAAAAGGTCAAAAGCCCCACACATAATAAATGCCATACTCTAGACCCTGTCTTTACCAACAGCAATGAGCTGTCGGTGGGCGCACCTATCCCTTTGCCCTGATCGGATCATTTTTTGATCCCCATTTTTTTAAACTCTCCTACTCAACCTACTGCTAAGGAATCTATCACCAGGAAAGTCCGCCCTTGGTCTAAGCTCTCTGTGGAATCCTGAACTGCTGTGCTTAATAACTCAAAGCCTAATTTAAACCCCAGTCCTACTTTAGCCTCCGGAAAGCTCACTCACTGGATAGAGTCATCTCTTGACACAGTTATTCCTATCAAAACCAGCCACTCCAGGGTGAGAAAGAAAATCTCCCTGTGTTACTCGCGTGAACTCTTGTCACTTAAACAGGCCTGTAAACAGATGGAGAGGAAATGGAGGAAGGACTACAATGAGTTTAGTAAACTGAAATACAGAGAGTCCATAAAACTTTACCAATCTCATACCAAAAAAGCTCAGGTGCTTTACTATGAAGAAAAAATTAACTCAGCAGTCAATACGCCCAGGGAAATCTTCCTCATTCTGAAGAATCTCTTAGAGCCCTCTTCCTCTGATACATCTACTGTCATATCCTCTGATCATTGCAACGAACTTGCGGAATATTTCCATGGAAAAATTCAAGATATATATAACACTTTCCCTGGCTCTCCATGTCCCAGCGACCTTCAGTCATAAATAGGCCCCCAGACTACATTAAGCACACACTGGAGGAAGTTTCAATCCTGGATCTGGATACTTTATCTAGAATTTTTGTTCAAATCAAATCAAGTCGGGTACCCCCTTGACCCGGTTCCCCCTCACCTTCTGCGCAAAGTTAAAGATGTTGTGCTTCCTGTCATATTGGACGTGATAAATCTCTTGATCACCACTGGCCGAGTCCCACCCCCATGGAAATGCTATGGTGAAAGCTATAGTGAAAGCTCCATTGAAAAAGCCAAGCTTAAATCCTGATGTCTTTGGTAACTATCGTCCTATTTCTTTGCTGCCTATTGTCTGTAAGGTCTTGGAAAAATATGTCAATTCGATTCTTTCCGACTTCTTGGAAACCCATAGTCTTCTGCATTACTCTCAGACTGGTTTTCGTCAGCAACATGGAACAGAAACCGCACTCCTTGCAGTAGTCGAAGAATCAAAAAAAATTATTGACCAAGGAGGAGCAGTAGCCATCATCCTCCTTGACCTCAGCATTTGATACGGTTAATTCGGAGATTCTTCTTAATAGACTTAGGAATGCCGGGGTGTCAGGTGGAGCCATTACCTGGCTGTGATCTTACCTACATGGAAGAACATTGCAGGTCTTTGCAGGAGAAACAACCCCAAGGTGTCTATCTCTCAGCTGTGGAGTACCTCAGGGCTCATCTCTGAGCCCTACCCTATTTATTGTGGACATGACACCGCTTGCTGATATTATCTTGCCATATGGGATCAAAATTGTCACATATGCGGGTAATACTCAGTTGGTAGTATCCCTTAACCATCCTCAGAATTCTCCCTTTGATCTGGAATCCTGTTTGAGAAGGTGGCAACATGGATGCAACAATCATGTCTCAGGTTCAATGGAGAAAAAACGTAATGCTCCTGGGCAACACACCTAACATTGATTTCAAACATGCATGGCCAACCTGCCTTGGAACTACCCGACCCCTAAGTCCCAGATTAAAAGCCTAGGTGTCTGGCTGGACAAATCACTCAAATTTGACCAGCAAGCAGTGGAAGTGACAGGAGTCTGCTATGGTATTCTTAGAATGCTATGGAAAATTCTACCCCTCCTTCCTGTGGGGGCCAGGAGAACTATGGTCCAGGCCCTGGTTCTCTCCCGCCTGGACTATAGTAACTCCATGTATCTGGGAGCACCCAAATCCACAACAAGGAAACTTCAAGTGGTTCAGAACTGTGCCGCTCGGTTGCTGCTTGGCATTCCCAGAACTCAATCGGCTAAGCCAGGTCTGAAGACCTTACATTGGCTGCCCATCCTGAGTGAATAAAATGTAAGTCCCTCTGTGTAGCCCACAAGACTCTTTGGGGGAAAGGCCCTTCTATTATTAGCTCCCTTATCACCTTCTACCGTCCTAGGAAACTCCTTCGCTCTGCTAACTTGAGTTTAGCCGCCATCTCTAGAATTTGCAGGATGAGGAGTGGGGGCAGTTCCTTTTCTTACAATATAGCTGGACTTTGAATACCCTTCCCCTGCACTTGCGCTCGGAGACTCACCATCTTCTGTTCCAAAAGCATCTTAAAACCTGGCTGTTTCAGAATACCACTTTGTGAGCCATCAAATCTTCCCCTCTGTTCTGCCGCTAGCGCTGGGATGCCTAAGGGTAGCTATACTCTCAATAAATGTTAATTAATATGAATAATAATTTGGCAGTCGGACCACCGCCTGCTTGTCAGTCGGTCTCCTAACCGATGTGCTTGCGGGCGGCAGTCCGACCACCCGTTATTGTATTCAGGGCCTATATTTTTAACTTCAATATTCCTGTTAATGGTACTTTTGACATCCCATTATTCTTGAAACAATATTTTTGTATCACGTTATTTTTTTCGATATTTTGTTCAAACACCGCATGCAATGCAAATTGAGCCTAACCCCCAGAACAGCACAGCACTTTACAGGCAACTTTTTACATGACAATAATATCCAAATTTATGTACAGGGAAACACTGAGATTTTCCGTAAATCACTCGATTTTTGGTCACATGCTAAAACCCGAAAATGAGAATTCAGGTAGTGCAGAATCCAAGGTCAAAATGAAAAGGCATAACTAGTATATTAATAAAAGCTGTTTATCAAATTGGGAAGTAGGACTTAGAAATCTATCAGAATTTTTTTTATTATGATTGGACCTTAAGTTCCAAAAGGTGTTTTTTTTTACCCAGAAAAAAAAGTGAAAAATCCAGCATAACATATTTCATTACTATATATCAGGGAGAGAGAGTATGTGAAGAGATTAATGTTCTCTCTTTATCATGGGGAAAACACATCTTGCAGTAAAGCAATTTGTTTTTGCTTTTCTATGATGGAGTAAAATGACAGAAACTTAGGGGCATATTATCAAGGGCTGGCGATATAATTATCGCCGCTTTAGCGTCCGTTTTCGGGCGAAAAGCGGCGATAATTATATCGCAATATCATCAAGGACACGCTAGCGCGTGTTTCCTTGATGTAGAGCCCGTTTTTCACAGCCTCGCCTTGCATCGCTAATGAGATGCAAAGAAGGCGTGGCTGTGAAAACAACACAAGTTAATATCGCGAAGGCAGCTTCGCGATATTAACAAGGAGAGTGCAGCGATAAAAGAAATCGCGCTACCTCAGCTTTAACTCAGGAATTTAACGTCTGTTAAATTCCTGACTTAAGCATACTTTACATGGGAGATGGATTCTGCTGATACGACCACAGGGTCGTATCAGCAAGGTATCGCCGTTTTCCATGGAACATCGCTGGAAAACCAGCGATGTTCCATGGAAAACAAGCTATCGCAGGAATAATTATCGCCATTGCGCTATGCGTTGTTAATACAGCGCTAGCATGGCGATAATTATCTGCGGTAGCCGGCGATAACTATTCTCACGCTGTGAACGGCCAGCGATAATTATCGCTGGCCGTTGATAATATGCCCCTAAGCCTGGCCTTGGGATGAAGAAGGGTTCTGTCCTGCGTCGCTGCAGAAGAGCATGCAGGATCCAGTGCAGCGTGCTGTATTGACTTTCTAAAGGAGCTATTTCTAAGTCTCCCATGCTTCATACTATATATATATCAGGTTTACCGTTTAAAGGCCTGATCTTAGGGACTCAAATGAGTCCTCAGGCAATATCCCTGATGACACTAATGAAGTGGAGCCTAGGTAGCCTAATGGGTTTGGAATACAGTCATTTTATTGATGAAGGCATTTTGCTTCTTTACCTGGCCATGGTTTTAGGATGAGTAGCTTTTGAACTAAAAATCATTCGCCATGATGTGTCCAAAACTCAGTTAAGATACTCTTTTGTGTCTAACCAATAGAATGTGTCTGATAGGTCTACTTTAGAAGGGAGTAACTGTATTGGAATCATAGTTACTGGAGATGCTGACAAGCAGCTGAACAATTCATCTAGTGATCCTCTCTCTTATGGTACAATTTATAATACGAAAGGGACTCAAAGTGCAAATAAATGGGCTCAATGTCCATTGCAACTCTGGGCTCCTTTCATTCACAGCCTATTGTCCCAATGTATGTTTATTGTTGAAAGTGCTAGTAAAAGTATTTTGCTCAATAATTGGTGTCAGCTACATTCGTGCCATTTGTACATTTTTGGTTATAATTCCAATTCACAACACAGGGTTACGCCATGAGAGACTAATGTCCCTTTTGACTAACCTTTTAAACCTATATGGAGAACATAACTGAACTGAATACAACTTCATGTAAACTATTACATTATGAATTCTAATTCAACGTACCCCATGCCGAAGTCATATGAATTCACACTAAATACATTATATTGAAAAAGGGCATTCCTAGCTTTACCTTTTATTTATTGAAGAATTGATTTTGACTAAAGAGTATCATTATTTGAGAACATGTAGAAACAGCTATACAGTGCAATTATTGTCAACAGTCGATTGAACTGAGACTTTTACTATAACTGAGTGTATCAGAATGGGTGGTTTCCGGCGCCTGCTCATTGCAAACTATTTATAATTGATCTTGATTATTTCCTATATTCCCCTAACTTTGAAATATTGACTATGGGGCGAATGGGTAAACCTGCCTCCTGCTTGCTCTTTACTGACAATGTTGTTCTTGTTTCCCTTCTTAAATTAGAGACCCAAATATGCTTTGGCATTTCAATAGGCAAAAAAACCTAAACACGAGTTATCCTATGATTGTCAATCAAGCTCTAGACTAAATCCCCACATTTGACTATTTGTGTCATTGGTTTACAGCTACTATCTTCTGGTCTCCTCAAACTAAGAAGTGTAGAAATCATAGGAAGAAAATCATCTCTGCATGTCAAGGGGTAGTAAGTTTTTATAATACTTTTCAAGTGTCAACAATAGCCTGAGCAGTATAAAGAGCTCAAGTTATCTCCTCCGTCCCAGTGAGGAGATTTGTTTTTTAGATTACATTGTACTGATTCTATTAAACCTCCATCATGGTGTATCAACCTTAAGTTTATGAGAAGAGCTAGGCACATGGTTGACTATGTACATAACTATATGAACTGGTCTTCACTGAATTACTGATATCTGCAAGACCATGATTGTCAAACTGGCCAGTGCAGTCACAGAGACACACATTTTTTAATTGATAACACATCCCTCCTTCTGGCTTAATATATGAATTCTTACTGTGTATTGTCCTACTATTAATTTTTCTTTATTTTTTGTCTGATCGCCAAAGGGTCTTTGAAGTCTATTAACTAAGTATTCAAAATCGATTTTAATTGTGTCTGGAGATTTTAAAAAGAGAATCACAACATTTGGGTATGGGAAAAGAGGACTCTTAGAATTAGATGTCCATTGGGAGTCTTACAGACCCTCGGGCTTATTTTCAAGCCCATGGCGCCGCCAGTGCACACCGTCAGGGCAATCGGCTTCCCCATATTTACAAGGCCATGTAAAGTCACCCTGCGTGACTTTTGATGGCCTTGTAAATATGTTTTCCTTTCACGCATAACTCTACGTGAAAGGGGCGTTCCATGGGTGCTGCTGTGGGTGTTCCCACGCAACATCCATGGAACTTGATGCATTCCCAGATTTACATCATTTTGCAAACCTGGAAATTTTGCCAGAATCCTATGCCTCCCCATGGAAGGCGTAAGGAGATGCAACGAGGAGAAATACTTTCATTTCTCCTCGTTTTTTCCTCTTTTTGTACATGCTGTATTCTGCAGCATGCATAGAAAGAGGAAAATGCCTTTAACGATTGTTTGTGCAGTAAGGAATCTCTTCCTGCACAATAGCAATCATCCCCTCAGTGCAGGCACCCTCGCAAAATAAATGCAAGGTTGTATGTGCTGGTGCACGGCTACTGTTTGTGCGCTGGCGCAGGGGAGAAGGAGCGGAATGCGCCACATCTTGTAGATATGGCGCATTCCTGCCCTTTTATTTTGACGCATGGCAGCACAGCAGGAAGGCTTGCTGCACTGCTGTGTGTCAAAATATTTTAAATGAGGCCCCCTGTTTATTCAACAAGTGTTGTGATCCCTCCTTTCAAATACTAACTTCGGTTTTGAAATTAACTCTGATTGTGATAAATGGACTATTTGGTCAATCACTTATTAATAATTCCACCTGGCAAAGAGGCTTGCAGCGCTTCTCGATTCATTACATTTTTGTGCAATATTGGGTGTTAATGTTATTGCTAATCTAGAAATATTCCCCAATTTATGGAGTAAGCATTCACAGCTTTATGTTTCACTTGATCTTAATGCAGTTAAGATGAGGGACCCTGATGTAACTAATGTTGAACTAAGTACTCACTCAAACTGTGTTTCAGTCCGGAAACACGTCGTGAGTGACTAACAAATTGGTTGTATGGCACTTCCATAAAAATGAACGTTATTGCTGCCTTTATAGCTATTCTGAGTTTATTGTGAGATACTTTTGCAATTAAGTTAAATGTTCATAGGGTGGCTAATAAGTTGTCAAATAATCCTTCTATGCTCAATAAATATACAAAGCTTGAACTGCAAATCATTTAAAACAACCAAGAGGTGGAGTATTGGTTGGACCTTAAATCAGTTGTTAATCATTGCACCGTGCTTAAATTCTGATTTCTGACCTTAAAAACATAGATGAAGGATACTAAAAAACAATGAATACCGGTAGAAGAAGGTTTTTGGTGTTCCTATTTTTGTAATTTGTATGCTTCCACTACCACCAACCTTCCTGACCTGAGATTGTTATTCCTTATTGAAACTTCTGCCCATCTTGAATTTACCCAGGACGAAATTGTTGATTTTATTTTAGAGCCTAACAATAGTCAAGCACAGGGACCAGATGGTACGCCAGCCGGTCTTGCCAAAGCAGATCCTTTCTTATGGACTGGAGCTTTGAAGCTATTTTTTGATTATTGTTTAAAGGCAGAGGTAATTCCCAAGTCTTGGCAAGGTAACAATATCATCCACCCTTTAAAAATAAGAGGGCCATAATCTCCCAAAAATTGTACGTCCAATCGCACTTTTAGACATTATAGGGAAGATATTTGCCAAATGTCTATTAAAATGTTAAACTCCTGCCAATCAAACAGTCAGGATTTTGTAAGGCTTGCACCACAATACATAATTGTCTGTATACTCTGAGTGAGAAGTACGTGAAATCTTGGAAAATGAAGATATATGTTGCATATGTGGATTTCAGTAATGCCTTTGATTCCGTAGATAGACGTACGCTTTAACACAAACTTATTATATTTTGTATCCTGTGTGAGTTATTGCTCTTGGGCACCGGGAATTAATAGTGTGATAAAATTCCTGTAAACAACGGCTTGAAACAGGGTTGAATATTGACCCCTATGATATTTTATATATACTCTCTGATTTTACATCTCTTTTAAGCCAAGGCGTTACAGATTCCTTAAAATTTGTGTCTAGAGAAGTTTCAACTTTGTTGTATGCAGATCTGGTGTTAATGTCTCTTGCCCTGATCAATCTGCAGAAACAAATTGACATTCTAGCCTCTTTTGCACTTGCACATGTCTCTCAGGCAATGAGAAGAAAACTAAAATTATGGTAATTGGTGCAAGAGGTATCAACTCTCCCAGGTCATGGTTTTCCAATAGGGTTAAAATTAGTGGTGGCAAAATAGTACACATAACTGGGAGTGAGTATGTCCATTAATTCATCATGGGTCCAGTAATATACAGCACAGCTCTCTCAAACGAAGTCTATAGGAATCTGACTTTTGCAATTTATCATTGCACAGAGTTGGAGAGATGGCCAATCACTTTTAAAGGTGTATATAGCAAATATACCACCTGTAGCAGTGTATGGCATTAAGGCAAGGTTGATGTCCTCTCTTAAAGGCGTTACTTGTATTGAATCTGTTTTGTGGAAACAATACCTTGGTATCAGTAATTCTAGCTTGAGTAAAATGATTTGCCTCAATCTGGGTTTGACTGAGATAAATTATTCAGCCTACTCCCAGGTTAATCGTTATTTCTTTCAATTATTTTGCAGCGCAGAAAATACTTGTATAAAAATTATATGGTGGGAACTTTTGAGGTACAGTAAAGAGATTTATACATTTGGTAGTACTTATTCCTATAGCCTTATACAAATTGATTTGAAATGTGACGAGGTGCTATCATGTAAGTTCAGTAATGTTTTAAAGTTCTGTTTAAAAAAGGCTGCTAAAAGAAAACGTTTTGATAAAGATTTGCAACATTGTTTACAGATAAAAAGACTGCCCTTGAACTATATTTTCCTAAGTGTGATGAGGTGCAAATTAATTTAAAGACTAATTTATGTCCCTCTGTAAGAAGATTCTTTATGAAAAGTAGGTTTGGTCAAATACTGATTGGTAAAAATATAGGGCCCGATTCACAGAACTAACTTAAGACAAAATCCTAAACTTACTACCATTTTGATATTCACAGAAGGCACTTACTCATTTTGGTATTCACAGAAGGCACTTACTTACTCATTTTGAGTAACTTACTCATTTGTGTAACTTACTCATTTTGGTATTCACAGAAGGCACTTACTCATCAATGAGTAAGTGCCTTCTGTGAATACCAAAATGAGTAAGTTACACAAAATGAGTAAGTTACTAAAAATGAGTCAGTTACTCATTTTAGTATTCACAGAAGGCACTTACTCATCGATGAGTAAGTGCCTTCTGTGAATACCAAAATGAGTAAGTTACACAAAATGAGTAAGTTACTCAAAATGAGTAAGTAAGTGCCTTCTGTGAATACCAAAATGAGTAAGTCCCTTCTGTGAATACCAAAATGGTAGTAAGTTTAGGATTTTGTCTTAAGTTAGTTCTGTGAATCGGGCCCATAGGCTGTCAATATTGGGTGGCCAAGAAACATGATATGACTCATGTTTTATTCTTTTATCTCAGTCTTTTAAATCTACAGAGAAAATGTATTTCTAAACACCTCATAGCAAGGCACAAGGAGGCACATTATCTATTGTTAAATCCCCCCACGGACAATATTTGTTATCATCTGATGAAGTTCTTTGGATCTTTTCTAGTATTATAGTGAATTTTAAATATTTGTTAAATCCACTTATGGGTAATGTTTGTTACTAGAAGACAAAAGAGGTACGGTGTTCCTGGGTGGCAAGTTGGCCACCTGGTTAGTACTCAGAGTGGTGGGGAGGTGGGGAATACCTCCTTTCGGAACTAGGACCCTCACACACCCAGCAAGCTAGGTGTCATGCTTCATCATATGGGTCTGCTCCTCGTCGAGCCGGCGCTGCAATGCTCAACGGGAACCCTTAAAGGGGCTCTTTATCGGAGATCTTTTGTTCCTTGCCGCATAGGTGCCGTGGGTGTGAGGGGCCTGGTAAGATGTAGATGTGGTGTGTGGGTTAAAACAGGTAAGGGAATCCTCTATAATTATTTTTATTCTGGAGAGGTCACAACCTGATTAAAAAGTAAAAAGAAGAAGGAGGGCGACTATTTTGTTTTAATCTGACAAAAATTACGCTCTACCCCTTAGTGGTCAACATGTTTCTCGCCTATAAAATGTCTCTAATAGATCAGTTGGCGATTCCTCAGGACCTAGTGACTAAATGAAAACTATCTACAGTGTATGGTGTGGTTCTACATACCACTTCTTCTCTCGGTAGGACGTTGCCCCGGAGAAAAGCAGCCAACCTCTTAAGGATTCAAGTGCTGCTTCATCAGACCGCAGCGGAGTATATGGACACTCAACGTAGTGTCGCTGCTCCCGCTCAGAGCAGTCCCGCTCAGAGCACCTACCCGCTCCTCTGATGCAGCCTCTTTTGTCTTCTAGTTCTACCCAGGGCAAGTACGGTGGACCTTTATCAAGCCCTCATTGTCCCCCTTGTTGTTTACTAATGTTTGTTACTGCCTGATGATATTCTTGGACTTTAAATTATTTGTATTTTATTGTGTCATATTTAGTGAATATATATTTTTATATATATGTAGATGTTTTTGAATTACCTTGTGTATTTCTAAATCTTGTATTGTATTTATATATTTTTATCTATGTGTGGTTTTAATGGTTGTTAGAAATGGGGGTCTCTAGTTGGCAATGGTTTGCACTGTTGTCCAAGTAGGGACCCTTCTTCCTAGTCAGGGTAAGGGGGATACACTTCTAAAATGACCCCTGCTCACCCCCTTGGCAGCTTGGCACGAGCAGACCGGCTTATCTCAGAGGCAATGTGTAAAGCATTTGTGCACACATACAGTAGTACAGTGAAAACACTACAAATGGACACCACACCAGTTTAGAAAAAGAAGTAATCTTTATCTAAACCAAACAAGACCAAAACGACAAAAATCCAAAATACAGTAATCAAAATAGGACTTTTAAAAGGTAGAAACAGTTCTGTCCATAGCAAACTATAGATGCGACACTTTCAACACAAAGTACCTTGGATGCTTATAAATCATAAACAATAACAGCCGCAGGGAAGGTGATGCGTCGGTTCCTTTTGCGCAGGGAAGGTGATGCATTGGTTCCTTACTCCAGGGGAGGTGATGCGTTGGTTCCTTTCTGTCACGCAAGGGAGGTGACGCGTCGGTGCCTTACTGCAGCCCCAGCGTTGATGTAGACTTGGCGACCTGGTGTGATGCGTGAGGATCAGGGATCAGTCGGGTCTCGATTCAGCGGTGGCAATGGTGCTGCGTTGGTTTCTCCAGCCGCAGTCCCACGATGCGTTGGTTCTTGCAGCCGCACAGCAGGGCCTGCATCGGAATCGGTGGGGTGATCTCGGACTTCGTAGATCGGTGCACTCAATGCGGCGTGCGGCGATGTCTCCAGCCGCGGGCAGGCGCTGCGTCGGCTTCTTCGGCGATGCTTCAGAAACAGGTGCGGATGCGTTGCGCTTCTCGTCATTGCGTTACTTTTCCAGCTACCAACAGCAGGAACAACCTCCAGAGGCTCAGAACAGCAACAAGGACCTCTTGGCAGGTCAGAGCTCCCAGCAAGGAAGTTCAGGGGAGCTGGGGGTGAAGTCTTTGTATCCCTGAGACTTCAAAAGAGGAGGCAAGCCTTACTTCAAGCCCTTGGAGATCTTCCTCAAGTAGGGGACACAGCACACAGCAAAGTACTTGTCCTTTCCTTGGCAGAAACAGCCACTGCAGGCCAACCCCAGACAGCACACAGCAAAGGGGCAGTACTTCTCCTCAGTTTCTCCAGATCTTCTCCTTGGCAAAGGTTCCTCTTGAAGCCCAGAAGTAATCTAAAAGTACGGGGTCTAGGCCCCACTTTTTATAGCACAACTTCCTTTTACTCTGGTGGCAGAGAAGCTCTTTGCCCAGCCAAAACCAGTTCTGTCCTCTCTGGTGCAGCTTCCTGGCAGGAGGTGGAGACAGCATTGTCCAAGGCAGGCCAGGCCCATTCAGGTGTGAAAGAAATCTCCTCCCCCTACTCTGAATGCAGCCCAGATCTATTCAGCCCAACCCTGACTCACCATGGAAAGGCAGGACACACCTCGCCCCCCCAAGTGGCTGTCTGAACAGAATGCGCATCCCCAGACCCTGTCACTACAAAGCCAGACAGTCAATACACAAACCTAGCAGAGGCACACAGAATGGCTAAGCAAGAAAATACCTACTTTCTAAAAGTGGTATTTTCAAACACAGAATGTAAAAATCATCCTCACTAAAAGATGCATCTTTATATTCTGAGTTCAGGCATACTAAACCTTATCTTCCTATCTTGTCCCAATGGGGAGTTATATTTATAGGATGTTATAAATGAATTCCCATTCTATCCTATGGGACAGATAGCCTTTCAATAGTGAAAAACGAAATTGGCAGTATTTCACTATCAGGACATGCCACACACATCAGGGCATGTCCTACCTTTCACATACACTCCACCCTGCCCACAGGAGTACCCTGGGCCTACCTTATGGGTGCCTCATATGTAAGAAAGGGGAAGGTTAGTTACCCTTTGGTATCGCTTTGTTCGCCCTAAGTTGGCAGGGTATGCCCAGACGTGGGTCCCTTGCTCACTTTGCCACTGGATTCAAGATAGCCTGGCTGATGAGGGTTTTGAACCCGAAACCGGTCCCAGGATGCTTGTTTCCGGTCCAGGGAAGACATGGCTTGGCAGTTCGGGCTGGACTGTTCCCATGAGGCACAGGGTCAGACTGATTTGCATATGGCCATGTCTGAACTGGGGTGGTGGAGTGAGCTAAAGAATGATGATGGATTAAACCCAGATCAGTTGACTGGGGGTGAGTGTTTGATTTGCTCTAACGCTCCGTCCATCATCCCCTTTGGTATCGCTTTGTTCGCCCTAAGTTGGCAGGGTATGCCCAGACGTGGGTCCCTTGCTCACTTTGCCTCTGGATTCAAGATAGCCTGGCTGATGAGGGTTTTGAACCCGAAACCGGTCCCAGGATGCTTGTTTCCGGTCCAGGGAAGGCATGGCTTGGCAGTTCGGGCTGGACTGTTCCCATGAGGCACAGGGTCAGACTGATTTGCATATGGCCATGTCTGAACTGGGGTGGTGGAGTGAGCTAAAGAATGATGATGGATTAAACCCGATCAGTTGACTGGGGGTGAGTGTTTGATTTGCTCTAACGCTCCGTCTATCATCCCCTTTGGTATCGCTTTGTTCGCCCTAAGTTGGCAGGGTATGCCCAGATGTGGGTCCCTTGCTCACTTTGCCACTGGATTCAAGATAGCCTGGCTGATGAGGGTTTTGAACCCGAAACCGGTCCCCAGGATGCTTGTTTCCGGTCCAGGGAAGACATGGCTTGGCAGTTCGGGCTGGACTGTTCCCATGAGGCACAGGGTCAGACTGATTTGCATATGGCCATGTCTGAACTGGGGTGGTGGAGTGAGCTAAAGAATGATGATGGATTAAACCCAGATCAGTTGACTGGGGGTGAGTGTTTGATTTGCTCTAACGCTCCGTCCATCATCCCCTTTGGTATCGCTTTGTTCGCCCTAAGTTGGCAGGGTATGCCCAGACGTGGGTCCCTTGCTCACTTTGCCACTGGATTCAAGATAGCCTGGCTGATGAAGGTTTTGAACCCGAAACCGGTCCCAGGATGCTTGTTTCCGGTCCAGGGAAGACATGGCTTGGCAGTTCGGGCTGGACTGTTCCCATGAGGCACAGGGTCAGACTGATTTGCATATGGCCATGTCTGAACTGGGGTGGTGGAGTGAGCTAAAGAATGATGATGGATTAAACCCAGATCAGTTGACTGGGGGTGAGTGTTTGATTTGCTCTAACGCTCCGTCCATCATCCCCTTTGGTATCGCTTTGTTCGCCCTAAGTTGGCAGGGTATGCCCAGACGTGGGTCCCTTGCTCACTTTGCCACTGGATTCAAGATAGCCTGGCTGATGAGGGTTTTGAACCCGAAACCGGTCCCAGGATGCTTGTTTCCGGTCCAGGGAAGACATGGCTTGGCAGTTCAGGCTGGACTGTTCCCATGAGGCACAGGGTCAGACTGATTTGCATATGGCCATGTCTGAACTGGGGTGGTGGAGTGAGCTAAAGAATGATGATGGATTAAACCCAGATCAGTTGACTGGGGGTGAGTGTTTGATTTGCTCTAACGCTCCGTCCATCATCCCCTTTGGTATCGCTTTGTTCGCCCTAAGTTGGCAGGGTATGCCCAGACGTGGGTCCCTTGCTCACTTTGCCACTGGATTCAAGATAGCCTGGCTGATGAAGGTTTTGAACCCGAAACCGGTCCCAGGATGCTTGTTTCCGGTCCAGGGAAGACATGGCTTGGCAGTTCGGGCTGGACTGTTCCCATGAGGCACAGGGTCAGACTGATTTGCATATGGCCATGTCTGAACTGGGGTGGTGGAGTGAGCTAAAGAATGATGATGGATTAAACCCAGATCAGTTGACTGGGGGTGAGTGTTTGATTTGCTCTAACGCTCCGTCCATCATCCCCTTTGGTATCGCTTTGTTCGCCCTAAGTTGGCAGGGTATGCCCAGACGTGGGTCCCTTGCTCACTTTGCCACTGGATTCAAGATAGCCTGGCTGATGAGGGTTTTGAACCTGAAACCGGTCCCAGGATGCTTGTTTCCGGTCCAGGGAAGACATGGCTTGGCAGTTCGGGCTGGACTGTTCCCATGAGGCACAGGGTCAGACTGATTTGCATATGGCCATGTCTGAACTGGGGTGGTGGAGTGAGCTAAAGAATGTTGATGGATTAAACCCAGATCAGTTGACTGGGGGTGAGTGTTTGATTTGCTCTAACGCTCCGTCCATTATCCCCTTTGGTATCGCTTTGTTCGCCCTAAGTTGGCAGGGTATGCCCAGACGTGGGTCCCTTGCTCACTTTGCCACTGGATTCAAGATAGCCTGGCTGATGAGGGTTTTGAACCCGAAACCGGTCCCCGGATGCTTGTTTCCGGTCCAGGGAAGACATGGCTTGGCAGTTCGGGCTGGACTGTTCCCATGAGGCACAGGGTCAGACTGATTTGCATGTGGCCATGTCTGAACTGGGGTGGTGGAGTGAGCTAAAGAATGATGATGGATTAAACCCAGATCAGTTGACTGGGGGTGAGTGTTTGATTTGCTCTAACGCTCCGTCCATTATCCCCTATGGTATCGCTTTGTTCGCCCTAAGTTGGCAGGGTATGCCCAGACGTGGGTCCCTTGCTCACTTTGCCACTGGATTCAAGATAGCCTGGCTGATGAGGGTTTTGAACCCGAAACCGGTCCCAGGATGCTTGTTTCCGGTCCAGGGAAGACATGGCTTGGCAGTTCGGGCTGGACTGTTCCCATGAGGCACAGGGTCAGACTGATTTGCATATGGCCATGTCTGAACTGGGGTGGTGGAGTGAGCTAAAGAATGATGATGGATTAAACCCAGATCAGTTGACTGGGGGTGAGTGTTTGATTTGCTCTAACGCTCCGTCCATCATCCCCTTTGGTATCGCTTTGTTCGCCCCTAAGTTGGCAGGGTATGCCCAGACGTGGGTCCCTTGCTCACTTTGCCACTGGATTCAAGATAGCCTGGCTGATGAGGGTTTTGAACCCGAAACCGGTCCCAGGATGCTTGTTTCCGGTCCATGAAAGACATGGCTTGGCAGTTCGGGCTGGACTGTTCCCATGAGGCACAGGGTCAGACTGAATTGCATATGGCCATGTCTGAACTGGGGTGGTGGAGTGAGCTAAAGAATGATGATGGATTAAACCCAGATCAGTTGACTGGGGGTGAGTGTTTGATTTGCTCTAACGCTCCGTCCATCATCCCCTTTGGTATCGCTTTGTTCGCCCTAAGTTGGCAGGGTATGCCCAGACGTGGGTCCCTTGCTCACTTTGCCACTGGATTCAAGATAGCCTGGCTGATGAGGGTTTTGAACCCGAAACCGGTCCTAGGATGCTTGTTTCCGGTCCAGGGAAGACATGGCTTGGCAGTTCGGGCTGGACTGTTCCCATGAGGCACAGGGTCAGACTGATTTGCATATGGCCATGTCTGAACTGGGGTGGTGGAGTGAGCTAAAGAATGATGATGGATTAAACCCAGATCAGTTGACTGGGGGTGAGTGTTTGATTTGCTCTAACGCTCCGTCCATCATCCCCTTTGGTATCGCTTTGTTCGCCCTAAGTTGGCAGGGTATGCCCAGACGTGGGTCCCTTGCTCACTTTGCCACTGGATTCAAGATAGCCTGGCTGATGAGGGTTTTGAACCCGAAACCGGTCCCAGGATGCTTGTTTCCGGTCCAGGGAAGACATGGCTTGGCAGTTCGGGCTGGACTGTTCCCATGAGGCACAGGGTCAGACTGATTTGCATATGGCCATGTCTGAACTGGGGTGGTGGAGTGAGCTAAAGAATGATGATGGATTAAACCCAGATCAGTTGACTGGGGGTGAGTGTTTGATTTGCTCTAACGCTCCGTCCATCATCCCCTTTGGTATCGCTTTGTTCACCCTAAGTTGGTAGGGTATGCCCAGACGTGGGTCCCTTGCTCACTTTGCCACTGGATTCAAGATAGCCTGGCTGATGAGGGTTTTGAACCCGAAACCGGTCCCAGGATGCTTGTTTCCGGTCCAGGGAAGACATGGCTTGGCAGTTCGGGCTGGACTGTTCCCATGAGGCACAGGGTCAGACTGATTTGCATATGGCCATGTCTGAACTGGGGTGGTGGAGTGAGCTAAAGAATGATGATGGATTAAACCCAGATCAGTTGACTGGGGGTGAGTGTTTGATTTGCTCTAACGCTCCGTCCATCATCCCCTTTGGTATCGCTTTGTTCGCCCTAAGTTGGCAGGGTATGCCCAGACGTGGGTCCCTTGCTCACTTTGCCACTGGATTCAAGATAGCCTGGCTGATGAGGGTTTTGAACCCGAAACCGGTCCCAGGATGCTTGTTTCCGGTCCAGGGAAGACATGGCTTGGCAGTTCGGGCTGGACTGTTCCCATGAAGCACAGGGTCAGACTGATTTGCATATGGCCATGTCTGAACTGGGGTGGTGGAGTGAGCTAAAGAATGATGATGGATTAAACCCAGATCAGTTGACTGGGGGTGAGTGTTTGATTTGCTCTAACGCTCCGTCCATCATCCCCTTTGGTATCGCTTTTTTCAACCTAAGTTGGCAGGGTATGCCCAGACGTGGGTCCCTTGCTCACTTTGCCACTGGATTCAAGATAGCCTGGCTGATGAGGGTTTTGAACCCGAAACCGGTCCCAGGATGCTTGTTTCCGGTCCAGGGAAGACATGGCTTGGCAGTTCGGGCTGGACTGTTCCCATGAGGCACAGGGTCAGACTGATTTGCATATGGCCATGTCTGAACTGGGGTGGTGGAGTGAGCTAAAGAATGATGATGGATTAAACCCAGATCAGTTGACTGGGGGTGAGTGTTTGATTTGCTCTAACGCTCCGTCCATCATCCCCTTTGGTATCGCTTTGCACTTGCCAGGTCGACATGGCAGTACCAAACTGCACACAGACACTCCAGTGGCAGGTCTGAGTTACAGGCCCACTAGCAGCATTTGATTCAGAGGCCCTAGGCACACACAGTGCACTGTACTAGGAACTGACTAGTAAATCAAACATCCCAATCATGGAATCACCAATCCATGACAACAATTTACAGAGGGAGCTCTTGCACTTTGGCACTGAACAGCAGTGGAAAAGTGCCCAAAGCATCTAGACCAGCAAAAACGAAGTTTAACACCCAGTAAAAACACAGGAGGCAAAGGCAAAAATAGAGGGGAAACCCACGCCAAGGATGCCAGGTCTAACTATGGTCTTCTGTGGAAACACGGTAATGATTAAATAAATAAACATCCCAAAAAAGTGTCTGTCTTAAAAGCAGTACCATTCACAGCTTTCCAGGCATACTCCTCGGAATGTCATGGGACTCTTTTTTTTGGCATTTCAACAACATGTATGTGTATCTACAGTACAAATCTACTTTGCTGAATGGCAGTGCCCCATTGCAATTGCACATTTTTTTTCCAATGGAAAAATATTTTTTCTATAGGGACCCCCCCCCTACAAATTCTGCTGGCTTTTGTGCTGGAATGAGATATACTGCAGCCTCTAACTCTTGAAAAACGTCAACCATTTCCAGGGCGGACAAGAGTCGGGAGGTACTTTGTGTATGCTCACAAACTGATGTGTGGCTGTTCACAAACTCAGAAGGGTAAGTACTCCTTCTAGAGTAAGTACTCCATCAGAGCTACCCCTCCCCAATCCTCAACCCACCTTCTACTGGCGCACTTCCTCCTATCACTTTCCCTCCCACTTCATTTAACGCCTATGATTCTTCTTGTCTATGGAACAATCCCCCTCTTGCCCCTGTGAATTCACACACATCTTACATCCATTTCACTTCCTGCTCAATTTTGGACCCTACCTCCTTGGAAGACAAACTCGCCAATCTGAGCCAAGACGTGCAACTTGTTAAAGCTGATCTCAAGAACTTCATACTCATCACCTCGAAGCTTGAGAAGCTCTGGAATCCCAACTTGACATCTGGGATTATCAGGACTGCGCATTCAAAATGATATAACCCACATATTAGGGGCAGGCAGACCTTCCCCTGCCTGAAGTCACCGACTAATGAGAATATTGCAATCTGGCATTGTAGTTCCTCAATCTCAACCATTCTAATAGACCCCTGAGGGTTACTAACCATTTATCTGGTGCTGATAATCACTCCCTTTTGTTATCTTACTCCGCTACACTTAAGGACTCGTTATCCTTGCCGGTCACCAACCAGACCATCTCCTCTGACCCGCTCAGAGAACCCAGTTTCAACTTTAGATCCATGAACACGCATACTCTACTACATGCCCATAACTCATCATGAAGCATTGGTAACTAAATCTTATGTCAAGTCCTTGCTTCTTACCTGCAGGTCTGTGGTCAGACACTACCAGCTGACATCACAGGTCTCATTTTAGCACAAAGCCTAGACCTCCTAATCTTAACCGAAACATGGCTCAAAGACACCTCCTAACACATTTTGGGCATCTTAGTTCCCCCCAATTATGACATCATTAGACTAGACAGATCTGGGAGAGTTGTAGGTGGAACAGCATGCATTTGCCAATCTGCGCTGTCCTTGAAACGAGCACAAACTACTCCCATACCAGCATGTGCATAACTAGCATTAAAATATGGAACAATGATGAGATTGTGTGCAAACTCTATACAATCTACCACCCTCCTGGAAATAACCTATCTTTCATTAAAAAACTAATGGAGATCATCTCCGCTAACTCAGACCAACACACCAACCAGATCTTTCTCAGAGATTTTAACATTCACTAGAACGACTCAAGTGAACCCCCAATTAACGCCTTCAATGCTTTTTTTTGGACCTCAACCTTATACAATCTTGTTTTGGTCCAACTCACATCAGAGGTTCTACTCTTGATCTAATCATTGCTAAGGATGATGTTATACAACTTGAATACATGTCCTCATGTGACTGGTCAGATCACCACCTAATCTCCTCTTAACCCAGACAAATTTCAAGAGACTTGAGAAATATTAATGTAACGACCTAGCCTCCTCCCACAAATATGACTGATGATTTGGAATCGTCAAAAAACAACTAGTTGCCAAGCTAACCTCCATTCAGTTGATAATTGGTCATTGCCAAGTGATGATGAATTCTCTGCTTCTTTCATGGATAAGACAAAGAGGACTGAATCAGAATTGCATCTAGCCTTCCAACACCTACTTTTCCTGGACCAGCCCAGTTTCTTCCTAGTCACAGACATACTGCAAGTCCCTCACATTGCCCATTGAGTTAAAAATAATGCTACTTGGAGTACCTTTAAATTTTTGGATGAAGCTTATATGCTTAAAGCAATAACATCAATACAGCCATTTCAATGCCCATCTGCCTCCCAAACTCATTAAAGAGATTAGGTCTTCCATACTACCACTGTGGTCCAAGATTATCAATGCTTCCCTTTCATAAGACATGATTCCTGATTGCCAGGTCTCACCAATCCCCAAAAAACCTAATGCAGACTTGTCTGACCTCAACAATTTCTGTCCAATCACTAACATCCCGACTCTAGTTACTCGATAAATGTGTGCAGCTACAACTCAGCAATGACATTGAACAATATTAGCTTGTTGAAACAAAGGTTGGCAGCCAGGGGACCTGCAGCCTCACCACCTGAAGTAAAGACCAATTATTAAGTCAAGATGCCAACCCCAAATGACCAGCTACCATTTGGCCATGCATTAGAAACTTCAAAACATAGATTGAGAGGCAAGAAAAACCAAAATGTAGTAGAAAACAATTTGGAGACAGGACTAGAGCAAACAAGTTGAGTCAGTAACTGCTTGTAGTTTTCTCTTTCTTTCTTCCATTTCTTTTCAATAAGCGCAGCTAACACATTTCACCTAAACATGAGTTTGATGTTTGGGACAGTAAAACAGCAACGGACTGAGGAGGATGCTGAGATAGATTATGACAATGTGGCTCAGACAAGGATTAGAACCCTTTTTCGCATGATTGTGCCCTGAGGAAGTCTATGTTTAGGCAAAATCTCCCAATAAGATCACAGGAGTGCTCCTCTTGCTCCTCTTGCAGGCCTCCCTAAAGCAAGACTGGCATTACTAAGGGCTACACTGAACTCAGCAGCTAGGCTCATCACAGGATCTAGAAAATGTGACCACATCACACCAGACTTAAAAAAAACTGAAATGGCTCCTGTTTGAAGCAAGGATTCAGCCTGTATGACTCATAAGGCCCACCACCACTACACCCCAGTCTACCTTGCCAAAAAACTCTATCTGGTGGTAGCCGCTCCTCAAGAAACTCCAATTATCTAGTTCTGAAACCTCAGAAGTTCAACAAAAAAAGAACCTACAACCGCTCTTTCTCTGGTCTAGCTCCAAGAATATGGAACGATCTTCCTCCAGAAATCAGGACAACCTCCTCGATGAGCTCCTTTAAAAAAGAAGTAAATATACTCCTTTTGAATAGATTCCTCCAAAAGCTCACCTGAAGTCACCTCTGCCTCTTGTCTCTATCAGGTCATTTGTTAACACTTTACTTGTATTGTTGCTTGCTTCTTCCTTTGTGCTTTTTCTCTACATGTATGATTGTACTGCTATCTGTACAGCGCTCTGATACCCTCAATGGGTCATGTTCGTGCTATATAAAACTCTGCAAATAAATAAATCATCTCATATGCCGACGACACCAAGCTCATTCTCTTGCTGTCAGAAGACCCCTCCACCAGCAGAACCTACTTCCACAGATGCATGATGAACATCGCCGACTGGATGAAAGACAACTGTGTGAAGCTCAACTCGGGCAAGACAGGAGCCTTCATCTGTGGAAACAACACCTCACCTTGGAACGTCACTTTATTGCCTGCTGATCTCAGTCCTTTGCCCACCCCAACAGACCATGCCCGCAACCTCAGCCTCATCTTGGACAGCAAGTTATCTATGCAGAAACAGGTAAATGCTGTCTCATTCACCTGCTTCCACACCATATGCATGCTCCATAAGATCTTCAGATGGCTCCCAATTGACACCAGAAGGATCATCACTCAAGCCCTTGTCACCAGCAGGCTGGACTACGGTGACACTCTTTATGTAGGAATCAGTGCATGTCTCCTGAAGAGACTACAGACAATACAAAAGACTCATCATTGGCCTCACCAGATGGACTCACATCACCCCTCACCTCAAGAAGCTACACTGATTTCCGATCCAGAAGAGATGTCAGTTCAAGATGCTGACCCACGCATGCAAAGCCCTGCACAATGAAGCACCAGCATACATTAACAAACGCATGACCTTCCACCAACCGGCCAGATACCTGCGATCCACCTCCCTTTTGCTTGCAGACGGCCCCCCCAGATCCTCCGAACCAACAGCAGAGAACACATCTTTCACCTGGTGGCCAAAGCCTGGAACGACCTTCCCCTGCACCTCAAGAATTCTGTATCGCTCCTGGAATTCAGAAAAAGACTCAAGAGATGGCTGTTCAAATTAACCGAGCACCATCAAGCAGCTAGAAACTCCAGTGCCTTGAGACCCTCATGGGTGATTTGCCACGCTTTATAAATCCTGATTTATTGATTGATTGATAAAGCGAATCACACATCACTTATGCGGGCCTTACTCGGTTATATTAATTTGCACTTGTGGAGCACAATTACGTTGAATAAGTTGATTTATGATTGCTGAGTATCGTTTTGTGATTACCTAGCAATTAAAAAGACGGCTGTCTGTAGTTCAACAAATATGTTTCCGACCAAAAGGGCTTTGTGAATAGGGTCCAGAATCTTTAGCTATGGTAAATTGTCAGTTCTAGAGGTTTCTGGGTTAGGATGTTGTGGATCTTTGAAACAGGGACCTAGTCCTGTGCTTTAGGCACTTACGATCATGTATAGATTCTTATGAACTCCATTTAGTTTCTCTTTCACATGCCCAGAGATGTTTTAAGGCATGGGCAAAGTGGGCTCTGGCCCAGGACCCCAGACTTTCAGGGGGCCCCGCTGATAGATCCAGCTCTATTTTCCACACAATTGTGCTCTGATGACCTTGAATGATTCTTAAACATAGATTGTTTAAAAAACCATTTGCCTTTAATTTATTGTTAGTATGACTGATGTGTGGGAGTCTATTGCAGACACGTTGCATAGAAATGTTCGTTTTTTAGCACAATGCAACATCCATAAAAAAGTTCCTTTTAGGTGAAAACAGGACCTTTCATATGAGTATTGGCAGTTTGTCAGAGAGATTATTTTCAGTAATGTTAGTGAGCTGCTGCTATATCACAATATTGAAAACACATCACAATCCCTGACTAATAGCTAGAAACACATTTAGAATTTGGACCAGGCCTGTGCAGTGCTGGTCTCCTGGGCAAAGAGGGCATCAAAAAGCTGAAGCTGGATCATAAACTCAAAGCTGTTCTGAACAGGGGCCCCCAAAATCGTTGGACCCAGGGCCCCCAAAATCCTTAAGATGTCTTTGCATGTGCGTGTGGTAGGTCGCCTATATAGCTTGTTCATAAAGCCTCCACTATGCTGGGTTTGGCAGATGGAACCGTTTCTAATCTTGAACGTGTGGCCCAATAATAGTAAGAATGACTCACTACTAGAATTAAATAACTACCTATAGAATCCAACGCCAATTGTTCCACTAGGTTATGTGTAACCTTAATTATGGTCTAGAAATTTCTGTATTGCACTGCAGTCATAAACTTACTGGCTCTACATACAACGCACACAGCTCCACTAGTATATCACCAATGGAAGGCATGTAGCAGGAATTAAATAACGTGGAAGTTAAAATCTTAGATGTCAATGAGCCTAGCTGCAAATTGTCGATTATTTGCTATTTATTGACCAGCCTGGTTGAATTGTTTTGAGGTTCATATTAGCATAAACATTTGATCCTTGGCACTGAGGTCTAGTTACTGTCCGCTCAACCGTGCACAATTGCATGCGTTGACAAAATGGCTCTAGTAACAAATCTCCTCTATTCAGCACTTTTGTGGATTTTGAAGCTGCTTATGATGCGGTCAATAGGCGCCTATTGTGGAACAAACTTCACCATGTGCAGGGCTCTGCATCCTTTTGCCTAAGTTTGCACTATATAAATACTATACAGATACAAATAGAATGCCCTCGGGATAAACAGTCTTCCTTACTGGGTGTATTACAAACATTATATATACTATTACCTGAGAGATAATGTGGCCAAGATGATATATAGAGTCAACTCCCAAGATTGATGACAGTGAAGGTGCCTATTGGTTCATCAGTATTTGCTATTTTCTTAGAGCATTTACGTCAAAACCGACTTGCAAGCTGTCAAGCTATGGAACGCGCTCCCCGCACAGCTCAAACTACAATCAAACAGGACTATTTTTAGGAAGCAAATAAAGACCTGGCTCTTTTTCCAAACCGGCAGTTTAATCAGTGTGCCCAGCATTCTTTCACTCAGCGCCAAGACGCCTCGGCATTCGTGCGCTTAATAAATAAGTCAGTCAGTCAGTCAGGAAACAACCATTTGCCAAGCTGGGAACTTCACTTCTGTCAGAATTATATTACACAGATGACACTGCGCTAATGTCCCAGGGTATAATTGTGATGCAACAAAACCATGATGCTCTCTCATTATATTGCAAGGACAGCTGTATGAGAAATATTACTGACAAAAAACAAATAGATAGATGGAGTTTGCCCTCCCAAATAATTCTAAATATGAAAAAATATAGGTACATCAACTACAACTAATTAATTTGCTTTATTTATTTGTATAAAATATGCAGTGAGCACCGAGGTCATCATGGTGCTAGAGCAGTTAAGAATAATTGACCAAAGAATCTGGATCAGAAGTCAGTTTGGTGCCAAGCAGAACCCTGAGATTGAACGCTATAAACAGGAAGAATACCTAGAGGGGAAGGCGATGAATAGTTGGTGCAGCACAAGAGATCCCCACCAATAGGTGGTTTCTTTATTTTGTTGCCATTTATTTTATGGATATGCACAATGAAATCAAAATGACCACCATCTCAGTCTGCTATTTGAAAACACGCGGAACTTCTAAACTATCCATCATTGCAAAAAAACAGATGAGTGCCAGTAACTCTTTTAACTGTTTTAACAAACTATAAATGTTTAAAATTGACTTTGCTAATGGCCCAAATGCCCACAACTTAATTGGGTATTGCCCTTACCTTTTAAGATCCTTATCTTCCCTTTTCTGCTGGTTTGTGCATTGCCTGGATTACTTACCAGTGTGCCCATTTGCACTATGAGTCACCTCCTTCACGAGCTGTCTTTTATTTCTACTAATGACCCACGAAGATCCTGATATAAACCACAATCCACCCAAACCCTCTTCCTGTTGTTAACTATCTCTTGTACTAAAAAGGATGGCAAATGATGTACGGTAAGAAGCTAGGGTCATAAGTACTGGAATAAGTAAGGAGGATTTGGAGTAATGAAGATTACCAGTAAGTAACCCATTCCTCTTTGAGTATTACACAAGAGTGGGAAGACTTCATCAGCTTGTAGAAGAAGTACAGTAGCCAAATAAACTATTAAACATCTGGTCCAGAAAGCAAAAAAAAAAGGTTATTTTAGGCCTGGGTGAAAGTTTATTTACGCAGGAGTAAGCAGAGTAATCTCGGGAATTTTGCATTTTTCTTGTGACACAAAATTAAGTAAAATTATGTGATATCACCTGCTCAAGTACTTTAGAGTAATTTGGGGCAAAATTGCCTACTGCAAGAGCACAGGAACAGAGCAAAATGCATACTCATGTCCATTTTTGCCACAAGGGTGCCTTTTGCACTAAAACAGATAGCACAAAATGCAGGGCTATGCTACTCTGTCAAATCTCAACAACTTTTTCTACAATTTCACATATTTATGCTACAGCAAATTACATGAATTGCACCCACCTCTAGTTTATTTATATGAATTCTCTTTTTTTTCTGCCCACAAGTGTGAAGCAAAACAATTCCACTAAATAATCACAAAGAAATACGTTACTACTTAGATTGACGTCAATATCTTTATCAGTTCTGACCCAAAAGCTAACTCAGAATCCTGAGCCACATGCAAGCTATAATGTGAGATAAAATTTGAAGGGGAAGCCCAAGTGGTGGCTCTGCAGATGTCCAAGATAGAACCCCTCTGCCTATTTTGCCCACACGGCCTCATTTCCCTGATGTAATGAGCCTTAACTGTGCCTGGGAGATCCATAATCCTTATAAACCAAAGAGATTATAAATGTAATCCATATCCCTAAGGTGAGAGTAAATGCCTTCTCTCTTCTCTTGGAATGGACAAAATTAATAAACAGACTATCTGACTTCCTTCAGCAATCTTTCTAGACAGATCTTTACAGCCTTCACAACATCCAGAAGATCGATCAAAGCACCTGAGTCAGAGGGATTTGCATGTAAATAAGGAGGCATAACCTCCTGAGCTCTGTGGAAGGCTGAATTTATCTGAAGGAGAAACTTAGGGCCTAAAGACATTTCAATGTGATCCTCAAAATCTTTAGCTAAGGATGTCAGTACACAAGTGCACCCATTTATCCCAGATGTCTTGCAATTGTTATAGCCGACCAGGCAAATCCTTTAGGGTCAGGAATTTCAGAGAGGCCCTCTCCAAAGATTAAAAAGGAAAGCAGAAAATACTAAGACCAGAGGTAAATCACAGGAAGGGAATGTATTCTTTATTCTTGGCCTTACAAGATCAAAACCCTTAAATGTTTTGAAGTAGACGTTCTACAGATGAGAAATCTTCCAAGGATAATCTGAAAGCACTAATAGCTTACCATTGTAGTTTAAGTGTAGACAAGGACAGATTCATGCCAAATCCATCTTTTAGAAACTGAAGAATGTCTGTCCAGTTCACCTGGGATGGAATGAGATGAGACTTCAAGTGGTTGATTAGGAACCCAAAGCTTTTGAGTGTCTGAACAACCAAAGTGGTGTTCCATCTGTATTCGATAAGTATAATGAAAAAGAATATCACCCATGTAAGTGTTCCAATTGACTGTGAAGGAATTCTGTTTGGTGCTGTTATTTCCACATGAGGACTGATGGGAGGAAGAGTTTGAATGAAAACCATTAGGCTAAAAATGGTATATGTTGTGGTAGAAATCACTTCTTCTTTTCTTGTAGTGATCTGACTTTCTTCTGGCTCCCTCCTAGGACCTTGGCTTGCGCAAGCATTTCACCAAAAAGTTTACTCCCAGAGAAAGACATTCACAACAGGCAGTTCTTCTGAGCAGCACCTACCTCCAACCATCTTAGATGTCCATGTTCTCTTGCAACCACTGTACCTGCTTAAGCCATTGAAAAAGTGTTTAAGTTATAAAACTCGATATGCAACAAGAATTATTCTCAGATTTCCATATGCCCTAATATCTGAAAAACTCCTCTTCTTCCTGAATGCTAGAAGAACTAGATTGAAAGTCATTAACCAAGGACTGGGAGGCGTAAACAGCATATATTTTGGATGTCATTTCCAGACTAAGACAAGAATGGTCTCTTTTCAGAGTACTCTCAACCTTTTTATCAACAGGGTCTGACATTACAATATTCTCAGTTAGAATAGATGGAGTACCGACAGGTTCACCAAAACAGGATCAGCAACTAATGATTGTGGAAACTCAGTCTCTCCGTTTGCTACCAGATACAGACTGCCCATGAATCTAGGAACCCGATGAGAAATAGGAGGAATGCAAGGAGACAGAAAAATAAGATCCTTCTGAAGAAGGTGGACAATAGCGAGAAGGAGAATCCTTGCTGCATTGACGTTTATAATCCTCAGATATGAATCTGACCATCTTCTACAGATATTTTTCTGAAACTGGAGGAGAGTGAGATCTCTGACAATGATTTCTCGCTCTGTATAGATATTTTTCCCCAGGGAAAGAGGAATAATGCTTCTTCTGCAGGTTTTTCCCCATGCTTCATATGTGAAGGATGCCACATACAGTTAAGCAAACTTTGCAGAAGGAAGGAAATAAACCACCCTCAGGTTCTTAAACAATAATAGACTAAAAAGATGCCACAAAATGAAAAGGAAAATGTATGTCAAAATTCTTATTTAATATTCTTTAAAAGAGAAAAATGTTTAACTTTATAAAATTGCAGAAAAACATAGTATAATACCTATATCTTCCTCAGCATATATGCAAAAACTGTAGGAAAAAACACAAAGAAAAGAATAAAGTATGTCAGGCAATGTGGACCTTTTGCACCACCAAAGGCCTCTGTTATTCCCTTACACTGCCAGAGAGAGGTGAAGTGTCAGCCGGCAACATCTATCTCACTAACTCTAATGCATAGGTCGAACACACCACAAGTTAGCAGCTGGGAATACTGTTAAGAGGAAGACTTGCGCTTTTTTGACCTATGCCTAAAAAGAAAATGCCAGAATACAGACTACGGGCTATATTTAAGAAATGGGTGGGGCAGGGTTGCGCAACAATTGATTTTGCTGCACTGCCCTGCATCACAGGGAAAGGGCTGTAGTGTGCCATATTTATCGAATACAGCGCATTCCTATCCTTTCCCCCTGCGCTTCCACAGTTTTGGGAGCCTAGCACCAAAGCAGGAACCCTTGCACCATGGTGCAAGGGTGCCTGTTTTGTGGGGAGGATTGTTTTTGAGAGGAAGGGGCAGGTTCATGGTCAATTACAATCCTTAGTGGCTGTTTCCTTTTTCTATGTGTGCTGCAGAATGCAGCACACATAAAAATATGAAAAAATGAGAAATAAAGATATTTCTCCTTATTGCGCCTCTCCTGGGGAGGGGAATCTTTTTGGCACATTCCCAGGTTCACAAGTCCTTGTAAATCTGGAAATGCTTCAAAAACTATGAAAGTTGCGTGGGAACACCCACCACAATGCCCATGGAGCACCTCCCTTGCGCTGAGTAAGACAATGCATCGATTTACAGTGCATTGCCTTACTTCAGATTTTTTAAGCCATTCAAAGCCAAGCAAAGTGGCTTTTCATGGCTTCATAAATCTGACTTATTATTTTGCATCATGCATGAATCATGTTGCATGGTGCGAGCATGACACAAACCCCGCATAAATATGCCCCTAATTTCTCTGCGGACTTCTATGCACTGCGGGTGAAGAGAAACAGAAGATATCTGGGGTTTCCTTCCATCATGAAAAGGGAAATAAAAAAATAAATAAACTCACCAACCGATAAAATATCAGAGGTGGCATTGAATGCAGAGAATGGCCCTGCAGACATGCTATAATCCAAAATTACGGAAAGTGTCTTAGCAATCTTCCCGCAGGTCTTAAGGATGAAAAAGGGCACAAAAGAGAAGCAAGAATAGGATTTGGATGGGATGTGATCTTCCTAGGTCATTGGTAGAAAAAAAGACTGCTGTTAAAGTGGTGACTAATAGTAGAAATGGCACATTTACTCAAAAAGTAAGGAATGTAATGAGGTCGGAGAAGAGAAAGTAATGTCCTTTTACAGCACTGGGAAGTTGCACTTATCTCTTTATCCAACAGGTGATGGTTCTAGTGCTTTTAAGGTCTGTGCTTTTATGAGGATTTTCCTGATGTTAAACTTGAAAATAAACTTTTTCTCATGTTATAATCCACTTAAATGCTACCAACTAGGTCTATGAGCCCTGATTACGAGTTTGGCGGAAATTGTCCCGTCGTCGGATTTCCCACCCCCCTATTAGGCGGTCCGCCCACTCTATTACAAAGCATGCGGGTGCATAGGCAAAAGACCTTTGCGGTCCCGCCATCGCCGCCAGGAAATCGTGACCACATTGACGGGATAGGGCAAAGCGGTTATCAGACGGAGGGCTGCCTGTTTCCCCACCAGCCCAATCACGATGTGCTTCCAGCAGACGTTACTGTGGAGGCCAACCCTCCACAAATGAGTTGGCGGAATGGAAGGGATATAAGGAACAAACTCACCTTTACTCCCCTTCACACTTTCTGTACCGCCATGGAGCCGATCCTGCAAGTCCTGCCACTGTTGCTGCTTGATGACGACAAAAACCAACCCCTTTGTGGACACAACCAACGGTATGCCCCCCGCTTACCCATTTCCATTGACATGTCAGTTAACAGATGCGCAGGACCTGTGGCTTTAAAAATATTTTCGACAACCAGTAGCATAACCAAGTGCAATGCATATGTGGGTAAAGTTGAAGTGCAAGATATTAAAATGAACACACTTGAAACAGCACTCGATTCACATGTAGAAAGTTAGTGGAAGCTACTCTAAAAAAGGGGACACATTCAAAAAAGAGGATCAGAAAATGTATGACAAATTATCACCCTCCAGGTGTAGATAATGATGTGTATACTGTGGGATTAGTGTGTCTGTGGAGGGTGTTGCAGTGGATGTGCTGGGTGTGGGTGTTGTGCATGTTGATGTGTTGGGATTGTGGGTGTGGTGGTGTGTGTGATAGGTGTGGATGTGATGATGCAGGTGTGGTATGTGCATGATTGTGTGATGTTGTCTGTGCTGTTTGTGGATGTGATGGGGTGGGGTGTGTGCATGAGTGTGTGGTGTTGTCTGTGCTGTTTGTGGATGTGATAGGGTGGGGGGTGTATTTGTGGGTGTGGTGTCGTCTGTGTGTGTATGTGATGGGATGGGGTATGTATATGTGGGTGTGGTGTCATCTGTGCTGTGTGTGAATGTGATGGGGTGGGGTGGGAGGGTGTATGTGGGTGTGGTGCCATCTGTGCTGTCTGTGGATGTGATGGGGTGGGGGTGGGTATGTGGATGTTGTGTTGTCTGTGCTGAGTGTGGATGTGATGTGGGTTGGCCACTGTGGGTGAGGTGGTATGTGTGGTGTCTGTCTGTTCGGATGTGCGTAAGTTTTCTTGTGTGGTTTGTGTTTATGTGTAGGTATGCTGCTTGGGTCCGTATGAGTGTGTGCGTGCAAATGTGTGTGTGTTGTTGGGGTGGGTTTGGGAATAGGGTATCAGGATGGGGAAGGGGCGGGGTGAGGGCAACATGGTTGGGCGAGATGGGAGGCTGTAGTGAGGGAGGAGGCCACAGCCCTTATATATCTCTGTAGGACAGACATTTAACTTTGAATGCCTTCCAGATAGGCCACCATCTGTCGCAGTGTGCTGCCTTGACCCTGTATGGCATTCAGTACTGCAGTCTGACCTACAGAGATGGTTCTCAGGAGGTCAATAGCCTCCTCACTCAGCGCAGTGGGGATGACAGGGGGTGAGGTGCCTGGAGCGAAGGAGATGGCACCCCTCTTTGGGGTGAAGATCAGGGCCGGACTGGCTACCGGGCTTTTCTTAATAAACAATGCAAAACAAATGTTTTAAAAAGTACGCTTTAAAGCTATTTGTTTTGTATTGTTCATTTAGAAGCGCCAGCAGCTCCCCAGAAACAAAATCAGCCCCCTCAGCAGTGAACCTGGACCCCACCCTGCCACCCCAGCAAAAAACGCCCAATAGCCAGTCCGGCCCTGGTGAAGGTCTGGCCAGTTGTGTGTGGAGCAACAGGGAGGGTGGAGATGGTAGGGGGTGGCAGACAAGGATGATGTTTTCACAGTCCCTGTGGGGTCCTACACCACTACGGAGTGTCCACTGGCGGATGACTCAGATGATGATGGTGCGCTTCCCTCCTCCGTCGCACTCCCCTCACCCTCTGGGCCACTGTGTTCCTCGGTCTCTGTTGTCTCAGGATCAGCCAGGCTATGAGGGGTGTTACCCCGAAACCATTCCCAAGATGCTTCTTTCTGGTCCAGGAAAGACCTGGCTTGGCAGTTCGGGCTGGACTGTTCCCATGAGGAACAGGGTCAAGACTGATTTGCATATGGCTGGGTCTGAACTGGGGTGGCAAAGTGAGCAAAAGAACGATGATGGATTTAACCCAGATCTAATAGTGATCAGGGGTGAGTGGCTCCAAAGTTTCAGCGCTCTGTCCATCATCTTATTGTGTTTGCTTTGTACGCTTTAAGTTGGCAGGGTATGCCCAGATGTTGGTCCCTTGCTCACTTTGCCACTAGATTCAAGATAGCCTCACTGATATGGAGTATTACCTTTAAACCGGTTCCAGGATGCTTGTTTCGGGTCCAGAGAAGACCTGGAATGGCAGTTCGGGCTGGATTGTTCCCATGAGGAAAAGGGTCAAGATTGATTTGCATATGGCTTGGTCTGAACTGGGGTAGCGAAGTAAGCAAAAGAACGATGATGGATTTAACCCCGATCTAATATTGACTGGGGGTGAGTGTCTGAAAAATTTGAGCGCTCCATACATCACCTTTTTTTCTTTGCTTTGTTCGACCTAAGTTGGCAGGGTATGCCCAGACACGGGTTCCTTGCTCACATTGCCACTGGATTCAAGGTAGCCTAGCTGATGTGGGGTGTTACCCCGAAACTGGTCCCAGGATGCTTGTTTCCGGTCCAGGGAAGACCTGGTTTGGCAGCTCGGGCTGGACTGTTCCAATGAGGAACAGGGTCAAGACTGATTTGCATATGGCTGGGTCTGAACTGGGCGGTGAAGTGAGCAAAAGAACGATGATGGATTTAACCCAGATCAAATAGAGACTGGGGGTGAGTGTCTGAAAAGTTTCAGCGATCCGTTCATCATCTTATTATGTTTGCTTTGTTTGCTCTAAATTGGCAGGGCATGCCCAGACGTGGGTCCCTTGCTCACATTGCCACTGGATTCAAGCTAGCTTGGCTGATGAGGGGTATTACCTCGAAACCGGTTCCAGGATGCTTGTTTCGGGTCCAGAGAAGACCTGGCTTGGCGGTTCGGGCTGGACTGTTCCCATGAGGAACAGGGTCAAGAGTGATTTGCATGTGGCTGGGTCTGAACTGTGGTGGCGAAGTGAGCAAAAGAAAGATGATGGATTTAACCCAGATCTAATAGTGACTGTGGGTGAGCGTCTGAAAAGTTTCAGCACTCTGTCCATCATCTTATTGTGTTTGCTTCGTTTCACAAAGAAGTCAATTTTTAGTTAACACCTCCTCATATGTCCACTCTCAAAATAGTCCAATGAAAGCTGTACTGAAGTTGCTTTGCTATGTATCACATTTAGCATGGATAACTGGCCTGGAGACATTCGGGAACAACGTTCTGGGAGATTTGTCAAAATATTCCTAAAGTATAGGTGAAAACATAGCACTAGAAACCTTCCCAATCCACCTCAGTACTGATCAAAACCACCATTCTTACTTAGCATTCCTAAAAGTCAATACATCATTGAAGGTTGTTGTGACTTTAGTCCCGATGGAATGGCACATCACAGTGCCTTTCTTTCCTCTAACACCAAATGCCATTTAATACTGAGTGGTAACACTCATATATGATTCCAAAATGTCTACATGTCACTCCTTGATGCATGTCAAAAGTCAGGTAATGATTCAGAAAATTTCAAGATGTCTAGTTCACATTAGTGAATACTCCCACATAAATAAGATGGAACTTTCAATATTTACAAATCACTGTAAGTCTACCAGTCATGTCCTTCATTGCTTCATCATTTGGACATGACCAAGGACATTGCGTAATGCTTTTGGATATGTATTATACACTCACCAATGTGTACACAGTCTTGTCTGTGTTTTCACATTAAGGGGCCGATTCCGATTCAGGCCGGAAATCACTCCGACCGAGCCGGACCCGGAGAGATTTCCGACCGAATCGGACCCTAGCAGCCCGACCGAACTAGTACGATGCGTACGCATGCAATCGGACTCGATTCGGTCGGACTCCCATTGAAGTCAATGGGAGCCAGTCGTACAACGCGTACGCGGGCTCCCACTGACTCAATGGGTGCGAGGCGAACAAGGGCGCCCCCCCACAGCGGGTACGCGTTGATGCGACTCACGCCGTACATGCACAGGTAGGGGGGACCCATGGGTCCCCCCCTGTGTGCGACTCGCGTGGCTACGCATACAGGGGGGTCCGACACGGACCCCCAAAGTCCGGCTCCGACTGCCCTTTTGAGCCGGACGGCGCGAGTCGGTCGGACTGCTCGAGGCACGCATCGTACTTGCCCAGCCGGGGAACATCTCCATTGCACGGTGCGAGTCGTGTCCTTGCGAGTCGGTCGGAGCGGTTCGGACCCGCGAACGAGTCGGTCGGCGATTTCCCGTGCGCTCGCATCGTACTCGCTCGCCCGGACGCACGTTCGAATCGGTCGGGAAAGAGGGCTCCGAATCGGATCCGGTTAAGCCGAATCCGATTCGGTGCCCTACAGGCCGAGATCGGAATCGGCCTCTAAGTGTATACCTGATACATTTATTTGTCAAAATGCATACTGCCCTACACACATTTATTTGTGAAGGAGTCAGACATCAACTTATACTGTCTATCAATCAGGTATGAAACAGCATTTCAAATGAAACAACAATAGGCAAATGTTTACATACCAACACGTAGGCCTGAATAATGATGGCACCAATAATGTATGCACATTAATGTTTGTGTAGAATCCTGACTTCCCAATGTGAAGTGTTGTCCAGTCACTGCATCAAATGTGCAATGTATGCTATGTAATAGGGCTACTATTACTTGAGACACAGTAGTGAAGAAGCATCAACTGGACACAATAAAGACCAGTGACCTGTTTGGTACAACTGTCACCCATAACATAAAACTACATGAGGTGATTTAGGACTTCAGTCAGCCATGTGGCTGCTCAAGACAGTACATTGGTAGTGGACTGGACTCTGCTGTGTACCTGGTCAAAAAGACAATAGGAAAAGCACATCATCAAGCACCTTCTACAGACCTACACATTCAAGAACTCTTCTAGTGCTTTGGACATGGGCCACCCTCAATGTTGATGGGGAAATGCCTGCCTGTAACAGAAAAGAGGTTCATGTAACATGTTAAATTCACCCCCTTGTTGCTGCTGGTGGACTCTCAACTGCCCATCAAGCTCAGGATAGGCTGTAGCAAGTTTGCGGGCCATTTGGGGGGTCAGGGTGCGACCCCTGTTATCTTCCGGGTCCAGCACCTTAGGTCCTTCCATCTTTTCTGGCACTGTACGCTGCGCCGCCTGTAGACCCCCAGGGTCCGCACCTTCCTGGTGATGGCCTTCCATACATCCCACTTCTGATGGGCTTTGACTTGTATGGATACAAGAGAGGCAAGAAACACATTGATACTGTCACTTTTTGTATATCTGTAGTAATGTCACACAAATCAACTACATCTAGTACAAGCATAACTCATACCATACAACATGTGAAGCATTCAGATGCTGAGCACTACAAATTCATCACTACACACTTTTGTTGTAAGCTGCTGACTATCCTCATCCCTTGTCATGTACTAAACTCACTAAGCCAGCCCAGTAACATCATCTAGCCCAGGGTCCTCCTACATTTTCTGTGATGTGAGCTACAATGAAACAGGATAAAACATTGTGACCTACTGAAGCCTAAACAAACGTGCATTGTAACCAGACACCTTCATGGCCAGCCTCGTGCAATTGATGCCTATGGTCCATAGACCCAGGTACCATAGTATAGACTACATCCTATGACTAAGGGCAGTATGAAAGGTCTGCTATGTGTGTCAGTGAGAGCTTGCTCTCTAGGGTTGTGAGGACAAGTGCATGCATTAATCGTATATCATTCTATGGCTGTGAGTCTGTGTGGTATGTACTAGCAGCACAGGACACACCTTTTGCCATATGTGGCACTGTTACAGGGATGACATTAACATACCATTGCATGTCCTTTTGGATTGGGGGAATATAAAGCTGCAGAGGAATCTCCTATTCAACACCTCATACAGTGCAAGCATGACTTATAGAACAGTGAAAACTGGCCTGTGGGAGTAAGGGGCCTGTTTTTAGGAAAGCACACACTATGAAAATGTAGGTAAATTGAATGAAGTGTTAGGTCAAGAGGTTATCTGACTCACCATTCCAAATGTACTCCATGTGAAAGCAATCAGGTGCAGTATTGTTGGTCACAACTCAATTTTTGATTATCCAAGGATCTATAGTTTAATAGGGATGTAACTCGGTGCATCAGTTGAATTGCCACAGAGACTCAGCCCCAGCCTGGCCCATGGTTCTGACTGGGCACACTTCATTATCAGGCCTTGCTATTTGCAGGCTGAGTATAATGATGACACATGAACAGCACCATTCCACCAGTTAGAATTTAGAATGTTCAGCTTGTGCCCATCCCAGAGGTTACCTCAAAGCTGTGTGCCACTCTGAAGGGGTCTGTGAGCTACTGATAGCTCCCAGACAACTGTTTGAAGAGCCATGATCTAGTCTGAGTGAAAAGTGGGTCTATACTAACCCTGGGCGTAGTTTGCGTAGTAGCACTTCACGTAGCTACGTGAAGTACATTTCGAACTACACGTAGCTATCAAATTGCGTAGCGCGTAGCTGTGTGCTTGACTGCACTGTACTGTACAATAATTGCCAAAGGCATCTTGCACAGTGTAAGTTAAGATAAGATAAATATCTCTGTCTTTATATGCTAAAATGCATATAGCATTTCACAAAAGTGAAATCGATAAATTAACAAGCAGTGAGAGAGGTGATAATTTTGGTATCCTCCCTAACCTAGGGAGAGAACCAAGCAGATGCCTTGAAAACAAAAAGCAAATCTTTTGAACGATTCAGTGGTGGTCCCATCCTCTTAGGACCACCCTAAGCACAGTTATTGGCAAAATACAATCCCAACCAAAGGCCCTGCAAAGCATTATGGGACGAGATTAGCAGTGGCAGTGAATATTATAGTATCCAATATCAAAATAATTCTACAAAGAGCTGCAGTTCCACTAGTCGTTACTAGATGTCTCACGAGTCAAATGCAAAAACTTCATGAAAGGGTTTCAATGCTTTTGCATTTGACTCGTGAGGGACATCTAGTAACGACTAGTGGAACTGCAGCTTGATGTATTAATAATTTCAATGCTTTTGCATTTGACTCGTGAGGGACATCTAGTAACGACTAGTTGAACTGCAGCTCTTTGTAGAATTATTTTGATATTGGCCACTATAATATTCACTGCCCACTGCTAATCTCGTCCCATAATGCTTTGCAGGGCCTTTGGTTGGGATTGTATTTTTGCCCATAACTGTGGCTTGGGGTGGTCCTAGGAGGAAGGGACCACCACTGAATCGTTCACATGATATGCTTTTTGTGTTCAAGGCATCTGCTTGGTCCTCCCCCTAGGTTAGGGGGGAACCCAAAATCATCACCTCTCTCATTGCTTGATATTTTCGTTGTCAAAGTTCACTTTTGTGAATTTGTTATATGCTTTTTAGCATAGAAAATTGCTTTAACAAAGCATTTGTATGTGTTTAATATACTGCTGCTATGCTACGTTGATTAGCAGAGTTTTTTTCTCTGCTACGTGCAATTTGCGTAGTGCATAGTAACACAAACTTTGCATGCTCCGTGAGCGTAGCAAAGTATTATGCCCAGGGTTAGTCTATACACATAGCTAACATAATCCTCATTAGCATTTGTCAGGGTACATACACAGCTCATGCTGTAAAGGGTATAGATTTGTATTCACCTATAGCATTATGTGAGTTGTGTAAATATCACAGGTACCATGAAATGTATACATGCATAGATGACTACATACAAGCCAATTATAAACTAGGGCTTTACACACACTACACATCCCAATGGTGATGTTAATTAGACAATGTATAGTGCTCAACAATCCTTAACATAAATGTCCTCTGTAAGGACCACATAATGTGACATTGATTAGTACACTTCACTCTGGAACTCAGAGGCACATTGCAGCCTGCGGAAATGGACATGAGGCAGTTAGTCTGATAATCATATGTATGCAAGAAATGTACCCGTACCTCTGGTGAGCCATAGAGTTGTCCATACAGAGAAAGGACCTTAGTAGCCAGCAGGTCCATCTCCTCTGCTGAGAAGGCAGGAGCGCTCTCACCTGCTCGGCCTGGCATAATTGCTTACAGTGGTGTCACAAAGCAGCAAAAGTGGAGGAGGTCTTTATAGCAGCAGTGTCAGGAGGCAAGTGAACTATTTTTGAAACTGCCAGGTACATGTGAGTGATGTATGCGATCAGCAGTGAAAACGCACACAGCCATTGAACTTCTACCATTACAATCACCAATGTTAACCCATGGCTGTGCTCGTCGTGGAGTTTACTGCCCACTGCGCAGTCAACTTCTGCCACTGTCTGAATAAAAAATGTCCTTATGGTGAGGTCAGGCACCCACCATTTTAGAAGTTCCAAATACTGTTATTGACTGTTAAGTGCATCACCACCTCTCCAAATGGGGGCTAGTTTGTTGATGTATTCAACCATCCATGGACTGTTGATATCTGAAACTAAACATTTATGTGTATAGTGGTACTTTCCTGAAACGCAAATTAGAGCCGTGTTGTGTACACCTCCGTAGATGGCATATTGTGTGATAAAAGATGTGGAAATAAAAATGAATGTGTACATTACACATTTGTGACTTGTTACTTACACATTTGTATTAATACACATATCAAGCCCAGATCTGTCTTTAGTCATGGATTAAGGACATAAGTATTTCTCTGTTGAAAATATGTATTAAAACATATGCAGTTATGCAGAAGCACCTGACTTTTATGTTACTCTTCACATATGTTGCTGTGGACAATGTCACTAATCATAAAAAAAATGTATCACTGCAGGCTTAGGAACCATGGGAGAATAGGAAGAGGACAGCCTCTAGTGTACCGGCCACATCCAGACCTTGCCACCATGGAAGAAAGGGATGCAAACAAGAAACTCAGGTTGAATAGGCAAACAATACTGGATTTATGTCATCAGTTGGAGCCAGATGGCACCCATATTGCCTTAGTACCACCACACGCCAGGGAACAAGTTTACCAGAATAGGAAGAACTTCCTTTCTATCAACGTGCAAGTTGTCTGCTTACTGAATTTGTATATCTCAAACATCTGTGCCCGGTTCCCTGGATCAGCCCATTGTTAATTTGTACTGTGAAACAGCACCATACCCCTGCTGATGTCACAACTTCTAATGGACAGGGCCTGGCTTGATGGAATGTATGATCTGTCCTAAGTTTGTGATGTGTAATGTCACGTCACATGATGTCAAAAAGTGCATCATATAGTGACACTTATGTTTGTTTTCCATCTTGAAGGCTCAGCTTATCCCACGGCTGAGGAATCAAACAAAGCCAGTTAAAGTCCTCTTTAATGAGGCCCATGAAAGAACACAGCAGCAAGTGGAATGGGCTTTCGTGCTTCTGAAGGACAGATTGAGATGTCTGGACAAAACTGGTGGAGCCCTACTCTACTCACCTGAGAAGCTGTGTCAAATCACTGTGGTCCGCTGCATGCTCCACCACATCGCCCTGCGACAGACATCCCCTACATCACAGAGGAGGAAGAGCATGAAGAGTCACCTGGTGGGGATCCTGAAATACCAAATGAAGATGATAGTTGTGAAGGGGAAGGAGTTGACTTGCATTAAGATCTCATCAACAACTTCTTCTCATGAGTGTCAATATTACTTTAAATTTTTATGAATTTCACTGTTAAAACAAATATTGATGGATGATGAGAGAAGTATGTTGTGGTAATTTGTTAGGAAGAGCAAGCTCTGGGAAATCCATGTCAAAGATTTTTGTTGAACAAAGTTTTGAAACATTGTGTTCAGTTACATTCTTTAACTCTGATTGTTTTGTGAAACTGTGTCCTCCAAAAATTTACATTGTAATGTGTCTATTATGTTATGTTTGATTGGTAATCTTCCTGTTTTTATCTGTTTTAGGTTACTTCACCATGCAATCTTCATTTGGACATTTCAGAGTTGTGACATTTGCAGGTATATGGTGCTGTTTCGAAGTATAAAGGGAACATGGGTTGATCCTGGGAATTACAGACATAGGGCCCGATTCACAGAACTAATCTGAGACAAAATCCTAAACTTACTACTTTTGGTATTCACAGAAGGCATTTAGTAGTAGTAAAGTTAGGATTTTGTCTTAAGTTTGTCTTAAGTCTGTCTTAAGTCTGTCTTAAGTCTGTCTTAAGTCTGTCTTAAGTCTGTCTTAAGTTTGTCTTAAGTCTGTCTTAAGTTTGTCTTAAGTCAAACTTAAGACAAAATCCTAACTTTACTACTACTAAATGCCTTCTGTGAATACCAAAAGTAGTAAGTTTAGGATTTAGTCTCAGATTAGTTCTGTGAATCGGCCCCATAGACTTTGAGTGTTCAAATCTTGTACCAAGGCAACTTGCACTGTGATTGAAAGGAAGATTTGAAGATTACATTGGGCTTGTTCTCTGTCATGTGTTGGCACTAAGGCAATATGTGTGCCATCATGACCTCAAACCACATGTGTTAGTGGAGCCAAATCATACTACTCTCCCTTCGGATTGGCTAAATCATCAATGTGTGTAACGCGTAAGTAGCTGTTGATGCGTCTAATCATTGCAGGACATACTTCTTGTGGCACACCACTGGAACTTGGTTGTGACATTCCACCAGATACATGAACAGTGGACTGGAATGATCTTGTGTCTACAAAATTGTAGTACTGCCATGTTTTTGACTATTGGTGTTATTGATGCGGGATTCCTTATGCGAGCCAGAAGATTTGGCTCCAGCTGATGACATGAGTCAATGATATTTTCCCTATTCAATCTGATTGTTTTTGATATATCTCCTTCTTTCATGTTGTCAAGGTGTGGAACTAGAAATGTGAAATTTGGCATTGAGTATTACTGTGATGTATGCAATGTTATGTTAGTGAAAATGTTGACGGTCAATAATTGGTCAAATGGAATAAACATAGTAGTAGATGATTGAATGATCTAATGTTTTGAGAGTCATGGTTGGGAACTTTGAGGGAAATATTACCTTCTTGCAAATTATTAATTTTAATTGTCATATATGTGTTTTAAGAATTCTTGTTTGAAAGACTGAGGTCTATATAAGCATGTGTTTTTGACTGACTGACTATGTTTACACAATCATTTGATTTTTGTCATGGTAAAGTTATGATGGAAGGAAACAAATACATTGATAGCGTCGAGATATACAACACCAGTTTAGGAGTCTTTGAGTTGTGAATTTATTGATCTAAACATGAAGAAATTAAACAGGCTGAAAAAGAAATCCAAAAGGTGAAAAAGTCAGTCATGGTGAATGTAACCATAGTTGTATAGGCAAAATTGTTTGGAGTGCAATGTCCAACATACAACTACCATCCGAAAGGGAAATGTGTCCAGAAATAGTCCACAGAGTGAATGGTAGGCACACGCTAGAGGAAATTGGGTGCAGTGCTTCTTTCTGGTGGCGGTTGAGGTCTTACCATCCTTGACTCCTGATGAACAGCGTGGACGCCTCCTCCTGCGTGGGAGGGGGGATAAATCCACAGTTGCAGGGTCTGAGGTGACTGCAGGCGGATCCTCTTCGGACAGGGTCTCCCTTCCTGTGGCTGTGGCAGATGTAGAAGGGCCTGAAGTTGTTGGACCACAGGAAGAGGTAGATGGTGCTGACAAAGCCCTGCACAGGTGGTTGTAAATGTCCTGTAGCACACCAGTAAGGAAGCCTATCTTGGAATGATGGTTCTCTATCTGATGGTTTAGGGCCCTCTGCAACTGTTTCATCTCCTAGATTTCAGTGAGTACCTGGCTGATCACACCTTGGGACTCCTGATAGATTCCCAAAACTTGGTGGATGGTGGCCTGGGCTTCAGTGACCTCGGTGGCCTCACTCTGCTGGCCCACAGAATACCTCCAACTACCCCTACCCCCATGAGACAGTCCCCTTGGCCCATGGTGCCCTCTCTGTAGTGTGGCAGAATGAAGAAGCAGAGGCAGGAGAGTAGGTTTCCATGAATGGGAAGAAGTTTATTCTCTATTACAGGACCCACGACTGGCTGGGACAGGAGCTAGGCAAGAAGAGCCTTGGGAGCTCCACATTCCAGAACACCAATCATGACATGCAGGTAATGACATACAAGGAATTCCTTAAAGTCAAATGCACAACTAAGAACATATATTACTTACATACCACACATCCCCCTTTTTATAAAATAAACAAGAAAACATGTTTAATACATTACAATATAGAATGAAAAGTTCCCTAGTAGCTTGTGACTCAATTAATGACATAATCTCTATAGCGGACAGGAGCTGTTCTAATTCTACTACTGCTCCAGTACCTCCCATCTCCATCCCCTCTTAAAGTGTTTCCGCTAGTGCCTGAACTCGAAGGGACACGTATGCAATCTCTTTGACCTGAAATCGAAGTGCCAGGAGTAACTCTTGGCACAGAATCAAAACTAGTGGGAATGGAATGTGTCAAGTCACCAACATCAAACCAATCATCGTTAGCAGACCTACAATCATTATCCCAAGTATTATTTTTCCCTTTTTTACAGATTATGTCTGCTTGCTCTTCTGTGAGTTTTACAAGAGCATTTTTGTTCCACCATCCTCTGTCCTGCAGTAGGATAGCCATGCGAGACACTTTCAAAACCTTGATAGGAGGAGAAAATTTAGATTGTCCTTTGGTAATTTTAACAGGTTTTTTAATTAAGACCCAATCACCAGGGACCAACTCTTCTTCTTTTACATGCATGCGTTTATCAAAATTATGTTTGTAAAACTCCTATTTCTTTCTGACCATATCCCTTACTTTACCCAAATCAATAGAAGATTGTGTGCTTCTATCCAGTAACCATGCTGGATTCAACTTGGAAATGGGTTTCCTACCTCTCAGAAGAATATAAGGCGAAACACCAGTGGTGCTGTGGGTAGCCGTATTGTAATTCCAGAGTTTCTGGTATAAGAAACCAGCAATATCTAAGCCATTGGCAACAGCAGTCTGCACACTTTCTTTTAGCATGCAATTCGCACGCTCCACGAGTCCATTGGACGCTGGGCTATATAAGGGCACAAGAATGTGTTTAACATCAACCTTTTTTAATGAACACTTCTACTTCCTGTGACACAAAATGTGACCCATTATCAGTAACAACTTCTTTAGTTGTCCCTTCAATGCAAAACAAGCGTTGTAAAAATAAAATAACTGAACTAGAGTCAGCGTTCTTGACAAATGCAAAATACACCCATTTCGAGAAGTAGTCAATAGCAACAATAAGAAATTTCTTGTCTTTTCCAAAAACAGAAAATGGACCAGCGAAATCTAAGCCAATTTTTTGCCAAGCACCACTAGGCCACTGTACGGGACACAAAGGCACTGTTGAAGTTTTCCAGTGTTTATCAGAACAAAGGCACTGAGCACAATGTTCAACATGAAGTTTAACCTGATTATCAATTCCTGGCCACCAGTACGTTTGTTTAATTTTGTTAACTGTTGCGGTAATGCCCAAATGTCCCTCATGTGCCAAGGAAATTATGGTACCTCTCAAAGCCTTAGGAGGAACAAACTTGTCCTGCCGAAGTAAAATGTCATTAGAAATGGACAATTCTGAAGCCACTTGAGCAAAGGTTCTTTCTTCAATTGACAAATTCCTATCAGATGGCCAACCTTTAACTAAAAATGTCCTCACATTCTTCAAACATTCATCCTTTTCACTGTACACAAGCCATTCTTTCTGAGAAATTTTTGAATCTTGCACAACATCCTCCACGGAAAATACACATTCATCATCATCTTTTTTTTGATCATGCCATCATTACATTGTAGGGGAAGGCGTGAAAGTCAATCAGCCCGTATATTTTTTCCACCTGGTAAGTATTTGATATCAAAATGAAATTCTTGTAGTCTAGCTAACAACCTTATTAGCCTAGAAGAGGCTTTGTTAGATTAACTATCCCCTAACATATAAATCAGAGGTTTGTGATCTGTATACAGTTGAAATTTTGTGCCCCAAATGTACATTTTAAATTTTTCAACTGACCAAGAGCATTCCAAAGCTTCTCTTTCGATAGTGCTATAGTTCTGCTCGGCCTCATTGAGCGTTCTAGAGGCAAAAGCTATAGTGCATTCACAACCATTCACTATTTGGCTCAACACCGCACCAAGTCCTTTGGCACTGGCATCAACCGTGATTATACTTTCCACACCATAGGTGAAAGGTTTGATGGCAGGAGCATTGATGACTAAATCTTTAATCGAGCGAAAAGCATTTGAGTATCTTCTGACCAGACAAACTTAGTGTTTTTTTAAATAAATTTCTGAGTGGCTGTACCAACAACGCATAGCCCTGTACAAATATGGCGTAATACTCACTTAAGCCAAGGAAGGCTCTTAAAGAATCTTTATCAAGTGGAACAGGGGCATCTCTAATAGCGTCAAGTAAAGAAGATTTAGGTTTGATACCCACTCCAGAAATGTTGTGACCAAGATAATCTACTTCTTGTGTAACAAACCTACACTTTTTGGCATTAACTGTCATACCATGCTTTTGTAATTTGTTCAAAACTTTATCAAGAAGAAAATAGTGTTGATCTATTGTGTCCGAGTGGATAAGTATATCATCCTGGAATGCTTGGATGCCCAGATCATTAGCAAACATTTGATCCATCAACCTTTGAAAAATGCTGGCGGCTGACGCCAACCCAAAGGGCATCCTTCTGTACATGTATACGCCAAAAGGAGTGACAAAAGTAGTCAAAGGTTGTGAATCAGCTGATAAGGGGATCTGGTGATACGCTGAACGTAAATCTATGGTGGTGAAAAATCTACTACCACCTAATTTGGCCAACATATCATGAATCCTGGGCAAGGGGTGGCAATCCACGACAATATTACGGTTAAGAACCCCTAAGTCTGCACACAAACGGATCGCGCCAGAACATTTGCGTGCAACTACTGCAGCCGAAACCCACTCAGAAGATTCAACTGGGGTGATTATGCCTTGAGAACACATCTGATCCAATAATTTCTTTAAATCTTCTCTAACTGAGAGGGGTACTGGTCTTACCTTTTGGACAACAGGACAATCATTGCTCTTGAGCTTAATGGTGTGTTCAAACCCTTTTACAGATCCTACACTATTACTAAACACAGTAGCGTACTTGTCAAATAACTCATGTAGCCTAGGGTCATGTGGTTCAACATTATTGACAGAAGACACAGGCAACTCACCCAGGACTACTGGTTCGGAATGTCCAGGTCTAAGTATTATACTCAAACCAGCCTGATCTTGCCATCCTAGTATGTCGCGTCCATTAAGTGCAACATATACTTTAGTGAATATTTCTCTTCCTTTAAACTTTATGAAGTCAGAAAAATAACCACTCATAATTATGTCATATTCACCGAATGCCTTAGGATTGACATCGGTGGAACTCAATTTCATGTCAGACCACAATCTTTCGAAAGTTTTCTCAGCTAAAATAGTAATAGGTGAGCCAGAATCTGCCATTATATTAACTTCAATTGGACCAATAAGTACCTCACATATTGGCCCCTTGTACTTTTTGCCAGATTCTTTTAACGTATTAATTTCGACAGATAGTGAAACAATATTCAAAGCATCACAAATTGACTCATCCTCAACATTATGGGGCATATTCTCAAGGAGCTATCGCCGAGTTATCGGCACGTTATCGCAGCCAAATCCGCGATAAATTTATCTCCCCATTCCCAAGCTGGTGCTAACAGCCCATAACACCAGTTTACCTGCGATAGCAGTCGCAAAAAACATCGCCACAGATGCCCCCAGCAACTAACGCTAATGATATGCAGAGTAGGCGTTCCTGTGCAAAAAGCTGCGACAACACCACTCCACAACATTCTCAACGACCAGCCCGATCGGCGATAAGATCACAAAACATGAGATAAGGCGCGTTAGCAGCAGGAAATTAACACCTGCTCTTACCTGGTGCAAAGTCGGACGACAACCTGCAACAGACAAGGGAGCACAGCCCATCGCCACACATGAAGAACAACAGATGCCATGGAGCCACTCACCATGCATCCCGGAGTCCCAAGAGGGCAACAACACCCACCGCCACCACACCCAGGACCCCACCCCCCTCCCCCGGGGCCCCACTCCGGGCACCACCCACCCACACCCGGACAAAGATATGTCACATCAACCTCACGAAATCATGAACAAAACAATGTGCCCGATGTCGCACAATAACAACACCTAACATACATGTGTCGTCAGAAAAATGAGAATCATACATTCATCTTAGACTCAGCAAATAATTCGTTTCATACAGAATAAACACAAAATAACTATTTTGAAGAGTCATCGCAGGTCCTCTCAGGACAATCTGTAAGTCACAGCCTGCAAAACAAATTTCCAGATAAGAAGGTGTGTCATGTGCTCATCAAAGGACAGAGAGAGCGAGCGAAAGTGAGAGAGAGAGAGAGAGTGAGAGAAAGAGAGGGAGAGGGAGAGGGAGTGAGAGAGAGAAAGAGAGATATTGTACAAGGAGTGCAAGGACAATCGGGCTCTTGGCTCATACATGCCAACTGTTGTGTGTGTATCGATATTGGTGCACACTAAGTCAAAGACCTGGCATCAATAGCAACGCGAAGGCCACATCACATTTCAAAAATGCAAGCAGTAGTCCGACCAACATCAGGAATGAAAGCTCCATTGTCTCAATACACAAGGCTGAAGGACATCTGAACCCCCGACCTTGGTCATGAATGTAGCTGGCACTCCCTGCGAGAGATACCAAACCAGATCGTGATGACTCCCACACCACGAACTGCGCGAATGAAAGACCAATGTGTCCACACCACACACACACTTGTCCCTGCCTGAGGCACACCTGCTTGGGATGCCCCTGACACAGAAGTAAAAAACAACCTATACGCCCAAACGTTGCACACAAATACGACTCATTGCTCCGAGCAGTGGCATATCATCCACATAACTGCCGCCTGTCAGAAGAGTGCCGGTGCAACGAGACCAACAAAGGCAATGGCTGGCGATCCCGGGCACATGCACAACCCCTGTCACGTGGAACTGTACCGTGCACGAATGCTGCATCTGTTGGGATCACTGCCACTGGCAGTGTTGCGCATCAGTTACCGTCTGAGTTTCCGTCTTGCGTACGTCACCTGCGTCCAGCCCTGGTTCCACTGTCGATCATGCACATTCGAGTGGCCCATGGATGTCTGCCTATCCAACACAACGGTAACTGAACTGGATTATGACACGTGTGTGCACCCCCTATTGGCCCACGAACAGGAGTGTAACCGTGATACCCGTGCATGGGATGCCTTGATATTTGGCGTATGTGCAGGCAGTTGGGCATGGGAGATTGCACAACTCCTCGTGTGCAGTGACCACATCGAGGCACTCCCCTATTGGGCTGTGTTGCGGATTGGTGTAACGGCGTGGATGGAGCACAGCTGCCCGGACCAGGTAATGGATTGGCTCGCCCTCGCGTACCTTGACCTCGACAACGATGTACTCTTGGAACAGATTGCCCATGAAGCAGCGCTCGCATACATGGACGAGTAACTACGTTCCTGCAGCCACAACTGATTGTCACCCACAGCACAGGTCCCCACACCTTGTAGCATCTCGGAGGAATTTTCACTTATCCCACCACAACAGTGGACATGTCTGCCTTCGCCTGGACTCATAATGCATGTGCGTGGACCTACACGTGTGTACACACACCTGTGCAAGGTGATGCAGTCCCATGGGCGGAGCAGCACAGCGTCGCCTGGCAACCTTACAAATTCAGAGAAACTGCTGGGGGGAGAGTACACACATGGCAATGTAGCACGACATGTGACCTTGTAGGATCCTTTCACTTGCTCACTGTCAGCAGAGCACACAGTCAGCGCAGTCCGATGCTACAGCCCCATGCAGATCCCATGGACTGTGAGTCGTGTCCCCTGACACGGGCCAATGAGCAGACGCTAAACATCACATGACTCGATCCGCAAGGCAAGGTGGGCTGAGACCGTTGACATCCGTAATGAATTGTGTGCACTTTTGCCACACCATTACTTGCACCTCGACATGTTCCTAAGCTGCCTTTAAGTGTCTTAAACATTGGTCTGCATGTTGTGGCCCTTGCTGACACGCACATGCTAATAAAGTCTATGCAACTTCACCTGTGTACAACTGTGATGAGTGTTGATTATAATGACAGATCTTGTGCCTACATGTGTATTGTCCGTACACAGGGAGGCATTGACTGACGCTTGTGAATTGGGGGTGAGTCCCTATTGCCAGCTCCACCTCTGTGAGCCAGACATTGTGGCTGGGATAGTTGGGGGCAGACCTGTGCCCTTACGTGTCCCCAGCAATGTGCATATGGTGTCCAACTTCTCGCCATGTAGATCAAGGTCATCCATCAAAACAGTCTGTGTTCACACAGATGTGTGTGAGTAGGCATGCGAAGAGATGTTCTGTTGTCACATGTGATGGGGGACACCACTTAAGGACTGCTACCGAATGTGACATTTCCACACACAGCCCTATTTGATACATGGACGTGGGGCTACGTTTGGGGGCAATGAGATTGTTGTTACTGTGCAATGAGGCCTCAGCTAGTTCACACCTTCACAGTCATCTATGTGGCCATGTGGGTCAGGGTCAAACATGAGCATTGATGACATTTACCAGGGTGTACCTTTTAGTGCAATCGATGTCCCTACATTCATCCAAACATTTATTTGTGAGTGAACATAGACATGACACATCTGTGTGATTTGGAATGTTTTATTCACATTCTGGGGGGTGTCGGACCTGGAGCAGTACATGGCCACTTCAAGCCCACATAACATGGTTGCCCAGTGGTGGGCCAACCAGAGTCCTTGTGGCAAGGCAAAGTTGATCTGAAGAGGAAGGGTGCAGTCTGCCGCCGGGTTGCTGTGTCATTGGTACCAGAGCAGATATGGCAGTCCATGTCGGGGTCCATGTGAAGGTCGCAGAGTGTTTCGGGGGACAGTGGGAGGTGTTGTTCACCACCAGGCAGGGACAGGCCATATGGCGGGGACGGATGCTACTACCTCCTTCCTCACACAGTCATTACCCTCCAAAACGTACTCCTCTGAGACGTCTTCTGTGTCCGGTGTGTCAGGTGTGTGTGGTGGGGTTATGGCTGCATCACTGTGTGCCACTGACACATCAGGGTGCGAAGGTGATAGGGCTGCATCACTGTGTGCCACTAACACATCAGGGTGCGAAGGTGATAGGGCTGCATCACTGTGTGCCACTGACACATCAAGGGGCGGATATGTGTGTGTCGAGGTTCCTGCAGCAGTCACCTGGAACAGGCTCAGTGGCAGCAATGGCAAGATGAGGATCTGCAAGGCATGGAAGATCGCAGCTACATCTCGCTGGTGTTCAGTAGTGGCAGCCATACTTCCAGCCTGCATTGGCTCCATGGTCTCCATTGACCTCCGCATCTGTGCCAACTCTGTGCTGTCATCGCTTGGGCCTGTCTGCCTAGACAGTTCTTGTAACCGAGTAATGGACCCAGCGATGTCAGCCAAGGATTGTTGGTGAGCATGGTGCGGACAGTGGGTATCCGTTAGGGACTGTAGGTGCTCCCTGATGGGACTCAGGCACCCACGTATGGCATCGAGTTTGGCTGCCATGAGCTCGAAACCCAGCCGCAGCTGATTTGCCATCTTCTCCTGGCACCCTAACACACAGAGTTTGAAATCCATGTGTTGGTCATGGGGGTCCGGGGAGGCAGCCGTGGTGGTGTGTGCTTCCTGCGGTGTGGTCTGTGCAGGGTGTGGGCTCACCGCGATGCAGCTGGGCTGCCCTTCTCCTGGAGGTGGGGTGCGGAGGCTGTCCACGAGCCGTTGGAGAGTGTCTGTGCAAATGTGCAGGGTGTCCTCTTCATCATCACTGAAGAGATGTGTGGTCTGCTCTGCAGGAGGTGTTGATTGTCCCTCTGCAATGTAAAGGGGAGATGCTGGTTAACAGTGTGTTCCATGTATGTTGATGCATTGTAGATGTTTACATTCAGACTGCATGACGATGTACATTGTGACTGTTTTGGTGAAGCTGGCTATTTGATGGGAGTCAGTGGACATTTCGACTGCATGACGGATGTGTGGTTGTACTCGTACATTATCATCTCACAGTGTCATGCATTGCCAGATGTGATTGGCCAGTTTCTACGCACGAGCGGCACCAGTTGTGTCCTCTGTCCTGTGGTGTTGGGGTTGCAGTCTGTCCCACATTGTCGTCAATGTTGATGTACTGTGATTGCTATGTGTGTGTGCTGCATTGTTGGCGATTCGCCCCTGCAGCTCTGCATTGGCGGACCCTTATCCCTTTGAGTCGGTGTGCATTTGACTTGTGTGCTTTTCGGGTGCTGGGATGTTTGCGACTTGGGTCATTTGTGCTACTGGATATATTTGGTACTCTTGTGCATTGTTTGTCTGCAGATGTGTTTTTGACGTCATGGGTCGGAGGTGCACGTGGATGTGTCAGAGTGTGACCTGCTCCTTTACGGATGTGGTCCACACTCAGCCACCTCAGTGTCATCTTGTGCACCATGTCATGTATTGTGACTTCAGCCATGCTATCTGTCATGCAGTGTCACTTGCATTGTCGGTGTGGCTCACAGAGCCGCTGCTTTTCGGGATTCAGCACATGTGCATGGGTAGGTTGTGGCATTGGTGATATGGAGGGGGGCCCATTTGTGCAGATTGTGGACGGGGGCCTACTTGGTGTTTCTATGTGTGCTGCAGTGTGCCAAGGGTATCAGGGACATGTTCCACAGTCACTGTGGGTGTGCAGTGTGCTGCACATGATTGTGAATGTGTGGCATTGTGCCCATCTGCCCCTATCCCCCCAGTCCCTGGTCATTACTCACCCTGTTGCTGTTGGGTCAGGTCATATCGGGCTGTGTCCAGACCCCCGACTCCTTGCACCGTCTCCACGCTGATGACTGTGGCCACCATTTCCTCCAGCTCATCCAGCTCCTCCTGTGGCGCAGGACTCCCACCTCCAGTTGCCTTTGCTGCCTTCATGTTGGCAGCGAGTTTCTGTTTGGTTTGGCTGTGCACTTCATGCCAGCGCCTCTTGGCATCCTCCATTGACCTCCTTGACACTCCGACTGCATTCACGTTGGTGACGATGAACTGCCATATTTCCGTTTGTGTTGCCAATGACACAGTGGAGGTGATGAACAGTTGTTGGTAGTGTTCTATCACCTCCGTGACGATGATCCGGTCTTCCTGCGGACTGAACCCCGTCTTCCTCTTCTCCTTGCCCTTCCCCGAACATGGGGTTCCTGGCTGGTCCTCCGTGGGGCTTGTGGGGTTCGGGTTGCCCTCTGCACTCGGTCCGGGTGCATCCATGGTGCTACGCAGTTTGTTTTGTTTTTGGTGTTTTTTTTTGGTTGCTCTTATAGTGCATTTTCACGCATGACGAGTGGGATTTGCAGGCCTGTGGCTGGTTGTCGCTGATTTTTGTATCGCGGTTTGGGACATCGCAGGTTTTTTCGCGTTCGTGTTTCGCATTGTTTCTGCGTCGCGTTGATTTTTGGGCGGTCATTTGGCGCGTTATCCTGCTACTATCGCATGGTGCCGCAGGGTTGGGAATAGCACGTTAACACAGTGTTATTTTCCCGTGATAGACTGCGATGTGAAGGGTTGCGTTAAGCAACTTTTGTTGTAGTTATCACACGTTCTTGAGAATATGCCCCTAAGTTGATTAACTTTGCTCCTATCTTTCGCAGCTCTGCATACAGTGTAAAAATGACCAATCTTTTTACAATTGTTGCACCGTTTGCCATGTGCTGGACAATTAGGATTATTCCCCATATGGAATTTTGAACCACGTCTATAACAGGCTGCATTAGTTTTTTTCTTGAATGTTTTTTTAAGTTTGTTTCTATTAGTAACAGCGTTAACTTCAGGTTCATTATTAGGGTTAGCAGTAAGATGCATTACACTAGTGCCTGTTATAGAATTAGAAACACAACCTTCAGTTAAGATTTTTGAAGAAGTAACAGAACATTCAATACTTCTTGCAATCCCCATTACCTCTTCTAACGTAGGATTTTTGCAGGTAAGTATGCGCTCCTGTATTTTTTTGTTGAAACAAATGAAAACCAACTGATCACTTAAGGAAGTATCAATATTAGTACCAAATTCACACTTAGAAGCTAGTACTCTTAAGATCGCTAAATAATCTTGAATAGATTCATGTTGCATTTGTTTTCGTTTAAAAAATACATGTCTTTCAACCATTACAGATGGTTCATCCACATATTGTTTTCCCATGCGTGCTAAAGCTTCAGTGAAAACGTTCCATGTTTCATCTCTGGAGGGTGCAGGAACGATAGGTAAATTATCAAAAAGAAGTGGAGTTAAATATAGCAAACACCCTGCTCACAACACCCTGGCAGGAGCCTAAGCCCAGGGTGTAAGACTCTCCCCTGATTTCCACTGCTCACGGGCTGCCACTCACCCTGGTGGGACTCAAAGTCCCAGGGTGCAACGCGGACCTTTCCTGCCGCATCACCGCTACCACAGGTGAGGAGGAGGCGTCTCCAACGTGCTACAAAGCGCTGCCTCACCCCTGCGGCGCGTGACGCTGTTCTTCTTGCGGGACTCGGCTGGCCATTATCCCTGCTCACAACACCCTGGCGGGAGCCTAAGCCCGGGGTGTAAGACTCTCCCCTGATTTCCACTGCTCACGGGCTGCCACTCACCCTGGTGGGACTCGAAGTCCCAGGGTGCAACGTGGACCTTTCCCAGAGCATCACCGCTACCACAGGTGAGGGGGAGGCGTCTCCAACACGCTACAAAGCGCTGCCTCACCCCCCGTGGCGCAGGACGCACGCGGGCCGTGCCCGGGCAAAGCCCGGGCCAAGGGCGGGCCCATCCTTGCCCGTCATCGCCAGAAAGAGGCAGGGCAGGGCCACCCCCCTAACATCTTTAACATCCACTTGTCGAGCCGCGTGGTAGATCGATTCATAACTGGACAAGGTACTCTGCAAAGATCAACACTTGTACAACCTGTAGTTGTACCAGTTACCGTTACGGTTAAAATACCACACGTGAAAAGGGGTCTTAACCTGTCTATCCTGTATACGCTATACTGACTCCCTAATATACATAATATACATATCTGTGTGGTGTCAAGGGGTCTGAGAAGCAGACAAAATAGACAGAATGGGTAAAAGAAAGGCGGCAATTGTTCAGGCCCCGCATGTAGAAAAAGCCCCGGGTGATACAAAGCAAAAGCAAACGCTATTGAGCTACCTCACGGGGGCAATGGGGGCAATAGAAAAGCAGATATCCTCTGTAGAAGAGTCATTAGTCTTAGGCACGTTAGGCACGAACGAAGGGCCAAATAATGTAAACGTAGGGGCGGCACACAATATCGTTCCCCAGAATGGTTGCATTCAAAATGTGTCAGACCAAGCAATACTTAGCAATCATGACTCATTTACACAACCCCCACAGAAGCGGCAAAAAAATCCAACATACACAGACAAGCCACCAGAGGCAATCGAAGAGGGGGGGGGTAATATAATAACTACGAAGATCATCGCGCCAAACACGGCCAAACCCGCCAAACCTGGCAAAAAGGCAACAGGAGTAAAAAAAGGCAATCCGAAAGCCATAGAAGAGAGAGGCAACAAGGTAAAAACGAATCAGGACATAGACCTAAGGAACCTAACTACGCTAGTTGAAAAGTTAGACCTTTTTCTGAGAGACTCACTAGTTAAGATAGAGGAAAGAGTAGACCAGATAGAGGTACGTTTGACTAAATTTTTAGCCAGGGAGGAACCTGTCAAATACATAACTAGTGACCACAGACAGGAGGGTAATGGCAAGTCCAAAATATGTATGAGCTCTAACCCACGGAGCGATCAACATCGGATCAATAAGAACAGAGAACCCATAAGGCCTAATATGATTAAACCTCATCAGTTAGGTCACTCTCTTTCCCCATGCACTTCCATACTTAATATGACTGCCCAACATTCAAATGACATGCCAAATAGGGGAAACAAGGGAGTAGCCACACAAGTTCATAGTTCCAATTTGACTCCTTGTGACCAACCTAAAGCGCCATTATCTGCCAGGACAATTTTCACCAAACCATCCTATCTAGATTTACCACCAGCAGTTACACCATATACGGTTGTACTTGCAAATGTACCTAGGTTAAGGGCACAAGATAGCGAATCCTGGGAATCCCTAAGGAATAAGGCACTCCATTGGTTAAGCGCAAAGGTTGGGTCTATGGAACAACTTTTTATGGAGTTTAAGATGGCCCATAGGGTCAAGTGGGTTGGTAAAGATCGAAAAACCCTACCAGGTGATTGTGTGGTACTAACGTTTAAAACGCCCCAGCTAGTGGAGAACATTTTATGGAAGGCAGGGAATAACATCACGATCGCGGGGGTATTAACATACTACCCCTCGCCTTTTTTTACCAACCGCCCTTTGGGCTGGTGAGAGGCAGTAGCAGCAGAGATATTGAGGAAAGAACACAGTACATATATAACGTACCGGTGGGAAATCGGTTCGCATCTCTCCCCTCCCTTGAGGAGATAGATTGACTGGACCAGTTACTCAAAGTCACCGTGAGTAATCCACAGGTCCACACCTTTTTCGAACCAGAAAATACTGACCAGAGTGCTAAGAGAGTTCTTGCAGGAGAGGGCGATTTGTCACAGAAACAGAGTGAAACTCCTGAAGACAATTCCTTAGGTATCCGTGATATCCCTAATTGCAGACCAGAGATAGGGCCAGGAATAGATAAGGCTAGGAGCCCAGACACTACTTCACCTACCGAAGTAGCATGTGACACCCAGAATATATTAAGTGATAACAAAAATAGTATTACAATTTTATACTGGAATATAGCGGGACTACGTTCTGAATTAAATAATCACCTCTGGCATGAATTTGTGGGGAAATTTAACATCTTTTGTTTGCAAGAGACGAGGTCTCTGAAGGAAATCCACATTGAAGGCTATAAGACCTATCACACACCCGCTATACCATCTATACATGGGAGGCCCAAGGAAGGTTTGAGTAATCATGTCTCGAATATGCTGACGATAAATAAAATATCTTTCTTTATTTCAGAACCAAATTACCAATTTGTTATCGTAAACATGGATAAACAAAACGTTGTTGTCTTGATTAACTTTTATAACAATGCACAGAAGGACCAATTGGTGGACATTTTAAAACAGTTCAGAAATACCCTACAGGAAACTCAGAATGGTTGTATAGAGAATTTTCTATTTGTGTGGGGGGGAGATTTTAATACGGCTTTGTGTCCACACAATAATGATGTAACATGCGGACTGTTGGACGAAGATAATTGTAATCTTCCCCACTTTCCGCATTCCGCATATGGGGATGCCTTAAATGAAATTCTATTTGTCTTGGATATGGGTTTTGCTAACGTATTAAGTTCACCACCAATCCCATTTACTCAGACCTACAATGGGAGAGGACTGAGCTCGATCATTGAATTTATAATAATCCTGAATAGGTTCGCCCCCCGCCTACTAAGCTATAAAACGTATAAGAATGCAATAAGTGGCCATTTTCCTTTAAGCGTGACTATATCTCTTCTCTCAAAAACCCGTAGCCACCATAATAAGAGGACATACGCGGCCCAAAACTTGGTAATTGATAAGGTAAATGGTTACTCCTTAAAGTGGGACATGGTAGAACCGCATAAGATCACTAAGATAGTGGTCGAGAAAAGCTTTGAATCAATGATGAAATGTCTGAATAACTCCACACCACATGAGGAAGTACTGGGGTCCTATGTACAAATAACAGAAATAATTAGGAATACATTAAAAGTCAAAACAAAAAATGGGAAGGGGAAGAATAAGGGGTGGTTCAACAGCGAATGTATAAAAGCTTACTCAGAATTAAAACATGCATTACACAAAAAGGAAAGGGATAGAACTGAAATAAAGCAGCTTAGGAAGGCCTATAATCAGGCAGTGAAAACACGTAAAGGAGAACTAAAAAATAAAACCTGGGCCGACCTACATAAGGCAAGCGTCAGCAAGGACAGTGTTGCCTTCTGGCACGTAGTAAAATCCCCATTTCTGACAACAGAAGACACCCCTACCATAGAAATCGCTATTGATGAAGGACACTGGGTGGAACACTTTTCCAATATCTTTGGACAAGCAAGGGAGGAGGACGGTACAGTCGTAAGCACTGTAAGCCCCAGTTCTACATCAATAGACTTTCCAATAGACTTAGCCTTCACCCTAGAAGAAGTACAATCCGCACTAAAAGCTAGCAAGGGGGGAAAAGCTCCAGTTCCAGACGGAGTACCCGTTGACATCTTCAAACACAACATAGAACTATGGGGTCCATTATTAACGCGAGTGTTAGCGGCCTGTTGCATGAATGGACTCATAGAAACATGGTCAGACTCCATTATGGTACCGATCTTTAAAAAAGGTGACAGAGAGAATCCGGCATGTTATCGCCCTATCTCTCTGCTGGATTCTGTGGGCAAAGTGGCAGGTCGGATAGTTCTTAATCGGCTCCAACAATGGGCCGAGGACAATAATGTTCTATCAGACCTTCAATTTGGTTTTAGGGAGGGACTGGGCACAATAGAACAGGGCCTTAATTTAACAATCCTTATGGGAAAATATACAAAGGCAAGAAAGGGAAAAATGTACCTGGCCTTTGTTGACCTCAGTGCCGCATTCGATTGCGTATGCCATGAAAAATTATGGAGTACCTTAGCGGCACTGGGGGTGGAGGCTCCCTTAATTCATTTTCTAAGAGAACTCTATAGACATGCTAGAGCTCGGGTACGGTACGGACCCAATGGAGAATGTACAGCGTCGTTCCAAGTGGAGAGGGGGGTTAGACAGGGCTGTGTCCTGGCACCTTTCCTGTTCACTCTATACACCAATGGCCTGGAGAAAGCCATGCTGGAAGGGTGCCGGGACCTACCTCAGTTGCAAAAACGCCCTATACCCGCCCTACTCTATGCGGACGACGCTGTAATCATGGCCCGAACACCACTAGGGCTACAACGGGCCCTCGATAGCTATAATGAGTTCATGAAAAATTTTGATTTAAAAATAAACACTACTAAAACTTTCATAATGAACTGTGGGAGGGGTGGAAGGAAGCAGAGGGACATTTTTGTAGAGAGTAAAAAGGTGGAAGCTACTACAATGTACCCCTATTTAGGAATCCTAATTGACCACAAGGGCTCGTGGCGTCAGGCCATTAAAGCTAGGAAACTGCTCTTCATGAGAACAACGTCAGTCCTAGTAAACTTCTCACAAAAGCTAGGAAAGAGGCCCCCAGAAGAGCTGATTAAAATCTATCAAGCCAAGTGCGTTAGCACAGCTACCTATGGGGCCGGGATATGGGGCTATTGCGATGTAAATGAAATCCAGAGGGTAGAGAATGCATTTATAAGGTTCCTACTGGCCGTCCCACGTTGTCAACCTATATTTGCCACACTGAGTTGGGGCTACCATACATCACAGACATAATATAGGGGCAACCTGCCCTATTATGGCACCGGATCTGGACCTCGACAAAAACTACATTCAACCGGCATGTGTTAAGTGATAGTCTTAAGTCAGAACACGCCTTAGAGATCAGGTGGCTGAAATATATAAAAGAATTTATGACTGACCTGGGCCAGCCAGAATACTACCACAACCCTTCCATGATGGGTTCCATCACTAGAAAGGTTTTCAAAAAACAATGCATGACCCACATGGAGGCAAATTGATTTGCCAGCGAGGCATTAAGGCCCACGGTTCAAATTAATCAACTGATGCGATCTACCACCGCTATTCAACCATATTTATCTTACACAACACGAGGGTACGACAGATTTGTTCTTACGCGCCTCAGACTCGATGTATTCCATCATCTGGTAAGCTTCCCGACCATAAATGATTGGTCTAAAATCCTACCAAATTGTCCTTGCGATGGAGTCTCACCCCAAACAACAATTCATGTTGTCCTGTTCTGTAAATTTTATCTGGAACTGAGGAAGAGGTGGATAAAACCTATACTGAAAATATGGGGTATGAGGCAATGTCGCCCGGCCTATCTTGCATTGCAGTATTTAGATAACGAATGCATTGCAAGAAACATTGCCCTATTCTTGAAGTGCACGATCAGACGTAGGAAACATCTCTGAACTTTGCCCCTTTTTTTAAAAATAATACGCTGCTAAGTTTTTAATTTTTAAACTATTTTTGAATGTGTATATGTTGTTCTAACTTTTTATACTATACAATTGCTGTAAAAAATTGTAATATAAAATGGTAAAATCATCCTAACTTTTTTAATTAATTCTATTTATGAATATTGTATAATAATTGTGATGTGTTATTGCAAAACTGTGCTTTTATGGTTTTTGTGCGCTAAATTGAAAACCGAATAAAGCTAAATTCATTCATTCAAAAAAAAAAAAAACGAAAGTCACCACAATAAATCTTGTCAGACGAGGTGAGTATCAATGTGTAAATCCAAGCGATGAAACGTGTGCTTGTCACGGAAACAAGCAAATCAGTGACAGTTGTGATGTGTAAATCCAAATAATGGAACGTGTGCTTGTCACGTAAACAAGCAGAAGGAAAAGCTGCAACGTCGTACATACACCAGTATGTATTTAGGAGTATCCTAATGTCTCAAAATGGCCGTCAAAACGTGTAAAGCGTGCTGACGTCAGGACGTGCCGTGCGTGTATTTTCCAAAGTGAGTGGAGCAGGCAGTCTGAACATGGCTAACAAGATGACGTAGGAACGTAGAGGTGGCAAAGAATGCACTCGCACAAGAAGTAGAACAGGATACACCGCAGGATGCGGGTGCAATGGAATCTGGTGCCAGTGCACGGCAGGATGCGGGTGCAATGGAATTCAGTGCCGGTTCAAGGAATAACAAGACCCCAAACGGTAGAGGAAACCGTTGAAAAGTAAGAAATTACTCACGGTTGCTGAGTAAGTCCAAATTCGTCCGTTTTTTCACAGCAATGTTATTAATTTTCATGCGATGCAGCTCTCAATAAATTAGTTGCCAGAAATTGAGTAGAAGAAATGAAACACGGTGCGTAATAGATCCAAGTGGTCGGTGGGTCCGGGAATCCTTTAAAATCTGAGAATAATAGCCACAGAATCGTCGCCAATATTATGTAGTGTGGCAGAATGAAGAAACAGAGGCAGGAGAGTAGGTTGTCATGAATGGGAAGAAGTTTATTCTCTATTACAGGACCCACGACTGGCTGGGATAGGAGCTAGGCAAGATGTGCCTTGGGAGCTCCACATTCCAGAACACCAATCATGACATGCAGGTAATGACATACAAGGAATTCCTTAAGGTCAAATGTACAACTAAGAACATATATTACTTACATACCACACTCTCCCACTGGGTACTGTCTGTTCTGTAGCTGTTGGTGTGGTTCTCTCAACATTGTCCTGAACTGGGAGGCACACAATAGGTGACTGTGCTAGGTAAACAGGGTGTGGGGACTTCTGTAGGGTGAGGTGTTGAAGCTGGGATGGGAAGTACAGTTGTGGGCTGAGTGAGACTCACTGTAGCCATCTGCCCTGGCTGACCAGATGGACCAGCACTGTTGCCCTCATCCAGATCACCAGGAGTGTTGTCCTCAGTTAAGGTTTGCTCCTTGAGTGGAGTGGTAGTCTTTTCAGTGGCAGGGCTCTGGCAATGTGCTCTAGCAGGTAGACCTGTTGAAAAATGGAGCACATTGTTACTAGTGAAAGTGTTGAATATACACCCAAATAGTTAGGAACAAAGAAAGTAGTAACCTAGAAGAAACAAAAGGGTGGATATTAATATGGTTATAGGTTTCAGTAGTATTTAACATATTAACCAGACATTTTGGCATTTCAAACAGATATACTTCTAATGAGCAGGTCATGAGATGTCCTAAGATGTAAAAGTTGTGATTATGATGTATGGCTGACATCTCACAAACATTCAACCCAACACAGCGGAGAGATGACTTGTATTTGACCATTACAAGGCCTAGCTCAGTACAAAATAGACAATTACACAGCTTGGTTGGATGTTTACCATTAGCATCATGTGAGCAGTGCATAGTAAATATTTCAGCTGCCAGTTCTAGTCAGCAGAGTAAATTGAATACCTTACAACATATGGCTCAACACACTTGGTATATTGCCACTCATGCTATTATTTCAATAAGTTCAGGAGAACAGGATAACATACAGGAAACAAGCCAGACATTTCTCAGAGGAGAGCATTGGATAGAGATTGCTCAGTACATGAGTATTGACATTCAGTTAGAATATGTCAGACAAGAGACAATGAGCAAAATCACATAGCAAATTTATTTTGAGGAACAGAAACAGGGCATAATGGTAGTTGTAGTCATTGGAAAGTAAACTTGCCAACACTAGCAAAATGGTTAGTGGAAGATACCTGTTTACTATATACACTTGAAATGGGCCAGACATTTACAATATGACACACATATGGGTACTGTGTTAGTTTTTGTTGCAACACTTACAGGCAGCATAACATCGTTTGTCATTTAATGGAGATTGTCACCTGTAATCTTATATGCAACACAAAACATTCTCACAGACAGTCCTAAATCTCAGAAACTGATACTTTGAGCTTTCTATGTTAGAAAATATTACATAAAGAGGGAATTGTGGTCTAGTGAAAGTTAGTGAGTTGTAACTTACCAGACTCCACTCCACCACGTATTCCTTTCAAGCCTTCAGTATGTAGGATCTGCAAGACCTTCTCCTCCCAGGGAAATAGATGTAATAGGGGCCTGGGAGAACCACCAACAGTCCTCTGCACCTGCTGGTGATGTTTGGAGGACAGGGAATCCACTCTCCCCTTCAGGTCGTTCCACCTCTTCCTAATTTCCTCCTGTGCACGCAGGTTGTTAGCTACAGCAGTCACCCTGTCAACTATTCTGGCCCACATTTGCCTTTTCTGACTGATAGTTTTATTTTGGACTTGGGCTCCAAACAATTGTGGCTCTACTCAAATTATGTCATCCACCATGACTGACAACTCTCTCTCTGTGAAACGTGGATTTTTTATCCTTGCCATATTTCCAATTTAAACAAAGTAGCAGTAGAACAAAATAAATTACACCCAGAAATTTTAAGTAAGGAGAAAAAAGTGAGAGGTGAGTGGAAAAGTGAGAAACAAAAAAATTCTGCCTTCTCTGACCAAATGATCTGGTTCCCTATGTTGTGGTGCACTGGAATGGCAAAGGATCATTGTCTGAAATGGGGGTGTGGTTTAGTGTGATATGCAGATGTTTCCACTTGGCAATGGACATCAGGTATGTTGTATCTGTATCCATCCAATGGCCACTGTTATGGTGCTTTTTTGAGCACCTACCGCAATGGACTCCCTCCGTTGGGGAACCGCCACAAGGAAACCGCCAGTGTATCTGTGATTTCTTAATATGCTTGGTGGGAAGATACGGCCCTGACGGCGATGGAGTACTATTCACAAGCACTGCAGTCTGCCGCGTTGCAGGAAGGACACACTCCGTCAACGTGGTCGGCAGGCGGAAGACAAACGACTCGACAGAGAACTTGGGACCGCCACCGCAGGCGGATGGCAGTAAGACCACTAAACTTGTAATCGGGCCCTATTTCTGGAGGCAGAAAAAGCGAGACTACGACTTCCTGTTATCCAAGACGCTTGTGGGATTATTATTGTTATTTATTATATGACAATCGGGTCTCTCAAAATGTCTTCAAAATCCATGTCCTGATTTCTGCCATTATGTTTGTCTATCATTTTGATAAGGGCAACCATCTTGCAATCATTTATGATTATTGTTAAATATGTCAATAAATCTCTTTCTCCATATTACCTATTACATCAGACTACTAGATGTCTCTTGTCTGAATTAATGTTTTTGACAACAAATAAGTAAGTGGATATTATGAAATGTACAGGATAGCACATTAGGTTTTGTATAACAAATATCAGAGAAATTTCAGGACAACCTTTAGCTAGTCCCTTACTCCGTGTAGGATGATCCCATTCAGAGTTAATCTTAGTGTGATATATAAAAAAGGCATTTTAAATTCAGTGAAAACTATATAAAATGCGAGGAGGAGCCTTTCGCATAGAGTAGATTGCCAGGCGGCCCAGCTGGCATGCATTATCAAACTCATTGGCCTGATTCACAAAAGTAAACTTACACTTTTAAGTAAATATACAATTTTTTTCAAACCACAAAGGGTAGTATATTTACGACTGCGGAGGCTCTGCTCTCATGGAGGAGACTACGCACATGAAAAGGTAGGCAGTTGTAAAAGATACCCCTTTGTGAATTGTAAATAAGTTGTAAACTTATGTAAGCTTGCCTTTGTGAATTACAGGGGCGGTCGGAACTGCTCGTGGGTGGGGGGGGGAGGTGTGTGGGGGAGGTGCGTGGGCTGCTTTTTAAAAAAAAAAAAAAAAGAAAACTTACCTTGCGCCGCCACCGGGTCCCGCGTCTTCTCTCCTGCTCGCCTGTGTCCGACTCCAAGTCAGAACAGGAAGCAGACATCCAGGATTCCACCCCTAAGCCATTCACAATGCTGCAATGCAGCATTGTGATTGGTCTGAGCGCCGTGGCACGGCGCTCAGCCTGGGCCTGGAGTGGTGGGCATGATTGCAGCCTACATGGAGAACAGGGAAGTGCGCATGACTGTTTTGGGCGGCCCGAGAGGGCCGACCAAATAGTCATTGCGCACAGGAGTGTTCTACCACCCTCCCCTGCAGCTCCGCCCCGCCCCGCCCCCTCATGCACTGCCACAGCAGGAGGAAAAAATAAAATGATAACATTCCGTTATTATCATTTTATTTTTTCCTTACTTTGCTGCTCCTGGCAGTTGGGTGACGCCTTAGCGGAGGAGCTGCCACTAGTGAATCAGGCCCTGTGCGGATATAGATAAAAAGAACGGAACTCGAAATAATAAATGATCATGTCATAACTATTATTTTCGGTGGTGTGATGTCGCCCACAATTATTTTTGTGACACGCTCTAGAAACAATATTCTGCTTCTTCATGACATTTAAATGGTCAATGTGTGTCATGGCCATTTTTTATATGTAATATTTACCATTTGTGCTCTGTGAATCAGCCGGATTCTAGGACTTGTTGAGCTGTTAAGTTATGATTGATGAAAATGAAAGCAAATTAGGATTGTCCTGCCATGCCTCCTTGACGGGTATTATTATTGATAAGACACAAATGAGGTTTACCGCCCTGCTAGCAAATGTCAACGCGCTGAAACATAAAGAATGATCTTTTAAAGCCTAAAAGGTAACATTTCCGATAAGAAGAAATTCACTTCCAGGATACTAATGTGATTTCTCCTCTGTTCTGCATAATCCATGCTTTAAATAATGTGTCTTGTACTGAAACTCTTGACTCAAATGTCCTTCCTGCCCTATAAAGGACATTTATAGAAACTGCCATCCTAGATCAAGCAGCCTTTATTCAAATAATGGAAGCCTATAATTATAGCTACTGCACTGTATTTGCATTTTAAAGCTATGAGCTTGATGGTTTGCTAATTCTTGTAAATGTGAAGCTCGTCAGTATTGCAGAAACTTTTTCGGGGTTATATTATCATAAGCATAAATCCATTTTATATTGCTTCGCCAGGAGAAAAAAAAAGCAGTGGGTCTATAGAAGTTGAATACATCTTTTAAAGCACGTTTCTAAGAAGAATTGTGCAAAATATAGGGTTGCAAGACAGCTGTGGCAGTTCATGGTCATTCGTACATTTTCCAAGCTGGTGAGTAATTTGGGAGGTGTGCACATAAAGGTACACCCGCATACAGGCGCAAGCACATAAAGGCAGAGGGACAGCATTTTATGCTCGCCAGTAAATAAAACCCCTGCTACATCGAGGTCCGTAGCTACTCATCAACCTACAAGGCATCGGTCCCTTCGAGCTGGAACACGCAAACAATGGTGCGAAGTGACAACGTGTAGAAAATCCTAGAACGAGAAGATGCTCCCAGAGAACACTGACCCACAACTATTTGTCAATTGCAAATTACAACTACCAACAAAAGCATGGAATAGAAAGTGAAAAATGATGTTACACAACTGGAATACAACTATTTAATCTCCTGCTACATTGATAAATGTGCATTTGCCCCGTTGATATGTACCTTTGTTCCATTTATAACACAAATTATTTGTTCTGTAAAGAAAAATGAGTGCGTAGAGTTTCACAAGTGCCATCAATTCCATCCGCAATTAGGGGCATATTTACAAGGGCTGCAGAGATAAAACTATCGCCCTATTCACAAGAGGGTGCTAACATGCATAATCGCATGTTAGCACCCTTTTTCCCAACGCCTCCCTTTGCATCTCTAATGAGATGCAAAGTGGGCGTACTCCTGGATGGACTACCTTGCAAATATTGCTGATGTTCACATCGCGATATTTACAAGGCTGCTCCAGCATTTTAGCACACGTTAGTTTTTGGAGAAAACCGCTGTTTTCTCCAAAACTAACGTCTGCTAAAATGCAGACTTACCTATCCCTAAGATTGGGGTGGATTATGCTGATACGACCCTGTGGGTCGTATCAGCAGGTTATCGCCGTTTTGCAGGGAACATCGCTGGAAAACCAGCGATGTTCCCTGCAAAACGGCGATAACCTCGCTATCTCTGGAATTTTTATCGCTCTGGAGAAACGCGTTGTTAATAACACACTACCAGGGCGATAAATTCCAGAGATAGCCTGCGATAACAAAATTATCGCTAAGCACGGCCAGCGATAATTATTGCTGGCCGTTGATAATATGCCCCCAAGTTTTAAATTATTTTCCTTCCAGAAATCTAAACCGACATTTCACAGAGTGCCTGGATAAAAACATATCGTGCAGGGCAATCTATTGGGTTTCAGATTCTCCAGAGGTGTTGGGGCGGAAATAGTAATGGGCATAATAGTGGACGTGTACCTCTGCTCTGAGTGCCCCATCTGTGGTGATATTTGGATCCCTGGCAACCATTTTTGGTTATGGACAAACACAGGTCACAGTTTACCACTACCTTCGAGTGGTGAAAAGCTACTCCTCACCAGGAGTTAAGTAGCAAAAGTGCGGTAGTGGCAGCATACTGTGCTTTAAGTTTAAAGTGTTCAGTAAAGTGAACAGGCTTTGTCACCTGTGTCACAGGAGTGGTGCCTCGTTGCCCACTCTGGTAAAGTTGTGCTGCTGTGTCCTTAACTCACACCCTTGGCCTGCACTGGATTGTATGCAGTGCATGACAGTGTGTGCGTGTACATGCTGGGATGTATCTGTGCATGTGAAGTGGTACAGTACATGAGAGTTAGGGTATGTGATGTGTGTGCATGCTGGACAGTAGGTGCGCCTGTGAAGTAGTGCTGTATATGAGAGTAAGTGAGCACTGTTATGTGTGCGTGCTGGGATGTATGTGTGCCTATAAAGGGTACAGTACAAGGGAGCCTGCACATGTGTATTTCTTTTTTTAATTTTTTTTTTTTAAAAAGCTCTTTCTATTGAACAATTGCTCAATCGACAGTTCTGTGGCAAAAAAACAATGCACAATAGTGTAAATCATGTGACCAAGAACACAATATGTGCATAGATAGTATGATTTTCATAGCATGACATGTCCCGGCAGTCAGTGAACAGTTCCTCCCAAACATTTGAATCCCAATGAAGGTGCACGTTTAAAATCCACAACTTCTTAACCAGTCACATGCCCCAGTAACCTTGCCAACCACCCCACACCTTTTCCCATTTGTGAGGGCAACCTCTGCTGATGTGCCCTCCGCATTGTGACACCAATCTAGGTCAGCTTCCCAGTCTTCTATGCAGGGATAGACAGCTCCCCACATTCATGCAATATTGCACTTAGCTCTGCCGCTGACAGTACTTGCCAGTTTCTTTGATATCTGGGCCAAGTCACCTCCCTGGTGATGTTAAGGAGGTGCCATTTGGCCTCCAGGGGGACCCCCCATTCCTGTAACCTGGCCCATTATTTGTGTCACCTCTACCCAGTAGTCTTGACCACATGACAAAAGGTTCCATCCTGTCGGCATTCCCTTAAGCAAATAGAAGTGGCAGCGTGCCCCATCCGGTGTAGCAATTTCAGGAGTAGTATGTCCTGTGTAAGATCTTTAGCTGGGCTAATCTAAAATGGATTCTTATTGCCACTGTAGGAAAGTGCCTTCTTTTTGCATGGTTGCCCCCACTTTTTGCCTAATGTTGATGTACTTTGACCTAGTGTGCCCTGGGTTCCTGCCAACCAGGTATCCAGGGCCTATGTTCTTTCCCTAAAACTGTACTGTTGCAAAGCCCAATTGGTAACTCTCTGACCACATGTCAGTCCCTTGTAAAAGATACCATAGGTACCAAGGGCACTGTGACCAGGGAAGACCTCTAAGGGCTGCAGCACTTATTGTGCCACCCTTAGAGGCCCTGTACCTTTACACACACACACTGCCATTAGCAGGCTGTGTGTCTTGCTGCAGAACAAAGTGAAGAGTCAACATGGCACACCTCCCTGTGTGCCATGCCTACAATCCACTGCCCCGGCATAGGTAAGCCACCCCTCTAGCTGGGTGCACTATACCAGTGGTGAGGGTACATGTTTGTGAGCACTGTACCCCTAGTGTCTAAGTCAATTCTTGTATAGCCAAGCAACAATGTCTCAACTGGTAATCATTAAGAAAGACAGGTACAAAAGAGAAACAAATCAATTTGAGAGAGAGGGTAAAAAGGGAGACCTCCCCTATACAGCACTTACCTTATCCATGTAACCCGGTCCTGATGATGACCTGAAATTGTACAGGTCGAATTTCTGTCGACCCTCCAGCGCAATTGTGAGCGTTACTGTGGTCTCCTTAAACAACTGAATCTGTCTTGTGGTTTGTGGCCTCCTGGCCTGCCTGGATACGTTGGCATGGGCCTGGCTGCCATGATGACTTTTGCGCACGTTACTCTTAGCCGTTGTTCTGTAGCCCTCTGCTCCTGCCAAGTTATTTTACAACTGTCTGCATTTTCTGTTTCTCACCTTTTCTCCTGTTCCCTTTGGGCTCAGTCTGAACAACAGTTACAAGGTCGAAAAACAACGTCCCTGGTTCTTACTGATATGGCCGGTCCCTCGCACCTAGACATAACACTATGTACAGCTGCCATGGGGAAATTGGTGGGCTTTTAGTATTGCGTTTTTCCCTCTTGAGAGGGACTTGGAGAAAAACCTTTCCAGGGAGAAGAGCTGTGATAATCTGCTGATGTAGTCTTTGCAACTAGAGACTGAGGTATGGGGGTTCGCTAGTCAAAGCCCAGAGGTCTTCTATTTTTATAATACACTAGCTACTAGAACGGGGAGGGTGGTAAGGTCATTTAGCCCTATAGCCACTGCTTTATGAAATGCTTTCCCCGTTAGTATTCTATGGAGTTGTAACTATGCTTATTATATTATTCTTCTGAAGGGCCCTTCAGTGCTGACCTCGACCCCAGGAACTTTTGTTCCCCAATCTGGTGGCCTGCTCGCCACAGTCCCCAAGCTCATGACTGTGCTTAGCCCTTTGGCTAATGTGTGGTCCCTGCACTCTGCACCCGGCCATCTCTGTGCTGCTGGCAGTGCGACTCGAGTGTCTATTTGACCCAACCTTACCCATGAACGCGTAAGCTCAGTTCTGTCTTCTCAGGACTAAATGTGGCTCATGAGTAGTACTGTAAACTTGTATAAAGTTTGCAAAACGCATTGACTCATTTTTCTTTCCCTCAAGAAATGCACCAGCCTAGCATTTAGAGACACCTGGCTGCGTAAGAAAAGTAATTGCAAAGTAATTCTGACTGTCTGCGAATACAAAGTAATTATACTGTAACTAATTCCTTGCATTCAATCTGTATTTAAACTGCATATGCTTGCAAAGTACTTCTATACTGACCTGTACCAGGCCTGGTTTGGTTCTAGAAAATTAACATAACTAAATAATATATTTATACCAACCAATTGGTCAGAGTTCAGTTCTTGAGTATGTGAAATCATCTCTTACCTGAGTTGTACAATAAAGACTTAGCACTACCCTCTGATAAGGCCTTACTTCTCGGCCACACTACCACAAATAGAGAGCAAGGTACTGTCTACTTTAACCTCTGCCTACCTTTGGGGATCCCCTGAACTCTGTGCACATTATACCTTACTTTGGTATAGTATATACAGAGCCAGCTCCTACAGCCACCTCCCTGGGACCATGTATGGCCTCAACCCAGTCGTCCTGTTCAAGTACGCCTAGGTCCTTCTCCCATGTTGCCCTCAGTGCTACCAAAGGATCCAGGGAATTACACACCAATTTCCTACAAATGGTTGAAATTGCTTTTTCTGTCAGGGGATCTGAGAGTAGGCAGTCCTCCAGTGGAGCTGCGTCAGGCAAGTGTTCCCCCTCCAGGATGTGGCCCTGCAAGGCATGTTCTACCTGAAAATGTCGGAACCATTCTGAGTCGCCTAGTTCGTACTCTTGCTGTAGAACCTTAATGGACCAAACGCCTGCCCCCTCCACACATCACCTAAATGCTTCAGGCCAATCAACACACATTTTCAGGACTCCCACTTCACACAGGTGATAGCTGTCCCATAGTGCAGTCAGTCCAGTAAACTTACCCTCGCAACTCAAATACTTAGTGGCCTATCTCTACATTCTCATCACAATCTGAGTATGGGTAGTCAGGACTCGCTCGAGCTGCACACATGTATTTCTTATGTGCGCAGGGATGTAGTATGCTTGTTTAAGATGCAATACATGAAGTCTATGGGTTCCATTTTGGGAGACGCAGGGCTTGCAGGAGGAACATGTGGAGGTAGATGATCCCCCTCTCAGACATATCTGTGGATGTCTGCATTCCTGAAAGCTGGGTGTGACCCACACTGGGAAAAGGAAGAGCCAAGCTCTTTGTGCGAAAGGGCTCTTTGTTTCTAAAAGAGGTAACTGGTCTTAGGGGCTTGGACTCATCTCAGGAAAGAGATGGGCTGGAAAGAGTAGGGTTGGAGGGCTTTGGCAACCCTTTGTTGCACATACCACTAAGACTGACAACCAGGTGTGAACCTCAAGTCACTCCCATGTCCCGTATTTGGGGCTCTAGGACTTGGAGATGCTCTGGCTGTGACAGACTGCCCTCTGGAGGAAGCCTACGACAGATAAATGGGCACTTCAGAGAGGGCAACCCCCAGAACATGAACTTCAAAGACATAGACACTAAATCATATTTGTGTCTGAAAGTGGATTATAGGCTTAGACCCCAGCTCCCACTTACCTTGGTATGGTCCTCCCACCACTGTAAGGCTCTCCCGGGCCCATGCCATCGTGGCTTGGAGCCACGCCTCTTGGCACTCCTCTTTTGTGCCTGTCTGCCCCTGTGCTTGGCTTTCGGTGCCCATTGTTGTGTGCCCTCTTTGTAGCTCTGCCCTGTCTTTTTGTCTTTTGTGCTCGTTTTTTGTGCCTTGGTCCTTTGTACTTGTTTTTCCTCTGTACCCATTTTACCTTTTGTGGTTTGGTCTTTTGTACTCATTTTTCCTCTGCACCCATTTTGCCTTTTGTACTTTGGTCTTTTGTGCTTGCTTGTCTTCTGTGCCCATTTTTTTATGCTTCTGTGTCCATTTTGCTCTGCCCAGTCTTTTGCGCCACTAATTGTGCTCCCCTGCTTCCCCCATGCTTCTGGGACTCCCCACTCCTCCTCCCTCCCGTGCTCTTCTCTCACCCTCCTTCCCCTCTCTCTGCCTACTTCTCCCATGTGCCTTCTCCTGCTGCTTTCCTGCCCCTCCCTAGACCCCTGCGCTCCTCCCCTCCTGGGACCTACCTAATGGTGGCTGCTGCACACTGCAGGACCTTTCTCATGCTCTCACTGCCATTTCTCTAGCAGCATCCACCCACAGCACTCTCCGCACACACCTCACCCTGTATTGCCTGCATGCTCCTCAACACCAGATCCCTATGAAAGCACACCACAGACGTCTAGGACCTCATCAACCAACACTCCCTGGATATCCTCTCCCGCACCAAGACCTGGCTCGGCCCGTCTTCCACCACCACCATTGTAATGGCCATCCCTCCTAGGTACAAGATTGTTTGCCATGGTAGGTCCCACAAACCTGAAGCAGGCCTCGCAATCATCCACAAGGACACCATCACTTGCACCACCTCTTCTAATGAACCAACCACACTCATAGAATACCTGCACTTTCAACTGCAGATCAACATGACCATCTCAGGCACCCTTGCTTATGAGGACCCATCAACATCTTCAGCAACCTCCTCACTGACTTCATTACTCCTATTGCCATTAGATCCAATGATTTCATCCTACTCGGCAACCTCAAAATTCATCTCGATGACCCTACGGACCGCAATGCCACCGACCTCCTGGAAAGCCTCAATATCATGCAGCTTGTACAAGCCCGACTCACATTGTCAGACACACACTCGACACAATCTTTACATCCAGAAACAAGATCACCTTCAGCCACATCTCCCTATTATAATTGACAGACCACTCCATAATACACTTCTACATCAGCACACTCCACCCTAATAAACCTATACCTACCATCAACCTCAGCCACAACTGGAACAACATAACAGAAGTAGCCTGGACCGCACTCTCAGAACCAGCCAACCCTCACAGGTGACCTAGAGAATGACCTATCCACAATCAACAATTGGATCTCAGACTGCGCCAACAACTTGGCCCCCATGAAAAAGACCAGACACTCACAAACTTGCGCTCAAGCATGCTGGTACATGGGAGGGCCTAAGAGACTCCAAGTGCTATTGCAGCAGATGGGAAGAAAAAGATGGAGGACCAGCCGAGACAACACCTCTAGAGGCACCGCCAGAGACACCTACAAATCCGCACTCAGAAGGTATCACGCACAGTACAAAGAAGCCAGGAAAGAGGCACTCGTGATCAGACTTGAATCCTACACCAACACCGGCAAAGAGCTCTTCAACATCGTCAAAGAATTTACTAACCCGACAGCTGCTGATAACACCATAATCCCCTCAAAGATCCTCTGCGGTGACCTTTCGGACTTTACTCCAAATTTGCACCCCAACCCACCATAGAGGACATCATCGCACAACCCCCCACCACCATGAGGAGGACCCACCTTCTAACGACCTGGAGTCCCTTCACCACATATTTCACCACCAGAATCATATAAAGCATCCACTCAGGGTCCCCTTTAGATCCCTGCCCTCACCAAATGTACAACCTGGGAAGTACACCGATCAGCCCCAACCTCACCACCATCATCAACTTCTCCATCCTCAGCGGAAACTTCCCAGAGAGTTGGAAGCACGTGGAGGTCACTGCTCTGCTGAAGAACCTATCGGCAAACCTGAAAGATCTCAGCAACTACAGGCCCATCTCCTTCCTACTCTTCCCAGCCAAAGTCCTGGAGAAATAGGTCAACAAGCAGCTCTCCCCCCTTCTTGAACAGCACCACCTCCTGGACTCCACCCAGTTGAGATTCAACAGCAACCACAGCATGAAACCGCACTCCTGGAAGCAACGGACGACATCTGTTCAATCATGGACAGAGGAGGAGCCACTGCACTTATCCTGCTCAACCTCTCGTCAGCATTCAACACCATCTCCAATAGCACCCTCATTGCCAGACTTCACGAATCAGGAATCCAAGGTCCGCCAAAAGTTGGATTGCCTCCTTCCTCTCCAACAGAACACAACGATTCAGACTGTACAATTTCACCTCCGAACAGAAAAAGCTCGTATGTAGAGGGCCTCAGGGCTCCTCCCTCAGTCCAACCCTGTTTAACGTTTACATGGCACCTCCCGCCCGCATCATAAGAACTTACAACATCAACATCGTCTCCTACAATGTAGACACTCAGCTCATCCTCTCCCTCACTGACACTAACAACATCACTAGGAACAATTTCACCACCTGCATGTCTGACGTGGCCTACTGGATGTGAGAGAACTGCTTCAAACACAACACAGACAAATCAGAGATCCTGATCTTTGGAAATAAGTATTCCCCTTGCGAGTCTTCCTGGTGGCCACCCGACCTGGGTCCCACGCCCAGCTCCACAGGCCATGCCAAAAAGCTTGGCATCGTCCTTGACAACAAGCTCTTGATGAACAAACAGGTCAATGCCGTGATTGCATCCTGCTGCCACATCCTCAGAATGCTTCACAAAATCTTCAAATTGTTCCCAACGCACCCAAGATGCATGGTCACCCATGCCCTCATCACCAGCAGGCTCCACTGGTAAACAGCCATTACAACGAGGCTGTTACCCCGCAAGTCATTACATCGCATGCGTTACAACGCATGCGATGTAACAACGCGTAGCCATTACTACGCATGCCATTACATCGCATGCGCTTTTACAACGCATGCGATGTAATGGCTATCCACATCATTGTGAGGAAACTGAGGCTGTTCCGTTTCCTCACAATGACGTGCACTGCCCCTCAGACGACGCTGGAACCAGGAGAGAGGAACCACGAGGAGAGAGAGGTAAGGGGGATTGTGCTTGGGGTGGGGGTTACTTTTTTAGGGTTTAGGGTAGTGTCGAAGTAGTGTTATAATGTTTGTGTAGTGTAGGGTTATGTTTTAGGATTTAGGGTAGTGTCGGGGAGGGTCGTGCAGGGTAGTGTTAGAGTGTAGGGACCGGACTGGGGGTAGGGGGAATGTCATGCTGGGGGTAGTGTTTTAGGGTTTAGGGTAGGTTTGTGGTGTTTGTGTAGTGTAGGGTAGTGTTTTAGGGTTTAGGGTAGTGTTGGGGGGTCGTGCAGGGTAGTGTTAGAGTGTAGGGACCGGACTGGGGGAAGGGGGAGGGTCGTGCTGGGGGTAGTGTTTTAGGGTTTAGGGTAGGTTTGTGGTGTTTGTGTAGTGTAGGGTAGTGTTTTTGGGTTTAGGGTAGAGTTGGGGGGGTTGTGCAGGGTAGTGTTATAGTGTAGGGGCCGTACTGGGGGTCATGCGGGGGGTAGTGTTTTAGGGTTTAGGGTAGTGTTGTGGTGTTTGTGTAGTGTAGGGTAGTGTTTTAGGGTTTAGGGTAGTGTTGGGGGGTCGTGCAGGGTAGTGTTAGAGTGTAGGGACCGGACTGGGGGAAGGGGGAGGGTCGTGCTGGGGGTAGTGTTTTAGGGTTTAGGGTAGTGTTGTGCTTTTTGTGTAGTGTAGGATAGTGTTCTAGGATTTAGGGTAGTGTCAGGGGGTGGTGCAGGGTAGGGTAGTGTTATTGTAGGGAGAGGACTGGGGGTAGGGGGAGGGTCGTGCTGGGGGTAGTGTTTTAGGGTTTAGGGTAGTGTTGTGGTGTTTGTGTAGTGTAGGGTAGTGTTTTGGGGTTTAGGGTAGTGTCGGGGGGTCATGCAGGGTAGTGTTATAGTGTAGGGGCTGTACTGGTGGTCGTGCGGGGGTAGTGTTTTAGGGTTTATGGTAGTGTTGTGGTCTTTGTGTAGTGTAGGGTAGTGTTTTAGGGTTTAGGGTAGTGTCGGGGGTCCTGTAGGGTAGTGTTAGAGTGTAGGGACTGGACTGGGGGAAGGGGGAGGGTCGTGCTGGGGGTAGTGTTTTAGGGTTTAGGGTAGTGTTGTGGTGTTTGTGTAGTGTAGGGTAGTGTTTTTGGGTTTAGGGTAGTGTCGGAGGGGTCGTGCAGGGTTGTGTTATAGTGTAGGGGACATACTGGGTGTTGTGCGGGGGTAGTGTTTTAGGGTTTAGGCTAGTGTTTGTGTAGTGTAGGGTAGTGTTTTAGGGTAGTGTCGGGGGGTCGTGCAGAGTAGTGTTTGAGTGTAGGGACTGGACTGGGGGCAGGGGGAGGGTCGTGCTGGGGGTAGTGTTTTAGGGTTTAGGGCAGTGTTGTGGTGTTTGTGTAGTGTAGGGTAGTGTTTTAGGATTTAGGGTAGTGTCGGGGGGTCGTGTAGTGTAATTGTAGGGAGAGGACTGGGGGTCGGGGCAGGGTCGTGCAGTGGTACACATTAGGGTGTAGGGTAGGATGGAGTCACTTACCTTGCAAACGTTTACCATGAGTATGCCTTTACTACGCATGCCTTTGCGTTGAAATGGCATGCGTGGTAAAGGCATAGTCATGGTAAAATTTTGCGTTGTAATGGTAGTCGTTGTAATTGACATCGCGTAGTAATACCCGCGTTGTAATGGCATGCGTGGTATTGCTATGCGATGTAATGAGTCATATTCGGCTCCACTACCACAACACACTCTACATTGGCATCTCCAACAAAACTCACAGAAAACTCCAAATCATTCATAACACCACCGCCAGACTCATCCTAGACATCCACAGAAGCACGAACATCACACTATACCTCGAATTACTGCACTGGCTACTCACCCAGAAACACTGCAAATTCAAGATTCTCATCCATGCCTATAAAGTCCTCCACAAGCAAAACAGGAGGACACGCTTTCTACTTCATCGCCACCAAAAGCTGGAATGAATTCCCTCTACACATCAGGAATGCCACCCCACTCCTCAACCTCCGCAAGAAGCTGAAGACCTGGATGTTAATCTAGAAGCACTGCCAAACCTACGCTCCTGCTCCAGCACCTTAATACCTTCATGTGTGATAAGCTGCACCATGAAAATCTACATAACATAACAAAAAGGGGAACTTGAGGCTCCCAATTTGTCAAATTGAAGCTGAACATCAGCGTGGAGAATCTCAGCAGATTTTCTGCCTGTTTGGGCCAAGACTGTGAGGTAAGGGTCTGTCAGTTGCCCTGCTGGGTGAGGATGCATCACCGAGGAGAATCAAGACCACCCTTGACTTACCTGGAGCACCAGCATCTGCCTGAGCCAAGACCAGAGGACCCTGTGAGGAGCAGGAGATTGCCTGAAGGAAGCGAGGTCCAGTGAGGATCCTGTCAAGTGGATCCTCGGAGCAGAGTGTGAGATTTGGTTCCAAGACTGATGCACCGATCGGGCCGTCTGCATGTGTGCCGTGTTCATGACCCCTGTGTACCAGGTGGGGGCCGTGGTGAAGTTAAAGGGCTGTCACCCAAGTGCAGCATTTTGGTATGGTGGAGAGGGCCGTTGTCTGCAGCATTGTGTAGTAAAACGGAACTCAACCTTAAGAGCGTGTTCACAACTCCCCCAAATGCCAGCTGGGGGCCGCAGTGAATCTTGAGGGCATTATGCAGCACTGTGATAATGACAGAGCTGTTGCACTAGGCAGCATTGTGACCCATAGTGGGAAGTCACCTTAGGAGTGTGGGAAGCAACCCCTGTATGCCGTGAGGAGGCTGCAAAAGAAGGAGTGGGCCATGACCTTCAAGCAAGTACAAATTGTGAACTCAGAGCTGTTACATCATCTTTGGAATGTGGGAGCACTCAGGATCCAAGGATGCTTACCACAACAATGGAGTAGCCCCACAGAGGTCCAGACCCCATGCAGGGCCCAGACCACTCAACGCTCCCAGGCTCTTCGTCATGTCCCCAGCAGGAGCAGATCAGACCAGACCTTGAGTCGCAGGGCACATGGGTGGGAGCAACTGCTCTGACTGTACAGTTGCTTTCTCCAGCAGCCTGATGGAGTAGGGGCTCCTAAATTAAAGACGCTGTCCACTCTATTTAAAAAGCCTGGCAATGAGGGACCAAAAAATAGAATAATGACACCCACACACTGGGAGAAAATTCCCACAGTGTGGGGATCATTAGTTTTTTGTTTTCAAGAAACAAACTCCAGTTTAAGAAGTTTGTTTCTGAAAAGCAAATAATGTTAAAAGTTTGGTGAACGGCCAACAAAACTAACAGAGGACGTCCACCAAGCATTTTGTACTTTAAAGGAAACGGTCTTGAAGGCGGTTCCTTTCAAGATACAAAGATGATCACTGGAATGGTGGCCATCTCTGAATTTGAAGGTGGCATACCATCAGGATGGCGAACCTAATATCCTAGTCAATACCTCAAACTATAAATCTGGCCCTATATGTAAATATTGTCCTTTTATTGCTATCATCTACATACTAATATACATGCTATTGTCTATTTCTTTATCCAGCTAAACTCACCCAAACCTATGTACCACTTTGTCTTTATTTATCATTTATTGTTTAACAATTATAAAAGATGTACATGGGGAACATTGTAGTACAAAGCATCCTGTTCACAGCCTATAAGCAAAAAAACAATGAGATAACAACATTTCCCTGGGGATGAATCGCGGTAACCATGACGTAGCCTCCCAGGATGGGTCAAGATATCTGCTGAAGGAGAAATCAGAGCGAGCCATCCTATGAAGTTGTTTTCTATGAATACAGGATGAAAGCCCTACGGGGGAGGGACAGGGGATAAGGGGGGTCAAGGTGGCATCATAGAGGATGACGATGGTGAGAGGTCATATGTGTGATGGTGGCAATGGGTGCATTCAGGGGCCTAATTTAAGGGGTGCAATGTAAATAATCAGTCACAGGCAACATGATTACTAGTACGGGCACTGGAGCGCCTCGTGCGGCCACTCCCCCTTTTATTTGCCGCCTCGGGCCACGCCTGGCCCGAGCACTTGAGTGCGGCATATCCAGCACACGCCGGGTGTGAGCTGCACTGCTAACTCACTACATCCCATCTCAACTCAGTCTCTTTTTCTTTTCCTCACAAACTGGCTCTGGACTCGCCAGCTGGCATGAAAAGTCCTTTAGCCTGGAGCTTGGAACTGGGTTCCCTCTCAGTCCATATCTTGGATATTGGTCCCGGGCAGGGGTTAGGGCTTTGGATTTCGAGAATGCTTCCGGTTGGCCACCTGGGCTTGAAGGGATCATGCCAGCGTCTTGGTTGACTTCCTCCGGCACTCCTGGGTAGTTAGTCGGAGGTGGGCCAGTGTGTTCTCCCTCCGTCCCTGCTTCTCCATCCCCTTCTGCCTCTGGGTATCTTTTCCCCCAGGTGGTCAGGGGCGCACTGTCCACTTCCTTGAACCATGAGATGTTCCTGGTCACCCTCTCTCCTTCCTTTTCTACAGTGACCATCGTCCCCTTGATTACTGTCCAGTGGCCTGGCTCATAGGGAGTCTGGAACTTTCCTCCTGGCCTACGATCTTTCATTAGCACTCGGTCTCCTGGTCGAAGTTCATGGAGTCGGGCTCGTCTCTTGTAACTAGCATCTTTGTTTTGTTTTTCCCTCTGCTCCCGGGCTTCATTTTCATCGTAAGGCGGCAGGGTCTACCCAGGGCAGATGGGAATGGTGTCTCGGCGTGGGCCGTTAAACATCAACGCCCACGGGGCTTGGTGCGTGGTACTGTGCAGCGTGCTTCTGTACTCTCGGAGGAACATCTGTAGGTGGTGTTCAGGGTCAGCATTTTCAGCCACGGCGATACGCAGGACCTTGTTGAGGGTCCTCATGATCCTTTCAATTTCTCCGTTGGCCTGTGGCCACTGAGGGGTGATTCGACGATGTCGTACGCCATGTAGTTGCATGAAATCCTGGAATTCTCCTCCCTGGAATGGGGGCCCGTTGTCGCTCTTGAGCTCTCCGGGGCATCCAAACATCACGAACGTCTTCTCGAGCACTGGGGCAATCTGGGAGAACGCAGTGGAGCTCATGACTTCCACTACGGGGTATTTGGAATAGCTGTCCACTATGACTAACGTCGTCTGGCCATAAGGAAAACTCCCAAAGTCGATGCTCACTTTCTCCCATGGGGCTTTCCCATGATCTTCCGTTTGGATCGGTGCCGGTCGTTCCGGTGCACTTGTGAGCTGGCACGCCGGGCATTTCCTCACGGCCTCCTCCACTCTGCTCTCTAGCCCTGGAAACCAGATTTTTTCCTGCATCCTGGCCTTCATCTTTTCGATGCTTTGGTGGCCTCCGTGAGCCAGTTGGGTTACATGGTGGTGGAGGGCCGACGGGATAACAATGTGGGACCCTCGTAGCAGGATCCCGTCTTGGGTCACGCTTAGTTCGTTCCGGATTTTCCATATCTTTGTAAGGTACTCCCTCTCCGGTCCTGACCAATCGTTGGCTGTCTGCAAGAATCGATGCCAGTTACCTCCTTGGACAGTGTTGCGCTCCTTGGCCATGACTGGGTCTTTTTCTGCTGCTGCTGCAATGTCCGACAGGGTCAGCGCTTTAGGGCACGTGATCAATGAGATCATGTTTATGTGGGCCTCAAATGCCTTGACTTCCTGTGCCTCCGCTGGGTGTTCTCATGCGGCTGGGTGTCGGGAGAGAAAATTGGCGGGGTTTTTCGCACCTGGCCTGTAAACGACCTCCATCTCGTACTGCTGCAGTCCAATGGCCCACCGTTCAATTCTTGGCTGGGCTGCAGCGCCGATCCCTTGAAAAGAGGCACTAGGGGCTGGTGATCCGTGACTACCTTGAATGGCTGACCGCACATTTACAGGTGAAAGTGCCAGCACGCCCATTGGATGGCGAGGGCCTCTCGCTCAATCTGCGCGTAGCGCGTTTCAGTGGGGGAGAGAGACTTGCCGGCGTTTGCCAACGTGGCCCATCTTCCGGGTTCTTGCTCCTGGGTGAGCACCGCCCCTAGGCCTACAAGGCTGGCATCGACAAGGAGTTCTGTACGCTTGACAGGGTCGAAGTATACCAAGGTGGTGTGGTCGAGGAGGGCATTCTTGACTTTCTGGTACGCTGCCTCCTCTTGCTCTCCCCACTTCCACGTAGCATCTGCCCGAGTAAGATTCCGTAGGGGCTCCACGATGGTAGCCAGGTCCGGGATGAATCGCCACAGAATGTGGCCATCCCAAGGAAAGTTCGCACCTCTGACACCGTCAAGGGTGGTGGGGCGTCCTTGATGGCCTGTGACTTCTGTGGGTCTACCTGGATTCCCTCCTGGTTGAAGAGGTAGCTGAAAAACTCTATCTCCATTTGAAAGAAAAGGTACTTCTCCCTGTGTAGGGTGACGCCATATTCCTGGAGTTGTTGTAGCGTGGCCCTTAGGTGTCGGTAGTGCTCATCCGCGGTGCTGGAATGGATGAGAATGTCATCACTCACGTTCAGCACGCCTGGAAAGCCTGTTAGGATCTCCCGCACCATGTCCTGGAATACCTCTGCTGCGGAGGATATCCCAAAGTTAAGGCGCTTGTAGCATCGCAAACCCAGATGGGTGCTGAATGTTGTGATGTATCTGCTCTCTTTGGCCAGGACCAGCTGGTGGTATCCCATGTTCAGGTCTAGTTTTGAGAACCACCGGGACCCGTTGAAGTCCGCTACTATGTCGTCCATTGTTGGTGTGATCTGGCGTTCCTGCTGAATTGCATTGTTAGGGCGGCGCATGTCGATACATAATCTGATCTTCCCGGGCTGGCGTGGCTTCTCTGCTATGACCATGGGGCTCACCCATGGGGTTGGCCCAGATACTTTCTCAATGACCCCCTGGTCTTCCAGATTTTGCAGTTCTTGCTCCACTAGCGGCCTGAGGTGGAAAGGGATTTGCCTGTGTCGTAAAGCTGTCGGGCCACTGCCGGGTCGATCTGAAGTTTTACTGGGGCCTTCTTGATGCATCCTAGCCCTTTAAAGAGGTCTGCGAATTGGCTCAGCAACTCTTCAGTCTGGTTCGCCCGCACGCTTCTCGCAAACGTCACTAGGCCTAGGACTTCGGCGGCATGGCTGCTAAGTAGCGTGTCGGCCTCTTGATCCAGGATGTGCACCGTTGTCACAATTTCATATTCTTCTGACCGGATCGGCACTGTCATCTTCCCTCGTAGGGGCAGGGGTGAGCTGCTTCAGTATGCAAAGATTTTTGTCTTCAACTGCGTGAGTTCGGGCCTGGGTCTTAGCTTGTTATACTGCTGGATACCCATGACGTTCACAAGGCACCGGAATCGATGACCGCCTTCACCTCTGACCCGGCTAATCTCACGGTGCAGGTGGGCTGTGGTCTCCTCTGTTTTTTAAGCTCTTGTGTAAAAGAGACTAGATATGTTTCGACTTCATCTTTTTCTGTGGAGGAGTCGTCCACTCAGAAAGTGGCCTGCACATTCCTTCTGGCACTGCCAAGGAGGCGCTCGACAGGTGCGCACCATTCTACGCATTGGTTTTCCCCCTTCTCTACTGTCTTTGCATTGGTTCTTTTTACGGCACACTGACGCGAAGTGATTAGGGATCCCGCAGTGGGAGCACATTCGTCCTTGGGCCGGGCATGCCTGAACGGGGTGTTCTTCGCATCCACAGTATCCACATTGGCCTTTCGGGCCTTGGGGGGGTCATCCTCGTTGCCCGCTCCCTCTGTCTTGTGGTTTTCACCGCATCGGCTCCGTCGGTTTTGACGGTCACGTTCTTGTCTGAGGCCCGTGACAGGGCCAGGTCCATTTCAATCTGCTCTGGCTGCTGAGAGGTCATGTGTCCTGGCTATGACTAGTATGTCGTTGAGGGGTATGTTCTTCTGCCTTAGGATCAGCCCTCGTAGTACCTTGCTGCGGACACCTTGGATGATTTGAGCCCGTATCTCTTCGGTAGCTCGATCTTCTGTTGTATAGGTGCTGGCTAGCTCTCTGAGTCTAGCATAGAAAGCATTGATCGACTCTCCCTCTCTTTGCCAGGCCTGGCGCAGTTTGAACCTATCGAAGTCCGGGTTCAATTGCGGGTCGAAGTGTGCATTAAGTGCCACCACAGCAGCATCATAGTCGGTGGGTTCTCCTCTGTTCGGAAGGTGCTTGAACAGAAGATATACTTCTTCTCCCGCATAATGGAGCAACAGCGAGTGTTTCACTGCTCCGTAGCACCAAGGGAGACGCCTTGTTGCTACGAAGTAGTTTTCCAGTCTCCCCAGCCACGTCTTTCAGCGTGGGGAGACGGTGGTGGGGTCAGCCGCCTCACTGAATGGAGGAAGCAACCCTGTGGGGGCATGTTGTGTGACTATGTGGGTGGGTGGCTGGTCTGTGTCATGGTTATCTCCCATCTTGTCACCCTGGGTATTTCCCGTGTGTTACTCTGCATGCTATCTTTTCTTTTGGTGTGTTCCACTTTGCAATAGCCACTCGCAGGGCTGGTGGGGTCTGCTGTGGCTTGGCCTGGTCTTACTGTGCCCTCTTTCTTCCTCCCTTTTAGTGGTGTCCAGCTGCAGCGTGAAGCTGGGGTGTGAAAAGAGGGAGATGCTCTGTCCTGAGACCCAGTTCAGGTAAGTGCTCTGGGGGAGACATGGTCCCAATCCTTGGCTGCCGGGGGGTGTGTGGAGAGGAGACCCACCCTGACTTCTCCGCCTCTGGGCTGTATACCAGCTGGGATCTGCTGGCTGCGGCAAGATCCTCTGCAGTGCACGTGGGCGTGTTCTCGCACTGTGGCTCTGGGGCTTGGGGCAAGGTGGTAGGCAGCGTGCACGGGCCGTGGGAGGCAGCTGTACGCAGCGGGTGACACGCCACGCTCGTACCCGCTTATCAGCTGACCCGGCGTACTCCTATCCGCAGCACAGGTTCCTCCACCGCGGGGCTGCCTCGGTAGCGCGAAGGTGGGAGAACAGCTCGCGGTTGGCGGTCCGCCCCTCCTTAGTGCTCCAGAGGGGGCGCACTGCCTGGGACTAGGCCTGGGCGGAAAACTACGCTACGCTCGCGTAGTTTGCGAAGTTTGCGCTACTTCGCACTACGCGAATTGCACGTAGCACAGTGCAAACACGCGTAGCGTAGCGTAGTGCAGCGGTCATTTTTTGCTTGCTCGCGGTCCTCAACGTCAAGTTGGCGACCGCGAGCAAGCAAAATGACATCCCGGCGAGACTTTTTCCTCGTTCGCGATCAGCAACATCAAGTTGCCGATCGCGAGCGTGGAAAATAAACCTCCCGGCGAGATTCTCAACGCGGGGAGGTCAGGTTTCTCATTGCGAGTGGTCGCGTATGCTCGCGACCGCTCGCGATGAGAAACTACCAGTTCGCGTTGAGAAAGCTGCCGCTCAAGTAAAAATCTACTCGAGCGGCAGTAAAAGACAGCTCGCACTGTGCAAGATGCCATTTTCAATGATTGCACAGTGCGGACAAGCATCCGGCACTGTGCAATCATTGCGAACACGCACTACGCAGTTCGCGTAGTGCTACGCGTAGCTCGCGTAGTGCAAACTGCACTTTGCGTAGCTTCGCGAAGCGTTACTTCGCGAACTACGCCCAGGGTTACCTGGGACACGTAGCTGTTGTCCCACCGTGAGTTCGACCTCGAAGCATAGAGTTGTACTGGAGGCAAGCAATGTAGCCTGCACTCCCTAACCTTCTCAAGAAAAAGGAACACAAAGTTTTGCAAAATGCTATTATATAGTTTCCTAATGATTTCTCTACTTTTTGCTCATGTACTGCAGTTAATGTGAGCACCTGATCTGAAACAAGATGGAGTCAGTTATGTTGGAAATGCTGCCTAGAGGTCCACACAGGCACTTACAAAACCAAGTCTGAAACAAGTACTCAAACAGCAAAGTGACTATCTTAAATTAAATATTCATAAAGAAAGGGCACTTTAAGAAAGGATGCTCACTACGCATCCGATCCATTTGCACCACATAACAGATTGATTCCACGGTTTATTTGGTTCCACAAAATTCACCACATTTTTTCAAAGATCCTCATCATAGATGAGATGAGGGTTTGGCATGGGCTATTACTTAACCATGGCCTCCTTGAAGACAAAGGAGAACTACATGTGGGAGAAGAAAGGAAAGTTAATTGCACAAATGAGCTGCACACCACAAAGGAAGCAAGCATTGATCATGTCAATTGCTTAGGATTTGTATAGCAAATCTATTATTTTCAACCTGCTTTAGCACACAAGGACTCTACACTGCATTGACATCAGCAGAGCATGCTTCCTCAAAAATGGAACCACATATTCGGGAGAGTAACCTTTCTTCACCCAGAGAACAGGTACAAAACAGGGTCAACTGTGAAAGTTCCTTTCTTCAAAGAACAGGTAGACATGGCCAGAGCAATGGAATCTCACTCGTTGATTCACAATATTAACAGCATGACTGCAGTGTGGAGTCCTACCAGATATGTAGACTTAGCCCTGGTCCTTGCGAAACGAGGCATTACCATGCATTGGAAAGCTACTAGAGGCCCCAGGATGCCCAAATGAAGGGAGACCTCATACAATGGGCAGGATACAAAAGTGCAATATTATTCCAGGGAAGTGAGGAGGGAGCGCGGTTCGATTGATAAAGCCTGGGCATGGGACCACCTAGTGGTTCCCCAATGTCTGCAGGTGACTTGGAGGTGGAGCAGGATTAGCCTTGTTTCCTTACTATACGGTATGGGGTGTGTGGATCATTGACATGGTAGGTAGCCTAACTGACCACTAGACACACATAAAACACAGTGTATTACAGGACTACATGGGCACAGGCAGGAGTTGAAAGGGAAAGGATGGGGGAGATAGTCCTCAGGTGGAGGCGGGCCAACTTTGAAATTGCATTGTATACATATAAATGCTGTCTCCAGATTTATCACCTGAACTGTTATGGAGATTACTGTATTGTATAAATTGATAAGCATGTTCTCCAGACATTGTGCTCCACACCGGATTGTTTGTAATGATACAAATTGCAATATAATGTTTAACAAAATGAGTGCAGTGTGGAGTCCAAAGACAAAGGGCATTGTGGAAGATTCAGTGCAGTCTGGGGTGGCACTGCAGAATCCAGGGTATAAAACAAGTTTTGGGGGTGCAGTATAGGGTTTGGAGCTAACTATTGTTTTTTGTATAGTTTTTATCTGCATTTGTAGCTGGCTGTATTACTGTTTGACAATGTGATACACATAATGCTATAGTACATTTCAGTATCAACCCCTTATGTAAAACAAAAACAACAAGACCATCTCCCCTCCCCCATCTTGTGATGCTCTGCTCCTAGGCATATTACCACCTGGACAATATTTGTTGTCTGGATATGAATTTACCTGGAGGGGGCAGCCGAGTCTTCGCCAGGCCTACGAGCGCCAGCAGTCTTCGTGGCCATCGCCTCAATCTTCCTGCGCCCGGAGGCTCATAAGTGCAGAGGCAGGGCACCGCAGCGCGGGAGCCTGGTTCAGAGAGGAGGGGGCAGCCGAGTCTTCGCCAGGCCTACGAGCCCCAGCAGTCTTCGCGGCCATTGCCACAATCTTCCTATGCCCGAAGGCGCAAAAGTGCAGAGGCAGGGCAGGGCCACCCCCCTTGCACCAGATTCCAAAGGCTCCAGCCCCCAAGGACCTAACATTGCTTCACAAGGTACTGGAACTCTTTATCCTTGTTCTCCTAGTTGGACTCAATACAGGCTTTGGAACTCTGCTGCCCATAAAAAAAAAATTCTTCTTTTTTTTTTACTCCTTTGGCGCCTTTTGTTTTGGTATCCTGATACTGTGTGAGACCTATGGTTTGTTAGCTCTGGTTTGTTAGCTCTGGTTAACTCAATCTTGGGGTATGTTCTGAGATTGTCTAGCTGTTTTTGTACTGTGAATCACCATTGGGTGAGGCAAATTGCTGCGGGTTTACAAGTGTGGGCCTATTATAATCTGGCTGCTGACCAGTTTTTGTTTTGGTGCCTTCTGCTGGCTGCACTATAGTACCCCAGTAAGCTCAAGGGTAGCGATGGGAAAAAGAAAAACCAACATGCTTGGGGGTGGAAATGAGAGCATGGGGGTTCAGCTAAAAACTACCAAGGCAAAGCAGGGCCGCAAGCCTAGAGCAAACAACTGTGTCTTAGATCGTATCGATGATCTTTTAATTGAATGTGAAGAAATTCTTGTACTATCGGATCACCCAGTTACGCCAGAATCCCCCATGCATACCACCTTGCCAAACCCCATACCTACCGCCAAGGTTAATACGCAAAAACGTATTCCCCAGATGTTTAACAAACCTGCAACACGTAGCTCATGCTGCATTACTCAGCCCCTTGGCAGACTACCATCTTCATCCCCTACTGTTGATGAAACTGAGCCAAGTACCAGTTCGGGCCTAGTAGGGCTTTAGAACAGGACCCTGCTGTCATTGCACATCCGGATCCTGTCCTCACCCTATCCAATAGATTCCTTCCTCTCCAGAATTTGAGCTGTGTCCCTGAGGGAGGAGTGGAGACGGGGGAAAGAGGATGACCTTGCGGAGGTTATGGTGGGTGAGGCAGAACCAAAGGAAGGGGAGGTGGAAGTGCTAGGAGTTGTAACTGGGGTAGCGAGTCCTTTAGGAGGGCTACCAATGAATGAAAGTGAGATCCTTAGGACCATGAATGACCTAAGGAAGGAAGTAATCCTACTAAAATCAGTTGTTCTTAACCTCACTGAGCAGGTCAAATTCCTAACAGCTGGAGGAGTTCCGTCAGCCCAGTTCCCCAAAATGGTAGTTGATAAGCACTCAAATCCACCAGGAGCTGCCATTCGCCCAAAGACTCCCACTCTAGTACACCGCCAACAGCCCCCCAATAGGGTCTGAAGGGAACGCCTTCTGTCATCGGACACCAGCACAGAGGTGAGGAGTATGCAAAAAGGTGGGTGGCGAGTTGCAAACCAACATCATAAGCAGCTTGGTTGGTGCAAGAGTCATGAATTCCCCCCCCAACCTTCTAACTTAACTACCTCCCCGATCCCCCACAAACAACTGTATGGGCAGACCCAACTACCCCCAAAGTCTATATTCATGATAAATGTTCCTAGAGTCACTTCTCCTACTAAATACGAGGGTGAGGACTCTCTGATTAATAATTATTAAAGTAAAAATTTGTTCTGTCGGGGTTAATAATTACTTAAAGTAAGTAGCAACAGCTTATTTATAACACATATCAACGATTTGAAAAAGAAGAATATATAACACACACCAAAATTATAATTCAATAATGTATTCAGAAAAAATCAGATAATCATGGCTGTCGCAATTTACAATTTCAATTGCAATATGAATTACGTGACTGTGGTGAAAAAAGTGACATGTGGTGGTTGGTGATAAAGACAGTACACTATATACAGAAACAATTTAAGCGTGCAATAAAAGAAGGGAAGAAATATTTTTTCTCGTATGTCCTTATTATTTAACACATATGCTTCAAGATCCTAATGACAAATAAGACTGTGATCATGAGCGTTGTGTAGACATATGCAGTACGCCGACGTTTCGACCCTGCTAATTGCGCACAAATGAGATGCGTCAAGGTGGGTCTTCTTCAAGGCAGGAGGGGGGGATTGGCAGCCAAAAGGTAGATTTCTATGGTATCTCCGCAAATTATCAATTGTGGGTTTAAGAATAAACCATGTGCATCTCAACCAGCCGGTTGGAGCCTCAGAATTAGTCAGTAAATGACTTCCACCCGTCGGTTGGAGTCTTAATTTTTAGCCAGTCCAGTGATTTTCATGATCTGGCAAAGAAACGTCCATCCGTCAGAGGCTTTTTTTGGGATTAATAAGGCTATCCACTGGATTCGACATGTGAGGGGTTGTCGTTCAGTAACAAGGGATGACATCAAGGGTGCAAAAAGGATAACTAGTCCTAATTCGCAGCTAGACTCCATAGAACTCCACCTTGCAGATGGGAACATGGCCCATGATTTGATAGCACTCGAAGCTAGAACCAGTTCTTCTACCACTACGGGTATTCAACTCAAATATAGACTTCCCCAGCTTCCATGTCCAATTATCCCCCTGCATCGGGGTACTCACCTGGGCCAAGATTCATCTCTTGCAAATATTGATTGACTCGTTCACAGTGACATTCCGGGTGCTATGATCATACACATGTCAAGTCCTACTAGGCACCATTGTAACGAAGCGCCTGGGGACTGTACCTGTGTAGTAAAGTCTATGGTGCCCGCAATGCCGATCGACTCTGGGAAGACCACCATGCCCCGAGCCTAACTACTGGACCCAAGGAGGAAGCTTATTCTGTGTCAACTCCTCACCCAAAGGTAGCTGGGAACCATAACGAAGTGGATACCCCTTTATCACCAACTCTTAGCTGTAAAACATCCAATAGACTTAAACTGGTTTCATGGAATGTGGCAGGGCTTAGATCGAAAATGGCTCTTTTGCACTGGATAGAATACATTGAGTCCTTTGACATATGTATTCTCCAGGAAACTTGGAGCACTACTCCTATCCATCTACCTGGCTATCTTACCTTTCATTGCCCAGCCTCTGCTAACAAACCTGGCAGACCCGCAGGGGGACTGACGATTTGGATAAGAATTGCGTTAGCTTGCACCATCTCCAAACTCCACTCGAGTAGTCCCGACATCCTTGCAGTCCAAATTAGGGGCAGAAAGGGAGCATCACTAGCTATCTACAATGTCTATGCCCGAGGACCCATTGCAGGTAGATGTTCGCCAACTTTACAAGAGCTGGAAAATCTACTTGACAATAGAACTGAGCCTCTATTAATTGTTGCGGGTGACTTCAACGTTACCTTTGAGTATTTAGCTAGGGAGGACATATGTGGTACAAGAGAGGAGGATGAGTTATGGCGAGTGCCCCCCCTTGATCTAGTTCCTATCAAGAAATGGTCACAAGCAGCCTTACAGCTCAATGCCCTAACCCTTGAGCACGGATTGAGAGCTGCCAACGGACACACTAGGTTAGGCGCAAGGGGGGCAAATACATTCAACAGAACCATCAACTTAAGACGCATTGATTACTTTCTGCTAGATTTGAAACTGTGGCCGTTGATGGACGATATGGTGGTGGGGACTACCACAGATAGTGACCATAACCCCCAAGAGCTCTCCCTGGTATCACTCTGGGATAAGTGTCTGAACTCAACTAGTCCCGTTGTTATGACTTGGGAGGTATGTCCCTCTAACGACAACAGACGACTCAATTGGGTGCGGGTTTCTCTCGACGAAGACAAACTTGAAGTAATTAATTCAAATGTGCTTGCCAGCACTACTAAGATATCAAGCTGTCATCAAGGGAAGCTGGATGAAGTCACGAGATGCCATAGCCATCTTTTCAGCCTATTGGCCTCCCTCTTCAGAGCACCGCCACACCCTAAGGATAATACCAGGAAGAATAGGTTACAGTTCGCCTGGTATAACAAAGAGTGCAGGACCCTTAGGCATAGACTAGCAGCTTCTATAAGGGCAAATAATGTGATTGAACTGAGAGAATTAAGAAGTGCTTATAAGTCTGCCCAGGCCAGAGCAAAAAGGGATTGGGAGGAGAATCGGTGGCTGTCAATCAGCGACGCCTGCAATAGGCATGACTCGAAACAATTTTGGCTGCTAGTTACCAGGGGGGGACGCTTCTAGGCCTTCCTCCCCGACCAACAACATCTCAATCGCAGCCTGGCAAGATAATTTTTCTACACTATATTCTGAGCCCGATAATTCAGATAGTGCAGCTTACATTGGTGACCATCCCCATCTATATTCTGTTGACCTTTTCACAGAAGAGGAAATCAGGTCCAGTATAAAATCTATCAGAAGGGCCAGGGCGGCGGGACCCGATGGCATTCCAGGAGACGTTTTCCTAAACGACGTCGAGACCTGGACTGCCTATATTCTAGCCCTTGCTAATGGCATAGCGGCGGGCGCCCCTATTCCATCTACCTGGAAGGAAGCTGAAGTAATTCCAATCTACAAGAAGGGTGATCGATCTTCACCTTCTAACTACAGACCTATCAGTTTGATAGACTGTGTTCAGAAGGTGGTTGCTCGAGCTCTCCTTACAAAAATACAGGCCTGGTGTAGTGACTACAATATTCTTTCTCCCTATCAGGCAGGTTTTAGGCAAAAAATCAGTACTACCGACCAGGTTTTTTGGTTCCTTTTATTGGTATGGAAAACCGTGGTCATAGGCCAGGGAAGCCTATATGTCGCTTTTATTGACCTAAGGTCTGCCTTTGACCTGGTTCCCAGACATAAGCTTTGGCCAGTTCTAATTGAGATAGGCTTTCCACCAGACATTTTGTCCTTAGTTATCCGTCTGCACGAGACCAATTATGCAAGAGTTTGATGGGGAAGCCAAGGGCAGCTAACAGACCCGATTCAAGTTAATAAAGGGGTTCGGCCGGGCTGTGTACTTGCCCCCACACTTTTTTCTCTTTTTATTAATGGTGTGGTCCACTATCTCACAGAAATTCCTGCAGATGCTCCTACTTTGGGGGGCTTAAAAGTAGTCACACTCTTATTTGCCGATGACACGATGTTGGTGTCTAAAACCCCATGTGGTCTACAGACCCTTTTGGCTCGCTTTGAGGCTTTCTGTACCATGCGTGGGTTGGAGATTAATACTGCGAAAACCAAGTTGCTAATGATTAATCCCCACAAATCATTTAACGGCAAGCTTATACTGGGTGGGACACCTCTGGAAAGAGTTAACACCTTTGAGTATTTGGGGATCACCCTCTCTGACGATCGCTCATGGAACCCCCACATAGCAAAACGAACCCTGCAACATCGACAGATAACAGGGGCTATGATTAAGGAGCATAGGTCTTCTACCACTATACCCATTGCAGCTCCGCTCCACATCTATGATCACAAGGCTGTGACCTCAGCTCTCTATGGTGCTGAACTCTGGGGGTTTGAAACCTTGGATGGTCTCCAGACCTCGGAGAATAAATTTCTGAGAGCCCTGGTCTCACTCCCACAGAGTACTCCTTTGCATCTGCTCAGGCTGGATATGGGCAGAACCACTATTGCTGAGAAGGCTATGCTCAGACCTCTCTTGTTCTGGCTGCGCCTTAGGAGTACTCCTGAATTGCTCCCATATGCCGTTGCCCTATCTGAGGTAATTGTCCTGGATCGTTTCAAGAAAATTAGTTGGCTTCATAAACTGAAAAGCCTGCTGACCTCAATAGGGCTTAGGGATTATGGGATGTTAGGGATCCTGCTTTACTTCCAAGCAAGGCCCAAATTAAGAAATATTATTGGGATTGGGTGGACCAGTCTTCTATAAGCCATCGCCAATGGGGCCGTCTTACATTGGATTTCCTCGAGATCAAATTGACAAGGAAATATGAACAATATCTAGAGGTCATTACAGTTCCATTGGACAGAAAGTTGTACATGCAACTTAGATTCGGCTCCATTCCAGTGAATTCATTCATAGCATCCTGGGGGAAGTCCCCCACTTGCCTGGGGTCTTGTCCAGGATGTCTTTTATTTCCGGAGACAATAGCACATATACTATTTGCATGCCCACTTTATAGTACCCCAAGGTCGAGAAGGCTAGCCCCTCTTTGCAAGAGCCTTGGAACCCGTTGCCATCAAACAGCACTGCGCATCCTAAAATCTGACACCAGCCTTCTGTTAGTATGCGCAGTTGCAAAGTTCTTAGGCAAGATGTAGGCTATTCGAAGAGCATATCTGAAAACCACCATTTGAGTATTATAGGCAGAGGCTCTTAGAGTCTACTGATCTTAATTTTTTTATTTGCTGGGTTTATCTTATATAGTCTTTTTATTCAAAAACAATTTCATAGTTTTTAAGTGATAATGTAAACACCTTAACCTTAATGTACTGTATGCATTTGCACTTTATATGTTTTGAGGCCAGGGGTATCCTTGACGGGGACAATGTAATCTCTACCTGGATACTTCTTCTACAGTATCTTCATCAAACAATGGACAACAGAGTTACGTAATTTTAAGAGACTCCAACGAGTACCAGGTGGAAATGGCTTAACCAGGATATCTCTGGCTGTTTGGTCATGCTAGCATTCACACGTTGACCATTTTATTGCAACACTGGTGCTATCTGTATCTTTTTCCATCTGTACATTAGTTTTTCAAAGAGATTTGTTGTTATCTATTAACTGTTCACCTTTGTATTTTTGAATATTGGATACTGGAGCATAACTGTGTATGGGAAAAACTTGTATGGCATTTCTGCCGAAATAAGGTATGATGATGATGATGAATTTACCTGAAACTGAAAAGACAAGAGGCATTTGGCAAAATAGGAATACGTTGTTTAATTAAACAGAGCGGCTGAGAGAGTATCGACAGAGTAGCGTCTGAACAAAGTCTCTCATTGTACAGATGTTTTGACCAACCATCTATACTGTTTGTGAGGTACAATAAACCGATCTGCCATTCTAGGCCTAGTCATAAACAACATGAACAACTATCTGATAAGGGGGACACAGTTGGTTCTCGACCTCAGGGAGAGCTAATGTGGGCCAGTGTGTATGTGTCCAGATGCCTGGCGTGGGGAGCACATGATCACTACGGGTGGTTTGTATGCTGTGTCCTGATTGGCTGAATGTTCCTAACTATGTGGCATCTGTCTTTGTGGTATTTTGGGAATGCGCACCTTTGGCCAAACGTGTTTTATTGGGGCCAATTTCCTCTGACCTGTTTGTGGTACAACTGTCTATCTGTGGGATCGATCAGGGTTTTCCCCGGGTGCGCGTTTGTCTTTGGGCTAAGTGTAACCCCATCTGCGACGTGCCAATCGGGAGGCTGGGGTTCAGGTCGCAGGGCCTGTTAGACCACGTATTTCTGAGTCAGGGTTGATGGGGAGGTCGCCTTGTGTGAATCCGACAGCAATAATATGAGTTCACTAAATTGTGTACAATTAACATGGTGGTCATTTATATCATTTTTACAGACATCCTCAGTATAGTGCATACAGTTGTCATACCGTATATCGATATTGTCTTTACTGATAATAACATTGTTATGCATGCATAGATTATGGCATACATTGACATTGTTTCTACTTGTATGGACATTGTTATGTGTGAATAGATTATGGCATACATTGAAATTGTTTCTACTGGTATTGACATTGTTATGCGAGTACATTGTATGACGTGCATCAACATTGAATTTATTGGTATTGCCGTGGTCGGGCCTGCATATATCATGGTGTGAAATGGCATTATATTCACGGATATCAACACATTCATTCAGACTGATCGAACTTGACACTTCCCGTCCAGTGTAATGGTGACTGGGGTAGGCTGGTCCTCTATTCCCCAGGCATCCTGTATCAAGTGACCCCCTCTGATCGGGCACAGCACACCTGAGCCCTTCTTCACAATGACCCCCAAGCGACCCCTCCTCAGGGGGCCTTGCATTCACAGGTTCCAACAACTCAGTTAACATAGCCCCCCACGCCTGCATATCATCAGCCAATTTGTTATGTCTCCAGGTCCTGCACATGTGTCTTTCCTCAGCTGCCGCCCACTCAGCCAAGTCATGCAATCAGTCTGCTAGCCTAAGGATATCCTTCGACATCTACTTAATGACAATTCTGCGTTAAGGCAGTACTATCCCTAGCAGAACGAACTGCCCGCTGAGTTTTTTCTTCTCACGGTTTGGAATCTTACTCAGGAGGCAAATCTTTATACACAAAGTGAGCGACCATCCTGAGGCCCTCTCAAGCCCAGCTGCCAGTAGTCCCTGATAGCCTTTCACCCCCACACCATATGCATAAAATCAGCACCAGCTCCAGCACATGGTGGACAGGGGGATGGGCACCCTGGGTAAATAGTGTGCAATTGTTTGGGAGCCAAATATACCTGATGCACAAAATTTTACTACATCACCTTGAATTGGGCATTAGTGGATGTCTCCTGAAGCCCCTTGTGGAGAGCCTCCCAGTCCACCTCTGACAATTGCTCCCCCATAGCCTCATGCCACTTATGCTCAATCACTTGGGCAGGTGAATGTGTGTCCTCCCATAGTGCCCTATACACCTGAGAGACCAACCGTTGCACGCCCACCAGATTAAGTAGGGCCATCAGTGTCTAAGATTCTTGCTGTACCTCTGGGAATGAGGGCCATATGCCCCTCGCCGTGGCAGCTAGCTTGGCAAATTGTAAGAATTGCCTTCTCCCCAGATCAGAAGTAGCCTCTGCCTCCTCCAAAGTAATGAACCTGTTGTTTGGGTATATTTCCTGCAATGTTTAACAGCCCCCCGCTTTCTAACGGTCCACCGACATCAGCCGCTCAATTTGTGCAAAGGGTTCCAGAATCCAAACACCTAAGTATGGGGCATAAAGCGTCCGCCTCAACACCTTCCGGATTGCCTGCTCCCACACTCAGCAAACCTGTCACACAACAAACAGCACTGTGCTCAGGACCTGCACCCCCATCATCAGTAGTTATGGCAGTGAGGTCTCCCCATGCGTACCATCTAGCAGCCTCTTCTCCCAATTGCCCCCCTCATCCAGCCAGTTCACATGTTGCAGTTGGGCCGTCAGATAGTACAGCTCCATGTAGGGCACCCCCATACCGCCTTTCTTCCAGGTTCGCTTAAGTGTAGTAAGCCCAACCCTCTTCCTCCCTGCGGCCCACAGCATATCTAGTATTAGGCTGTCCAGGTCCTGGAAGGTCAGCTTGGGTTTGTAGAAAAGTGTGCTGACGTATGGTTCCTACTTTCTCAGTAAGGCTGTGCGTTTCGCCAATATAAGCGTCAAAACAGCACATATCATCAGAATATGTTGATCTTATTCCTGGCTAGCTCATAGTGCGCCATCTGGACCTCTAAACTGAAAGGGCACTGGATGGTGTCTGCAGCCTCAGAACATGACAACCCTAATTCCCCCAAGGAAATCTTGGAAACATATCTTGCCCTTTCATTTGTAACTCAGGCGTGCCCAAAGAGGTACACAAGAAATACACAAGTGGCCAAAAGAATATCTAAAGCAAGCCAATTCTGATTAGTTATTGACCCTATTGCTAACATCTCTTCATTCACCAACTGAAATGATCCTGCTGTATCCATGGCAAGCCTACCTACTATTGTAGATAGTCATCTACTCTTTACATCATTAATTGCTACTCATACAGAAGGAATAATAGCTCCTAATATGTCCAAACTACCCACTCAAAGTTCCTCAAACTAAACTTATCGCCCAATTCATCCACATGATAAACCCTAGGAAAAACTACAGCCAAATAACACAAACCTACCTAACTTCTAAGTAGAATAAAATTTGCAGTCTTCCCACAAACATAGTTAATTCCCTTCCTAATGGGTTTTTCTCCAATCAAACGATTTCCACTAACGTCATAGGACCTATCACACACACTTTCCTTAACATTCCACTGTATCTTTTTCTATGGAGGTATTTCTTATTATGCACAATTCACCACTTCTTTCCTGAAATTCATCTTCTTTCATTTCTTCCAAAGCAAACTTCTGTTCCTCTAGACAAATTACTACGCTCACTCCTCTCTCGTTATATTCTTTAATAAAGTCTGTTGGACTTGGCCCTTTTTGCAGGGTTATCCCCAAACGTTTTGCTTCTTCCTCCTATTTTTTCCTGACCTGTTGTTGTTGGTTTTAGGACTCTGGGCACTTTACCACTGCTAATCAGTGCTAAAGTGCATATGCTTTCTGTGTATATTGTGAACATAATTAGGTATCCATGATTGGCATATTTGACTTACTGGTCAGTCCCTAGTAAAGTGCACTAAGTGTGCCAGGGTTGGTAAATCAAATGCTAGTGGGCCTGCAGCATTGATTGTGCCATCCACATGAGTAGCTCTGAAAAGGTAACTCAGACCTGCCACTGCAGTGTCTGTGCGCAGTTGTTAACTGCCATGTCGACTTGGCAAGGGCACCCACTTGCCAGGCCCCAACCTTCCCTTTTCTTACATGCTAGTCCCCCCTAAGGTAGGCCCAAGGTACCTCTGTGGGCAGGGTGCAGTGTATGTGAAAGGTAGGACATGCCCTGATGTGTGTGGCATGTCCTGATAGTGAATTACTGCCAATTTCGTTTTTCACTATTGCAAGGCTACCTGTTCCCATAGGACAGAATGGGGAGTTTGTTTATAACATCTTATAAACATAACTGCCCCTGGGAACAAGGTGGGAAAATAAAGTTTAGTATGCCTGAACTCAGAATGTTAAAATGCATCTTTTAGTGAGGGTGATTTTTACATTCTGTGTTTGAAAATACCACTTTTAGAAAGTAGGTATTTTCTTGTTTAACCATTCTGTGTGCCTCTGCCTGTTTGTGTATTGACTGTCTGGTTTTGGAGTGACAGGGGCTGGGGAGGTGCATTCTCTCAGACATCCACCGGGGGGGAGGGGGTTGATGTGTGTCCTGCCTTTCCTGAATGAGTCAGGGCTGGGATGAATAGACCTGGCTGCATTCAGAGTAGGGGGAGGAGTTCTCACTGGCACCTGAATAGTCCCGGTCTGCATTTAGAGTGGTGGGAGGAGATTTCCCTTGCACCTGAATAGGGCCTGTCTGCCTTCCACAATGCTGTCTCCACCTCCTGCTGGGAAGCTGCACAAGAAAGGACAGAACTGGTTTGGACTGGGCTCAGAGACCCTTGCACAAAGAGAACAAAGATATTTTTGGGGTATAAGTATTAGACCTAAAACCCCTGAACTTTAGACGACTTCTGGAATCAAGAGGAACCTTGGTCCAAGGAGAAGAGCTTGAGAAACTCAGGAGAAGTACTGCCCTTGCTGTGTGTCAGGGGTTGGCCTGCAGTTGCTGTTTCTGCCAAGGAAAGGAGAAGGACTTTGTTGTGTGCTGTTTCCCCTGCTTGAGGAAAGTCTCCAAGGGCTTGAGTAGAGCTTGCCTCCTGTTGTGAAGTCTCAGGAACACAAAGACTTCACCCCCAGCTCCCCTGAACTTCCTTGCTGGGAGTTCTGACCTGCCAAGAAGTGCCTGTGACTGTGTGGGGCCTCTGGAGGTTGTTTCTGCTGTTTGGAGCTGGAAAGCAACGCAACAACAAGAAAATCGACGCATCATTCTTCTTGCGACAGTTTTTCCAATGCAACGCCGTGGTGCAAGAAGAATTTCCCCGCACCGCTGCGCCACTGCTGAAACCAACGCAGCGCCTGTTGCCGCTGCAAGAATCGATGCATCGAGGGATCGCGGCTTAAGAAACTGACGCAGCGCCGCTCGACGCCCCCGCAATTCATTCGCCGACGCATCCCGGATTTCCACACATCATCCCTGTGCGGCAAGTTTTCCCCGACGCATCACCCGCGGATCGGAGTCATCTCAGAATCGATGCATCGCTTCCCCCTACCGACCGGACCCGCCGCACCGCTCCCATGTGCCCAGCGGAACTGTCGCATCGCATCCACGAAGGTCTCAGGAATCGATGCATCTCTTTGTTTTTCGACGCTTCCTATCGCTGCGGCTGTTTGGCTGGGTGAATTTTGTCGCAACAACAGGTACTTTGCAAGAAATCACACCTCCATAGTTTTCTATGGACTCAGTTGCTAAAACATTTTGAAAGTCTTTTTTCTTAATACTTGTATGTTGGATTTTTGTCGTTTTGGTCTTGTTAAATTTAGATAAAGATACTTTATTTTTCTAAACCGGTGTGGTGTCCATTTGTGGTGTTATTACTGTGTTACTGTGAGTGTTGGTACAAATACTTTACACATTGCCTTTGGGAGAAGCCTGTCTGCTCGTGCCAAGCTACCAAGGGGGTGAGCAGGGGTTAGCTAGAGGTTGTATGCCCCTTACCCTGACTAGAAGCAAGGGTCCCTATTTGGATATAGGTACCTACCTCTGCCAACTAGAGACCCCCATTTCTAACAAAGTCACACTCCTAATTACATAAAAAACAAATACTCCTTATCTAAATACTCAGTATCATACCTGTTTGGTGCAATCACTCTCAAATACTTACCATACTGAATTTCTCTATTTTCTTCTCTAATAAACAAATTCTTTAAGGACACATTGAAATCAGTCAAATAAGGGGAAAGAAATTCTTCATGATTAATAATTGCAACCAAAATAATGCTATAAAAGGCATATGAAATTTCTAACTGGATATAGGTCAAACCTTCGCCATCTGATTTTGGGAAATAAGGCCCAGATGTAGCAAAATAGGATTTTGCGAGTCCTTAATAGCGATTTTTTGCGAATCGCTATTAAGGACTCGCAAACTGCTCTGTAGGTAGGAATCTGCTAATATTTAGCGATGCCTACGCATTCCTTATTTGCGACTCGCAAATTGCGAGTCGCAAAAAAAGGAATGGCCTCCCAATCATTCCTATGGGCCAAGAGGCCCATAGGAATGAATGGGAATAGCATGCGCAATTTGCGAGTACCTAATAGGTACTCGCAAATTGTCCATGCAATTTCAGGGATGCAAGGGTTCCTAAAGGACACCCTGTTGCACCCCTGAAATGTGCAGGTGTGCACATGTGGCGCACATACATGCCCAAAGGGCATGTATGTGTGCCACATGGCACTTCGAAACATGCATAAAATTGCATTTTAAAAGGAAATCGCAATTTACCACCAATCTGAAGTTGGTGGTAATTTGCGATTCCTTACAGCAAAATCGCAATTTGCGATGTCTCCCAGAATAGCATTTAGGGAATCGCAAATTGCGATTCTCTAAATGCTTGCTCAAAATAGGGAATCGCAAAATTTGCAATTCCTTATTTTGCGAGTGGGTTTTTCACTTCCTACATTGCACAGGGCTATTTTGCGGTTGCAAACGTTGAAATTCTGCGAATTTCAGCATTTGAGATCGCTATTTCGCTTCCTACATCTGGCCCTAAGTGCAGACATAGCACTTACTCAACTTCATTATGTCTACATATTCCCTAGTCATCTTAGCATACACATTATCTTTGAAACTAACTAGATGCTCACTATGCACTGCTATAGGTTTATGCTCAACATTCTTATTAATAAGATTTGAAACATATCCCACAAAAGTCAGTAAGCACACCAACAGTCCCACTAATACTATAAGGGCCAGATGTAGGAAGCGAAATAGCGATCGCAAACGCTGAAATTCGCAGAATTTCAACGTTTGCAACCGCAAAATAGCCCTGTGCAATGTAGGACGTGAAAAACCCACTCGCAAAATAAGGAATCGCAAAATTTGCGATTCCCTATTTCGCGCAAGCATTAAGAGAATCGCAATTTGCGATTCCCTAAATGCTATTCTGGGAGACATCGCAAAGTGCGATTTTGCTGTAAGGAATCGCAAATTACCACCAACTTCAGGTTGGTGGTAAATTGCGATTTCCTTTTAAAATGCAATTTTATGCATGTTTCGAAGTGCCATGTGGCACACATACATGCCCTTTGGGCATGTATGTGCGCCACATGTGCACACCTGCACATTTCAGGGGTGCAACACGGTGTCCTTTAGGAACCCTTGCATCCCTGAAATTGCGTGCGCAATTTGCGAGTACCTATTAGGTACTCGCAAATTGCGAACGCTATTCCCATTCATTCCTATGGGCCTCTTGGCCCATAGGAATGATTGGGAGGCCATTCCTTATTTGCGACTCGCAATTTGCGAGTCGCAAATAAGGAATGCGTAGGAATCGCTAAATATTAGCAGATTCCTACCTACATAGCAGTTTGCGAGTCCTTAATAGCGATTCGCAAAAAATCGCTATTAAGGACTCGCAAAATCCTATTTTGCTACATCTGGCCCTAAGTGTTGTAATCAATAATATCATCCATACTATTTTGCAGTACTTGCTGTTACCCATTCTATTTAAGATAAATACATTCTTAGTGTATCAAAAATCAAAATAAAGTTTTCTTTAAAACAATATCTTCTTCTGTTCTCAGAACAATCAGAACAAAATAATCAAAAACTCACAATTAGGCTTCTCAGTTTTTTTCTTTAGAATTTACACATCAGTTTAAAAAAAAAATGGTTTTGTCATAAATCAATTAGACTCAGTATTCTCTTCTTCATGTCTGAATTTACTTTCTCTCTGTTCAACTGTTTTGTTTCACTTTCATGGTGGTTCTTCCTCCGTTTAACCCCTTCGCTGCTAGGCCTTTTCCCATCCTGTGCTAAGCCTTTTTTTGGCTATTTGGGGTAGTTTGCGCTTAGGGCCCTGTAACTTTTTGACCACATAAGGTATCCATGCCAAATTTGCGTCCTTTTTTTCCAACATCATGGGGATTCTAAAGGTACCCAGGGTTTGTGGATTCCCCTGGAGGGGACCCAGAAATTAGCCAAAATACAGCAAAATTTAGTTTTTTTGGGGAAAAATGTGAGAAAAGGGCTACAGATGAAAGCATCTGGTTTTTTCCCTGAAAATGGCATCAAAAAAGAGGTTGTGGTGCTGAAATCACCATCTTCCCAGCTTTCAGGGACAAGCAGACTTTTGTCAGAAAACCAAAATGTTGTACACAGTTTTGGCATTTTTCTGGGACATAGCCTATTTTTGCTATTGTTTGTGCTTTCAACCTCCTTCCAGTTAATGGTAGAAATGGGTATGAACGCAATAATGTATCCTGGAAAGCCATACATTTCTGAAAAGTAGACAAAATTCTGAATTCAGTAAGGGGTCATTTGTGTAGATCCTTCAAGTTTTCTTTATAGAAACAAACAGTTAAATATAGGAAAAATTCAAAATTAGTTGGAAAAAACAGCCATTTGTGTCAACGTTTTCACCTGTAACTTCTTCTAATTATGACAGCTATTTGAAAGCAATATACCATTACATCCGCTGGACCTTTCTGGTTGTGGTGATATATAGGACTTGTAGGTTCACCAAGAACCCGTAGAACCCAGAGCAAATAACTGAGCAGCGTCTTGCAATGGTTTTTTATAATGTCCTGGGTATATAGCAATTATTCTGGGAAAATTTATACATGGAAAAATCGGTATGAAAGACACCTATGTATTTCTGAAATGGGAACAAAATATAGAGTTTAGAAACAGTAGATATTTGCACATTTCCGAAATTGGGAGTACCCATACTAGCATGAGAATTATAGGTCATTTTTCAAAATGACTTCTTTTTACACATTGTCTTTCATTTTGAAGGCAGAAATGCATCGAAAGTCAATAGATAATAACAGTTGCTCTAGAATTTTGTGTTACCCTAAGTCTCCCGATAAAAATGGTACCTCACTTGTGTGGGTAGGCCTAGTGCCCGCGACAGGAAACGGCCCAAAACGCAAAGTGGACACACCACATTTTCATAGTGAACAATGACCCTTTTTTTGCAAAGAGCCTAGCTGTAGTTTTTGAACCCTAGCTCTGCCGCACATAGGGAAACCTAGCAAAACTATACATTTTTGATAACTAGACACCCAGGGGAATTCAGGATGGGGTGACTTGACTGGCTCTCACCTGGTTCTGTTACCCAGAATCCCTTGCAAACCTAACAAATTGTCAAAAAAAACACATTTTCCTCACTTTTCTGCGGTGGAAAGTTCTGGAATCTGCGTGGATCCACAAAATTCCACCCACCCCGCGTTCCCCAAAGTCTTCCGAGAAAAATGGTACCTCACTTGTGTGGGTAAGCCTAGTGCCCGCGACAGGAAACAGCGCAAAACGCAACGTGGACACATCACATTTTCACAGTGAAAAATGACCCTTTTTCTGCAAAGAGCCTAGCTGTAGTTTTTGAACCCTAGCTCTGCCGGCACCTAGGGAAACCTAGCAAACCTATACATTTTTGATAACTAGACACCCAGGGGAATTCAAGATGGGGTGACTTGACTGGCTCTCACCAGGTTCTGGTACCCAGAATCCCTTGCAAACCTAAAAAGTTGTCAAAAAAACAACATTTTCCTCACTTTTCTGTGGTGGAAAGTTCTGGAATCTGCGTGGATCCACAAAATTCCACCCACCCCGCGTTCCTCAAAGTCTTCCGGGAAAAATGGTACCTCACTTGTGTGGGTAGGCCTAGTTCCCACGACAGGAAACATCGCAAAATGCAACGTGGACACACCACATTTTCACAGTGAAAAATGACCCTTTTTTTGCAAAGTGCCTAGCAGTAGTTTTTGAACCCTAGCTCTGCCGGCACCTAGGGAAACCTAGCAACCCTATACATTTTTGAAAACTAGACACCCAGGGGAATCCAGGATGGGGTGACTTGACTGGCTCTCACCAGTTTCTGGTACCCAGAATCCCTTGTAAACCTAAAACATTGTAAAAAAAAAATCATTTTCCTCACTTTTCTGTGGTGGAAAGTTCTGGAATCTGCGTGGATCCACAAAATTCCACCCTCCCCGCGTTCCCCAAAGTCTTCCGAGAAAAATGGTACCTCACTTGTGTGGGTAGGCCTAGTGCCCGCGACAGAAAACAGCGCAAAACGCAACGTAGACACACCACATTTTCACAGTGAAAAATGACCCTTTTTTTGCAAAGTGCCTAGCTGTAGTTTTTGAACCCTAGCTCTGCCGGCACCTAGGGAAGCCCAGCAAACCTATACATTTTTGAAAACTAGACACCCAGGGGAATCCAGGATGGGGTGACTTGACTGGCTCTAACCAGGTTCTGGTACCCAAAATCCCTTGCAAACCTAAAAAAGTGTCCAAAAAACCACATTTTCCTCTCTTTTCTGTGGTGGAAAGTACTGGAATCTGCGTGGATCCACAAAATTCCACCCACCCCGCATTCCCCAAAGTCTTCCGAGAAAAATGGTACCTCACTTGTGTGGGTAGGCCTAGTGCCCGCGACAGAAAACGGCCCAAAACGCGACGTGGGCACACCACATTTTCACAGTGAAAAATGACCCTTTTTTTGCAAAGTGCCTAGCAGTAGTTTTTGAACCCTAGCTCTGCCGGCACCTAGGGAAACCTAGCAACCCTATACATTTGTGAAAACTAGACACCCAGGGGAATCCAGGATGGGGTGACTTGACTGGCTCTCACCAGTTTCTGGTACCCAGAATCCCTTGTAAACCTAAAACATTGTAAAAAAAACACATTTTCCTCACTTTTCTGTGGTGGAAAGTTCTGGAATCTGCGTGGATCCACAAAATTCCACCCTCCCCGCGTTCCCCAAAGTCTTCTGAGGAAAATGGTACCTCACTTGTGTGGGTAGGCCTAGTGCCCGCGACAGGAAACAGCGCAAAACGCAACGTAGACACACCACATTTTCAGAGTGAGAAATGACCCTTATGTTGCAAAGTGCCTAGCTGTAGTTTTTTAACCCTAGCTCTGCCGGCACCTAGGGAAACCTAGCAAACCTATACATTTTTTAAAACTAGACACCCAGGGGAATCCAGGATGGGGTGACTTGACTGGCTCTCACCAGGTTCTGGTACCCAGAATCCCTTGCAAACCTAAAAAATGTTCAAAAAAACCACATCTTCCTCACTTTTCTGTGGTGGAAAGTTCTGGAATCTGCATGGATCCACAAAATTCAACCCACCCCGTGTTACCCAAAGTCTTTTGAGAAAAATGGTACCCCACTTGTGTGGGTAGGCCTAGTGTCCGCGACAGGAAACGGCCCAAAACGCAACGTGGACACACCACATTTTCACAGTGAAAAATGACCCTTTTTTTGCAAAGTGCCTAGCTATCGTTTTTGAACCCTAGCTCTGCCGGCACCTAGGGAAACCTAGCAAACCTATACATTTTTTAAAACTATACACCCAGGGGAATCCAATATGGGGTGACTTGACTGGCTCTCACCAGGTTCTGGTACCCAGAATCCCTTGCAAACCTAAACAATTGTCCAAAAAAACACATTTTCCTCACTTTTCTGTGGTGGAAAGTTCTGGAATCTGCGTGGATCCACAAAATTCCACCCCCCCCGCATTCCCCAGAGTCTTCCCAAAAAAATGGTACCTCACTTGTGTGGGTAGGCCTAGTGCCCGCGACAGGAAACAGCGCAAAACGCAACGTGGACACACCACATTTTCACAGTGAAAAATGACCCTTTTTTTGCAAAGTGCCTAGCTGTAGTTTTTTAACCCTAGCTCTGCCGGCACCTAGGGAAGCCCAGCAAACCTATACATTTTTGAAAACTAGACACCCAGGGGAATCCAGGATGGGGTGACTTGACTGGCTCTAACCAGGTTCTGGTACCCAAAATCCCTTGCAAACCTAAAAAAGTGTCCAAAAAACCACATTTTCCTCATTTTTCTGTGGTGGAAAGTACTGGAATCTGCGTGGATCCACAAAATTCCACCCACCCCGCGGTCCCCAAAGTCTTCCGAGAAAAATGGTACCTCACTTGTGTGGGTAGGCCTAGTGCCCGCGACAGGAAACGGCCCAAAACGCGACGTGGACACACCACATTTTCATAGTGAAAAATGACCCTTTTTTTGCAAAGTGCCTAGCTGTAGTTTTTTAACCCTAGCTCTGCCGGCACATAGGGAAACCTAGCAAAACTATACATTTTTGAAAACTAGACACCTAGGGGAATCCAGGATGCGGTGACTTGACTGGCTCTCACCTGGTTCTGTTACCCAGAATCCCTTGCAAACCTAAAAAATTGTCAAACAAAACACATTTTCCTCACTTTTCTGTGGTGGAAAGTTCTGGAATCTGCTTCGATCCACAAAATTCCACCCACCCGTGTTACCCAAAGTCTTTCGAGAAAAACGTTACCCCACTTGTGTGGGTAGGCCTAGTGTCCGCGACAGGAAACGGCCCAAAACGCAACGTGGACACATCACATTTTCACAGTGAAAAATGAACCTTTTTTTGCAAAGTGCCTAGCTATCGTTTTTTGAACCCTAGCTCTGCCGGCACCTAGGGAAACCTAGCAAACCTATACATTTTTTAAAACTAGACACCCAGGGGAAACCAGGATGGGGTGACTTGACTGGCTCTCACCAGGTTCTGGTACCCAGAATCCTTGCAAACCTAAAAAATTGTCAAAAAAAACAAATTTTCCTCACTTTTCTGTGGTGGAAAGTTCTGGAATCTGCGTGAATCCACAAAATTCCACCCCCGCGTTCCCCAGAGTCTTCCAAAAACAATGGTACCTCAATTGTGTGGGTAGGCCTAGTGCCCGCGACAGGAAACAGCGCAAAACGAAACGTGGACACACCACATTTTCACAGTGAAAAATGACCCTTTTTTTGCAAAGTGCCTAGCTGTAGTTTTTGAACCCTAGCTCTGCCAGCACCTAGGGAAGCCTAGAAAACCTATAAATTTTTGAAAACTAGACACCCAGGGGAATCCAGGATGGGGTGACTTGACTGGCTCTCACCAGGTTCTGGTACCCAGAATCCCTTGCAAATCTAAAAAATTGTCAAAAAACAAAATTTTCCTCACTTTTCTGTGGTGGAAAGTTCTGGAATCTGCGTGGATCCACAAAATTCCACCCACCCCGCGTTCCCCAAAGTCTTCGAAGAAAAATGGTACCTCACTTGTGTGGGTAGGCCTAGTGCCCGCGACAGGAAACAGTGCAAAACGCAACGTGGCCACACCACATTTTCACTGTGAAAAATGACCCTTTTTTTGCAAAGTGCCTAGCAGTAGTTTTTGAACCCTAGCTCTGCCGGCACCTAGGGAAACCTAGCAAACCTATACATTTTTGAAAACTAGACACCCAGGGGAATCCCGGATGGGGTGACTTGACTGGCTCTCACCAGGTTCTGGTACCCAGAATCCCTTGCAAAACTAAAACATTGTAAAAAAAAAAACATTTTCCTCACTTTTCTGTGGTGGAAAGTTCTGGAATCTGCGTGGATCCACAAAATTCCACCCACCCCGCGTTCCCCAAAGTCTTCCGAGAAAAATGGTACCTCACTTGTGTGGGTAGGCCTAGTGCCCGCGACAGGAAACAGCGCAAAACGCAACGTAGACACACCACATTTTCAGAGTGAAAAATGACCCTTTTTTTGCAAAGTGCCTAGCTGTAGTTATTTAACCCTAGCTCTGCCGGCACCTAGGGAAACCTAGCAAACCTATACATTTTTAAAAACTAGACACCCAGGGGAATCCAGGATGTGGTGACTTGACTGGCTCTCACCAGGTTCTGGTACCCAGAATCCCGTGCAAACCTAAAAAATGTTCAAAAAAACCACATCTTCCTCACTTTTCTGTGGTGGAAAGTTCTGGAATCTGCGTGGATCCACAAAATTCCACCCACCCCGTGTTACCCAAAGTCTTTTGAGAAAAACGGTACCCCACTTGTGTGGGTAGGCCTAGTGTCCGCGACAGGAAACGGCCCAAAACACAACGTGGACACACCACATTTTCACAGTGAAAAATGACCCTTTTTTTGCAAAGTGCCTAGCTATCGTTTTTGAACCCTAGCTCTGCCGGTACCTAGGGAAACCTAGCAAACCTATACATTTTTTAAAACTAGACACCCAGGGGAATCCAGGATGGGGTGACTTGACTGGCTCTCACCAGGTTCTGGTACCCAGAATCCCTTGCAAACCTAAAACATTGTAAAAAAAACAACATTTTCCTCACTTTTCTGTGGTGGAAAGTTCTGGAATCTGCGTGGATCCACAAAATTCCACCCACCCCGCGTTCCCCAAAGTCTTCCGAGAAAAATGGTACCTCACTTGTGTGGGTAGGCCTAGTTCCCACGACAGGAAACATCGCAAAATGCAACGTGGACACACCACATTTTCACAGTGAAAAATTACCCTTTTTTGCAAAGTGCCTAGCAGTAGTTTTTGAACCCTAGCTCTGCCGGCACCTAGGAAACCTAGCAACCCTATACATTTTTGAAAACTAGACACCCAGGGGAATCCAGGATGGGGTGACTTGACTGGCTCTCACCAGTTTCTGGTACCCAGAATCCCTTGTAAACCTAAAACATTGTAAAAAAAACAAATTTTCCTCACTTTTCTGTGGTGGAAAGTTCTGGATCCACATAATTCCACCCTCCCCGCGTTCCCCAAAGTCTTCTGAGGAAAATGGTACCTCACTTGTGTGGGTAGGCCTAGTGCCCGCAACAGGAAACAGCGCAAAACGCAACGTAGACACACCACATTTTCAGAGTGAAAAATGACACTTATTTTGCAAAGTGCCTAGCTGTAGTTTTTTAACCCTAGCTCTGCCGGCACCTAGGGAAACCTAGCAAACCTATACATTTTTAAAAACTAGACACCCAGGGGAATCCAGGATGGGGTGACTTGACTGGCTCGTACCAGGTTCTGGTACCCAGAATCCCTTGCAAACCTAAAAAATGTTCAAAAAAACCACATCTTCCTCACTTTTCTGTGGTGGAAAGTTCTGGAATCTGCGTGGATCCACAAAATTCAACCCACCCTGTGTTACCCAAAGTCTTTTGAGAAAAATGGTACCCCACTTGTGTGGGTAGGCCTAGTGTCCGCGACAGGAAACGGCCCAAAACTCAACGTGGACACACCACATTTTCACAGTGAAAAATGACGCTTTTTTTGCAAAGTGCCTAGCTATCGTTTTTGAACCCTAGCTCTGCCGGCACCTAGGGAAACCTAGCAAATCTATACATTTTTTAAAACTAGACACCCAGGGGAATCCAGTATGGGGTGACTTGACTGGCTCTCACCAGGTTCTGGTACCCAGAATCCCTTGCAAACCTAAAAAATTGTCCAAAAAAACACATTTTCCTCACTTTTCTGTGGTGGAAAGTTCTGGAATCTGCGTGGATCCACAAACTTCCACCCACCCGTGTTACCCAAAGTCTTTCGAGAAAAACGGTACCCCACTTGTGTGGGTAGGCCTAGTGTCCGCGACAGGAAACGGCCCAAAACGCAACGTGGACACATCACATTTTCACAGTGAAAAATGAACCTTTTTTTGCAAAGTGCCTAGCTATCGTTTTTTGAACCCTAGCTCTGCCGGCACCTAGGGAAACCTAGCAAACCTATACATTTTTTAAAACTAGACACCCAGGGGAAACCAGGATGGGGTGACTTGACTGGCTCTCACCAGGTTCTGGTACCCAGAATCCTTGCAAACCTAAAAAATTGTCAAAAAAAACTAATTTTCCTCACTTTTCTGTGGTGGAAAGTTCTGGAATCTGCGTGGATCCACAAAATTCCACCCCCGCGTTCCCCAGAGTCTTCCAAAAACAATGGTACCTCAATTGTGTGGGTAGGCCTAGTGCCCGCGACAGGAAACAGCGCAAAACGAAACGTGGACACACCACATTTTCACAGTGAAAAATGACCCTTTTTTTGCAAAGTGCCTAGCTGTAGTTTTTGAACCCTAGCTCTGCCAGCACCTAGGGAAGCCTAGCAAACCTATACATTTTTGAAAACTAGACACCCAGGGGAATCCAGGATGGGGTGACTTGACTGGCTCTAACCAGGTTCTGGTACCCAGAATCCCTTGCAAACCTAAAATTTTTTTTAAAAAAACACATTTTCCTCACTTTTCTGTGGTGGAAAGTTCTGGAATCTGCGTGGATCCACAAAATTCCACCCCCGCGTTCCCCAGAGTCTTCCAAAAACAATGGTACCTCAATTGTGTGGGTAGGCCTAGTGCCCGCGACAGGAAACAGCGCAAAACGAAACGTGGACACACCACATTTTCACAGTGAAAAATGACCCTTTTTTTGCAAAGTGCCTAGCTGTAGTTTTTGAACCCTAGCTCTGCCAGCACCTAGGGAAGCCTAGCAAACCTATACATTTTTGAAAACTAGACACCCAGGGGAATCCAGGATGGGGTGACTTGACTGGCTCTAACCAGGTTCTGGTACCCAGAATCCCTTGCAAACCTAAAATTTTTTTTAAAAAAACACATTTTCCTCACTTTTCTGTGGTGGAAAGTTCTGGAATCTGCGTGGATCCACAAAATTCCACCCACCCCACGTTCCCCAAAGTCTTTCCAGAAAAATGGTACCTCACTTGTGTGGGTAGGCCTAGTGCCCGCGACAGGAAACAGCGCAAAACGCAACGTGGACACACCACATTTTCACAGTGAAAAATGACCCTTTTTTTGCAAAGTGCCTAGCTGTAGTTTTTGAACCCTAGCTCTGCCGGCACCTAGGGAAACCTAGCAAACCTATACATTTTTGAAAACTAGATACCCAGGGGAATCCAGGATGGGGTGACTTGACTGGCTCTCACCAGGTTCTGGTACCCAGAATCCCTTGCAAATCTAAACAATTGTCAAAAAACAACATTTTCCTCACTTTTCTGTGGTGGAAAGTTCTGGAATCTGCGTGGATCCTCAAAATTCCACCCACCCCGCGTTCTCCAAAGTCTTCGAAGAAAAATGGTACCTCACTTGTGTGGGTAGGCCTAGTGCCCGTGACAGGAAACAGTGCAAAACGCAACGTGGCCACACCACATTTTCACAGTGAAAAATGACCCTTTTTTTGCAAAGTGCCTAGCTGTAGTTTTTGAACCCTAGCTCTGCCGGCACCTAGGGAAACCTAGCAAACCTATACATTTTTGAAAAATAGACACCCAGGGGAATCCAGGATGGGGTGACTGGACTGGCTCTCACCAGGTTCTGGTACCCAGAATCCCTTGCAAACCTAAATCATTGTAAAAAAAAACACATTTTCCTCACTTTTCTGTGGTGGAAAGTTCTGGAATCTGCGTGGATCCACAAAATTCCACCCACCCCGCGTTGCCGAAAGTCTTCCCAGAAAAATGGTACCTCACTTGTGTGGGTAGGCCTCGTGCCCGCGACAGGAAACAGCGCAAAACGCAACGTGGACACACCACATTTTCACAGTGAAAAATGACCCTTTTTTTGCAAAGTGCCTAGCTGTAGTTTTTGAACCCTAGCTCTGCTGGCACCTAGGGAAACCTAGCAAACCTATACATTTTTGAGAACTAGATACCCAGGGGAATCCAGGATGGGGTGACTTGACTGGCTCTCACCAGGTTCTGGTACCCAGAATCCCTTGCAAACCTAAAAAATTATCCAAAAAAACAAATTTTCCTCACTTTTCTGTTGTGGAAAGTTTCGAATCTGCGTGGATCCACAAAATTCCACCCACCCCGCTTTCCCCAAAGTCTTCCGAGAAAAATGGTACCTCACTTGTGTGGGTAGGCCTAGTTCCCGCAACAGGAAACAGCGCAAAATGCAACGTGGACACACCACATTTTCACAGTGAAAAATGACCCTTTTTTTGCAAAGTGCCTAGCAGTAGTTTTTGAACCCTAGCTCTGCCGGCACCTAGGGAAACCTAGCAAACCTATACATTTTTGAAAAATAGACACCCAGGGGAATCCAGGATGGGGTGACTGGACTGGCTCTCACCAGGTTCTGGTACCCAGAATCCCTTGCAAACCTAAAATTTTTTCAAAAAAACCATATCTTCCTCACTTTTCTGTGGTGGAAAGTTTTGCAATCCGCGTGGATCCACAAAATTCCACCCACCCGCGTTCCCCAAAGTCTCCCGAGAAAATTGGTACCTCACTTTTGTGGGTAGGCCTAGTGCCCGGGACAGGAAACAGCACAAAACGCAACGTGGGCACACCACATTTTCACAGTGAAAAATGACCCTTTTTTTGCAAAGTGCCTAGCTGTAGTTTTTTAACCCTAGCTCTGCCGGCACCTAGGGAAACCTAGCAAACCTATACATTTTTAAAAACTAGACACCCAGGGGAATCCAGGATGGGGTGACTTGACTGGCTCTAACCAGGTTCTGGTACCCAGAATCCCTTGCAAACCTAAAAAGTTTTTAAAAACCCAAATTTTCCTCACTTTTCTGTGGTAGACAGTTCTGGAATCTGCGTGGATCCACAAAATTCCACCCACCCCGCATTCCCCAAAGTCTTCTGAGAAAAATGGTATCTCACTTGTGTGGGTAAGCCTCGTGCCCGCGATAGGAAACAGCGCAAAACGCAACGTGGACACACCACATTTTCACAGTGAAAAATGACCCTTTTTTTGCAAAGTGCCTAGCTGTAGTTTTTTAACGCTTAGCTCTGCCGGCACCTAGGGAAACCTACCAAACCCACACATTTCTGAAAAGTAGACACCCGGGATTCCAGTGAGGTATGTCTTGTGTGGATCCCCCAACGTTTTCTTACCCAGAATCCCTGCAAACCGGAAATGTTTGCTGAAAAATCACTTTTTTCACACATTTGTGTGTGGAAAGTTGTGGCATCACTGGGCTGACACAAATTTCCTACCACCCAGCGCTACCCAGGTCTCCCGATAAAAATGGTGCCTCACTCGGGTGGGAGGCCCAAGTACCCGCGACAGGCAAGGGCCCAAAACGCATTGAGGCGACATCAAAATTGCCTATCACAAAACGACTCTGGTTTTGCAAGGGGGTCCCATGACTTTTGGCCCGGGGCTCGCGGCCACCTAAGAAAACCTACCAAACCCACACATTTCTGAAGACTAGACACCCGGGGATTTTAGGGAGGTATGGCTTGCATGGATCTCCAACGTTTTCTACCCAGAATCCCTGCAAACCTGAACTTTTGCTGAAAAAATCACTTTTTCACACATTTGTGTGTGGAAAGTTGTGGCATCACGGGCTGACACAAATTTCCTACACCCAGCGTTCCCAGGTCTCCCGATAAAAATGGTGCCTCACTCAGGTGGGAGGCCCAAGTACCCGCGACAGGCAAGGGCCCAAAACGCATTGAGACGACATCAAAATTGCCTATCACAAAACAACCTGGTTTTGCAAGGGGGGTCCCATGACATTTTGGCCCGGGGCTCGGCAGCCACCTAGGGAAACATATCAAACCCACACATTTCTGAATACTAGACACCCGGGGGATTTTAGGGAGGTATGGCTTGCGTGGATCCCCCAACGTTTTCTTAAACAGAATCCCCTGCAAACCTGAAATTTTGCTGAAAAAATCACTTTTTTCACACATTTGTGTGTGGGAAAGTTGTGGCATCACCGGGCTGACACAAATTTCCTACCACCAAGCGTTTCCCCAGGTCTCCCAATAAAAATGGTGCCTCACTCTGGTGGGAGACCCAAGTACCCAGCGACAGGCAAGGGCCCAAAACATTTTGTGATAGGCAATTTTGATGTCGCCTCAATACGTTTTGAGCCCTTGCCTGTCGCGGGTTCTTGTGCCTCCCACCCGAGTGAGGCACCATTTTTATCGGGAGACCTGGGCGAACGCTGGGTGGTAGGAAATTTGTGTCAGCCCGGTGATTCCACAACTTTCCCACACACAAATGTGTGAAAAAAGTGATTTGTTCAGCACAATTTCAGGTTTGCAGAGGATTCTGGGTAAGAAAACGTTGGGGGATCCACGCAAGCCATACCTCCCTGGAATCCCCCGGGTGTCTACTTTTCATAACTGTGTGGGTTTGGTAGTTTTCCCTAGGTGGCCGCCGAGCCCCGGGCCAAAAAGTCATGGGACCCCCCTTGCAAAACCAGGTCGCTTTGTGATAGGCAATTTTGATGTCGCCTCAATACGTTTTGGGCCCTTGCCTGTCGCGGGTACTTGGGCCTCCCACCCGAGTGAGGCACCATTTCTATCGGGAGACCTGGGCGAACGCTGGGTGGTAGGAAATTTGTGTCAGTCCGGTGATGCCACAACTTTCCCACACACAAATGTGTTAAAAAAATGATTTTTTTCAGCAAAATTTCAGGTCTGCAGGGGATTCTGGGTAAGAAAACGTTGGGGGATCCACGCAAGCCATACCTCCCTGGAATCCCCCGGGTGTCTACTTTTCAGAAATGTGTGGATTTGGTAGGTTTCCCTAGGTGGCCGCTGAGCACGGGCCAAAAACCCAGGTGAACCCCCTTGCAAAACCAGGTCGTTTTGTGATAGGCAATTTTGATGTCGCCTCAATACGTTTTTGGCCTTTGCCTGTCGTGGGTACTTGTGCCTCCCACACAAGTGAGGCACCATTTTTATTGGGAGACCTGGGGAACGCTGGGTGGTAGGAAATTTGTGTCAGCCCAGTGATGCCACAACTTTCCCACACAAAAATGTGTGGAAAAGTGATTTTTTCAGCTAAATTTGAGGTTTGCAGGGGATTCTGGGTAAGAAAACGTTGGGGGATCCACACAAGCCATACCTCCCTGGAATCCCCCGGGTGTCTAGTTTTCAGAAATGTGTGGGTTTGGTAGGTTTCTCTAGATGGCCGCCGACCCCGGTCCCAAAAACCCAGGTAACCCCCCGTGCAAAACCAAGTTGGTTTGTGATTGGTAATTTTGATGTCGCCTCACTAGGTTTTGGGCCCTTGCCTGTCACGGGTACTTGACCCACCCACACAAGTGAGGTACCATTTTTCTCAGAAGACTTTGGGGGATGCGGGGTGAGTGGAATTTTGTGGATCCACACAGATTCCAGAACTTTCCACCACAGAAATGTGAGGAAAATGTGTTTTTTAATACACATTTTGAGGTTTGCAAGGGATTCTGGGTAACAGAACCTGGTGAGAGCCAGTCAAGTCACCCCATCCTGGATTCCCCTGGGTGTCTAGTTTTCAAAAATGTACAGGTTTGCTAGGTTTCCCTATGTGCCGGCTGCGCTAGGGCCCAAAATCCACAGGTAGGCATATTGCTAAAAACAAATCCATACCTAGTCGGCTTTCTGCCGCCCTGGGGGGAATATCGGGGGGTGGGGTTGCCCCGATAAGCCCCCAAGGGGGGCAGAAACATCTGGCTATTTTTTTGGGGGGTAGGGGCATTGGTATGCCCATTCTGGGCAGCCCCCACCCCCACACATAAAAAAGCCAGCGTAATCGTTGACATCTAGTGGGCTTTTTGCCCCCCCGGGGGGGCAGATTGGGGGCTACTGCCCCCATCTTCCCCCCTGGGGGGGCAGAAAGGCTGTAATTGTTGCGGGTGGGGGGTGGGGGCATTGACATGCCTGTTTTGGGCAGCCCCCACCCTAATTAAAATTTGCCCAAAAAAATCCCTGGCATCTAGTGGGCTTTTTGCCCCCCGGGGAGGGCAGATTGGGGGCTACTGCCCCATCTGCCCCCCAGGGGGGGCAGGAAGGCTGTAATTTTTGCGGGGAGGGGGTGGGGACATGGGCATGTCCGTTTTGGGCAGCCCCCACCTTAATTCAAATTTGACCCCAAAAAATCCCTGGTGTCTAGTGGGCTTTTTGCCCCCCCGGCGGGGCAGATTGGGGGCTAAGCCCCCATCTGCCCCCCAGGGGGGGGGCAGAAAGTCCACTAGATGCCAGGGATTTTTTTGGGCAAATTTTAATTAGGGTTGGGGCTGCCCAAAACGGGCATGCCAATGCCCCCACCCTAATTAAAATTTGCCCCAAAAAATCCCTGGCGTCTAGTGGGATTTTTGCCCCTCCCGGGGGGGCAGATTGGGGCCTATTGCCCCATCTGCTTCCCAGGCGGGGCAGGAAGGCTATTTGTGCAGGGGAGGGGGTGCGGGCATGGGCATGCCCGTTTTGGGAGCCCCCACCCTAATTCAAATTTGCCCCAAAAAACTCCCTGGCGTCTAGAGGGCTTTTTGCCCCCCCGGCGGGGCAGATTGGGGGCTAATGCCCCCATCTTTCCCCCAGGGAGGGGGCAGGAAGGCTGTTATTTTTGCGGGGGAGGGGGTGGGGGCATGGGCATGCCCGTTTTGGGAGCCCCCACCCTAATTCAAATTCGCCCCAAAAAATCCCTGGCGTCTAGTGGGCTTGTTGCCCCCCCGTCGGGGCAGATTGGGGGCTAATGCCCCCATCTGACCCCCAGGGGGCAAAGCCCACTAGACTACAGGAAGTTTTGGGCAAACTTTAATTAGGGTGGGGGCTGCCCAAAATGGGCATGCCAATGCCCCCACCCTAATTAAAATTCTGCCCAAAAAAATCCCTGGCGTCTAGTGGGCTTTTGCCCCCGGGGGGCAGATTGGGGGCTACTGCCCCATCTGCCCCCAGGGGGCAGGAAGGCTGTTATTTTTGCGGGGAGGGGGTGGGGGCATGGGCATGCCCGTTTTGGGAGCCCCCACCCTAATTCAAATTTGCCCCAAAAAAATCCCTGGCGTCTAGTGGGCTTTTGCCCCCCGTGGCGGGGCAGATTGGGGGCTAATGCCCCCATCTGCCCCCAAGGGGGCAGAAAGTCCACTAGACGCCAGGAGTGCTAGGCAGATCTTAATTAGGGTGGGGGCTGCCCAAAATGGGCATGCCAATGCCCCCACCCAAATTAAAATTTGCCCATAAAATCCCTGCCGTCTACTGGGCTTTTTGCCCCCCCGGGGGGGTCAGATTTGGGGCTAATGCCCCCAGCTGCCCCCCAGGGGGGCAGAAAGGCTGTCATTTTTGCGGGGAGGGTGGGGGCATGGGCATGCCCATATTGGCCAGCCCCCACCACAAATTATAATTTAAAAAAAAATCCCTGGCGTGTAGTGGGCTTTTTGCCTCCCCGGGGGGGCATATTGGGGGCTACTGCCCCCAATTGCTCCCCAGGGGGGGCAGAAAGGCTGTAAATTTTGCGGAGTGGGGGCATGGACATGCCCTTTATGGGCAGCCCCCACCCTAATAAATTATGCGGCAAACAAAAATATCCCTGGGGTCTAGTGGGCTTTTTGCCCCCCCGGGGGGGCAGATTGGGTGCTACTGCCCCCATCTGCCCCCCAGGGGGGGCAAAAAGACTAAATCACACCAAAAAAAATTGGGGGGAGCAAAAGCCCTTGCCCAAGGGGCCGCTCCCCCCTCCCTGGTGTCTAGTGGGTGGATCCCTGCTTGGGGATTGCCCTCCTGGGGCTATCCCCAAGCAGGGATCCACTGGGGAGGGGTACCATTGGAAAGGGGAGATTCTCCCCTTTCCAATGATACCTCTCCCGTCTTTCTACGTGCCCGGGGGGCTGAGATAGGCCCCTGAGCACATAGAAAGTGAAACTGAAATGAGCCTAAAGGCTCATTTCAGTTTCAGTTTCTGTTCAATGAGGACAGCGCGACGTGCGCGCTGATCCTCATGACACAGAAACCAGGGAGGGGGCCTCGGGAGCTGGGGAAGCTCTTCCCCAGCTCCCAAGGTCACAGGGGTGAAATAGAAATCCCTCTGCTGTCTGCAGCAGAGGGATTTCGTGCCCCTGGCCTCATGATGGAATGGTTCCGTCATGAGCACAGGGGCACCGATGCTCATGACGGAACCATTCCGTCATGAGCATCGAAGGGGTTAAACTCGGTCTCTGGTTCACCCTCAAATTTGTACTGGCACTTATTCACCCAGGAATAACCTTCCTCAATTTCATCTGCTTCTTCTTCTGATATTGTAGGTAAGTATACCAATTCAGATGCAACATATTTTCGATTAGGAACTCTCTTTCTATTTAATCTTTTTGCAACTGGTGATGCACTTTCAATAGTTTGTGAATCAAACTGACTCACTGGCTCTTTTTTGGCTTGCAGTGCTTCAGTTTGCAAGTTCTTCTCCTTGGAATATCGTCAATTTTTTCTGTTTCACCAAGAGGCTTTTCCTTTTAGTTCTCCACAAAACTTTGACTTGAGCTCAATCCTTAACTCTGACATGAACTTGAATTTTTATCAGTTTTGTCTTCATTTGCTCTATTCTCAGTGAACTTCTTTGTACCATGAGTCATCTTTGTAACTTTGATTTTCAACTGCAACTTGTCGCTATTCTGATCAGAGACCAATTCTTCCTGCTGCCACTCATTCTTTAATCGTTTGCATTGCACCAGCTCTTAACTCTCCTCACTCTGAAACTGGACTTCTGGAGTTTCAGGTTCTTCATCAGAACTCTGGCTTACCTGAAACTTCACCCCTTCTGTGTTGTCTTTGTCTTCATCAGTTTCAGATAATCTTCACCCCTTCTGGATTCATGCTGCGAACTCGAGCTTGGTTATGGGTTTTACTTAGGGCTGCTTGATTGGGCTGTACATCTTGATCATTTGCTCCATCCACTGCTTCAGCTACTCTCACTCTTTTTGTGTGAGTAGCGTGGATCCGCTCAGGAACACTTGCACATTTGACAGCTGCATTAATTGTTAACAGAACTTGGAAAGCTCCTTTCCATCGTTCATATAACTAACCCTGGGCAAAGCACTACGCTACGCTCGCGTAGTTTGCGAAGTTTGCGCTACTTCGCACAACGCGAATTGCACGTAGCACAGTGCAAACACGCGTAGCGTAGCGTAGTGCAGCGGTCATTTTTTGCCTGCTCCCGGTCCTCAACGTCAAGTTGGCGACCGCGAGCAAGCAAAATGACATCCCGGTGAGATTCTCAACGCAGGGAGGTCAGGTTTCTCATTGCGAGTGGTCGCGTATGCTCGCGACCGCTCGCGATGAGAAACTACCAGTCCGCGTTGAGAAAGCTGCCGCTCGAGTAAAAATCTACTCGAGCGGCAGTAAAAGACAGCTCGCACTGTGCAAGATGCCGTTTTCAATGATTGCACAGTGCGGACAAGCATCCGGCACTGTGCAATCATTGCGAACAGTGCACTACGCAGTTCGCGTAGTGCTACGCGTAGTTCGCGTAGTGCGAACTGCACTTTGCGTAGCTTCGCGTAGCGCTACTTCGCGAACTACGCCCAGGCTTACATATAACCTTTCCAAAATGTTTGAGGATTACTACTCAATCACCAGCATTCAGTCTGTGTCAAGGTATGTCTTTGTAATCTTCTGTTGCCAACTAGCGAGAGAAAGATTTCACCATTTCAGCCAGACCTTTGGAATAATCTAACAAAATGGGCCTGATTTAGACTTTTGCGGTGCGGCGCAGGGTCAAACTGCATGCCAGATTAGGAGTTTCCTCTGTCTGGCTGGCTTTTTTTTTTTGGTTCCCATGGCGGTGCCCAGAAAATGGGCACTGCAATGAGAACGCCAAAAACAGTTCCTGCACGGCATGGACAGAAAAGTCCAAGCCATGCAAGAACTGGGGTGCATGCACACAGGGGGCACATGTTGTGCTCCCTGTGTGCATCCACATACGGAGGAGGCACAGGGGGCACTGCAGGTCCCCCTTTGTTTCCTCTTCTCCATGGTGTTCATGGAGCAGGAACCTCCATGACACCGCTGGTGGAGAGGAAACTCATAATGTGCTTGGAGGAACCACGGCGGTCCCACCAAGCATATTGCAGCCTCCTGACCACCTCAACACTACCAGGGAATGACAGTTCCCTGGCAGCTGCGGCAGGGCTCTGTCGGCCTGACTGCCCGAATAGTAATTCGGTGGTCTTGGAGACCGACAGACTTGTAATCGTGCCCAATATCATCAGTTATTGAAACTAGTGCAGCTGAACGGACATATGCAAATCTCATTGTTCTGCCCATCACTATCTCATGTGGAGATAAACCAATTTATCGGTCAGGAGTACTTCTCAATTTCATCAAAGCAAGAGGAAGGCCATCAGGCCATATAAAAGCAGTTGTAGCACACACCTTTGCTAGTTTATTCTTGAGAGTGCCATTCCCTCTTTCCACTAAACCTGAAGATTGTGGTTGATAACCTCAATGAAAACGGTGCTTGATGTTAAAACCTTCTTAAAGTGTGCTCCACAATCAGTCTCAATATTAGTGGGTACGCCAAATCTGGGGATCAACTCCTTCAACAGTAATTTATCAACCGTAAGGCTATCCCCTCTCCATGTGGGAAATGCTTGCACCCATTTAGAGAACAGGCAGATAACTACTGGCAGATAACTACTAAAATGTATTTCAAGCCATTACCATTTTACACCTCAATAAAATCTGCCTGTAATCTCGTAAATGGGCCTTAAGATTTGCCACTGTGATTCATGATTGTGACAGTTTTCTTACTTTGATTATTTAGGTGATAAACCAACAATGACTACACATATCCTCAGCAACATCTTGAAATTCTGGGGCAGATTTACAAGCCCCTTGCGCCACTGGTGCGTCACTTTTTGTGACGTACTGGTGGCGCATTTTACTGCTCCATATTTACAAGGAAAGGAAAAGCCACCCTGCGTGACTTTTCCTGTCCTTGTAAATATCGCCCCTTTACACGCAGCACTTTGCGTGAAAGGGGCGTTCCATGGGTGTTGCTGTGGGTGTTCCCACGCAACACCTATGGAACCAGACACATTTCCAGATTTACGAGGAATCGTAAATCTGGAAATGCGTGTGAATGCTACGCCTCCCAGGGGAGGCATAGGGAGCCTCAACGAGGAGAAATGTATTAATTTCTCCTCGTTTTTTTCCCTGTTTCTATGCGTGCTGCATTCTACAGAACACATATAGAAAGAGGAAATCACCTCTACTGATTGTTTTTGTTCAGGAAGGGTTCCCTTCCTGCACATAAACAATCATTGAAACAATGCCGTTTTCAACTTCTATGTGTGCTAATGCAGCACACATAGAAGTTTGAAAACGGCATTTCAGATTGTTTTTGTGCAGGAAGGGAACCCTTCCTGAACAAAAACATTCTCCCCATGACGCAGGCATCCTTGCACCATGGTGCAAGGGTGCCTGCGCCCGCGCATGGCAGCAGTTCGTGCGCCAGCGCAGGGGGAAGCACAGAGATGCGACATATTGTTGTAAATATGTTGCATCCCTGTGCTTTGAAAGTGACTCAGTGCGGCGCAGCCAAATGGCTTGCAGCACGCACTGAGTCACTTTCATTGTAAATCTGCCCCTCTGTGTTTTCCCAGTACTTCTTAAATATCCTAACCAATCTGTCTCTTCCTGTCTGAGTCTGATCATGCAAATATTTACATGGGGGCTGTAACATTGAGTTTGGCAAAACATACTTTTGCTCTGAAATGACACAGAAATCCTGATAACTCTTTCAATAGCCTAATTTTTTATACTTTCTTTTCTCGTCCTCTGGAGCATCTTCCTGCAAATCTCTCAGTTCACTCAAAGACATTTGTATTGAACTTATAAAGAACCAACTTGCATTATTTTTATCCCTTGCTGCATATTTTCAAACTCATTCTTTTGAATCCTCCTGCAAGGCACATTATTTCGACATTTGGTCAGCATCCTTTTTTCCAGGAGTGACCATATCCTTGCCAGCCTTATGAGCTGTGCACTTGACAACCGCTATCTCCTTTGGCTTCTGGATTGATTCTAATAAGTCCAACATATACATGCTATTTTTTATTGGGACTCCGAGGATGTCATGAACCCTCTCATTGACCACAGTTGTCCATAGTCATGAAAAACACCAGAACTATATTGGCTATCTGTGTACATTATAACATTCATATTTTCAGATAAGCAGCAACCGCTCATTACAGCAACCAATTCTGCCACTTGTGCTGAAGTTACTTATGGTAAGAGATGCCTCTAGTGTCTCTGAAATAGAGCATACTGTGTAAGCAGCTCTTAATCTTCCAATTCGTCCCTTAAATAGGAACAAATTGGTCATTTTTAAAGGAATTTCTTTGATGTCTGGTCTTGGTTTTGTACATAGCTTGGTCATCTCCAAACAATTATGATCCAAGTCATCATCACTTTCATCTTGCCCGCCTTCACAATTTTTGTCTGGAATTAGAAGCAGTATTGCTGGATTCAGTATATTACATATTCAAATTGAAATGTTTTCTGCTGCAAGTATAGTCTGCTCATATCAAATCAGTCTACTGTTTGTTATGTGCTGAGTTCTCATCCTCATCAAAAGGATTTCAACTAAATGAGGGACAAAAAGAATTAAAGTATAGCTCATCACAATTCCTTCACTTTGTTTTATTGCCTGACAGACAGCTGCGACCAATTTCAAATAACCTGGAAGACTTACAGCTACTGGATCCACACAGCTGATAAATGCGCCACTGGTTGCACTAGTCCTCCATGTTTCTGAGTAAAAACTAAAAGTGCACATCCATTTTTTTAATGACAGAATAAGTAAAACGTCACATTATATTTAGGCATTATGAGTTTCGGTGCATGTCACAAACTTCAGTTTCTTGAATGTTTCAATCCAATCATCATCAAATGGTACCGTATCTTGGACATTGTTACATGTCAATCTCACCAAAGTCCTTGCAATCAGGGAAAGGTTGGAGTCCAATGGTGACAGTACCCAACAATTCCAAAGAACATCCAAACCTCCAGTTGGCTGTTTGGTTGGGTTAATTTCAGAACTGCAGAAATTTGCTTTTAGTGACTTTCCTTACACCCTTCTCAATATGGTGTTTGAGATAAATTAATTCTCTTTTACAGTTGTGTATTTTTGTTGGCAAGACTTTATGCCTACTCTTAGCCAAATGATCCAAAAGGGCACTTGTTTAAGAAATTGGGCTGTTGATTGAGTGGAGTGTTAACCCTGCCCAAGCAGCAGCCAAAATCCCTGTGAGGGTGATCTACTAAAGTCACTAAATTAACCTATGCTTAACCCTCTGGTAGCTTGGCACAAAAGCAGTCAGGCTTAACTTAGAGGCAATGTGCCAAGTATTTATGCAGCACACAAACAGTAATAATGTGAAAACAACAGAGGAAAAAACCAGCACCAATTTACAAAGATAGAGTAAATTCTAATATATTATTTGACACAAATTTGACAAAAATCCAATCAATAGAACCAGATTTATGATGTTGTTAAGTTTAAGCTAAAAAATAGTGCCTAATAGATCAAAGCACCAACCACAAACATCTAGTCGCATCAGATCGGGTCAAAGTCAAAAAATGTGGCTGACCACGATGGAGCGCTGGTCAGATACAGGAAGTGGATTGAGGCAGTCGACATTTACCTCCAGACTTAGAAGGAATTTAGAAGAAAAATGTCTCCGAAGGTGAGAAGGTAAAGTTCAGTTGGGCAAGGCTACAGGGGGTGTCTGAGGAGGAGGTGTTCTCGTTAAGGAGTCGCTGGACGAAGTTGTGGTGAAGATTTCTAAGTTCAGACTTAGGGGCCTATTTCGATGTTGGTCGGAAAACCTCTGACATGCAGTCGGAGGCTTCCCGACCGACATCTACGGTTTCACTTCCGACCGCCTAATTACAATGTAGGCAGTCGAAAGTGAAACCGGCTGGTCATTCCGGCTGGATTCCGACAGGCGCCAGTCGGAACCGGCATGTAATCCCAATAAGACGGAGTTTCCGCCGTCGGGATTATGATGTTGGTTTTCGACCAGCTTTTCATGCCGAGCTTACCGACATGGAAATCCTGATGGAGAGCAACGTTGGGGGCCCCTAGCAAGACCCCCTTCTCCCTGCGGCCTCTGGTTGGAGGCCGAGGAGGCACCTATGGTGTCCCCTGTTAATCCCTGCACCGTGTGGCAGGCGCCTCAAGATTTACAGTGACTCCCATTTGTCCATGGGAGCTTGTGCTATGGACGATTTACGGCCGCAGCACAAGCTCCCATAAAGAAATGGGAGTATGCGACTGCACCACGTGCGGTCATATTGTAAATTGCGGTGTCGGGACCGTAGGCTGGAGGTCGGTCGGTCGGTCCCGAGACCGCGACTGTGTCGGTCGGAGGCAACTCCGACCGACATCGTAATGAGGCCCTTAGTCTGTTTTTGGAAGTTGGAAATCTCCAGCAGGACAAAGCTGCAAGCTGTAGCCAATGATAGCTCCAGGAGGCCAGATTCTCCTTCTGCGAAGGACTGCTGAACAGGATTTGCTGCCGTGGAGAAGGACGTAGCAAGAGCTGCCGCAAAGTCAGGCCAACTGGCATAGCATCTTGGGAGGATTGATGAGCAGGGAGTCCCAGTCTCCTCTTGGTTGTCAGAGTACATATTAGCAAAGCCCCATGTTTTAGATTTTGGCTATCTAGGTACCTTTAACATCATTATCAAGAGTCAAGGACTACAAAGTTACCACTTGGGGGGTCAAAACTCACTCAGACTGGGTCCAGGTGCGGGTTCAGATGGAGAGAGCCTTTTCTATCCCTGAGGCTCTGATCAGGAGGCCAGCCAACCAGCCCTTGGAGTCACTATGGTAGTCATGGGTTCAAGAAGTGGAACAGGGCTCAAGCAGCAGGGCAGGCTTCTGAGGGTTCAAGGCAGGCTTTAGGCAGCAGAACAGTTCTTCCAGGTGCAGCAGAGCAGTCTTCTGCATTACAGAGCTGGCCATAGCAACAGGCAGTCCTCTGACACTCCTTCTGTAGGTCCAGAAAGTGCACTGAAGAGTGGGTTTGAAGGTCCTATTTTTATACCTGGTACCCTCTTTGAGGTAGAAGAGGTTTCTAGAGATTTTCCTTTGAAGTGCTTGAAATGTACTTCCTCTCCTGCCCTGGCTCCAGCCTGACTGCAGGCACAATGAAGTGGTGTGAAGTCCTTTGTGTGAAGGCAGGGTACAGCCTATTGATTAGCAAGTGAGGCTGTGCTCAGCTCCACCCCCAGCCTGCCATTGATGGCCCATCCAGGCACACCAAATCCCTATATTGTGTGGCTATTTGGGAGGAATAAACAGGAACAGGCTTCAGGCACTAAGGGCCACATGTACCACCCTTTTTTGCCAGTCGCAAACAGTATTCAGATAAAATATCAAAGTAAAAATATCGCCATACCAAAATATCGAATCCAAAATATTGTGATATGGAAATATCGTCAGCAAGAATATCGTTGTCAAGAATTTAAATTTTAAGTTAAGTAATATCGATTTTTAAAATATCAAAGTCACTAATATCGTTTGCAAAACTATAATTGTTTGAAATATTGTTTTTTAATTATTGTTATGTATTTTAGTATATATTATTAATGTATTTGATGTACATTTTTTGTACGATTATTGTTTATGTTTTTTAATATATTTGTTACATTTTTAGTACTTATTACATTTAATTATTTCATTTTTGTGATTTTTAGTGGGGTGTGGGTTTATAGGAGTATAGGGTGGGATGTAATTTAATTATAATACACTAATGATTATTTTATATTTAATACTATTTATCTAATTGATATTTAATGATGTTAATTGTGCTATACTTTTTTAAATGTACATTTGTTGTGCAGATTGTGGGGATTATAGGGGTTAAGAGTAGCAAGTTATTTATTTTTAATTAACAATTAGTTGTTAATATTCATTAATTAATTGATAATTAATTATGTTAATTGTGTAATTTTGTTTTAGGTGCGGGTTCTGGGGTTTATAGGGGTAAATGGTGGGGAGAAAATTAATTTAAATTAATTAACAATTAGTTGTTAAACACTATTAACTATTTTAATTTTAGGTGCGGGTTGTGGGGTTTATAGGGGTAAAGGGTGGTAGGTTAATTAATTTTTATGAATTAATATTTAGTTTTAAATTAATATTTTTTTAATTAATAATTAATTATGTTAATTGTGCAATATTTGTTTTTAGGATTTTAGATGTGCGTTGTGGGTTTTTAGGGTTTTGGGGTGGGAAGTAAATTAATTTTAAGTAATTAATGATTATTTTTTTAATGAATATTAATTATCAAATTGATAATTAAATTCTGTTAACTGTGTAAATAATTCTCTCTTAGATTTTATGAGTGTGTTATGTGTTTTGTGGGGGTATATTGTGGGAAGTGAATTAATTATAATTAATTAATAATTAATATGTAATTAATGATAACTAGTTTGTTGATAAATATTTATATTAATAGTGTAAATATTTTGCTTTTAAAAGTTAAGTTTTAGGTGACAGTTGTGAGTTTTGTGGGGTTATAGGGTGGGAAGTAACTAAAAATGTATGTATTAAATAATTTTTGTTAATAAATGATTTCTAAATAAAAATGTATTGGTATTTGTGATGCATACTTAACATTGTAATATATCTTTTAATTTTAATAATAAATATATTTGTAGTTTATTTGTGCATATTTATATTTTTTTGTATTTACTTTGTTTTTGAAATAATTTTATTTTATTCAAGATATTTTGTTTGTTTTTAATGTTGCACTGACTGGAGTAGGAAAAGTAAATTTTACCCCTTCGCTATCCAACACTTTCCCTACTGTTGTATTGACTGGCGTGGGAATAGTACATTTTATCCCTCAGCAATCCAACACTTTCCCTACTGTTGCACTTATTGGAGTGGGAACAGTAAATTTTACCCCTCTGCAATCCAACACTTTCCCTACTGTTGTATTGACTGGATTGGGAATAGTAAATTTTATCCCTCTTCAATCCAACACAGTCCCTACTGTTGCACTTATTGGAGTGGGAATAGGAAATTATACCCCTCTGCTATCCAACACTTTCCCTACTGTTGTATTGAATGGAGTGGGAATAGTAAATTTTACCTATCTGCAATCAAACACTTTCCCTACTGTTGTACTGACTGGAGTGAGAATAGTAAATGTTACCCTTCCGCAATCCATAACTTTCCCTACTGTTGTACAGACTGGAGTGGGAATATTATATTTTACCCCTCCGTGATCCAACAGTTTCCCGACTGTTGTACTCATTGGAGTTGCAGTAGTAACTTTTACCCCTCCCCAATCCAACACTTTCCCTACTGTTGTACTGGCTGGAGTTGGAATAGTACATTTTACCCCTCCGCTATCCAACACTTTCTCTACTGTTGTATTGACTGGGGGTGGGAATAGTAAATTTTACCCCTCCGCAATCCAACACTTTCCCTACTGTTGTACTGACTGGAGTAGGAATAGAACATTTTACCCCCCCGCAATCCAACACTTTCCCTACTGTTGCATTCATTGGAGTGGGAATTGTACATTTTACCCCTCCGCAATCCAACACTTTCCCTAATGTTGTACTGACTGGAGTGGGAATAGTAAATATTACCCCTCTGCTATTCAACACTTTCCCTACTGTTGTATTTACTAGCGGGAGATTTGTAAATTTTACCCAGTTTCATTATTTTTGCATTGCGTGAAGTGGGAGTAGTACATTTTTTATATATTTAACATAATAGTTTGTGTAGTTTTGTATACATTTTAGTGGGAATACTATGGGGCCAATTCCGATTCGGGCCGGAAATCTCTCTGACCGAGCCGGACCCGGAGAGATTTCCGACCGAATCGGACTCTAGCAGTCCGACCGAACGAGTACGATGCGCACGTATGCTATCGGACTCAATTCGGTCGGACTCCCATTGAAGTCAATGGGAGCCAGTCGTACGACGCGTACACGGGCTCCCATTGACTCAATGGCCACGACGCAAACAAGGGCGCCCCCTACAGCGTGTTCGCGTCGATGCGGGTCGCGCCGTGTGCGACTCGCGCGGCTACGCGTACAGGGGGGTCCGACACGGACCCCCAAAGTACGGCTCCGACTGCTCTTTGGAGCCGGAGTGCGCGGCTCGATCGGACTGCTCGCGGCGCGCATCGTAATTACCCGGCCGGGGAACGTCTCCATTGCGCGGTGCGAGTCGAGTCCGTGCGAGTCGGTCGGAGCGGTTAGACCCAGGAACGAGTCGGTCGGAGCGGTCGGGACGCCCGGACGAGTCGGTCGGCGATTTTGCATCGTACTCGCTCGCCGGACGCGCGTACGAATCGGTCGGGAAATAGGGCTCCGAATCAGATCCGGTTAAGCCGAATCAGATTCGGAGCCCTACCGGCCGAGATCGGAATCAGCCCCTATATGTATTACATTTTACATTTTATATTTTATTTTATATTTTCATAATTTATATTATGTTTTTATTTATTTAAAATATTAATATTTGTGATTATTAATGTTTTTAATGTGTAAAATATGTGTACTAAGTTTAAGTTGTCTAAGTTAATTATAATGTTTTGTTCTTTAAAGATTTTATGTTATTGGTGTATGTGTATATATATATATTTATTTGTTATATTTTTATATTAGTTAAAAAAAAATTATAATATAAATTAAAATTATAGGGCATATTAGCAAGACCGGCGATAAAATTATCACCGTTTTAGCGGCAGGAAACTGCCGCTAAAACGGCGATAATGGGCTTGATAATATGCGTTATGGAATTCCAATAGAAGCCCAGGTTAGATGTCCTGCACATCTAACCTGGGCTTCTATTGAATTCTATAACGCATATTAGCAAGCCCATTATCGCCGTTTTAGCGGCAGTTTCCTGTACGCAAAACGGCGATAATTTTATCGCCGGTCTTGCTAATATGCCCCTATGAGTTTAATAATTGTTTTTAAGTAGATATATGTAATTATATATATTAATTATTATATATGTGTGTTTAACTTTTTTGATTAAGTTTATTTGTTAAAATAAATATTAAATCTATTTTTTATTTTAAATTAATGTTACTATTTATTATTTATTATTTTAATTGATATATATTTAAAAAAACATATTTATTACAAAAATATTTTTTTCTCTATATTTTTGTACTTACCAATATAAGTACAGGATGAAGATATTTTTGACATTGATACTTTGGTTACGATATTTTGGTAAGAGGATATTTTGAGGGTCGATATTCTGTCAGTGAACCGTCGCAAACCGGCCAATGAACAGAACCGGCATGTTTGTGAATGCAAAAAGGCTTTTTGGCATGTACAAAGCAAGCCCAAATAGTGATTCAGTGACCTGTTACAGAATCGCAATTAGGGTTTTGCGATTCAATATTTGGAAGGAGCGTGTTAAGGACGTCCCTTCCTAATAGCGACTCGCTGTGCCATGTACAAATGTTTTGCGACTGAAATGCAGTCACAAAACATTCACCTTTTACCACCAAATTCAATTTGGTGGTAACCCATTCACAAACCGGAAGGAATCCAATGTGAAAATGTTTTTCAAGAGCAGGCAGTGATCCCACGGACCACTGGCTACTCTTAAAAATTTTAACTGAAACGTTTCATTTTACTTTTAGAAACGCATTCCATTGCATTAAAAATAAATAGCTTTTTTTAAAAGCAAACACAGACATGGTGGTCTGCTATCCCCAGCAGGCCACCATCTGTGTGTTTTTAACGATTCCCAATGGGCCTCAAATTTCGACCTACCTCATGAATATTAATGAGGTAGGTCTATTTGCGACCCACTGAGAATCCCAAATGAAACTCAATTTGGAATTTGCAATTTCTAACGTACGTACATGTGGAATAAAATAATTAGGACAGGAAAATGGCAACTTTCTAAAATTGCTATTTCAAAATTGTAACTTAAAAGCCAACTTCGCCATTAAGTAGGATTTTAAACTAAAATTTCTCAGTCACCAAATACAGAAGTCCACCTTGCTCCCAATCAAACGTTAGCGCTTATTAAATGTAATAAGGCAACCCAATGCTATCCAATGGGACGGGTAGGCCTCACAGTAGTTAAAAACTAATTTACAAGTTTTTCACCAACAGGTCAAATTTAAAAGTACATGCCCAACCTTTTAATTACAACGCATCCTGCCCTGTGGGCTGCCTAGGACCTACCTTAGCGGTGACACATATGTAATTAAAAGGGGAGGTTAAGGCTTGATAAGGGGGTTATTTTGCCAAGTCGAATTGGCGGTTTAAAACTGCATTTAGGCTGCAATGACAGACCTTGGACATGTTTTGAGAGGCTACTTAACTGGGTGGCACAATACGTGCCGCAGGCCCACTAGTAGCATTTAATTTACCAACCCTGGGTATATGTTATGCCTCTTTACTAAGGATGTATAAGTACATTAAATGTGCCAGTTAGGTGTAAGCCAATTTTACCATGTTTTACGGAGTGAGCCAGGCACTGTAGCACTGGTTAGAAGTGGTAGAGTCCTCATGCCAACAAAAATAATTTCAGCAAAATAGGAGGTTGAAGGCAAAAAGTTTGAGGGAAGACCACCCTAAGGCTGATAAGTCCGAAAAAATGTATCCAGCTTACAGTCTTCTTTAGTCCTAGATGCAATCAGTGGGTCATCAACATATTGCACAAGGACTGAGCTACATGGAAACTTTAGACTTTCTAGATCTTTCTTAAGTATTTGTGAGACAATTGAAGGGTTTTCGATATGCCCTTGTGGAATTCTGCACCAGACGAGGAATGCTAAGAGAAATTGTGACACTTCATGAAGAGAGATTGAAAAGTACACCTGACATATGTCAATTCCCTTCTGCTTCTGAAGGAATTTGAAATAAGATCCCTGCCGGATTTGGTGCTATTGACAACACAGAACAACAATTTTGTTTATTTTCCAGATTTCTTGAATGATTCTCCATTTGCCATTAGGCTTTTTAATTCCCATCACAGGAGAATTGCAAGGGATACGAAGTACTTCTTGAAGAATTCCCTGCTCAATCATTTTTTTGAATTGCTGATTTCATCTGTTCCTCTGACCCTTTTATTCATTTGTATTGCCTTGTTATAGGAAATACGGCATCTGTTTTTTTTGTTGTTTTTTTTACTGGCTTTGCTCCTTTAGTCAGTCCAATCTCTTTAACAGTGTAATCCTATACCTCATCTCTGACAGTGGGGGGCCGATTATGATGCGGTGCGTAAAGTCTCCGACCGGTGGTCGGAGCCTTCCTGGCCACATTGTAATCGGCCGCTCAGTTTACTTTCCGACTGCTGCATTACAATGCTGGTTGTCGGAAAGTAAACTGGCCAGTCATTCCCGCTGGTTTACGATGGACTCATGGAGCCTGTTAGCCAGTCGGAGCTGGCTCGTAATTCCAAAGGGCGGGCCTTCCCGCCCTTGGGATTACGATGCACGATTTCCAACATGGTTTCCTTGCGGGTCTGTCCAACATGGAAATCATGTCGGAAAGCGTGTTTGGGGGCCCCCAGCAGGGTCCCATTGTGTGTGCGGCCTCCTGTTCGGGGCTGAGGGGGCACCTATGGTTCCCCCCTGTTGATCCCTTCACCTTGTGGCAGGCTCCTTGAGGGGTCTGCCACGGGGTGCAGGGATGAACAACACCTCCCATTTCTCATTGGGATCTTGAGTTATGGCCGGTTTACGGCCGTAACACGAACTCCCATTGAGAAATGTGAGCATGCGACTGAACAGTGTTCAGTCGCATTGTAATTATCTGGTCGGGACCGCCGACCAGAGGTCTGTCGGTCCCATGACCGAGATGGAGTCAGGGGGACGCAAGTCCGCCCAACATCGTAATCAGACCCAGAGGGGCCGATTCCGATTCGGGCCGGAAAACGTACCGACCGACTCGGTACGGGAATTTAGTCCGACCGACTCGGACCGGCGCCGCACGACCCTGGTAGTACGATGAAATGCATGTGAAATCCGACAGACTCGGACGGAATACAAAGCGACCGACCGAGCCGGACGGAAACAAGGCATCCGGCCGGGAAATCACGCGAAACGAACCGACCGACACGCACTCGGATTGAACCCGAACGAAACGCACTCGCGAACTCCGACCCGCGTAGTACGATGCTGTGCGTGCAAAACACGACCGACTCGCCCGGAGCACAAGCCGTACGACCGACACGCATACAAAACCCAGCCGAAGCAACCCAATACTACGCGACCGACTCGTACGCCGCATATGAAACCTAGCTGACACACAGCGGGAACGAGTCGGACAAGATCGCACCAGACAACTGCAGCGTCCAACTCGGACACAAGAACGACTCCTACATGCACCAAAAACACAAAGGAATTTTTTTTTAAAAAGGGCCAAACAAGCAACCACTAAGCCAATAAATAGAGGGATGGAAAAAAAATGGAACAAGGACACAACTCCAACTCCACCTACATAAAGGCCACAAATCCCGACCATGATCCCTTGCAAATTCCACTGACCTGCCAGACAGAACACCATCACACAGCAACCACAGACACACTCACAGCTCATACATCACACAAGCCACACACCATTACCACACCTACAAATAGCACCCTCACACACACCCAGCTAAACCTACACTCACACACCCCCACTTGCACACACACACACACATCAATCACCACCACCACCCATCACCATGCCCCCAAAGAAGAACCATAAGTTCCTAGATTGTGAATTGGAAGTCCTGGTAGACGAGATCCTGAGGGTAGAGCCACAGTTGTTTGGTACATTGGTACAACAGACCCCCATGTCGCAGAAAACCAAGATGTGGGTGAGGATTGTCGACAGGGTCAACGCACAATCACCATGTTTGCGCACAAAGGAAGACATCCAGAACAGGTGGTATGATGTGCGCAGGAGGGTCAGGGAACTACTCAAAAAGGACAACCTCCTCAGCCAGCACACCGGCAGTGGCCCTCCTGCAAAAACAGTATACCTCAGGCCCTGGGAGGAGAAGGTGCGGGCCATCCTACCACCAGTGAGCGTATACGGACTAACAAACATCCCAGAGCCTGGTGAGTACACAACTAATATACACAATATGGTGTGACTACAAGGGTATAGGCAAACCATGCACACTTAGCAAATACACACCAACCAAAAGATATCCATCCCAAGATGTGAATGCTAGTCAGACAAACACAATACCTGCCATCCCATAGTGATATGTAACTGTGTCATGACATCTATAAACCTAACAACAAATACAGCAAGGCAGTGGCACAAATAGAACCAACAAATACTCCCAGATATTTAACCACCACTAGAACACCACCTCACAGGGAAGCTCACTGAAAGGAAGGAATTCTGTGTATGCTGGTCAAGTCAGTGTAGCCAATAGCATGATGGTAGTGGTAGTCACAGATATTGGTCACACCCACAATTGGCCCATCAACACCACTCTGAACCATGCTCACATCACAAGGAGTGGAAAACAACTGACAAGATGGCTGACACTGGCTACTGCTATGGGGAGCACAAGGCCCTGCTGGGAACTGGGCACCAACAAACAACAGGAACACACTGTCAGCCATCTTGCCATTGCTGTCACACTCACACACACTGAAGTCCACTCAAAAGGAAGGAAGGATGGGCATGCTGGGAAGGGGGTGTAGGCAATAGCATGATGGGAGTGGTAGTCACAGATCAACACCTCACACCCACATGGCGCAGCAAGTTAGCACTGAAGCATGCACACCTCACAGGGAGTCAAAAGCCACTTCAAAGATGTCTGACACTGGCCACAGCTGTGGGGAGCACAAGGCCCTGCTGGGAACTGGGCACCAACAAACAACAGGACCACACTGTCAGCCATCTTGCCATTGCTGACACACTCACACACACTGAAGTCCATCCAAAAGGAAGGAAGGATGGGCATGCTGGGATGGGGGGTGGAGGCAATAGCAGGATGGGAGTTGTAGGCACAGATATTGGTCACACCCACAATTGGCCCATCAACACCACTCTGAACCATGCTCACATCACAGGGAGTGGAAAACAACTGACAAGATGGCTGACACTGGCTACTGCTGGGGGGAGCACAAGGCCCTGCTGGGAACTGTGCAACAACCAACAGCAGGACACCACTGACTGACATCCTGAAAGACAACTTGCACTCCCTGCAATGGAAGCACGTTCCATGGTGGGATATCTGGCTGGGTGGGAAGGAGGACTCACAGCTATGACCATAGTTACAAGGACCTCCCCTCATACACCCCCTCAACACTAACTCCACATAACCCACCTGGGAGAATACAATGCCTCACATCCTAACTGAAGATCCCACAAAGAACAACCACCCTGGGTCATGCTGTGTGAAGCACAGGGACACTCTTGGGACTTGTAGCCAAACAACTGCCAGGACAACACTCCCAGCCATCCTGTCAGCACAGGCACCCCACCCCACAGGGAAGCAGAGTCAAAAGGAAGGAAGGATGGGCATGCTGGGAAGGGGGGTGGAGGCAATAGCATGATGGGAGTTGTAGGCACAGATATTGCTCACCCTCACAATTGGACCATCAACACCACTCTGAACCATGCTCACATCACAGGGAGTGGAAAAGGACTCACAAGATGGCTGACACTGGGTACTGCTGTGGGGAGCACAAGGCCCTGCTGGGAACTGTGCAACAACCAACAGCAGGACACCACTGACTGACATCCTGAAAGACAACTTGCACCTGCAATGGAAGGACGCTTCATGGTGGGATAACTGGGCTGGGGGAGAAGGAGGCCTGGATGGCAACCAAATACCACCAATGCTGGTCATGCACACACCTCAACATACACATTGACATGCCACAGGTTGGCAGGACAATGTGCTACACCAATATCACTCTCTGACTGTCACAATTTAGGAGAATGCAATGTCCTGGCCCACATCCAGAGGTACAGTCACAACTGTCAGGTGTTTGAACAACTGATGCCAGTAGAAACATAACATACAATCTGTGTCTCTCCCCAAAACAGGTGATGATGGGGACAAAGCAGCAGTCGAGGAGGAGTCCCTGTCCCAGGCTCCGGGGAACACTGAGCTCACTGGTGTGGATCAGCCACTGCACTCCTCGGATGGCGAAGAACCAGCTGGAACCTCCGGTGTGAGTCATCATGCAGCACCAGCAGGACCAACATCTGCACCCCCTGCACCCACCCCTCCAACAACTGCCAACACACAGGCCACCCCTGTCAACACGGACAGACCAAGGACCACAGATGACAACAGCGCAGGGACCCAGGCCCAAACTGGAGCTGGTGACAACGAGCCCAGGAACAACACCCAAGTGGGCCCACGGTCACCTGTGCGTGCCACCGCAGGTCCTGCACGTGTCGCCAGGGGTGGTGGGAGGGGTGGTAGACATAGGTCGCTCTTTGCAGAGGGGTCTGGACTGCATGATGACCCACAACTGGCACGCATCGCGGATGCGTACCAGACTAGCACCGGAGAGGTCAGCCAGGTAGTGGGGATCCTCAAGGACATACAACAGCAGCAGGCTGCCCATCATGCCCGCTTGGACTCCCACATGTCACGTGTCGAGACACACATGTCTGGCATGGAGTCCAAGTGGGACACATTGGAACAACTGACAGCGGTGCATAGGGACATACTCACATGCCTCCGCCAGATCAGCACCAACATGGCCTCACCTCCCTGTGTGCCCACAACAACTGCTGTTGAAACAACTGCAAATGCCACAGGGAGGGAGGAGGACTCTGGCAGAGAGTCCCCTGCACCTGAGGGTCCCCCCCAAGAAGAGGGGCCGTCCGAAGAGGCCAAACTGAAAGTCCGATGGCCATCTACATCCCCCAGGAAGCCAACACCTGTTCTGGAACTTTTCCTCTGTGTGCAAACTGCACGCCCTGTCGAAGCCAACCCAACTCTCCCACATGACATGGGGAGCTCCAGTTGGCCAAATTCATCAGATGACTGTGGACTTTACTCTGGACATGTCAGCTACCAAGACTTCCAATACACATGGGAACTTTGGATTCCAATTGATATGTACAGCACCCACCATCCTGTGCACCATCCTCACACCTGTATGTAAATAAACTCACCAATACACCATATCTGCCTCTGTTGTGATTCCAACGTGGTTTTTGTCATGTAGATGGTGATCTGCTAAATGACACTGTGCATGCTAACTGCTACAGCAAGTCCAACACCGTCATGTCAGTCATGGCGACGTGACACATATGAGGGAGACACACCACTAGGGCCACACAACACATACACACCAGGGCCATCAGACTCATCACCTATACTGATGTTGCAACTAAATACAGTGGAATGCACAGACACGCCACCTATTCACAGTCACTGTGACCTAGACTACAGGTGCAGTAAGCAAATGTCAGTCAGATGTGTGACTACAGACAACGCACATCCCAAAGTGAAGCACAGGTTTATTACACATTTGCAACATGTTGTTTCCACTACAAATGCAAGCTAATCCAACCGGGCTGTGGCCACAAAGTCAAAAAACAGAAGATAGAAAGTCCAGGGGTGTGTGGCACATCACCTGTAGGGAAACGACTGCTTCCACCTTGGAAGTCGAATCATGGATTCGGGGATCCAAGTTGATCAGACAACTCCGGCAGCACCCTGTGAAGGACAGACATGACACACAGTCAAAAACAATGAAGAACAGCACAGAACGGCAATACTCATGTCTAATACATGTCATGAGATAACTACACAAAACCAAGTTAGCATGTCAACACTGTTGGGCAGTACAGACCACCTGCAAGGACACATCGCTGCACGCATCCAGTCAAGTAGCACATGGCCACACTCAAACAGCACCAGAGCACCACACACACATATCATGCAAACTCAAATCATTGACATTACAACCCTCTGGAGACTCACATTCAGCTGAAGAAGTTGGTGATGAGCTGTGTGCGGACATCACCATCATCATCATCATCTTCACTGGCATCGTGACCCAGGCCAGGATCTTCCACAGGTGGCAGACGTTGGTCATCGTCATCCAGGATGAGAGGCAACTCCTTCCGCACTGCCAGGTTGTGTAGCATGCAGCAGACGATGACAATCTTGCACACCTTTGCTGGGGCATATGGGAGGGCCCCTCCTGTCTTGTCCAGGCAGCGGAAGCGGCTCTTCAGGAGACCAAAGGTCCGCTCAATCACCCTCCTCGTCTGACCATGTGCCTCATTGTAGCGCATCTGGGCTGGTGTCACAGGGTTCCTGAGGGGTGTCAGCAACCACTGCATGTTGGGGTATCCCGAATCACCTACAGACAGACAATTGCACATTAGCCGATTTGAAAATGTGTGCGAAAAACAACATAGCCGAACACACACAATGGTACAAAGTCAGTACACACCAACAAGCCAGGCACGCTGGTTCGGCATCTGTGACATCATCCTCGGGATGCGACTACTCCTCATCACGTAGGCATCGTGTGCCGAACCGGGGAAACGGGCACACACATGTGAGATGGTCATATCTGCAAGACATACCACCAGAGCATTGATCGAGTGATAATGTTTACGGTTGCGGTATGCCTGCTCATGTGCCTGTGGTGGTATCAAAGACAAGTGTCCCATCAATGGAGCCAATTACATGTGGCATCCTCCCCAGGGCATAGAAGTCACTCTTGACGTCAGTGAGTCATTGACGTGTTGGGAAATAGATGTACTGGTTGAGGTATCTCAACATTGCCCCCAAAACATCGCGTAGCACACGGCTGAACATAGTCTGTGACATCCCACCAGTAGTTGCCACAGTGTGTTGAAAGGTACCGGTGGCAAAGAAGTGTAGGGCTGCCATCACCTTCACCTTGGGGGTCAGCGCTGTAGGATACGGCCGGCCAGGCTGCAAATGTGGGGCCAACCGCACTGCCAAATCCTCAATAAGCTGCCTGGTGAAGCGGTACCGTCGGATGCTGTCACGTTCCACCATCGTTGCCAGGTCTGGGAATGGTCGATGGACGGCAGGAGCCCTGCAGTGCATAGGTGAAGAAAGCAAGATTGTCAGTCACCCCACCTATGTGCCGGTCACCATACTCAATTTCACATGATACATCATCAACATACACAAGTACTTGATGTGTGTGTCGTTCCGTTTGGACATATATGGCACCTACATGGAAATCATCTAACATCTCTGTTCAACAACTGTTGACAACAGGTTCCAGGGTGTGCAATGGGACACCATTAGGCTGTGTCACAGTACCCATTAACTGCTCTCACGTTCCACACACATACCACAGTGACATGTCTGGACAGATGCTCCACAGCCATCACAGCTCATTGACAGGTAGATTCCCAGGGAGCCTGTCTTGCCACATGGACACTGGCATGACATGGCGTATCATGTACACGTCAGAAAAACAAACATGACACCCACAGGTAGTGGCCCCTGTAGTCTCTGCAGGATAGACATGGATGTCTGTGACACACACACAAAATCAAAGTTCATGCACAAACCACGTGGCTGTGGAGACTGTCTCCCATTGTGCACATGGAGTCAGAGACATGTGATACACAACATGCACACAGACTGTAGAGGGACATCACTATTGTTGGAATGGGCCACCCTGTGACGTACATGCCTTCCCACATGTGAGCCTGGGGGTATGTGACATGTCATACACATACACAACCTGGAAATGTGACCATGACACATGCTCAGAAATGAAAAGTTGCACACCACAGTGGTCAGGTGCACAACACACAAAGGACCCTGTCCCCATAAACACGTGCACAGCCTGGGTGTGTCTGCCCCCAAGTGCCACCCCAAAATCCACATGTTCACCCCCATACACAGATAAGGTTATGCTGCCACACATGCCTCATAGACAGTGTGGACTGGGTGTGGTGTTGTAGGTGTGCCCCTGAGTCCTTGGAAAGTAATGTGGCTGGCATAGGTTCACCAGTGACCAGCATGGTGACATATGCGTGTGACCTGTCCAGGGACGTAGTTGTAGAGCAATGGACCGATCGGTGTGCCCGGCCGGCCCATTGCATTGAATGTGAGCGGGTACGCGTTGTATGCCTGGTACGCGTTGTAGAGCAATGGACCGATCGGTGTGCCCGGCCGGCCCATTGCATTGAATGTGAGCGGGTACGCGTTGTATGCCTGGTACGCGTTGTACAGCAATGGACCGATCGGTGTGCCCGGCCGGCCCATTGCATTGAATGTGAGCGGGTACGCGTTGTAGAGCAATGGACCGATCGGTGTGCCCGGCCGGCCCATTGCATTGAATGTGAGCGGGTACGCGTTGTATGCCTGGTACGCGTTGTAGGCCCTTGCGCCACTTTTGCGTCATTTTTAACATGGGAAAAGTGACACAAAAGTGGCGCAAGGGGCTTATAAATCTGCCCCAGAGTCTTCATCTTGCATTTCAATTGCTACACCATTGAGTGCAGTAAATTATACAATTCACCTTACAAAGTATATTCCTTCCAAGTAGGTTCATAGGACTTGTATCATATAATATGAACTGATGTTTATTCTCCATTTGACCAGTTTTGACTGGGACATCTCTTGTTACCTGATTAACAATTTGTTTATTACGGATCCCTACAACTTGGACTGCTCTGCCCGAGAGGGGTAAGTTTGGGACTTCCACAGAATTAACTGTAGAATGGGTAGCTCCCGTATCAATCAAGAATTAGAAAGGATGGCCATTGACTTCTCTGTCAATGTACGGGCCGCTAGGACTGTTCCATCTCAGCAGTCCTCCTTCCCCTATGCACTGTCATTGTAAACCACTCCCTGCCAACTCATTATTCTTAATCACTGTATTTTGTTGATACCTTGCATTGTATGGCATTTTATTTCCGTCTTGCCTGCCTACCAATGATGAACTTAGCGCTGTGCTCCACAAACAAAGCAGCTGCCGAACATGGTCTAGTGGTTGCTGCTGTTCCAAGTTTTAGGTTTCTGGATCCGGTTTTTGGAGGAGGAGGTGGAGGCGCCAACACCCACTGCTTCTGGAAAGCGGGCCTGCGGTGGTCGGAAACCCGGAGGACGATACACGTCACGTTGTAAAGTGCAGTTAATAACAACCAAATGAGAAAAACGGACCCTGCATAGCTGCACATACTATTCATTTGACTATTGTGAAGACAAATAAAACGAAGGAAATCAAAGAAAACACGAGAGAACATACAAGTTGGAGCGCAAATAAAAGATGGACACTCATTGACGAATGAGATATATCAGATGGATATATGGGCCTGCCATTGAGTAAAGGAAAATAGCCTGATATAGACTTATTGATTCCCCATTCAACCTCCGCTGCATTAATTTAAAAGAAAGCAAGCGGTCCTGAAGAAGGTGGATTGAATTATAGGTATCCACTGAAACGTGCGTCGGCCTGATCCTTTTGCAGCTGGCGGCATAATCATGGATACTAAGGAAGAATTTTGTTGCTAGCCACTTTTAAGCTGGAAAATTATGAATGTGATGTGTGTATGAGAATGTTTGGTATGTAATGACTGGATGTGAGGTTAGGATAAATGTGATGATGGTATGGGGACATATTGAATGTTGTTATATTGATGTAACTTTTTTCTTTGCATAACTATGCCAAATTTGCACATTTAACAGAATTGTATTATTGTTGCATTATTTATGTTGTATTGTTTATATGGACACAGAGAAAACTATGGTGTTTTTACCATTTATAAAAAAAAATTAATTTAGATACTTTAAAAAAAAGATGACAGAAATAACTTGTAAGAGAAAATAATAAATAAATAAATGAATTAATGTATTCTTGCGGATTGTTTCTGATATTGCATAGCAAAGGGATAGCCCAATAGAGCTTATTATAGCCAATGTATAGTTAGAGTTGGTCGAGTGGGAGGTGTATGTATATATATATTTCTGTTTTCCCCTTTTGTCCCAGACCACATAATTAAAAACCAAGGAGTACCTTTGTTCTTGTGCGCCAACACCCACGCCTCACTCTGCGCAACCTGGCAGCTGACCAGCACGGAGCCGTCACCAAGCTGCTGCAGAGCCTCAGAGCATCAGCCACCCTCATCGCATGCGAGCTGAGGTGATATCAATGCCACTAGCACCAGCCAGTTGCGGAGCCTTGGTTGCCTCCAGGTTTCTCTAGGTCCCCGGCCCCAGGCTCTTGCCTAGCCCTGCCCTGCCAGGGGTTCGTTACTCTGCTGGATGTCCATGTTGGTGAGAGGTAGGCATGTGTGTGCAGGGACGGCCCGAAGGCACATGGGGGGCCCTAAATTGAGTTTATGAACAAGGCGTAGGAGCACTTGTTCCATCAACCTGGCCCTCTACCTGGCACCCACTAGCATTATCCACAGGCGTCAGAAACCTAAATTGCTGCACTTTTCAGCAATATTTTCGGCATTATCATCACTAACAGTACTATCAGGTACTCAGTGCACCAGGCCACCAGTATCATCAGTTATAGCACTGTCCTTGTCTCCAGGATTGCTTAAAAGTCTAGCAGGGCTTGATCCACTGCTGGCATCCTATTGGCATTTGTTGGAACAGTTGAAGCGGAAAAAGAGGTGCAAGGGGAGCTCAGTGAGCATCCCATAAAGGATTAGTGGTGAATTAGTATAGTGAAATATGAAAGTCATTTGAGCGGTGGATATGCTAGTCTGTTATTTGGATTGAGAAGAATAGTGGAGGGATAGAAGAGGGAACAGGAAAAGGTTTGCATTTATATAGTGCTTGCTACCCCTGATGAGGTGTTGAAGCGCTTTTCGGTGAGTAGTACGCTACTCCGAAACCCAAACAGGATTAGTGGGGAATTATTCTAGGGAAGTATCAAATTAATTTGACTGATAGACATGTTAGTCTGTTATTTGGATTAAAAAACAATAGTGGAGGGGAGGGTCTAGATTATTCTTTTTTCTTTTTTTGGAGTTCATAGCAGTAAGAGGGGGTTTGGGATGAGAAAAGGGGATGTGAAGGAGGAGAGTCAAAGAGAAGGGTTTAGAAAGGCTTGTTTGGGAGATCTGAATAGTAAAAGACGTATCAGATGATGCACGGAGGGTAGAGGAGGGAAGAGTCTAGAAAGGGTTATTTTGGGTATCATAGTAGTTCTATGGTGTTTGGGATGAATGAGACAGCGGAGGTAGAGGATATATTGATAGAGGTATAGGGTAGCAAATAAGATAGTGCATTGGAAAGAGTAGTTGATGGAGGTTTGAGATGAGTCAGAGAGTTGCTGTAGAGGATATATTGAAAGCGGTATAGGGTGAGACATATGGTAGTGCATTGGATATGCTGAATTAGAAGAAAATTAATAAATATATAGATACATAAGTACATGAAAGGTGTATATTGGCATAAGGAAGGTAATATATGTAGATTAAAGTTGCATTTAATAAACTCCGGTTCTCAAGTGTTGTTGTGCTTTAAATGAATGTATTTGTTTTTATTTTTTGTAATTCAATAGTGAAGCAATTGTAGATAGTTATGATAAAAGATTTACTTATTTATGCAGTCACTTATATACATGTTAAAACATTGAAAAATGTAACTTGAGTAATATGTAAATTTTTTAGCCAGAACTAACAAATATCTATATTTTTAAAAACTTAATTATTATACACGTTTATACAAAGCAATACACATATGTAGGTACATATCTATAGTCCAAATAAATGCTTCTATACAGAGGGATATGTTGTATATTTATGTTTGAGTATGGTGGTTATGTGGGGAAGTAGTCTTCTGAAGATAAGGTGGTTATCCGTGGATCTTATGTTGGGGGTAAAGAATTCCATAGTTTGGCTGCTTGAAGAGAGAAGAATCAGCCACACATGTTTTTTATTTAGTTCGAGCCTCAGACAGCGCATGCGCTGTCTCTCGACATTTTGTAATCTATTCTGTGAGCTTACATCCCACCCATGCATTTACATTCCTCACTTAGACTGTCCTTCAAAAGGTTTCCTCCCATTTTATAAAACTAGAGTTTTATAAAATGCTTTGGAAACACGCTTGTTATCGACTACGAACCTTCTATTAAATGGTGTGCAAGGAAGTGTGCCTGCAGAGCATGACACATTACGTTACATTTTCTGTCCTGTCAAAAACAATGTAAAATGTCAAACATTGTTTGCTGAGGGCTGTTTACTTTTCTTTCTCGGACTTAAAAGCGAGAGAAATTGTGGGTGCCTGACATTGTTTTCTAATTGTCCGATCTCCCGTCTTTCACCAGTCTAGCCGTTTATTTGAGTCCCTCTTTTGTTTCTTACACTACAGAACCTTCTATTAAATGGCATGTAGGGAAGTGCTCCTGCAGAGGTTGACAACTTACACTATCACAAATCACAGTAGAAAGAGTATAAAGGTGTATATCTTACATTTCAGAAATTTTCTTACTGAAATGTCAATTTGGCAAAATATTTAAAACAGTTGCCGGACTCTCTGGTACAACTGCTATTCTGAAATGGCCGAAATACTCGTCCCATATAAACAAGAGCTCACTCATTGTCCTTCTTTTATTTCAATGCAAAGTACGACGATGCTGCTCTCTATGGTAATGAGTTGGCCCTCTCTTTTCTAATGCTCCTTTATTCATTTTGTCCTCCGCCAATGTATTGGTCGTTGAAAACGCTTTTACATTGTTGCGGTCTGCAGATCGCCAGCAAATACAAGGTAATGTACAACGATAGCCTAGCAAAAATCGCAGTGCCAATAAACATTAGCGTTGTGCAAGCATTGTAGCGAATCATCACGTGACATTTGCAGGGCTGTTCTTCTATAGGATATATATATTTTGACTGACTATAACATGGCCAAAACTCCGACTGACAATATATGCATGTGAACAGAGAGCAGGAATATTGAGGGTGCTGTTACAGGAGCTGTTTCCAGGTGAGCATCGATTTTCCATCTCAGACTACAAGTGCCCACGAGCATTTACATATAAGGGAATATGCACTGATCCCACTGTAACATGCAGTTTATGCAGGAGTCCACCGGGGAACCACACAAGACCCCGCTGGTGCTACATGTTTTCCGGTCATGCACAGTATGACTTATGGAGTCAGCTAGTTCTTGTCACCTGCAGCACCACCAACCACCCTGGTGCCAGGCATTTGGGAAATAGTACATGGTTTCTTGGATTTTTCAGGGTGTGAATGCACACACACACATCTCCAGGTGCCCGGCACTGCAAGCGTTTCAGGCTTTGCCAGTTCTAAGCACTGCAAAATGAGGCCCCGCAGATGTATGTGTGCATACAAAACAGACAATTGTCATGGCATCACTGATACTCTGCCCCCTTAATTGCCTTCTGTAGGCTCTCCAGCTGCTGATTATAAAACTGTTGGAAGCGGCCTGTCAGTGCCTGCCTAGTGATGCCATTATTTCAGCTTCAATCTGAATAGCGAGGATGTGGACTACAGTGCAGTAATGTTAGCCGAAGGCCCAGTTTGGATCACGGCCAGTGTTAGAGGTGTGAATGTAGCTTTAACAAATGTATCTTAGGCTGTTTCATAAGGTCTGGCTCGCATGCAGCCGCACCCCACCCCCTCCCGCCGGCCAGCGCTGGCTGTCCGCACTTGCGCACCCCGGGCCCACTGCTCACCTGCCGCCAACGGTGTGTCCACCAGTGGGCACACCACGTGCCCGTGCAAGCTCCAGGCCCCGGTACCGCCACCATGGCATGCTCCACATCATGCGGACACGCCCCGCGGCCCAGCAGGTCCCACACATGACGCTGAGTCCTGAGGCATCAATGGCAGAGACCACATCAGTGCACACGTCATCATCGCAGGCTGCACACCCGCTCAGCTCTTCGGGTGCCACTAACCCTGTGCAACCCCAGTCAGCGCCACATGGTGGTAGGCCCGTGACGGCCGCAAGGCCTCGGGTGCCACTAACCCTGTGCAACCCCAGTCAGCGCCACGTAGTGGTAGGCCCGTGACGGGCGCAAGGCCTCGGGTGACACTAACCTTGTGCAACCCCAGTCAGCACCACGTAGTGGTAGGCCCGTGACGGGCGCAAGGTCTCGGGTGCGACAAACCCTGTGCGCCACAACTCATGGGCCCTTTATGATTGAGAACCGTGGAGCATCTGTCATCCAGTCACCACCGGCAGTGGGGAATGTGACGTCGTCGGCCCCTTATATTTGCGGGGTCACATGGCCTGTGATGCCTGTGCCGGATGGGTGTGGTGTGTGTGCAGACCTGCCCTCAGGGAGTGGCCGTAACATGCTGACAACTAGACCAGTGACCTACATACCACCAGCGAGTAGGCCTGCGACATGTAGCTATGTGGGCCCCCCCTCGGAGCGTAAGCGGAGTGGTCTGGCCTGGCGTATGCCGGACCAGTGCAGGGCTTGCAAAAATGACTCGGGGGCTCTGGGCGTGGTTCAGTCAATGTCCGGACAAGGGAGTGACTAATGCGTGTGTCCCTGTTGTAGTGTCCACGGCAAGCGGAACACAATAGGCAATGTAGCACACTGTGACTGGCATCCCACTAGATGAGCATCATTGACGTGAGGGAAATCACTGTCCCTACATTCATCCACACATTCATACATGAATGATGAAAGCCGTGACACAGCAGTGCGTTTCTGGATGTTTATTGCACATCCAGTGGAGTTTTGCAGCTGGAGCGGTACAGGGCCATGCCAAGCACACCACACAATATGGGCCCGTGGAGGGCCAGCCAGAGTCCATCCGGGGATGACAAGTACTGCGGAAGAGGAAGGGTACAGTCCGCAGTCTGGTCGCCGTGTCATTGGTCATCAAACAGGATATGGCAGTCCATGTCGCGGTCCAAGGTGAGTGCAGCGGAGTGTATCAGAGGTCAGTGGCAGGTCATGGGGCCATGTGCGGCACCAAGCAGAAACAGGCAAGGTGGTGGACATGAATGCTAGTGCCTCCTGCTGAACCCAAGCCCATCCACGTCCTCGTCCTCGGATGTGTGCTCTGCCCCACCTGTGGGTGGTGCAGTACCAGCTGCGGCACTGTGTGCCACTGACACATCAGGGGCCGGAGGAGGATTGTCGGCCGCGCTGTGTGGCAGTGACACATCAGGTGCCGAAGTGGATTCGCCTGCCACACTGGGAGGCACTGACACACCAGGGGACGGAGATGTGGATGGTGTGGGGGCAGCAGCATTCATCTGCGCCACGCCTTGTGGCAGCAATGCCATGATGAGGACATGCAGGGCATGGTAGATCCCAGCTACATTTCGCTGATGGCTGCCATCCTTTCCGCCTCCATCCGCACCATGTCCTCCATGAGCCTCCGCATGTGTGCCAGCTCACGGCTGGGATCACTGGAGCCACTCTGAGCGGACAGGTGTTCTTGTCTCCGAGTCAAGACTCGAGCGATGTCAGTCAGGGCTCGTTGGATACCATGGTGCGGGCCGTGGGTGTCTGTTAGGGACTGGAGCTGGTCCCTGATGGGACCTAGACACCCATGGATGGTGTCCAGTTTGGTAGCCATGAGGTCGAACCCCACCCGCACCTGCTCAGCCGTCTCCCTCTGGCCCTCCAGCACACGGCGTTGGAAGGCCATGTGTTGTTCCTGGGGGTCTTGGGAGACAGCCGGGGTTGTGGGTGCCTCCTGCTGGGTGGTTTGTGGAGTGGGTGGGGTCTCCTCGATGCAGCTGGGCTGCCCTGGTCCTGGAGTTGATTGGCGGATGAGTTCAATGATGTCTTGGAGGGCTTGGGTGTCGATGCTGGTGGTGTCCTCCTCGTCATCAGTGAAGAGTGGCTGGGACTGCTCTGCAGGAGGTGTTGACGGTGCCCCTGCAATGTGAAAGGGAGATGGTGTATTACAATGTGTCCGCATGTATGTAGCCGCATGGTACAGGTTCACATTCAGACAGCAAGGCATTGTACATTGTGACAGTCTGTGGATCAGGGCCATGATCCAGAGTCATTGTGGGTGTGCACTGTGCTCTGCTTGATTGTGCATGTGTGCCATTGTGGCCATCTCCCCCCGTCCCCCCAGTACCTGGTGGTCACTCACCCTGTTGGGGTTGGGTTGTGTTGTGTCCTGTCGAGCAGTGTCCGGTCCCCCGACTCCTGCCACGGTCTCCACACTGATGACTGTCGACACCAGCTCCTCCATGTCATCCAGCTCCTGCTGTGGCGCAGGGCTCCCACCTCCAGTCTGCATTGCTGCCTTCTGGTTGGCTGCGAGTTTCTACTTGGTCTTGCGCTTGATGTCAATCCATCGCCTCTTGACCTCGTCCATTGACCTCTTGTGCTCTCTGATGGCATTCACCTTGTCCACGATGTCCCGCCATATTCCATTTTTGGTGCCCAATGACACGTTGGAGGTGACGAACAGTTGTTGATGGTGTTCCATCACCTCCGTGACCAGGATCCTGTTTTCATGCGGACTGAACTTCATCTTCCTCTTCTTCTTGTCCTTGCCCTTCCCTGTCCCCGAGGTCCCAGGCTGATCGTCCGGGGTGCTTGTGGGGTTGCACTCGTCCTCTGCGCCTGCTCCGGCTGTCTCCATGGTGCTTGGGTGTTGGTCATTTTGTGTTTGTGTGTTTTTTCTACTTTTATACTGGTTTTTCCCGCCTGAAATGTGTGTATTGCAGGCCTGGCACTGCTTATCGCTGATTTCCTCATCGCGCTTTGGCCCATCCATGTTTTTTCGCGTTGAGGTTTGTGTTTTTATCATGGTCGCGGTTGTTGTATCACGGACATTGTCTGCGTTTTCGGGGAACTATCGCATGGTACCGCCGTGTTGTGAATTCCAGGTTAACACTGGGTTATTTTCCCACGATGGGCTGCGATGTGTAAAGTTTTTGGGAGATATTTAGCACACGTTCTTGTGAATATCCCCCTGATTGTTATAAAAAAAATTGTGGTGAACCTCACAAAAACTCAGATTGCGGTTGCTCAGAAGGAAGAGCAGGAAGAAAGGTAGTTGGTTCTTGGGTGGCTTGCCGGTCTCAAGGGGCACTTGCTATAAATACCTCTGAGTCTGGCTGCAGGAACTCATTTCTTTTTGTTTGCATCTAAACTCATTAAAGCGAAAGACTGCCTCCTTATTCAATTCTTACACTGCACATTGCAAAGCCCAACCATAGCACCTCTTCTTGCAGTGATAAAAGCCAAACTTATTCCAACATTCAGCTTTGGAACAGTTGCTTTCCCGGGTAAGTTAGGGGCCTTTTTTCAATTCTGCACAAAGTAAGGCATTTCACATTCTATTTTTGCCTACCGCAAAATGCCACCCCATCCCAACTGCAGCTGGAATTTGGTCTGCTAAACCAATGTTAGTACAACATGGCTCTTTACTTAAGTACATTTCCCTATTAAGGCTGTCTGATCAGGTGACACTGCGTTCCCAGATAAGGAAAGAAATTCAGATTGCCATACCGAAAATAAACAAGCAGCTGGATGCTGGTTTTTGATCTGGCCTTGAATGTCCTTGAGGCAAATTAACTATGGAAATCAACACTCCCGCATGGCCTCTTTAAAACAGCTCTAAACAAGCAAATAAAGATCTAATTGAAAGGGACAAGAGAGACTTCAGTAAAAGAAGCAATGCGTAGACAGTCAATGACTCTTATAAACAACTGCGCCCGCAATCATACTTTTTTAAAAACAAGGTACTACAGATTGCCTGCCAAAATGGTCAAGGAAACCTCTGTGTTCTAAATGCAGGCTTTGTCATCTACACACAGAAAGTCTGACTCACATTGTATCAATTTGCCCCAAGCTATTGACTGAACTTAAGGCTTTGTTGTGCAACCTTTTTATCAGAACGGCATCAGAACCTGCCGTCACTGCTTACTCTTTTGTCTAAAGGGTGAATGTCCCCGAGTGGTTGCGGCTTTCATTAAATGTATATAAAAGCTGACAGATTGCTGTCAGACAAAGGTTTAGACGTAGCAGTGAAAAGGAATCATGAGCAATAGCTCTACCCCTGATGCTGGTCAATGTTCACAATGACACTTGTATTTTTTAGTGGCTTTGCACAGTTACTTCAGCACTATATTCTAGATATAATGAAAGTTGCATTACAGGACATGATGTGGAACAACACAGTCCAAGGGAATATGAGGGGACACTATGAGGAAAAGGTTCTGGTCTGAGGCTGCTTAATATTATCTTTTGCACTATATAGCGAATTTTGCACCAACTGGAAAAAGTGGACAGGTCATTGTCCGATAAAACATTAATTGCTGATGTTGCAGTTTGAGTTGGGTTGAGTAAATTTCTTTTTTCTTGATGTCTTTTTCTTCCATTTTTAGCAAATGTTATCATGTAACACCTGCACTTTATATTTGGTTTTATGGAAGAGGCAGTGTAAGAAATCAGGCAACAATGTGGAACAAGAGAATATAGAGTGATACTGCTGTCCAGAATTTAATTTACCCTTTCCTTGTTTCTCTTTTATGCTATCCTTGCACTTTTAGCATACCTTGCACTGCCCCATTTGCACTATATATCCTGTTTTATGGACGAGGTAATGCAAGATAGGATGGGATACAATGTAAACAAGATAATACGGGGTGATACTGCTTCCCTGAAAAAGGTTAATGGTTATTGTTTTACATTTCTGTGACTCTTTTTCATATATTGTTTTGTGATCTGTAAATTTATGGTTTTAATTAACCGAAATAAACTTGTCATTGTTATTGTCATGTCTCATGTTTGCTGCATTACTGGAGTGTTGGCATGGGCACTCAAAATGATTTCTGATTCTGTACATTCTGCTCTGAATTTTGCATATTCAAAATCCCACTATTTCTCTACACTCCCTCTTCCAAAGCCTAGTTCTTCCAGAAAAAAAGGCACACTGTATGTTTTTTTCAACAACTCAACATTTATATTCACTTCATCAGTTTTACCACCTTGCATGGCCTGATTCTTTTTATTCATGGCATTTTGAGCAAAATCCATATTTTAACCCATTTTATTCCGGTTCTTTTTCTCAAATTGCTTCGCTTGAGCAATCATCAGCTTTTTCTTACGCCGTTTCTGCTTTGCTTCAAAACAATCACCACCTTTTTTTTGCCAACATCAAGATGCCATCTATGTGGTTTGTCTTCCATCACAATTTACTCTGCTGAATATGATTACTAATCTCTGAACTCAACCCATTCAAGAACGCAAAAACAAAACCACTAGCCCCATCTTTCTAAGGACTTTCTATGTTTCTTCTAAACATGCATCAATCTCTCATGAAAAGAATGCACTGACTCCTTCGGCTCTTGTGTGGTTCTCAAAATCTTGGGCAAATTTACATCTCTTTCAGGACTTTGTTTTTTCAAATGTTCGCTCACAGCCCTAAATATGTCTGCTGTTTTTGTAGCAGGTACTTTATTAGGACCATGCTTAGCCATCTCTAGTGTAAGCCATCCAACAAAAACCTTACATTCCAATCTCAAGTCTCCAGGAACCATGATTTCAAATAATGAATTAAAATCAGTCCAGAACCATGGGCAATTGCACGTCAACTCATCATGCCACCTTGCTGGGTCCTTACCCAGCTTTGGAAAAGTATGTGTACATGCATACAAATCAGCCCTTGTTCCCATCATGAACCAGTCTCAAAGGGAACTCCAACACTGAACCTGATCCTACCTGCAACACACCTCACCTTTCCTCTCATCCCTTTCATTCTCTTTTTATTTGCTCTTCTTTTCTTCCACCTTTCTCAATAATTCTTCAAATCACTCCAGTCCTGTGTTTTCTCAACTATATCTTTAATATGTGCTCTCAAGGTGATCAAGCCCATTTCTTTAATTTCATCATGTGTCAAATCCATTTTATAATTTCACTCCACATTCTTCATTTTGCGGATGTCAACTTCCAATTCATCTGGTAATTCTTCTAATATGTCATACGCTTCATTAGCACACCTAACAGCTTCTTTTATCAAAATCCTATTTCATCATTATTATGAGTTAAAAGTCTATTCAAATCCACATTACCTTGCAACATTTCACCAGATTCAAATTTCAAAATACCAGTGCTAATTTCTTTAGGTGGCAGCTCATCTGTAGCTAACCTCATAGGTGTACCTTGTGTCTGCATCTCTGACTGTGGCTGTACCTCCCCACTCATCCTAGGGATTGCTGCTGTAATTATCACTTATGCAGGTGCTCTTGGTATCACTCCAGTAGAAGTCAACACTACAATACCAGCACCCGTGTCAATCCTGTAGCAGACTGAGTTGTTTCTACCTGCCTATCTGTGCATGGTACCAGTCTGGAATTCAAAAGTTCACATATATATTTTTCATCATCTAAAGAAAATTGTAAAGCTTCACCATGAGACGTATATTTATTCCATTCTGAAATCCAAGTGCATGTATAGTACCCAATCTCCTTTATCATTTCATTGGCTGGCATTCCCTCTGCTGACAATTTCTGAAGGTTCCTGAGTTTTTCAGTTATGTTAGGCTTTGCTACCAAGCTTCTTATTAGTTACTCTCACAATTATCACACTATAAAGTCAAAATCACGTCTAAAACGACAAAAAAGGGGTCGATTTCGATCTCGGTCGGAAGGCCTCCCAATCGGATTCGGCTTTACCGGATCCGAGTCGGAGGCTTCGTTTCCAACCGAGTCGTACAGAGGTCCGGACGCCCAAGTACGATGCGAATGAACGCGAAATCGCCGACCGACTCATTTCCGGGTCCGAACCACTCCGTACGACTCGGTCGCAGACGAACCGTACCGCGCAATGGAGTCGATTTCCGACCGAGCCAGTACAATGCACGATTTGGACATCCGGATCGAGTCGGAGTCTCCGGGACAAAAAAGCTCAGGGAAGCGGACTTCGAGTGTCCGTGCCGGACCCCCTTCACCCGTAGCCTAATGAGCCGACCACAGGGGGGGAACCAAGGGTCCCCCCTTCACATGCATGTACGTGCGGATGGCACCAACGTGTACCCACTGCAGGGGGCACCTTTTGCGAGACGTACCTATTCAGCTGATGCGAGGCCATGCACGCATTGTACGACCGAGCCGAGTCCGTCAGCATGCGGCAGCATCGTACTCGCTCGGTCGGACTCCAGGGGTACGGCTCGGTCGGAAAACACTCCGGATCCGGCTCGGTCGGAGGGCTATCCGACCCAGATCGGAATTGACCCCAAAGTGTTTAGGAAAAGCAACAAATTGCAGCACGCTCTGTCAAAAGTCACCCTATCACAGCGTGGCTTTCTCAATACCCAAGCAATCAGAGCAATGCTTTATGGTGATGTCTCACCAATTCCTGTGTAACTCCTGGCTGAGCAAACAATCACAGCACAACTACATGTAAATTAGGAAAGCAATCGCAATACTTCTTTAAACCAAATAACTAAACAAATCTCATGTTTGTTTACCCTAGAAATAAGGTAAGAAAGCAAAGCCCAAGCACATAGAATAGATTTTTTTTAAAACAGTTGTCACAAGAACAACAAATCTACTAAACCACTATTCATACTGAGTAGACTCCCGACCCATGGGCGTCTACCCTGTTAGTGAACCTACTCCCATTCTATCAAGGCATGTTACACCAACCTCTATTAATACACACAACCTGGAAAAGAAAAGTTATTAATTTAGAAAACCCTTTCAATGTGTGACTGGTGCCTCATGTTATACACCGAATCACTGACAAAATATCGACCTCAAAAATTTCGAGGTACAAAAATATTGTGACAAAAATATCGAAGTCAAGAATATCGACATCCTATCTACATCAAGGTAAGAACAAAAATATCGAAAAAAAGTATTGATGTCAAAAATATTGTTGTAAAGAATATCGTTTTTTTAAATGTTAAAAAAATAATGTAAAATAAAGTAAATAATACATATAATTAAAAGAAACATAGTTAAAATTATTTAAAAATGTTTAAAAATAAAAACTGATACGTATAGGGGCCGATTCCGATTCGGGCTGGAAATCTCTCCGACCGAGCCGGACCCGGAGAGATTTCCGACCGAATCGGACCCGTGCAGTCCGACCGAACGAGTACGATGCGCACGTATGCCATCGGACTTGAGTCGGTCGGACTCCCATTGAAGTCAATGGGAGCCTGTCGTACAACACGTACGCGGGCTCCCATTGACTCAATGGGTGCGATGCGGACAAGTGCGCCCCCTACAGCGTGTACGCGGCGAAGCGATTCGTGCCGTACATGCACAGGTAGGCACGAGTGTGCGACTCGCGCGGCTACGCGTACAGGGGGGTCCGACACGGACCCCCAAAGTACGGCTCCGACAGCTCTTTGGAGCCGGAGTGCGCGGCTCGGTCGCACTGCTCGCGGCGCGCATCGTACTTACCCGGCCGGGGAACGTCTCCATTGCGCGGTGCGAGTCGTGTCCGTGCGAGTCGGTCGGTGCGGTTCGACCCGGGATCGAGTCGGTCGGAGCGGTCGGGACGCCCGGACAAGTCGGTCGGCGAATACGCATCGTACTCGCTCGCCCGGACGCGCGTACGGATCGGTCGGGAAATAGGGCTCCGAATCGGATCCGGTTAAGCCGAATCCGATTCGGAGCCCTACCGGCCGAGATCGGAATTGGCCCCATAATGTTAAAATAAATTAAACATATACATATAATATATATTATATATACTTAATAATATTCATAAATAATTATTTTACTAACATAAATTGTTAAAAATATGTTATAAATTATAAATACAGACATACACATACAGAAATAATATTATTAAAAATTAAAAAAATATTTTAACAAATTAAAAAAATTACAATATTTTTAATTTTTGCAAAATAAATTATACACAACATTAAGTAAAACAATACAGAAAAATATTGGATAGCGGAGGGAAAAAAATTACTATTCCCACTCCAAAGAGTGCAACAGTAGGGAAAGTGTTGGATAGCGTAGGGGTAAAAATTACTATTCCCACTCCAAAGAGTGCAAGAGTAGGGAAAGTATTGGATAGCATAGGGGTAAAAATTACTATTCCAACTACAGAGAGTGCAACAGTAGGGAAAGTGTTGGATAGCGTAGGGGTAAAAATTACTATTCCCACTCCAGTGAGTGCAACAGTAGGGAAAGTGTTGGATAGCGTAAGGGTAAAAATTAGTATTCCCACTCCAGTGAGTGCAACAGTAGGGAAAGTGTTGGATAGTGTAGGAGTAAAAATTACTATTCCCACTCCAGAGAGTGCAACAGTAGGGAAAGTGTTGGATAGCGAAAGGGTTAAAATTACTATTCTCACTCCAGTAAGTGCAACAGTAGGGAAAGTGTTGGATAGCGTAGAGGTAAAAATTACTATTCCCACTCCTGTGAGTGCAACAGTAGGGAAAGTGTTGGATAGCGTAGAGGTAAAAATTACTATTCCCACTCCAGAGAGTGCAACAGTAGGGAAAGTGTTGGATAGCGTGGGCGTTATAATTGCTATTCTAACTCCAGAAAGTGCAACAGTAGAGAAAGTGTTGGATAGAGTAGGGGTAAAAATTACTATTCCAACTCCAGAGAGTGCAACAGTAGGGAAAGTGTTGGATAGCGTAGGGGTGAAAATGACTATTCCCACTCCAGAGAGTGCAACAGTAGGGAAAGTGTTGTATAGCGTAGGGTTAAAAATAACATACTTATCAATTAAATAATTGTTTTAATTAAATCATGATTTATTAATAAATTAACAATAAATTAATTATAAATACCAATAAATGAAAATTAATAATTACTTTAATAACATTAAATTACTTCCCACCCTATTCCCCAATAAACACAAAACCCACTCCACATAAAATGTAACACAATTAATATAATTATCAATTAATCAATTAATAAAAACTAATTAACAATTAATAACTAATTAACAATAAAATAATTATCAATACCAATAAATAATAATTAATAAAAATTAATTACCAATTAATAATTAATTAACAATAAATTAATGAGCAATATCAATAAATGTTAATACATAATTACTTAATTATAATAAAGTACTTCCCTCCCTATTCCCCTATAAACACACATCCCGCTCCTAAACTAAATTAACACAATTAATATATTTATCAATTAATTAATTAATAAAAATTAATTACCAATTAATAATTAATAAACAATAAATTAATTATCAATACCAAAAATGAAAATTATTAATTACTTTATTATAATTAATTTACTTCCCACCCTATTCCCCTATATACCCACAACCCGCTCCAATAAAAATTGTATACAATTAATATAATTATCAATTAATCAATTAATAAAAATGAATTAAAAATTAATCATGAATTAATAAATTAAATATCAATAACAATAAATAAAAAATAATAATTACTTAATTACGATAAAATTATTTCCCACCCTATTCCCCTATAAACCCACAACCCACTACAGAACTAAAATGCAATATTTAATTAAAAATAATTAATAATTTCTAAAAATTATGAATTAATTTACTATAATTAAATTACTTCCCACCCTATTCCCCTATAAACCCACAACCTGCTACGGTACTAAAACGCAATATTTACTTTAAAAAAATTACTAACTTCTAAACAATTAATACATATATTAAAAAAATTATACAAAACATAACAAAACATGTGGAACACATACATATAAAATACATACTAAAATACATAACACTAACATAAACATCGATATTATTAACATCGATATTTTTACTATCGATATTAATAACTTCGATATTAACAAAAACGATATTTCTTACCTTTCAGGTCGATATTTTGGTCACCGATATTCTTGATGTCGATATTCTGTCCCTACGATATTTAAAACTCGATATTAATGTAGGTCGATATTTAAAAGTCGATATTTTGTCTGTGCACCTTATACACCATGATGACAGACAGGTAATCAATATATGTCAAGATCTTGGATTTCGATGAATACGATAATCAACTCAATTGAAACCAATTGTCAATAGATTTCAAACTAATACTTCGAATGTCATTCTAAACATAAATAATAAATCAGCACAACAGTAATTATTCCACCAATTGATACCACATTCATCATCGCATGTCGCATGTCCAAACAACTCAATCCATTATCACAATTTCAAACAAACAATGCTCATTCTCAACTCAATTTTTCTCCCAGTCCATACTTACACTCCAGATTAGCTCAGGATTGCACAGCCAATAAAGCTAGTCACTTTCTGGGAGGATCAGGAATCAGAAGGGTTGACAAAACTCCAAAACTCCTTTCTCCCTTGGACTGGACATTAAGGACTCAAATCCTACAGGAAATCTTTTGAGGCCCCCTTAAAGAGTCGGTGCTCTAACACAGATAATCCTCTGCTACCAAAACACTGGGGATGACAAACCCCAATAACCAATGAAACCCAATAATTTCGGTGCCTCAAATTTTACCTCAGCAGTTCAGCTCCACAGTTCCGTTGATCTTCCACCTAGGGATTCCACGCTCTTTCCGACACGGATGTGCCATCGGTGTCGGTCCCACAGACATCTGTGGCTGTGGTCAGACTGCTGCATCACAATGGAGTGGAGTGGAGTGGTGCAGCGGCCAGGGCAGCTGACTTCGGAGCACAGGGTTCATGGTTCGATCCCCGGCTCCGGCTGCAGCTAAGCTCAGCACCATGTGACTCTGGGCAATAGCTCACTTAATTTCCACTACGGCCCCCAGCGCCTTGAGACCCGTAAGGGTGAGTAGCTGCGCTATATAAAAACGGACTTACAATGCGGTCGGTCAGACCGCATTGGTCGGGGGACTGACCAACAGCTTCTGATGGGCTCAAGGAGCTCGTAGGGCGATCGGTTGGATCACCTTCCCCACAATGGAGGCAGTGTCTTCTCAGGCACCGCCGTGGGGTTTATGATCCACCTTTCCACCAGCCATTTCATGTCTGTTCATCCGACGTGAAAAGGCTGGTGGAAAGGCTTTTTTGGGGCATATAGCATGGCCCCTGTCTCCCGTGCCCCTCTACTATGGGCCCACAGGTGCCACCCCTAAACATCCCTGCATCGTGCGTCAGACACCGCATCGTGCCTGCCAGAGGGTGCAGGGATTTTTAAAAAGTGTGTGTTTATTATGGCTGCTTGTGCTGCAGCCCGCAGCACAAGCCGCAATATTAAACATACACTTTACTACCGCCGTGAAGGGGGGCGCATCGTATTTCGGAATGCGGGACCTCCGACTCCTTGTCAGGCAGTCCTGTTTCTGACACGATGCTGGTTGGATGCTCGTCCGACCGGCATCGCAATAGGGCCCTAAGTTCTAGATCAGGGGAATACATTTAAAAAAAACATTACAGGAAACCATAGCTCTAGAAATTTAAGTGTTGACTCTTAAAGAATACTAACAGCATCTAATGTAAAAAAAAAAGCTGCAACCATACAGACAGAGTCTTGGGAGGAAAATGAGAAATCACCCCTGATCCTCCATTACACATCAACAATTAGCAAAACTGGAAATTTAGCATGGCATGATCATGGTTAGTTCACTCAGGACAATGATGAAGACAAAATCGTCACAATTTAAGACCTTTAGTGCTAACCCATTTCTTAAGGTAAAGGACATTTTTCATTTGCTTCCCTAGCAACTGCAGTTCGAAGATACAAAATACAAAAATGGACATTCTAAACAAAAATCTAAATCCGTTATTTGTAAAGCGCAAACTACTCACCCCTAAGGGTTTCAAGGGCCTGGGGGCCGTTGGGGAGATTAAGAGAGTTATTGCCCAGAGTCATATGGTGCTGAGCTGAGCTGCTGCCGGCGATCGAACTGTGAGCTCTGCACTCCGGAGTCAGCCGCCCTGGCCGCTGCGCTGCGCTACACCTTTCCTCTCCTCCCATACAAATAATGTCCTTCTGCAGCCCTACATTGGAACTTCCAGGGGAAGTCCTTCAACATGATACATAAGGAACAAGGTGAAAGTTTTATTCACAATGCACACTTTCTAAGAAGAGTCACCATTGATGTCACATACTGAATCTTCAGGGAATATATTGGAGAGAAGAGTTTCAGCAGCTCACGGATTGGAAGGGGGGAATGAGCAGGAGTGAGATTAACAAAACATCAGAAACTGCATTCATTTTCATAAAATGGTGTCTCACATAAAAATGTGACATATCTAAACTACATTCCAAACACACTTCTAATTTTGTCATTTCAAGTGCAACATCATCAGTTCATTGGTTATGCCCACATGCACTCTAAAAATTATAAACTTGCACTAATTATTTGTCACTCAAAATTGCACTTTAGTAAATGCTTTAACATCAGTGTACTGATAAAATAAATAACAAGCTTCATATAAATAGTTGCTAGAAATCAGGACCTGTGTGCAGTGCCCCCCCCCACTTTTTGCCCTATTTGAGACACCTGGATGCTGTTTTCTGAGTCTAAGGGGCCGATTAGGATGGCGGGCGGATCGCCACCGCCGGGCCAGCGGTGAGGACCGCCGGCCCGGCGGTGGGGATCCGCCCGCCATCAACCTGAATATTCCCACCGCCAAATTAGGATGGCGGTGGGAATGGGAATGGTACCGCGGCAGACGGAAAGACCGTCCGCCGTGGTCCTGTAAGGCGGTCCTTTTCCGCCCGCCTTGCGGGACACAGTACAATGGGGCAATGGCAGCGATGCCGTGCAGGCACCGCCGTGGGCATTACGATGCCTGTCTTTTGCGGCGGAGATCCCGCCACAAAAAGACAGGCGGAGAATGCCTTCACACGTGGGGGGCATTTGCATGTACAAGGTGGCAGGCACCGCATGGTGCCTGTCACGTTGTACATTCAAATGCACAACATGTATTTTTACATTGCGGCGGGTGCTGCTTGCAGCACCGCCCGTCGCAATGTAAAAATACGGGATGCGCCCGCCAGTGTGGCGGGTGCATCCTAATTTGTATAGCGGGACCGCCGCACCTATGGCGGGCGGTCCCTTTTGCCAATGCGATGGCGGGCGGACTTTGTCCGCCCGCCATCGTAATCGACCCCTTAGAGTGTCCTGGGCTCTGCTGGGCAGGCCCAGGGCCTGTGCTATGTTGCAAACATCCACAGTTATGTTGAAACACACACATGCATTAAGGTACCTATATATTAGGGTACACTTACTATTGGCATGACCTGCCCTATATGTCCCTAGAAGATAATGGGGCAGGGGGATTAAAACTACCTATAAGCCCCTAGTATATAATAGGGAATGGCAGTTTAGAGGCCAGCAGCCCTTTCTGCACTTGCATGTGTGCTCAGCTGAGAGCCTGAGTTGCAGCACTGCTTTTAAATGTAAATTGTGCCCAAACTCGACTTTGGTGGTAGGGGCACTTACAAAGTGATAAACTACAATATTTAAGCATTTTAGGCACGCCCAGCGTCTCCCCTAGGAGTCCCAGGGTTGGGGGACATGTAATTATAGAGAGGGCCCTTATAAAAGATGTTTTATATATCCTGGGGATAGAGAAATTGCACATTTCACTTTTCCCATTGTAGTACAGTGGCTCCCAAAATCGACTTTGGTGCTAGGAGCACTGTGAAGTGAGGATCTACATTATTTTTGCATATTCAGGACCCCTAAAGGGGTCATGCAACTATGAGCAAGGGCCTTATAAAATATGTTTTATATGCCCCAATGATGGAGAAATTGCACAATGCAGTTTCCCCATTGTAGATGCCTAGCCCCATAGAATAACATGGCAATAGTTTATGAATGCATAAATACTGCTAGGAATTAATTAAATACTATTCAAGGACTTAGAAGAATGCTAGTGATAAATCCAACAATATGCCATTGTTGAATTTAACCTAAAGTATACAGAAAAGAAGTTATAAGACATTCTTGTCTGCACGCCAAATATTAGCCTTCCTGCCCTCTTCCCTGATTGGTGAGAGTTCAGAGGATTAGCCAAACTGCTTTGATGAAGTGATAAGCGGCTCACCCAGGGAGAGGTTATCTGGTGGAGAGAGCTCTGCTACACAGGAATGTCAGAACAGGGTGAGGGGTCATAAAGCATGAAGCTTTAAAGTGGGAACAGGACAGGCAGGGAATGCCAGGTTCATCTACCCATCAGCCCCTCTGACCCAGCCAGAAGGCAGGAATTTGCAGACAGATGGTAGCGGGAGGAGAGGTATGGAAATGAACCATACTGGAGGTTGGTTTAACTAGTTTTTGCTCCTCTACTGAGATTTCAGCCCGACTGAGTTTTGGAGGAATAGTGCTTTCTGGGAGAAGATTATGCCACACTTTGGAGGAAAGGTCATGCTCTAGGGTGTTGCCCTCCACCTCATTGGACAGGAGTACTCTCCTGCATGACCCCAGAGAACACTGAATAAATATGTGAGAGGAGCAGAGCCTCTCAGATCTGCTGCCTGAAACTAAGAGAAGAAGAAGGTTTGCAAGCTGGAAACTTGATTTGCACCATCAGGCCCTGCATTCTGACTGACTGCGCCTGCTGTATTATCAGGAACTACAGCTCTTTGGATGTACCTTGTTTCAAGAGGAATAAAAAGTGGACTCCCTGCAAGCTACAGGTTAACAGAACTCACCTGGACCATCACCACTAAGATTCCCCTGCCTGGAGTGCACCCAGTGGATTTGTAAGGGTTTTGTCCCGGTGCATTGTGGGAATTGTGGTCCCAACCTTTGAACAACATCTTGGAGCTTCCAGACCTTTGGATTGTGTTTTGGACACTTTAGACCCTCAAGAGGAACTCCAGCAAGAAATTCCGGAGGTATGGAGAAGTTTGGAGCAACTTTGGAAAAAAGCTCTATAAGTGTACCGACTCAACGGTGAGAGCCAAGCCGGCCACCTTCAACTGAGTGCCGGCCTGACCTACTGGTTCGTCCCGCTGAAAAGCTCCGGAGATCCGACTTCTAGACTTTGACCAGGAGCACCCTGAAAAGCAAGACAGGGAACCCTCACTGAATCTGGACTGCCGAAGAGCATTGAGGGACCCCAACAGAAAAAGCTCCAGAAATGTTTCTAAGTCCGAAGGTAAAAGTTTGTCCGAGGCCTATTGTGAGGGATATCCAAGCAGGGCTCCATCACGGTCAGCCTGAAACTTTGACTTTGTCCCGGTCAAGCATGATCAGTGCTATATAATGTTAATTCTTTAAAAATTCATATCTCAGTTTCCTTTCAATGGTTTTTTGTTGTTTTGGTGTCATTTTAAAGATAAAACTATTTCCTATGTTTATAAATTGGTGTTGCATTTTTATTGTGTGTTGTGTCTTAAATATTTGCTGAATTGGAGTTTTTAAATACTTTACATACCTGTCTCCTAAGCCTGCCTGCTTGCAGCCAACCTGCCCAGGGTTGAGCATGGGAATAATTTATTGAGACCTGTACTGAGCCGTAGACTGTGTTAGTGGCCTTATTACTACTGGTGGATGCCTTTTTACCACTACTAATAAACCACTTTCCAGCATTTGGTGCTCATCGTTGTGGATGAGGACTTGTGTTTAAAAAGTACTCCTTTCAGTAAAGTGAATTAAGATTTTAAAAATCCTCTAAATTGTCTTAGAACAAACCTTTTGAGTTTTTAATTTTTGGAATTTGGACTAAACTGATTTTTAATCCATTGTATTTATTTTTCCAAAACTGTTCTGATTGATAGTTGTTGTGACCCAAAACTAAAATGACTAAAATCCAATGGGGGGACTGAAGATATGAAGTTTTAATAGGAAGAATTAGTAAAATGGCCACCAGAAATCACTATCAGTGGATGAACGGGACCTTGGCCCAAGGTGAAGCCATTCGCTATGGAGTGGAGGTCGGATTCACCAAACAGGTCGTCATGGTCAATGTTTTTACCTTCTGACTTAGGGGCCAATTTATATTTTGGCGGTATAGATACTCCGTTGCAACGGAGTATCTATAACACCAAGATAATGGCCCACCCACCAAATTAATTTGTGGGAGAACCTTAGGTTTACTCACGGTAGAGATTGCCCCATCTCACTGTGATTAAACCCCTCTAAGAGCCTATGGAATAAGGGCTGTTGGAAGCAAACCTCTAATTCTGCCCAAATTAATTGGATGGGGAGTATGAGAGGTCAGTTTCCACTTCCTGTTACCGCCAGGAAAGCCCTGGCTGTAAGGGACAGTGAACAACTGCTAAATTCTCCCCTCGTCATGGGAGAGAACTTCCATGGCAAGGGGAGCGTGTTCTTTTATATTTTCTAAAAGAAAATCCAGTTTCTCAATATTCTTTTTGAAAATGTAAAAGAAAACAATTTAGTGCAGGGTTATGTGCACCAAATTTTCAACAGCATTGCAGGAGCCGCCATGACGGTGGCTCCTGCCAATGCTTCAGCTTGGCAGTAATTTCTAAATTTGGTGGGTGAAGTAGTCTCAGCCTGGCAGACCTTAAGTCCTCCACCAGGACAATGGAGATTACTTCGTCCACCAAAGTGGAAATCAGGCCCTTAGTCTTTTTTTTATGGTAGACAAAATTGTCCAGCTGGACAACGGTGAAGGGCGTATCTGGCAAAGTCAGATAGCTGCTGTAAAAAGTCCTGCTAAAGCCATTGGTTTTGGTGGGAAAGGTTTCGAGAAGGAAAATTCAAATGTTGTGGCCTTCTAAGTCCTTTGAATGGGGTGATACTTTTCATGCCTTCAATGAGTGAATATTTCTACCCTCGGCATGATCTAGAGTTTGGTGAACAAGTACTCTGGTACAAATGTAACAGAGTTCCCATTTGCCTTACTGCAAGAGCATTACATTCTAATGGATGTGTTATAAACTATACATTAGGCCTTTAGTGTCTTTTTGGAGATAAGCCTGAAACTGTGTCCGATACAGTTTTCCTAAAATTTGATATCTTTGCTGCAAGTTCCCATGGATGTTCCAGAGGTCTTTGAAGTCCAAAGGTTTTCTGTGTTCAACTTTTCAGACTTTCTGAAGTAGTTCTTCTTTGTCATTTTTAATGCTCTTCCAGGACATCAGGGACATAAACCCAGTGCCAAGTTTAGCAGAGGCCACCAGCAAAGTCCAGTGCGGGTCCAGTTGTAACTGGTCACCTTGTCACTTCAGGAAAAAAGGCCTCTTTCAGCTTTTGATGTCCCTATTAGCACAGAGCAGACCAGCAAACTGAACCTTGGAGTTCACTTCTTAGTCTTGGGTACAAGTGGGAGCCGGTCTAGCAACTCAGGTATCCACAGCTGGTCTAGTCCTTTTCTATTCTGCCATAGGTCTAGAAAGTGATCTGAGGAGTTGGGGTAAGGTGCTACCATTGCCCAATTCACTAGCCAGTGGGTGGGTGCAACTCCTGACACCCCTGACCATGTGCAAAAAATTCCCACGGGCAAACCTTCCCACTTTTGAAACACAAAGTGTTTGCCTTACTGCAACATATCCCACATTGCACCATTCTCAGTAAAATTCAACACGGAAGGGCTGGTCTGTCCCCGGAGGGAGCTTATGGCACAACTAGTTTTGTGTTTAAAGTAATGAGCAGTGTTCTACCACTAAATCACTCAAATATGCATCTGGGGCCAGTTCCTTCTGCAATGGAGACTTCTCCAGGTTTACCTTACTACTAAGCTATAAAAGTAAATTTCTCCCTGATCCCTTTCAAGTTAGTGAAGTTCCTGAACCTCTCCCTCCAAATGCCCTATGTGGGCTAAGCTGGGCCACATCCCAGTCTGGCCCAAGCCATTGTCTCTCCTCCGAGGGCATCAGTTCACATCTTGTCAAAGGCAGCACCAGCAGTTCAGCTGCAGGCTGGTTAATACAAATTAGCCTGCTAGAGCTTTGTACAGACAAAGTCTATCTTTTGAAAATATACTTTTCATGTAAATGTATCAAAAATCCAACTTCACCTTTGAATTGACTTTTTAACAAAGAATAAAAACAGTAGTTGAATCGTCACTATAGGTTACCCAAACCCTCTCAGACCACTTCCACAGCAAGATTGCCACCATGTACAACAACTTCGACCCCCAACCCATCACCCTCAGCCTAGACAACCTCAACCAACCAAAGAACACCAGCTGAATGATCACCACCTAGTCTCCGCTCACCACTCAGACCACCACAGTCATCATGTCGTCCATCCACTCCAGGGTGCCCATTGACCCATGCCCCACCATCTCGACAACCTCAAAACCCACCCAATCAGCTCAGAACTCACCAGCATCCTCAATACCACCATGTCCGCTGCAACATTCCCACACAGATGGAAACACGCAGAGGTCAGACCCCTCCTAAAGAAACCCTCGTACAACTCCAGCGACCTCAAAAATTACCGACCAATTTCCCTGCTCCACTACCCAGCCAAAGTACTCAAGAAAGCCATCAACCAACCGCTCACTGAATACCTGGAACAAAACCATGTACTCAATGCCTCACAATCAGGATTATGGGCCAACCGCAGCACTGAGACCACACTGACCACACTGACCACAGACGACATCAGAACTCTCCTTGACTGCAGAGAAACTGTAGCCCTGATCCTCCTCGACCTCTCTGTTGCATTCAACACCGTCTCCCACCACACACTCATCAACAGACTCTACAACATCTTCATAAAGCAAAGCGCCCTCAAGTGGATTGCATCTTTTCTCACAGGATGCACACAGAGCATCCGACTGCACCCTTTCTCCTCTGTACCCAAGGAAATCATATGTGGCATACCACAAAGGTCATCCCTCAGCCCCATCCAGTTCAACATCTACATGACCCCCTCACAGATGTTGTCAGATCCCACGGACTCAACATAATCTCCTATGCAAATGATACTCAACTTATCCTCTCAATCACCGAGAACCTCGCCAACGCCAAAAACAACTTCTGCAAGGGTATGACCAACATAGCCAATTTGATGAGAGACATCTGCCTGAAACTCAACTCCGACAAAGCAGAAGTTCTGATCTTTGAGAAGAACACCTCCATATGGGACCACAGCTGGTGGCCAGCAGAACTCAGACCAACACCCACACCGACAGACCATGCACGCAATCTGGACAACATTCTCGACAGTCAACTAACCATGAAACGACAAGTCAACGCAGTCGCCTCCTCCTGCTTCTACACCTTTTGCATGCTCTGCAGAATCTTCAGATGGATCCCAATCAACACCAGAAAGACCATCACACAGGCTCTTGTAACCAGCTGCCTCAACTTCAGCCGTGCCCTCTACACTTGAACTTCCACCCAGTACCTCAAAAAACTCCAGATCATACACAAAACCGCAGCCAGACTCATCCTGGACCTCCCCAAATGGACTCACATCAACCCCCACCTCAGAAACCTCCACTGGCTCCCCATTCAGAAGAGATGCCAGTTCAAGATCCTCACCATGCATACAAAGCCCTACACGACCAAGGACCCTCCTACCTCAACAATCAACTGAATTTCCACCTGCCCGCAAGACACCGGCGCACTGGCGCTCCGCCTCACTCGCCCTCACACACACCCCCTGCATCTGCCGCAGCGGGGGCACTCCTTCTCCTACCTCGCTGCCAAGTCTTGGAACGACCTTCCCTTCCACCTCTGAACGGCACCCTCCCTGGCTCAACTGAGACACAACACCCTCAGAACCCTGATACCCCTAGGGGTGACAGTGCTGCTCTAAACAAATGCTGATTGATTGACTGAAACCAAAGTTAGCAAAATAGTATTGTAATAACATTTTCGTTTTTGTCATGACAACAGCTGCAGCAGTGTACAGTGGAACTAGATTTTAAGGACTTATCACTGTAGGAATACACCAGCATGAAATTCTTTCCAATTTTAAACACTAATAGCCTAATTATGAGTGGGTCATTGTTTTCCAACAACTACGTAAAACCCAGTTTACGCAGGGGTTAAAATTACGAGTTTGGTTGTATTTAACGCAACCGATAATTATCAAATGTATTAAATACCTCAATCTTCATTAAATTTCAACAGGTCAAACCTTCTGAAATTTAAGAGGGTAAAAGCATACAGTATCATGTGGGTTTTGGTGTGTTAAGCACCAAAATCTGCATGTTATTCCCCAGAAACTCGTAATGGGTGTTATTTATCGGGGCCAATAAATAAAGTTCCTTGTGGTATTTTTTTTTCCAGGTGCAATAAACAGCACCTATACTTATGATCAGAACCTCAGCATGATACCTTGTGGGAAACAAGACTTAGGGGCCTATTAGGATGGCGGGCGGAGACACGACCGCGGTGCCGGCGGTGGCGTTAACACCCATTTACCGCACGCCGCCAGCGGTCTTCACGCCCGCCATATTAGGATGGCCACACATTGCCCATTTCCCGCCTGCCGCGGTGCGACGCCGACCGCCATCAAAGTGCACCCGCCACCGCGGCGGAGTGAGCCAATCACCACACACCGCCGTGCAGAATGACCTCCAGTACGCCGAAGATATCACGATGCCGGAAACATGGCAGCGCACCGCGACGGAGAAACCGCACAGCGAGAGACGGCGGAGACACCACAGCGGAGACAGAAAAGAGACACCCTGGACACACCGCGATGGATCCTGCCCTACACGCCATCCCGGTGCTGTACATGATACACCACCTGCAAGTCATCGTCCGCCGCGGACGCCTCCGCAGGTACGTACAGACACAACAGTGCAAGTAACACAATACACAGCTCCAGGGTGGAAAAACTTCGCATGGGAACACCACACACCCCTGTGGGGACAGGCACACAGCCATCACTGCACACACACACATGTTCCACCTGTGACAAACACACCTCGCCACATACTGCCCACCCATGTTCCGCCATCATGAACAAATGTCCCGGTCACGTCACCGCCGCGGTCAGTGTGCAGGAAACCATGCACACAATGCAGAGCCCAGGGCCAGCGCATGCCAAGGGCACCGTACAAATAGCACAGAGCCACAACTCCACCCACAACACACCAGCTACCTCCCTGAAGGGACACAACATGTGCCTCCCAAGTGCCACACCTGCACAACAACCACACAACTACAGCCACACCATGCCCCACGTCCCAACAACTGCATATACAGCCGCAGCAGGACCCTTTGCACAGGAACACATAGCACAGAAGCCCAGGCCCCAGCCAACACACACACCACAACAACATCACACACAAGCCAAGAACACTGAGGCCAGGCACAAAATGTACAAACACACAGATGAGGACCAAACACTTCACTGCACACACTACCTGACAAGTCACACACACACACACACCACCCTGACTCACTGCTACATACACACACCACATGCCAGCAGTAATGGAGGACAACATATAGGAAAGCAAAGTGAGGTGCCCACAAATGGAAGGGCAGTGACACAACCATCAAGCATGTGTGATGCTCATGCAAGACAAGACACATGTGAGAACACACACAGCCCATCACAGCACACATGGCTGACACAGTCAGTCAACACAAACCACAGTCACCTCAATGCAAAAACTCCTGGAGACAGCAAGGACACCCATGTATAGGCACAGGGATGTAAGGAAGGCCCTGAACTCAAACACTGACCAGCCACACATAGGCATCCAAATACTGGACAAGAGAATGTCTGCTGCACAACACACATGGCCCAGGGACACACTACATGACAGCCAAGCACAAGTAGGATATGTCACACATACCTCCTCTCACAACAGCACCACACAATACTGCCATGTGCACAAAACACAACCACAGGGCTCAACAAGTACACATACAGGCACACCACTCCAGGGTGACACATGGCAGTAGTTGACAATGCAGGTGCACACACATCCACAGTCACAACAAAGTCACCCCCTTCACACCATACACTTCTCCACCACCCAAGTGCACACATTGGAAGTAAGCCATGGGACCTGGATAACTCATCACCACAAGATGTCCATACACTGACACTGATTGGCACACAGAAAGGAAGCTCACACAGACCCCATGACCCTGGCCTGCCTACCTGCAAGCCTGTGCCCAAACTCCCACCCTGTGCTGCCATTGCCCACAAACCTGACATGTGTCCACCATAGATAACATGAGCAAAGAAGGATGATGACAACAAGAATTCATTGCCAACAACCTGCACTGCAACCATAAGTATCACAGTCAGGTAGAAATGAAGTGCCTCCCATCCCTGCAAAAAAATTGAAATGTGAGACAACCTATTGGCAATGTTGAAGTGGCATACTGAGCATGTGACACAGTAAACCATGCACACACAGAAACAACTTCATTCAGGAAGGACACTGACACAACTCACAGCAGGACCAACTGTGTTTATTCACAATTTGCATAGTGAGACAACAAATTTGGGCAACAGCAAGCAAGGCCAGTGGGCATTTCAATATGCACAGTATTTACATGAGAAGCTGCACAGGCAGGGAGCAACCAGCAGTGAGCAATAAAGCCAGTGGCCGGTCCAATGTGCAGATGAAGTCCATGAGAAGCTGCACAGCCAGGGAGCAAACAGCAGTGAACAACAAGGCCAGTGGCCAGTACAATGTGCAGAGTAGGGACACCAGAAGCTGCACAGGCAGGGGGAAAATAGCAGTGAACAACAAGGCCAGTGGCCAGTCCAATGTGCAGATGAAGTCCATGAGAAGCTGCACAGGCAGGGGGCAAATAGCAGTGAACAACAAGGCCAGTGGCCAGTACAATGTGCAGAGTAGGGACACCAGAAGCTGCACAGGCAGGGGGAAAATAGCAGTGAACAACAAGGCCAGTGGCCAGTCCAATGTGCAGATGAAGTCCATGAGAAGCTGCACAGGCAGGGGGCAAATAGCAGTGAACAACAAGGCCAGTGGCCAGTACAATGTGCAGATGAAGTCTATGAGAAGCTGCACAGCCAGGGAGCAAACAGCAGTGAACAACAAGGCCAGTGGCCAGTACAATATGCAGATGAAGTCCATGAGAAGCTGCACAGCCAGGGAGCAAACAGCAGTGAACAACAAGGCCAGTGGCCAGTACAATGTGCAGATGAAGTCCATGAGAAGCTGCACAGCCAGGGAGCAAACAGCAGTGAACAACAAGGCCAGTGGCCAGTACAATGTGCAGATGACGTCCATGAGAAGCTGCACAGCCAGGGAGCAAACAGCAGTGAACAACAAAGCCAGTGGCCAGTCCAATGTGCAGATGAAGTCCATGAGAAGCTGCACAGCTAGGGAGCAAATAACAGTGAACAACAAGGCCAGTGGCCAGTACAATGTGCAGAGTAGGGACACCAGAAGCTGCACAGGCAGGGGGCAAATAGCAGTGAACAACAAGGCCAGTGGCCAGTCCAATGTGCAGATGAAATCCATGAGAAGCTGCACAGCCAGGGAGCAAATAGCAGTGAACAACAAGGCCAGTGGCCAGTCCAATGTGCAGATGAAGTCCATGAGAAGCTGCACAGCCAGGGAGCAAACAGCAGTGAACAACAAGGCCAGTGGCCAGTATAATGTGCAGATGAAGTCCATGAGAAGCTGCACAGCCAGGGAGCAAACAGCAGTGAACAACAAGGCCAGTGGCCAGTACAATGTGCAGATGAAGTCCATGAGAAGCTGCACAGCCAGGGAGCAAACAGCAGTGAACAACAAGGCCAGTGGCCAGTACAATGTGCAGATGAAGTCCATGAGAAGCTGCACAGCCAGGGAGCAAACAGCAGTGAACAACAAGGCCAGTGGCCAGTCCAATGTGCAGATGAAGTCCATGAGAAGCTGCACAGCCAGGGAGCAAATAACAGTGAACAACAAGGCCAGTGGCCAGTACAATGTGCAGAGTAGGGACACCAGAAGCTGCACAGGCAGGGGGCAAATAGCAGTGAACAACAAGGCCAATGGCCAGTCCAATGTGCAGATGAAGTCCATGAGAAGCTGCACAGCCAGGGAGCAAATAGCAGTGAACAACAAGGCCAGTGGCCAGTACAATGTGCAGAGTAGGGACACCAGAAGCTGCACAGGCAGGGGGCAAATAGCAGTGAACAACAAGGCCAGTGGCCAGTACAATGTGCAGAGTAGGGACACCAGAAGCTGCACAGGCAGGGGGCAAATAGCAGTGAACAACAAGGCCAGTGGCCAGTACAATGTGCAGAGTGGGGACATCAGAAGCTGCACAGCCAGGGAGAAAATAGCAGTGAACAACAAGGCCAGTGGCCAGTACAATGTGCAGAGTAGGGACACCAGAAGCTGCACAGGCAGGGGGCAAATAGCAGTGAACAACAAGGCCAGTGGCCAGTCCAATGTGCAGATGAAGTCCATGAGAACCTGCACAGCCAGGGAGCAAATAGCAGTGAACAACAAGGCCAGTGGCCAGTACAATGTGCAGAGTAGGGACACCAGAAGCTGCACAGGCAGGGGGCAAATAGCAGTGAACAACAAGGCCAGTGGCCAGTACAATGTGCAGAGTAGGGACACCAGAAGCTGCACAGGCAGGGGGCAAATAGCAGTGAACAACAAGGCCAGTGGCCAGTCCAATGTGCAGATGAAGTCCATGAGAAGCTGCACAGCCAGGGAGCAAATAGCAGTGAACAACAAGGCCAGTGGCCAGTACAATGTGCAGAGTAGGGACACCAGAAGCTGCACAGGCAGGGGGCAAATAGAAGTGAACAACAAGGCCAGTGGCCAGTACAATGTGCAGAGTGGGGACATCAGAAGCTGCACAGCCAGGGAGCAAATAGCAGTGAACAACAAGGCCAGTGGCCAGTACAATGTGCAGAGTAGGGACACTAGAAGCTGCACAGGCAGGGGGCAAATAGCAGTGAACAACAAGGCCAGTGGCCAGTCCAATGTGCAGAGTGGGGACACCAGAAGCTGCACAGGCAGGGGGAAAATAGCAGTGAACAACAAGGCCAGTGGCCAGTCCAATGTGCAGATGAAGTCCATGAGAAGCTGCACAGGCAGGGGGCAAATAGCAGTGAACAACAAGGCCAGTGGCAGTACAATGTGCAGATGAAGTCCATGAGAAGCTGCACAGCCAGGGAGCAAATGGCAGAGAACAACAAGGCCAGTGGCCAGTACAATGTGCAGATGAAGTCCATGAGAAGCTGCACAGCCAGGGAGCAAATAGCAGTGAACAACAAGGCCAGTGGCCAGTACAATGTGCAGAGTAGGGACACCAGAAGCTGCACAGGCAGGGGGCAAATAGCAGTGAACAACAAGGCCAGTGGCCAGTACAATGTGCAGAGTGGGGACATCAGAAGCTGCACAGGCAGGGGGCAAACAGCAGTGAACAACAAGGCCAGTGGCCAGTACAATGTGCAGAGTGGGGACATCAGAAGCTGCACAGGCAGGGGGCAAACAGCAGTGAACAAAAAGGCAAAGACATTGTGCAGAGTAGTGACATCAGAAGCTACACAGGGAATGTATGCAACTCTACCATGCCATAACCAGCAACAGAGTAATGCGGCTGACAATGGGCATCACACGCACCGCTGTGGACAGACAGGTGTGTGAGGGTGACCACCACTCAGATGGGGCTGTCTGTCGGACTTGGAGCTGACTGTGTGTTGGGGTCAGTTGGAGGGCTGCCCTGGGCAGTGGGAGTAACAACTGTGGAAGAGCCAACTGCGCTTGTGGGAGCTGGGGGGCTGCTTGGACCAGGTGGGGTGGTGGCCCGGGGAGGTGGACTCATGCCCTGGTGAGACACAGTGTGTGCCAGAGATTGTGGAGGGGTGCCTCTCCACTTCTTGGGGATCCTGAAAGGCTTCCCTGTCTGGGGATTGAGGTGAACTGGGGCAGACACAACAGGTGACCCCACTACCAAAGCTGATGCTGGTGTGGATGGTGACCCTCCCTCTGGGGACATGCTGGATCCCGCTGTGCGCTTGCCTGGTGTTTGCCGCCGCCCTGCCTCCCTCTGTCCACCAGGTTTGCCCCCTACAGTGTCCTCCCGTGCTGGCTTCACAGGGCTTGGGATGGGAGTGGAGGTCAAGGATGGATTATCCATGGGGCCCTCATCCTGTGTAATGTTTGCAGGCAACACCTTCTCAGTGGGTGTGGAAACTGTCATTTTGCCTCTGCGAGACGTCTTTGGGACAGGGGAGTCTTTGGCGGGGGAGGAAGGTGAGGCCTGTGACCCTGATGCTTGTTTCTTTGCTTTGTGGCCCTTGCTGTCGCCTGATGGGCTTTTCTCGCTGCGCTCTGGGGTGGCCTTACTTTTATGTGGGGATGGTGTCTGCACCCTAGCACGCTTGGGCTGCTGCTGCTCTTGTGTGCTGCGGGTTCTGTATCGGGACTTTGGGGTCCGTTGAGCATTGTCACTGTCGTCAGAGGTGCACAGTGACATGGGGCTGGACCGAGTGCTGGGAGCCGCTCCCTGACTATGTGCCTGTAGAAGGGCTGCTGTCACAGTTGATGACAAGGACTGCACATTCCGGTGTAGCCCACCTACGTCGGAATGTATGCCCTCCATGAAAGCTATAACCTGCCCCAACCTTTTGTCGTGCTCTTGGAAGGCATTGAGAAGTGCTGTCTGCCCCACACACAGCTGGCACAATAGCTCGACTGCTTCTGCACTGAGGGCAGCAGGGCTGACATGGGCTGGGGCAGCTGTGCCTGGGGTGAAGGTGACTCTTCCCTTCCTACTCGTGCGGACACGGGCAGCACCAGTGGAGGTTGAAGGGAGGCTGGGCACTGGATGCTGTGTGGCAGAAGAGGAGGCTGAGTCCCCGTTCCCTGTACCCCCAACATGGATGCGTCACCGCTGGCGTCAGATGACGTAGAGCTTTGTGTCTCCGGCTGTGAATCCTCTAGCAGACTCCTGTCCCCCTCCTCGGCGCTGGTCACATCTGTGTCAGTCTGCTCCGGTGCGGCTGTTGCACTGGATGCCTCACCACTGGTGTCCGTCCCCTCTCCCTCTGCACATACGGAAGCTGCTGCATAGGAGAGAGAAGTACTGTCAGATGAGTGGCATCAGCAGAACTAACACGTGCCAATACATCTGCATCCTAGAAGAGGTGTGCAGCACATCGCATGCCACCCTGTGCACACATATATCTTGCCACCCAAAATATCAAGCCAACGGTGCATGTCCAACACACATCCTGCCATAAGTGCCCCAGTTGACTCACACAGCACACCATCCTGCTGTTGGCTCACATCAGACACAGCCACAAAATGGCCTGTGCACACACACTGTCCCGATGTTAGCAAGGATGAACACCACAACATGGTGCACATCACCTACATGGATGGAGCAGTAGGGGACCACACAGACCACAACATACCAGCCCACAATGACCCTGCACACATGCCATCCACCATATCGAGTTCATGGGCACATCTACTGTTGCACATTGGCCTCAGATGTCTGACTGGCAGACATCTGAGGTCTGGAATTGCACGCATTCATTGAAACGCATTCACAGTTGGCACACTGGCATTCCCATCCATCTGAATTCACACACTACCCCACAGCAGAAGGTACCTGGAGGCCACAACTCCAAATGTAAGAGAGATGCACAGTGCTAAAACTGACTTCATGAAGCACAGTTTGGGCAAATGCATGGCACATACACCCAGCACAGAGGCCACTCACAAAACATTGCACCACACAACCAACGTCACACAGCTGACAATTTGCCCACTCTGTAGACACATGCACCCACTCCCATCCAAAGGCAGCCTGCAACACATACTCACCCCTAGCTTGCTGCTGATGCTCCTTCAGTTGTCTGTCCAGCTCAGGTTGTGTGACAGCCAGGATGCGGACCATTAGTGGTGTCATGCTGCGCCTAGCCAACCTGCCAGTCCAAGGGAGCAGCCCCAGCGTCATCTCAGCCACGTTCTTGCTCAGCCGGCAGATGTCGTCCCACCTTTTATGACAGTGGGTGCGCCTTCGGTTTGACACACCCAGATCTCGCACTCTGGAGGCAATGGCCCTCCACACGGCTTTACGCTGGTGGACCTTCAGCTGCAGGCATGGGAGACAAGAGGGGTGAGGTTCCAGTGACACAGTGCACAATGACAACACAACGAAAATGCAGTAGCACGACAGTGACTCATCCAAAACTCCAGCTACAACTGTAACAGAGCCAACAATTGCTGTGAACATGGTACAATGTCATTGGTCAATCAGACGTACAGGCATGCATGTTCGATGGTGGACACAGTACCTCCACATCCCATTCACATGCAGGATACCAACACAGCAAGCGACGTGTAGTCTGCCCGCAGCTACTGTCTGCAGTTACCTACAACTACACATAGAGAAGATAGCAAAACATGTGTCTTGTCGTTGGACTCACTGTGTCCAACACTGCGCAGACCTAAGTGTCCTAGCCCTGTAAAAGCCTCACTGTGTCCTGGAACTCACATAGAGTGATAGCAACTGTCATACACACACCCTTCTCCCACGGCTGCTCCTGTGCAATCTACATGGCAGAGATGGGACTTAGATGAAGATGCGTGAACCAAACACACATGGAACACACTGTACATGCAGTGATGTGGACATGTGGCATTCGGCGGGGACTGTGCAGGGCAGGTGGACTGACACTGAGTGGGTAAATTGGGAGCAACACAGCCATTCACACAAACGATAACTGGCCAGACTCCTGCATCACCAAAATGCAGCTGCACTGTATGGCTGACACTACAAAACATGTCCCTCTACTCAGGATAGGCATGCAGGGTAACGTGTGAAAGAGCCCACAAGCCCTTCCCGCTGTAGTAAACATGCTAGGCAGTGCATGTCAGAGCTCCACAACCACTGACACATACCGAAGCACCTCCACCTCACGTGTGCCCACCCTGCACTCTCACTCGCAGTCTTGGAGACTTACCACGACATTAGGGCCGCCATAAAGCCTTGGGTACTGTGCAAGCACCCCGTCTACCAGGACCTCAAGTTCCTCGCTGGTGAAGGGACTGGCATGGATCTTCTGAGTCCTCGACATCACAATGGACATGTGGCAGCAGCAGCACGTTGAGGGTGGCAGCCAGCAGTCCCTTGAGGCAGCAGCAGCAGGTGGAGGGTGGCAGCAGCCAGCAGTCCCTTGAGGCAGCAGCAGCAGGTGCAGGGTGGCAGCCAGCAGTCCCTTGAGGCAGCAGCAGCAGGTGCAGGGTGGCAGCCAGCAGTCCCTTGAGGCAGCAGCAGCAGGTGAGGGTTGTCAGTCAGCAGTCCCTGGTAGCTGTGGGAATGTGGGGCACCCTCCCACACATATATAGGCCCCTGGGGCTGTGCCAGTGGTCCCAGGGTGCTGCAATTGGTGTACCAGGTCTGCCTCATTCAAATACATCCAATGTCCGCCTCCGCGGTGGCGGTGCACGCCTACCGCAATTTTCAAACTCGCATCAGGCTACCGCGAGGCTGCTTCCCAACGGCTGCAAGGGCATGGTCCATGGCGGTGACACACCGCAGGGTCCAGGCGGTAGGCACCGCCATATGTTTGCCAGACAGTGCCTGGAGTGACCGTGATTTGGGTAGGGGTGCATGTTGACCGCCATTGTCACATACATATCTGGCGGTGTCTCCCGCGATCGTGCATGGGTTATGGGCGGTGCCAGTCCACAGGTGTCAAGCGGTAGGCACCGCCATATGTTTGCCAGACAGTGCCTGGAGTGACCGTGATTTGGGTAGCGGTGCATGTTGACCGCCATTGTCACATACATATCTGGCGGTGTCTCCCGCGATCGTGCCTGGGTTATGGGTGGTGCCAGTCCGCAGGGGCCAGGCGGTAGGCACCGCCATATGTTTGCCAGACAGTGCCTGGAGTGACCGTGATTTGGGTAGCGGTGCATGTTGACCGCCATTGTCACATACATATCTGGCGGTGTCTCCCGCGATCGTGCCTGGGTTATGGGCGGTGCCAATCCGCAGGGGCCAGGTGGTAGGCACCGCCATATGTTTGCCAGACAGTGCCTGGAGTGACCGTGATTTGGGTAGCGGTGCATGTTGACCGCCATTGTCACATACATATCTGGCGGTGTCTCCCGCTATCGTGCCTGGGTTATGGGCGGTGCCAGTCCGCAGGGGCCAGGCTGTAGGCACCGCCATATGGGTGCCAGACAGTGCCTGGAGTGAGCGTTAATGGAGTTGTGGAGTAGCTTTGCTGCACCTAACGTGTCCTCCAGCTCTCTGCATAGGCCAACATGTACAGTGCCCAGTGTCTCAACAATTGAAGGGTCCTCATGAGGGCAAATGCACAAAAGGGACATGTCACTCCACGTCACCAACACATACCATATATGGGTCGCCAATACATTGCATGGGCACATACACTCGCACATGTCACATGTGCTGTGTAATGAAATGTAGACTGTCCAGTTAATGTGTTTCATAGCATATGTAGATAATGGTCAATGTCTGTGTGTGCAATGTAACGCACAATGTCGTCTCATTTACTGAACTAGGGGCATCAGCAACTAGCACATTGTCTAATGCACATGCACACACATGTCCCCCACGCTCAGCCGGTGGTCAGTGTGTAGTTGATGTGTGCCATGTGCAACCTGTGTTGGGAGGTGTATCAGGGCCAGCAACATGGTGTGTTAGGGTAGTATTGCAATTAGTAATATATGCTGGGGTCATACTCACAGGTGTGCACACATATCTGTTAGTATATCACACTGTGCATGCAAATGAGCCGGAGGGGTGCACAGATAATTTCTGCTGATAAGGGGACAGGTGTACGAGTAGTGTGCCTGATGTGTACCTACTTGTGAAGTGCCCTGTCGGTTAATGGTGCATGTTGTAAAACTTGGGAATGTGTCTGTAGAAAAAATTGATGTGATGCACATTTCATGGTCTTCTGCATTGACATCTGTGCACTTTGATCTGTCCTAGGAGGAGGAGGCCCAATATCCATCGTCCGTTCACAGTCCTGGCAGACATGGAGAATGAGGATATAATCCGCAAATTCAGGCTGGACCGACAAACCCTGCAGAACCTATGTGCCATGTTGGAGCCCCACCTGCAGCCACGTCGGACATATCCAACAGCTTTCACCGCAACATCTAAGGTGATGGCATGCCTGCATTTCTTTGCAACAGGCTCATTCCAGCACACGGTCGCAAGTGCAGGCGGGATGTCACAGCCGATGTTCAGCATGGTGCTGAGGGATGTCCTGTCGGCCACGATGCTCTACAAAGACAGATATATCCATTTTCCCAGGGGGCCTGAGTTGGTGGCTTTGAAGGGCGATTTCTATGCCCTTGGACATATCCCCCATGTCATTGGTGCAATTGATTGCACACATGTTGGGCTTGTGCCACCACAGGCACGTGAACAGGTTTACCTCAATAGGAAGCATTCACACTCGGTAAATGTTCAAGTGGTGTGCCTGGCAGACATGATCATCTCACACGTGTATTCCAAGTTTCCCGGCTCAGCCCATGATGCCCACATCTTGCGCAGCAGCATCGTTCCTCAGCTGATGGCCAATCTGCTTCCGGAGCGTGCATGGCTTGTGGGTAAGTATGCATAGTGGATTAGAGTGGTGTGTGTGTGACATGCTGTCGTGTGGCATTTTGGGACTGCAAGGCTAACCTGTGTCTCTCACACCCAGGTGACTCGGCATATCCGAACCGCCCGTGGTTGCTGAGCCCATTGCGGAATCCCGTCACGCCAGCTGATGTGCGATACAATGATGCCCATGGGAGGACACGGCGTGTGATAGAACGGACATTTGGTCTCCTAAAATCAAGATTTCGGTGCCTGGACCGTACTGGAGGTGCCCTTATGTACTCGCCAGGGAAGGTGTGTCAGATAGTGGTGGCATGCTGCATGATCCACAACCTGGCCATTCGCAAGGCAATACCCCTGATCCTGGATGACGATGATGAGCAGCCAAGGCCCCCGCCTGCAAATCAACCCGGATCCAGTGACGAGGGCAGTGGAGAGAAGGAAGGGGTCGACATGCGTCAACAGCTCATCACCCGCTACTTCACTTGAAGGTGAGTGACGATGTAGAAGGGACAAAATGGTCTGATGGTGTTGCAGTTGCTGTGTGGGTTTATGTGAGCTTGCTGACTGCAGCTTTGTGGTGACTCATTGCTGCATGCCAATGTATGTGTGATTGGTTAGTGTGATACAGAATGTCTCTATGGTGACTGTTGCTCTGTGTAAAGTTAGAAGATCTGAGTACCTTGTTGACATGTGTTGTGTGATGTGTGCGATGCCACACCCATACAAGTGACTCTTGTTCTGCATTTTTCCCTAGGTCCCTTCAGCAACTCACTGCCTACCTACATTCCATTCCCCTGGTCCATGTCCTACATGTTGAAGGTTGCACATCCTGTATTAGAGACGGAGCAGACAAAACAACATGTGTGTAAGGTGTATTTATTTACAATTGTGACATGCGAGGGTGGAGAACATGTGAAGGGGGGAATTGAAGAAGTGAGTTGACAGTCATGGTAGATGAGATACTTGAGTAGTCCCCACAATGATGTGGAGACCCAGTCCAACAGATAGATGCCATTCACATGGCAGTGTGGTGAAGGATAGTCCAAAAGGTCAATGCAGTGGTGCAGTGGTCTGCCATCATGGCTGGCTCGGGGACTAGCGTTTGGCAGGTGCTTTGGCACGTGAGGCCCCCTGGCCTTTCCTTGGACGGCCCCTTTTGCGCTTGACTGGAGGGGCCACTGCTGCAGGGACAGTGGTGTCTGAAGACTTACCCCCCTCTGTGGACGCAGGGGAGGATGATGAAGTGTCATCCTGCTGCCCAACAGGGGGAGGCGGAGGGGTAGAATGTTGCGCTGGCCTGTCCCTCATAACCGCCACTAGATGCCCCAAGAGGTCCACAATCTGTCCCATGCGTGTGTCCATGGACCTCAGCAGCAGGAGGTGCTCCCGAGATTCTTCCTCTAACCGGCCCATTCGTCCCTGGGCCTGTGGGTAGGCCCCAAGGACTCTGTCGATGTGGCCCAGGGCTTCCGTCCCAGGATCAGTTCCCCTCTGCATGACCCTGTCCCGACCACCTGCACTGCTGCCACGGTCCTGTCCGGTCCTCACATTGGCCCGCTGCATCCTCTCCCTGGCCTCCGCAGTCGATGTAGTGGGCTGCTCAACCCCTGGGGCAGGAGGGTGTTGCGGCCAGCTGTGGTGGTGGTGGTGGTGGTAGTGGTTGACACGCAGGCCGTGACAGCAGCTGTCAGAGGATGGTCATGGGCTGCAGCTGATGTGGTTGGGGGGACAATGGGTGCCTGGGACTGGTTGCGGCCTGCCACACCAGATGGGCCAGCTTGGAGCTCCTCATCCAAGGAATCCAGGGAGTCCTCATCCAGTTGTCTCTGTTCCGGGGGGGGACTGGCTCTGCAGGGTGGTGTCATCCTCTGAAGTGAGTTCTTGGTCACCTGTGGGTCAGATGAGAAATGGTAATTGTGTTGCACCCAGCAAAGTTTGTGTTAGCAGTGTTACATCAACTGTTTGTACATCCAGCAGTTGTTCACTGTACAAATTTGCATTGACCGACATCCAGTGATGCATTACAAGCTGTTGTGGTACATGCATTACTTGTCCATATTGGGAGTTGTCAAGACATGACATGCACAATATAATTTTTTTACATTGACAGTCTCATGTTGGCATCCAGTTATTGATCAATCATATGTCATCCATTTACGCGTATGTGTCACTTGTTGAGCCTTTGCATCGGTTTACTCTGCACATTGAGTGAACATTGTAGTTTCATGCATACATTTTCAATGTGGTGTACATATCTGTATTTGCAATTCCAGACATGCTTAAGTTTGCTTTAATTAGATCCTAGTTGGTCTGGACCACTGCTACTGTCAGATGGCATGTAGTGGTGTGCATGGTTGTGCTCGGAGTTCCATCTACATGTGTTTCAGACTTTCACACTTTGGTTGCTGTCACAGTTTCATTTTCTTAGGTGTGTGCACACTATAGTTGCCAATGCTATCTGGGTGTGCAGTTGTGCATTGAGAGGCCTGGTGTCCTATGCCAACATGTTTTTTAAATGCATATCTGGCTGCATGTTGTGGCTGTTGATATGTAGTGTTTGCTGTTTTTTCCTTGTATTTGAGAGACCTCTCTGTGTGTGTATGATGATGGCTTCCATCTTGGTCCAGTGTGGGACAAGTCAGCATGATATGTCCACATGCCAGTTCTTTTGAAGTGTACATTGCAATAACTGACACATGCATGTTGGTGCCAGGAAGTAATGGGTCTTGTGTGCTGGCGGTCAGGTGGGCCCGTGTGAGTTGTTGTGCAAGCTTCCCAGCCCCACACACCCCGACCTGTGAGATGCGGTTACCTACCTGTGAGTTGGGTGGGTAGCATACATTGCCTGCCACATGATTCTTATTGGGGGTGTACTGTCTCATCCTCCATAGGGGTGGAACAGCATGCATGTTGCGTTTTGTGGGACGGATAGCCAAACACACTACACCGTCTCACTGTGAAGATGGCTAACTACCGTTTGAGGTGAAGGTGAGCAATGACATGGCTATGTGACTTGGTTGAAATTTTTGGATGGAATGTGCGTGTGGTGAGCAGAATGTGTGTGTGACTTTTTGTACCCATTGATTTCAGATTACATTTGGTCATGGGGTATAGCCCCCATCACTGTTGTCCCACCTATCTGGCTGTGGGGTTCACTCCCCCAACATTTGAAGGCACAATAGGGCATGGGGTATAGCCCCCCCATCACTGTTGTCCCACCTATCTGGCTGTGGGGTTCACTCCCCCAACATTTGAAGGCACAATAGGGCATGGGGTATAGCCCCCCCATCACTGTTGTCCCACCTATCTGGCTGTGGGGTTCACTCCCCCGACATTTGAAGGCACAATAGGGCAAGGGGTATAGTCTCCTAGCACAGTGGTGACATACAGCAGGGCGAACATCTCACCCAGCATACATTTCCACACTGTCATGGTTTCATGGTATTTGTGGACCTGAGAACATGAGCACAGTACTGGTGAATCAGTTGTTCCAGGGCATCCATACACTGACATGTTGTGGTCAACAGTGGTGTGTGTGTGAGATGTACTCAGCCCTGTGCAGACAATGTGTGCTTTTGGGGCCAGACTATACCAGCACTGTTCAGACAGACAGTGTGAGATGTGAACATTGTCAATGCATACACAGATTGGTGGTTCAAACAAGACACCTTTGACAATTTTAGTCAGACAAGGTGCTGTTCTGCAATTCAGTGCAGCACTGTGGTAGCTGGGTGTGATGCAGGACATTTGGGATGTGCTTAGTTTAGCATTGTGAGTCCCAGCTGCAGTGTAGTTTTTGGGTACACTGCACTTCCACTGTTTACATTGCAACACTGTGGTATGACATGGGTGATTTGCACTTTGCCAAAAAACCGGCCAGACACTGCTGCAGGGCAGCATGATCGTTGTTAGTGTTGCAGTGTGTGATGCCTGGCAGAGTGTACACAATGTGGGTCCTTTTTGAACAGAGACTTGTGCATGGTGACTACAACACAACTGTTTTGCATGATTTGTGTAGGTGACTGTGGACTAAGTGGCATGGTGTCATGTGCGGCTGCACAGACGTCACATGCCTATGAGTGGGACAAGTGCTCCATCATGCTGAGCTGTGGGAGTAGGGGGCCTGTTGTGAGTTGTGCTGCTGTGTCACCAATTAAGAACAACACTCCCGGTTGAAATGGTTACCTACCCGTAAGTTTGATGAGTGACATTCAATATCTGCCACATGCTTGTGACTGGGGAGAGTGCTCCATCTTGCGCAACTGTAGGACAAGGGGGCCTGGTGGGAGTTGTGGGGCAGGCCTCCCTATTCCAAACACACCTCCCTGTAAAGATGGCTACCTACCTGTTAGGTGAGGGTGAAGCACACAATGGCTGAGGCATGCTTCTGGGTGGGGGGAGTGCTCCATCCTGCTCAGCTATGGGACAAGGGGGCCTGGTGGGAGTTGTAGTGCAGGCCTCCCTATTCCAAACACACCTCCCTGTAAAGATGGCTACCTACCTGTTAGGTGAGGGTGAAGCACACAATGGCTGAGGCATGCTTCTGGGTGGGGGGCAGTGCTCCATCCTGCTCAGCTGTGGGACAAGGGGGCCTGGTGGGAGTTGTAGTGCAGGCCTCCCTATTCCAAACACACCTCCCTGTAAAGATGGCTACCTACCTGTTAGGTGAGGGTGAAGCACACAATGGCTGAGGCATGCTTCTGGGTAAGGGGCAGTGCTCCATCCTGCTCAGCTGTGGGACAAGGGGGCCTGGTGGGAGTTGTGGGACAGGCCTCCCTATTCCAAACACACCTCCCTGTAAAGATGGCTACCTACCTGTTAGGTGAGGGTGAAGCACACAATGGCTGAGGCATGCTTCTGGGTGGGGGGAGTGCTCCATCCTGCTCAGCTGTGGGACAAGGGGACCTGGTGGGAGTTGTAGTGCAGGCTTCCCAAACACCCACCCACCTCCCTGTAGGGATGGCTACCTACCTTAGGTTAAGGTGAGCAATGCTATGGTTGGCACATGGGTTGGGGTGGAGGGCTCCGTCTTGCGCAGCTGTAGGACAAGGGGGCCTGGTGGGAGTTGTAGTGCTGGCAGCATGTACACATGTACCCATGGTGATGTTGCTAACTACCTTTGGGGGGCTTCAGGGGGAGTGTCTGTTGAATCTGTGAGAGATGTGTTGGGGGAGTGTTGTGCACATGAATGAATTTGAACCTAGGAGGTATTATTTTGTAGTAGTGCAAGACAGTACATTTGTGTGATGTTAGGCATTTGTTTGTACTTACCAGCCTCCACTCCCCCAGGTATTCCTGAGAGACTCTCTGCATGTAGAATGCCAAGCACCTTCTCCTCCCATTCAGTGAATGTTTTGAGTGGAACGGGAGGGCCACTGCCTGTCCTGTGAGCCAGCTCATGGTTCTTGGCTCTCTTCTTCTTGACCATTGCCTTCAGATCGTGCCACCTCTTCACGATTTCATCTCTATTGCATGGCACGGTCCCTACTGCATTTACCTTCTCTACTATCCTTCTCCACATTTGCGTTCTTGTTGCTAGTGGTGTCTGTTGGACCTGGTTACCAAACAATTGTGGTTCTACCCTAATTATCTCATCAACCATGACCCTCAACTCACTCCCAGTGAATTTGGGCATTCTCTGTGGTGACATGGTGTGTGATGTGTCAAGGTGTTTAAGGTGCAGGTTTGGAAGTGGTAGTGGTGGTTGTGATGTGTATGGTGTGTGCTGTGCAAAGGTGTTAGAGGTGCAGGTGTGGAAGTGGTGGTGGTGGTAGTGATGTGTGTGTGTTGTGCAGATTTGCCTCTCCTGTCATCTGTGGTGGATGTCCCCTCAGTTGTGGAGTTTTGCAAAGGATTGTGGTCTGTTGGGGCTGGATTTATACTGGTCTCTGTGGGTGTGTCAGGATGGGGTATTGGTAGCAGGTGTGGTGTGTGTGTGGACCTGGGATTTGTAGTTTTGGAGTTTCCCATGGGGGTGTGTCTTTGGGCTGTGTTAGGTATTTTTGGGTGCATGCCTTGTTTGGTTGGTGCACTTTGTGGCCATGTTGTGTGTTTTTTTCGCGACCGCCATTTTTTTCACGGAGCGTCCGCAGCGGTGGCTTGGCTACGGCGCTTCTGCCGTCTCACTCATTCATCAATGTTGTCGACCGCGGCGGTCGGAAACAGCGCACTCCACCGCGGCGATGTCGGGAATATCATAATTTCGATGACGGTGTCTCCGCTGTGGTTGCGGTCGTTTGGGCTGTTTCCGCTGCGAAACTGACCGCCGCGGACGGGTTTGGGCCTTCTCCGCAGGCGAACGGCGGTTTCTCGGGTCTCCTTTCCGCCGCGGTTGGATTTTTACCGCCGAGGATCCTAATCTAGCCGTCGGTTTTCCCGCGGTAGCGGCGGGCAGTGATTTCACACTACCATGGCGGTCGGCTTGATTTTCCGACCGCCATCGTAATGACCCCCTTAATTAGGGGTCACTAATTTAATATTTAAAAGTAGAGTTCCTGCCTGACAAAATGGTTATTTTGGCAAGTTTACATACACGCTTGAAAGCTGCAGCAGACAGGCTATACACATAGGCCTGAAACTGTGTTTCCTTGTCACTACACAGATTGGCACAATAGGTGTAACCGTCCACAGGTGACTTTTATCTTCCTATGCCATTGGTGTATTTTCGTGTCACCATATACTCTGGCCTTACTGAAAAGTTAAATATGTCAAATGAGGATTAGTCAATTTACCATGTTTTAGATGTCAGAGCACATACACTGGGAACAGGGACAGTCAAAAACCTGCATAATTAGTCCTCAAAAATGGAGGTGACCACAATAAAAGGGACATTTACTCGCATCCAGTATTAAACTGCATCAAATAATATGTTAACTATCCAGTAATATCACAAAATATACCATTAGTCTTATTAGTTGATGCAATGTCACCAGGATTACCCCGGGAAAGCCTACATTTCACAGTCTCTGTTTAATCCATATTCCACTGTATTGAATTTGGTTATTCAGAGGGATTTTTCCTCAATAGCAATTCTCTCTTCTTTCTTCTGTTACCTTTTTTGTCATACGTTATATGAATATAGTTGCTCTCATATAATTCTGGCCAACATTGTGAAAGTGCATTTCTATCGGATTGAACCGGGCCTATTCTTAAACGTAAATTTACACATGTGTATATATTTTCTGGATTCTTTCCCGAACACGGCCTGAAAATGGATTTTCTAGATCCTTTAGCACCAAGGACTTAGTCAGTGTACAAACCTGAGACAGAAATTATGCCGTTTACCATGTCAGGAGTGGTGTGATATATGTGGTTATACATAGTACATGCGGGGTACATGTAGCTCAGTAAACTATGACTGGTGAATTTAAGTGTTTTTGTTTTTTTAATATTAGTTTTTGTGTTATTTCAATGCATAACTATAACGCTACTTTAGCAATTTTTTTTGTTAATTTCACATTTGTTTTTATAAATTAAGATAAGATCTTATTACCAAACCTAACTATTTTGTCACTTTAACCATTGTTATTTCAGTGAATTTCTGAAGTTTTTTAAACGTAAGGTAAGCTCTTATTACCATATCTAACTATAATGCCACTTTAACCTTTGTTTATTTTCAGTGAATTTCTAGATTTTTTTATCATGTCCATCCACCATTCCCACTGAGCAAAGCTTTCGGCTGTGTGCAGCTCTTGAACATTTTCCCTAATTAATAATTTTATTTGGTTTTTCAGATGTCCAGAAACAGCCTGTAATATGTTGTTAACTGTTATTTCTTTTCTGTGTAATCTGCCTTCCAAGTGGCCATGAGCGATAAATAGCTAACAAACCAACAATCATAGACATGTTTTACTCTCTTCTATAGTTGGTTCCACGTGTAAAATGTTTATATTAAGAGAAGTGTAAAATGTTATCAGTAAATGAGCAATGATCAGACGTAAAGATCCTAAGGCCAGGCTCAATTGTGTGCAAGCTAACACTCCATGTTATGCCTGATCATTAACCTCTCTAGATTTGACATAGATACTATCTGTCTTTATCTTTCGAGGAACCAGTGAAAGTGTCAAATCATCCAGACAATGACCTTAACAAAACACCTAACTTGACAGATATTGTGAATATTGCATAAACAATGTAGTCTGAACTGCAGTGCTTTGGTCATACTGGTTTGTCCTGATGCATCTTAAGACTAGCAGATATAAGCAGAAAGTTTATGTCCACGATTTAATGGAAATTCCCTAAAATTCCCCTTGTAAGATAAAGATAGGTGGCCAGTACTATAAAGATTTACTGGCAGAGATCCTGACAGAGATACTGAAAGAGACTGCCAGACTGGTGTACTGCTGCAGCATCTATTCCTATGCTGAGAGCTGATACTGAGCCAATTCTGAGAGGAGAGGAGCTGAGCCCAGCTGATGTTTTTTCTTTTTGAGAGAACACTCTTTCCTGGCTTCCTGGCAATTACAGCTTCTTGCTGTAAACAGGTATGCAGTGCACTGAAAACCAAGAAACTCTGGAGGCAAGTTAAGCTACTTCATGCTCTCATAGTATAGCGCATAGAAGTAGTCTTCAGGGTGTTATGTTGCCAAATGAAGTTCCAACCATTCTGTTTTTTGTGACATGCATTAGTGCTGTTTTAATAATATTTTGAGTGGTTATTTTTCATATGCTAAGCAGTAGGATGAGACTGAAATAAACATATTTAATCATACCGTGTCTTTTCTTAGTGCAGTACTTGTGTGCAATATCTAAAGAATTAGATTGTGTTAAGATTGCCACTGCATCCCGGATCTCATTTTAAGGGACTATTAGTAACCCAGAAAGCACAGACACCACATCAAAAAGTGTATTGAGTGGCACTGTGTGGGGCTACAACAACCTGGCCTTTCCCGCTCAACGGTTGGTGCTAAGTTCAGTCATCCATGGGTGGGAAAGTCTAACCTTGTAGAACTAAGCCAAACCCTTATTATCTGCAACAGTACCGACAACCAAAAATGAACTTGCCTTTATAATTTTATGAACCTGAGCTCCTAGTATGCTCCCTCCCATATTACAAAGTTTGACACATGAGAGAGCAACCCTGTAGCCTGCGACAGTGCCCTGGATTTGTCTGTACAGTGTCACCAAATTAAAAAAGAAAAGTTCTAATTTGAAAATTGACAACTCAAGTAGCTTTCCTCTATGATTCAAAAGATGTATTGTTCTTGTACTAAAGTATAAAAGCAATGCCTTAAGCCTCAACCTGTGATTTATAAAAGTAAATATATCTATTGCATCCATCAAGACAAGATAGGTGCCTATTTACATAGGTACTTTCAGCCACAGTATTCCTGGGGTGTAAGTGATTTTTCTACTGCTGATTACTCCACCAGGAGCTTGAAGAAATCTACAGCAGCAAAACCCACTCAAGAGGTGAAAAGTGTGTGATCCAAGTCATGGTTTTCTTTGAAAGTTTGGGAACACCCACAAATGTACATTTGTGGACATTTATATTTGGATTCAAAGGAGGAAGGATCACTCCCAGAATTACTGTTGTAGTGTAGATCCTATTTCCCTAATAGGCTCTGCGCATTGGAATAATATACCCTATAGGTTTGACATAAGACTAAGGTCAGTATGTCCCTATTGAGTATATTAAACTTAATTACTTGTGCCAGCTAGCTCAGAGGCCACTAGAAACTCCTTGATAAACAAGAAGGGAGTAGTTTCTGGCAGCCGCAAAACATGACAACTTTGTTTCCCTTATAGAATCAGAACGTGTCCCAGAGTCGTGGAAACAATAGATAACTATTTCACTCAGCTCAATCGTGCATGCTTAGTTTTCCTCAAAGTTACACAGAAAGAACAGACGGGCGTTTCAATAAAAGGTTTATTGAACAGTCTTGTTTCTCATGTAAGTAATATGTGCTTTTACGATCACAAGACAGTATGCAAGATAAATAATGTACAGCGTAAGCAGTAGAAATAAATAATACTGCGCTAGCATGATCTTTAGTAGATATTCATTTACATAAATAACATAGACTAAAAATGCGAGTACTCATACGATGCGTCTCTAAGCTAGTTCTACCCCAATGTACCTAACCTAACTTAGGTGTAGGGAAAGGTATGAAGTAGGTGGAGTATTCCTTACTATGGTATACTAAGAGTATGTTAAGTCTAGTATGCCTAGTATGCGAAGAGTCCTTCTAGGTTTCTAGTCAGCTCCATACCTTAAGAATGAGAGAGGTGGGAATCTCTTGCCAGACTCGAACTCCAACACCCCGCAAGGGAAGTCAGATCACTGGAAGCTGGACTCTCTGCGTGCAGGGATGACAGCGTCTTCTCAGTGCGTTAGGCCGGGAAACGGGCTCCTCTGAAGTCGAGGTCTCCTCTGATTTAAAAGGGCTAGGGAAGGTATATTTATACCTGAGAGGTACCTCAGAATGTTATCATTGACGTGAATCGGACAGCGGAAGACGTCATGAATGAACCCCTAAGGTATAACGGTTCATGCATAATAGATGAGTCCTTGAAGAAATCAATAGTCCTGTGCTAGGGAAACTCCCGCAGCCTAAGGGTCTGTTCTTCAAGAACTCGTTGTGACGTTAGGGTGGACGGATGTCAGAGACCATGCCTGTATTTGGAGTGCACGGTTTAATGCCTAAATAAGGACTGGGATTTTATGCCTATATAAGGGCAGGGCGAATTGTGCCTATATAAGGACATGATACAGGAAAGACCGTGTATGGACACCCTAAGAGGAATACAACACCCACTCCACTTTCGTGTGTACGATAATAATAAAATGCTAAACATTTAAAATGCTAAACATTAAATGGAGTACCGCATATTGCTAAAAATATTTCTTAAAAGCATTTAAAAAAGCATATAAAAAGCCTATTAAAATGCAAAAGGTACTGTACATTTGAAGCATTGCTTTTCTCAGTTCAGGCATATATTTGGAAATAAAATGCAATCAGGATTAGATCTGTTGAGTTGTAGTATTTGGTCAACTGTAACCGCTGCCTGTGTATTGTTATCACTTGCAGGTGTTGGTACAGTAGGTGTTTTCATCTCTTTGATCTTGGCTAGTCCAAGACAAGATGTTTGTTGGACAGTTTCATTCAAAAACATTATTTGTTCAGGGATGACACAGGCTCTAAATAAAGCTTCTATCCCCTGCACTTGCCAATCTTTAGTACCCCAGACAGTTTTTGTGTCTATTGTGTCTTTCCATAAGTCGAAACCTTGTCTAGACAGTTGGGCAATAAACGTTGCAGAGTAAATCTGTTTTGTATTAGTTAACATAATTTTCATCCCTGTTTTGTTTACATTTTTATAGTAAAACGTTTCTGGATCAGATGTATTGTAACCTGAAAAATATGGAAACTTGTTATCAAATGTTTTTGAACTACCTTTGGTGGTGTAGGACAATGCTCCCATTGGTTAAACATAAACACATTTCTAGGGTATGCAGATTTATGCAAATAATGATGACCATAGTGGTTATAGCAATACAGTTGTTCATAGTCTGATGAAGCCTCTAAATATTCATTTTTAGAAAATGCAGCAGATTTTTCTAGGTCAAACATTATGTCGTTAACAGTCTTAAAGTCCCAATCATCAGAATAGGTACTGGACGAAATGAGATCACTTAGTGAAATTTTAAACAAATGTGGAATGTTCAATTGTTCCGTCGGGCCAAAGATTTCAAATTCTGTTTTGTCCCACACTATACCATCCTGTATAGGAACGGCTGTGATGTTCACTGTTGACAAGTCTCTTGCTTCACGATGGGAAGATTTATGAGGTTTCAAAAGCACGTTCACATCTTTTCCTTCAATGTTCACATGGATGTATCTGCCATTTATAAGCACGCTCATAGTTGTAACCAAAGCTAGCCAAAGCAGGAAAGCAAATATTCCAGAAATTATCCAGAGTTCAATCCATGGAGAAACCAGATAAGTCTTTTTCAGAAAGTGAAGAAAGTCTTGTACTTGCTGCTTGAGTTTGAATGATGCTGGCGTCATTTCAGGTTCACTTGGATCCTCTGAGAATGTATCAAAGTTAATGAAATAGCCAGAAGCAGTTCTGTCAATTGTTGGAATTGCATCAGGATTTGTAGAAATCGCTGGAACCAATTGATCACGTGCTACATTGGTGTTGACAGGTGTATTTGGACGAACTGTTACTTGATTTTCAAGAGGGATGAGTTCCATAGCATTGTTGCTCAGTCCTTCATCTGTTACTGCTGAATTCCCAATTGTTATCAGTCTTTCAGTCTGAACCTCTTGGATAGTAGCGAGAGGAGTTTGTCTGCTACTAGGTTGGAGTCCACGAGGCCTACTACTTAGTATTGGCCACATACTGTGGTTTGATGAGGTCAATGGACACATTTTTTTTCTCCTTTCTTCCCACAAGGGGCGGCAGAAGTACTGTTCTTGTTCCTTGAACTGCTAGGACAGGTACTGGTTGTCTGTAAGAAGGTCCAAATTCCTTCTTGTCCGCAATCTTTTCTCTGACTAGATCCCCAACTTTTGGAATCCAGACAGGCCTTGCTGGGACCGCCGGTTTTTCCCCAGTGGTGGTTGGCTGCAGGAATACGTTGCTTTGTTTCGATCTTAGTTCATTGAGTTCCTGTAAAACAGCCAAACGATCTTTGATATCAAACAGTTTATTTTCCACCACTGTGCCTACGTGATCGAGGTCTGGTACCCACATTCTTGTCCCAAATAGGACCTCATATGGAGTGACCCCCCTAGAGAACTTCTTGGCAGATTGTTTAATGAGCGTTGGACCCCATAAAGATGTTTGACCCACCCATCACCCGAACCTAATACCCTAGCTGTTATAGACTGCTTTATGCCCCGGTTTTTCCTTTCCACAACCGAATTTCCCTCAGGATGGAATGGAGAGGAGTACCGCAATGCAACGCCCAGACTGGCCATGGCTTCTTTGTAAGCCCGAGAGCTAAACGCAGGGCCCTGGTCAGAATGTAGCGTGCCTATTGCGTATGTGCCGATAAAGACTCGCAAATCTTTTATAACAGTTCGAGCGTCAGCCGAGCGCTGAGGCCATATCCATAGGAACCTTGATTCAGTATTTGTGGGATTGCATTTGTCCAGTGGGACGCCTGCGCATAGATAGTCTAATGCTGTCTAACAATGGTGTCTGTAATGGGCAGCTACATTCGTAGCATGGTGTCTGGTGGCTTTCTCGCTGTAATTTACAGTCTAAGCAGTTATTGATGAATATGTGAATTTCTGTATTCATTCCAGGCCACCAGTACATCTCTTTTAACGTCAATATCGTATTAGAGATCCCTTGGTGTGACAGACCCTCCCCCAAATGTGCTCCATAAATCAAAGCTGCTCTACGTTCCATGTTTGGAATTACCCTATCCCCCACTCCAGGGATTCGAGCAAAAGGAACGTTGTTCGCATCAATTACATAAGAGTACTTGAGTGGAAACTTTTTTGGTAACGCTGCACTGCTGCCCTTGCTTGAAGCATTAACAGCCAACATTATCTCACCGTCTATTTTCGTTTTTGAACGAGTGATCGCAGCTACGGAAGCCGTCTGAACAGCCCCCTTTGCGGCTTCGTCAGCCAATGAATTCCCTGCAACGTGAACGCCATCACGTTGATGACTCAGTGTGTGGATCACGTGAGCCTTTGGTAGTTCGTTTTTCAACTGAACTACTTGTTCCCAAAGCATTTTGTGTTTTATTGTGCCACCTTTCACATCTTTGAAACCATTTTCAAGCCAGTTTTGTATATATTCATTATACGACTGCACACAGTAAAAGGAATCACACACTATTAGTGTGGGGAATTCTCGATCTGTACTGTCAAGTGCCAGTTTGAATGCTCGTAGTTCAGCTCGCTGAGCTGTACAATCTCCTAGAGACTGAGTTTTTGTGACCATAGGTCTGACGATGCCATCTCGCATGCAACCTTTAACGATTGCACACGCTGCACTGTAAGCTTGCTTACTCCCTGTTGCGGGCTGTGCGGATCCGTCAGTGTAAATTATGAATTCGTACTGATCGAGAGGCAGAATTTCAGTGGGCAGAGGACATTCTTGTTCATATTGCAGGAATGCTTGTTTTTTAAATCTGGATCAAAAACATATTCAACATCTGTTGCAGCAAGAAAATTAACCCATTGTATCCATCTTGGATGTAATGCTTTAGCATTTGGAATGCTTGCTTTTGTGATCGATTCTAAAGCTGGTACTGGGGCTACGACAATAATGCGTTTCCCTTGGGCTAGGGCTCTTTCTTTTGCTACATCGGTTTGAACTGCTGTCAGAATTTTTTCAGTTGAAGTGAAGCGCATTTCCGCTTGTGTATACAAATGAGATTTGTATGCAATTGGTATTTTTTCACCCTCATTAAATGTTAAGTAGGTGAATCCGCCTTGACCCAAAATTATTCGGATCACTAAGTTGCGTTAACTTACGCGTGTTTGTAAGTGATTTGTTGCTAACATGTTAGCCTGGAGTGAACGCAAGATTTCTGTGTGTTCATTACTCCAATTTTTGATTGAAAAATCAGGTTTTATTAATGCGTAGAGAGGTTTAACCCTTTCTGCGTAATTTAGAATGTATGTTCTTCCAAAATTTAGGAAACCCAGGATGGATTGTACGTTTTTTAGCGTTTTTGGAGGTTGGAGCAGCGCACATTTCTCTAGAAAGTTAGCTGCCAAGCTCTTGCCTTCACTTGAAAGCTCATATCCTAGAAATAGGACATTGAGATGGGCAATTCTGGACTTTTTGAAGTTGAATTTGTAGCCCTCAGAGGTGAATCCCAGTATAATGGTGCTCACCCTGTTCAAGTGTTTGTCCAGGTCATCGTCTGTCAGATATATGTCATCGACATAAGACAATGCCTCATTGTCATAGATTTGTAGTAACTCCGTTACTCTCGCTGAGAATAAACCTGGGCTGTTCTTGAACCCTTGTGGGAGTCGACAAAATTGACGCTGGGTCCCCATTATTGAGAAAGCTGTTAAGTACCTGCTTTCAGGTGCTATGTTTTGACAAAAGAAACCATTTGAGATATCTAATGTGGTTTTATATTTTGTACGCACAATGTTATTCATTAATGCTGTGCTATGTGCATTTTGCACTGCAAATGTTTTAGAACAAGTGTTTAAGTGTCTGTAGTCCAAAACTAGACGATATGATTTGTCTGGTTTGGAGACAGGAAACAAAGGATTGTTCATTGAGGAGGTGCATGTTTCAATCACCCCTTGGTATTCAAGTTGATCTAAGATCTCCCTGACCTGTTTTTTAGCTTCTTGCTTTATTGGGTACTGCCTTTGTGCAGTTGGTTCATGTTTCAGATGTATTTTATGATGAGGTGAGTCCTCATCCCATCCTACATGATTTTTATATAATGCTGGGGCCTGGGCTACTGCCCATTTCCTGGCATATGTATATTTTAGGTGAATTGGAATGTAGTTGGAGAAGGCAGGCATAATAATGTCCTCGCCGTGTGGGCACTCCCTGACAAATTGTGGTGGCCAGTCTTTTTCTGCTAGAAGTATGTCATAGCCCCTTGATAGTCTTTCCCAAAAAGTGCTTTCACCTGTCTAGGTATGTCTCCCTCTATCCGGAGTGTTATTTCATATAACTTTTGTGGAGTACTAACCCTGGTGTCTACAGTCTCAACTGTAATGTACTCATTCAAGTCCACTATCTCCAGAAGTTCCTTCAGGTTCTGGCGAGCTATTGTGACTTCTGCTGCACTGTCCAGCATTGTCTGAGCCCATTCTCCGTTCTTGAGTTGTGTTCTCAGTATTCTCGGCATGTCTGATCTTCAGACCTGCTACTTTCTTTTTGGAGAATTGAGGTTTTGTTTTATTTTTTGTAGCGTGTTTGTCGTCTTTCGATTTCACGCGTTCTTCTCTATGTTCTGACCGACCTCTTCTTTCCGATGTCTGTGACGAGATCTGAAAGGTACGAGAGGAACGTGTATCAGTATCTTGATACCTGTCAGGTTTTTTCAAATTATTCCTGAGGTTATACCTCCTTTCAGAGGGCTCCTTTTGAGGAGACCTACCTCGGGATTGAGAACGTTTCTCGTTTGAATTTTGTTTATTAGTCTCCCACTTCTTTTTAGAAGATGTAGGAGTTTGTTTAATAGAGTCCTTCTCAGGACTTTCAGATAGTTTCGGCTTCACTGGTCTTCCACCCAAACTATCTCTGCCTAATTCTGCATAAGATTGTTCAATTATTCTGGGTAGCTCAGTTTGATGTTCTGTACCATTGAATTCCCTTAATCGTTGGCGGATCACCACTGCTGCTGCCTCCCCTTTAATATTAGATAATATTATTGTTGAGACCTGGTCGAAATTTTTCAGTAATTTCATACCTAAATTCAGAGCAGGCTCTGCCCCGTATTCATTTTGAATTTGTTTTAGGACATCTGGTATTACCGCAATTGACGGAATGCCATGTGTTTTAGTATAGATGGCAGCAAAGACTGAGCCCCAAGTGGTGCAGTCTTCCAGTTGTGGTGTGATCCCCATTGGTAAACTGATTGTTAGGATTCTGTGTTTCTCATACGGGCTAGTATTTGGAAATACTGCTTCGATTTGAGTAATTTTTTGAGCTATCCAAAATGGAATTTGCTCGCGTTTTGTGGGCATTTTACCCATGACTGCGTATAGAGTCTGTGGTGTAATTTTTAGTGTATTCCCCTGTTGAGGAGTTTGATTTGGAAGTGTCAATGGTGGTTGGACTGTGAAAGTCTGCATGACATATTGGACTAATTGTCTGTAGATTTTTATTAACTCTGTAAGTTGAGTAAGTAGTTCCTCATCTGACATTATATCAAGTTCAGGATGAGGTGTGTAGCCGGCTAGAATCGGCCATGTTGCTCCTGGTCTACCTAGTGGACAGAGCCTGGTAATGTTTCTGTGATGTTTTAGGGCGCCTTTAAACCAGAGCTGATGCTCCTGATATGTTAATGGAATTTCTATATCCTCGAAAGGAATATATTCCTCTGGTGGATCATCTTCTTTGTAGAAGTGAAACAGTTTTGTAACTGGATTGGATTCAGGAAATATTACCCATGAATAGAATACCTCTGTCTGAAATGATTTGTGTGCCTCTATCACGAAAACTGCTCTACCGCCTCTTGGTGGTAGGCCATGTTTTATGAGTTTTAGAGTGATGGCTCTTCTTAAGTTGGGAGCGATGTCTATAACACCCTCCTCGGTTTCATTTAAACCTGTAAAGATAAAAAACTGCTAAGGCTGGGTCAGCCGCAGCTCCACCGGTTTCGTTCATTTTTTTTTTTTTTTTAAATTGTAGAACAAGTTTCAAGGAAACAAAGATAAGGTGCACAATATTTTGGAACACTGTATCCTTCAACGTTGAGCAAACCAAACAGCTAATATATAGGGTACTTCCCTATGTAGCCGTGGCGGATACTTAACCCTGCCCACTCCAGACGTCTTTTGGAGTATATGGGTAGGGGTCTCTGAGAGAAAAGGCACGGCTGAGTTACTCAGTATCTAGCGTTAAATTACTGCCTTACCAAACCGTTGGGCGCCATGTAGTGTAGCTCCTATTTCCCTAATAGGCTCTGCGCATTGGAATAATATACCCTATAGGTTTGACATAGGACTACGGTCAGTATGTCCCTATCGAGTATATTAAACTTAATTACTTGTGCCAGCTAGCTCAGAGGTCACTAGAAACTCCTTGATAAACAAGAAGGGAGTAGTTTCTGGCAGCCGCAAAACATGACAACTTTGTTTCCCTTATAGAATCAGAACGTGTCCCAGAGTCGTGGAAACAATAGATAACTATTTCACTCAGCTCAATCGTGCATGCTTAGTTTTCCTCAAAGTTACACAGAAAGAACAGACGGGCATTTCAATAAAAGGTTTATTGAACAGTCTTGTTTCTCGTGTAAGTAATATATGCTGTTACGATCACAAGACAGTATGCAAGATAAATAATGTACAGCGTAAGCAGTAGAAATAAATAATACTGCGCTAGCATGATCTTTAGTAGATATTCATTTACATAAATAACATAGACTAAAAATGCGAGTACTCATACGATGCGTCTCTAAGCTAGTTCTACCCCAATGTACCTAACCTAACCTAGGTGTAGGGAGAGGTATGAAGTAGGTGGAGTATTCCATACTATGGTATACTAAGAGTATGTTAAGTCTAGTATGCCTAGTATGCCAAGAGTCCCTCTAGGTTTCTATTCAGCTCCATACCTTAAGAATGAGAGAGGTGGGAATCTCTTGCCAGACTCGAACTCCAACACCCCGCAAGGGAAGTCAGATCACTGGAAGCTGGACTCTCTGCGTGCAGGGATGACAGCGTCTTCTCAGTGCGTCAGGCCGGGAAACGGGCTCCTCTGAAGTCGAGGTCTCCTCTGATTTACAAGGGCTAGGGAAGGTATATTTATACCTGAGAGGTACCTCAGAATGTTAGCATTGATGTGAATCGGACAGCGGAAGACGTCATGAATGAACCCCTAAGGTATAACGGTTCATGCATAATAGATGAGTCCTTGAAGAAATCAATAGTCCTGTGCTAGGGAAACTCCCACAGCCTAAGGGTCTGTTCTTCAAGAACTCGTTGTGACGTTAGGGTGGACGGATGTCAGAGACCATGCCTGTATTTGGAGTGCACGGTTTAATGCCTAAATAAGGACTGGGATTTTATGCCTATATAAGGGCAGGGCGAATTGTGCCTATATAAGGACATGATACAGGAAAGCCCGTGTATGGACACCCTAAGAGGAATACAACACTGTGGTTGCAGGGGAAATGATTTCTCCACAGGGAAAAATGTATTCCCTGTGGAGGAAAAGCAAGAAAAAAGTACATTTACACTGGAGGCTTAATTCCCCCTTTGAGGATTCCTATGCTATGTACTCCACAGCAAGAATAGAAGCCAGCAGGAATAGTCACAGTGGTACCAGCAGCGATATTGGGTTCACTGATACCATATTGTGGTAAAAAATAACATTGACAAAAAAATTGTGTCAAAAATATTGTTTATCAAAATATCCTGCTTCTATACTTATAAAGGTAAGTACAAAAATATATTTTTTTAAATAACGCTGGCACTAATATCTTCCGAAAATAGACAAAAATATTGATGTTTAAATATAAATAGAGTGTAAAGTAGTAAATGGTAAATATTTAATATATAAATTTGATATAATGTAAATTAAACATATTTCACTAATATTTAATGCCATATATTATATATTATATATATACAGAGGCGTGATGAAACCAGCTCAGAGTTAAGCTCAGAAATCTACACAGATAATGAAGACAACCGTCCGATGACATCGATACTGTCTGTGGAGGATGAGCTATGTTTTTTACGCTGTGACCGAAACACCAATCTCAGACCGCTGGGGGGTCAAGACAGAAATTTTTGGAGAGGTGGCAGAGGCAGAGGAAAAACAGGCGGTTTGGGAGAAAGAAGCAATATCAAAACCATTCAGAAGAAGAAATGAAAGATGCAAATAAAAGAATCAATATAGTGAACCATTCAGATTTTGAATTAAATATGGAAGAGAACAAGATTCTATCTCTTGGACTTTCATTCTGTGCCTTAATGAACATGGACTATGTCCAGACTAGAATAGACTGTTTTAAATTTGTAAGAAAGCTAAGACTAACAAAGTTTTTTGACAACAAGAAGATAGGCAAGAGTATCCCCATGAATGGGACGGATTGGGTGACCTTGCAATCTTGGATTTAAGTCTTCTAAGGGATTTGGACAGTCTCTTTAGAGGAGAGTTTCACCATGCAACAGATGACAGTTTAATTCTTGATCAAGAATTGAATCTTTTTGAGAGGACTGTAACACCTTTTAAACCAAAGTCAATCTTTTTACCCATGGTTCCACGAGACTCAATAGATATGTTTTTAGAATTGCTGGTACAAGATCTCAAGACATTGCATGCCACACAATATACCAACAGATCCACAGATTCATTTGAGATCCAATACAGAAGTCTAGTGAACAGGCTACACTCACAAACAGATATAGTAGTGAGACAGGCAGATAAAGGGTGCAGTATGTTCTTTGGCCCCTTAATATGTATCAGGAAGAGGCAATTGGTCAGTTGGGAGATGGTCAATGTTATTTAAAGATTGACAAGAAAGAGGTCAATGATATTACTATCAGATATTTAGAGCTGTCCAAATGGAAATCTCTAGGGCTCATCACACAAGCGGAATTTCGGTTCCTGAAATCAGATTCACCCACTTTACCCATTCTGTATCTAATACCAAAAATACACAAAACTGTCAATAAACCACCAGGCCATCCAATCATCTCAGCAATAGGCAGTCTGTTCGAAAATACTTCCAAATACATAGATTACTTTCTCCAGGGTGCAGCAAGGAATTTGACATCTTATATCCAAGACACCGGGGATTTTTTAAAAAAAAGTCTATGACATCAACTGGGAGGAAGATTACATCTTCATGACTCTATATGTTTCTTCCCTATACACGAACATCTCTCATTCTGAGAGAATCAGAGCGGTAGAACATTAACTGAGCTCCAGATCGTTAACCTTATTCAAACACACTGAGATGCTTCTCAGTATGATTCCTTGGTGTCTCTACAATAATATTTTACTTTTTGCTTTGGATGTTTATCGCCAGCTTAGAGAAACAGCCATGGGCACCTGCTTCCCCCCAGTTATGCAAATCTGCATATGGGCTGGTGGGAGGAGCAGGTGCTGGCTCATGATTTTGCCCAGGAAATGATAGAGAATGTAATCCTATGGTCACGTTTTATTGATGATCTTTTTTATCATATTGCGTGGCACTATGGATTCAGCTGAAAACTTTGTAGAGAGGCTTAACATGAATGAACTGAACCTACACTTTACATCTCGTATTAGTGAAAATGAGGTGCAATTTCTGGATCTAACGGTATATGTTGAGAATGGTAATTTACACACAAAGACGTACCAAAAAAATACAGCTGGGAATATTGCATTGCATGCCCGTAGCTTTCATCCCAACAAACTGAAAAACAGCATCCGATATGCAGAGAATCTCCGCATGAGGAGAAACTGTAGCAATGAAGATCAGCTCCAAATAGCACAAGAGTGGCTCAGAGATAGATTTGCATCACATAGTTACAGCCAACAAGTTTTAGATGGTTCAAAGATAAAGGCGAACAACAAATCTAGAGAACAGTTGTTGTTCTCAGATAAGAAAAAAAGCTTAGATATACAGCAGGAACAGAGATTCCGCTTTATCACAGGCTATAATACGCAACATCAAAAGATAAGAGAAATTTTCTAAAAACATTAGCATTTACTTCAGAGTGATCCAGTGATTGGTTCGAAAATATAGAATAGACCCCACATTCCATTCTGTCAGGTAAGATCAATGAGAGAGGATCTTGTAATAAGCAGTGCAGAAATGTAACAACAAGGGACATGGTTGAGGGGGAGTGGAGGATTCAGAAAATGCCATAAGTGCAAAGCTTGCAATTATGGAGTAAATACTACAGAAGTACCTGTACCTTATTCGGACAAGATGTGGAAAATCAATAAATCACTCAATTGTAGGAGTGATTTTGCCATCTATGTCTTGAGGTGCACCTGTTCGAAGCTCTATATAGGAAGTACCATTTTGAGAGCACATCAGCATATCTTGCAACATGTTAGAGTTATTAGAAATAAAGATCAAACATATTCAGTGGCTAGGCACTTCGAAGTAATTCATGCAAGAAACATAGAAGATCTTAGATACTTTGTATTTGATCAGGTGTTGAACAGAATGAGAGGTGGAAACAGAGAAATGTTTGAGACATCTTGAATCTAGACACATTCTCAGGTTCAATTCTAAGACACTGAATGGCTTAAATGTAGAAGAAGATCTTCATGTCCACCTATAAAATGTGATAACCAGTTTCCAGCTAACAGAAACAATTCAGCCAGCCATTATACGTAAACTAGATTTTACGGAATGTATTGGGTTTCTTGTAAGCAATTGTAGGCACTTTATATTGGAGAGATATCGTCTGACTAATATATGCAGGGGTGCACCAAGAGGATTGTGCAATTGGATATATATGTTTACTTTTTTTTGCTTGATTTGCACAATTTGATGAACAGCTAGAATAACAATCAATGTGTCAAAGGGCAATTCTAAAATAGACACATGATGGGAGTAATATATTCCTACTGTTGCTGTCTTTGAACAAATGGGAAAATCTATGTAAATCATTGATGGAATATATAATTTTCTATAATTATTATTTATAATTTTTATAATCTGTTATAAACTTTTTATAATTTTTAATGTTTTTTTTTTCAACCCTTACAAATTGAATATTTTGGCAAAGGTTTTATGCCATAGTTTGCACATCTTGGTCTATGACAAAATTGAAAAAACAGAACTTTCCGGCACTATGCACTTTAATAGTTGATATTGTTATTTTTTCCAGTATTGCCAGTAGTGATATGTAAATTAAGTTAGCATTTAGGACTCGAAGAGTCTACTCTGGCAGCACAGAGTGTATGTACAAAAACATATATATTATTCAACTATTTGTGAATGAATTGACATGAGTTGTCTGTATTGTGATAGGAACAATCCAGTACAACTGTAATGTTTCAGAGGAGTAGTTTCAATTGCACTGTTTCACTTTAAAAATTCGCAATGCACTGTCGCTTTAAATTTTCTCTGAAACCCATTTATGTGTATAAAAAAGTCAAAATGGCAACTTACAATGGTTTTGAGAAAGACCGCAGAGGCTGTCGAAACGCGTCACCTGTAGCCACAATAAAATCCTTTTGGAAGTGAGCCCAAGCATGCTGGAGCCTGTTTTGATATGCAAGCGGGCAAGTTGATATATATATATATATATATATATACACACAATCCCCTTATCCCCTTCAATCCTCCAAAGATTGGGTGCAGTTTTACTGCTAGCAAATCATTTATTTTATGAAAATGCTGTTATGATGCGTTTTGGCCAGTCCTGGTCTTGATCACATACGTGCTACATTTTAGAAAACAGACTTATATACATCACATAATGTATAAACAAAATACTGTGCAAATCACTACAAAAGTGCAAAATGTTTATCGTTTTTGTGCAAGACAGGCAATTTAAATGGAGATACAAATATATAATAGCTCATAGCTATTAACATTTTATAAAAGGTTGATTAAATTAGCATACATAACTCTATTAAAAAAGGAGAAAATCCTATTCAATACAAATCTTAAAGTATGGACTTAAATTTAGACAATTCATCTCTAACATCCCAATGAGACAGAATAATTTTTATGGACTTTTTGCTTAAAACCAGATTAGCAGCTGTGTGCTATTTCTGAATGACACTGCCCACAGAATTATTAGAACCATTGTTATGGTAATTCACAACATTCCTAGATAGAGCCTTTTGTGATAAACTATTAATGAGTCACAGTCAAAAAAAAGTATAGCCTCCATCTTCTAGGTCAATTATCTATCAAAACAGCACTAGGTTGTTAAAAGCAATTAATTCATAGTCTCACAGTTCAATAAAGTAGCTTCTAAAAACCCATATTATTAAATATCATCAAATTCAAAGCATAATCAATGATATAATTATATAATTGAATCACATATAAAGTTATACTGATGCCAATCACAAATCTCATATAAAGTGCCTGAATCCAAAAAACGAAATAGACCCACATCATGTTTATTATATATAAAAGAACTATGTAGGGAAACTAAGCACTTGAATTTTTAAAAAGACATTATTTCAGAAAGCTCATGAGAATGTAGTGAATACGTATTCTTGATTCAAACCATTTGGAGATCTAGAATAGAGATTTAATATATATCTGGTCTTAAGCTGTCTCAACATTTGCTCTCGATTGCCGCCCCTTACTAGTTTTGAAATAGCAAAGTATTTAATACAGTTTGGATTGCTATTATGTCTCTCAGCAAAGTGGCGGGCACCAGGTTAAGTTTGATCTACATTGGTGATTGCCCATAGATTTTGGAGAATTCTCTTGGGGACCTGTAGTTTGGTACTCCCTACGTATTTCAATCTAGATGTGCACTCCAAAACATAAACTGCATATTCAGTTTTACAACTGAATATGCCTCTGATTTTCTGTGGTTTCTCATTGAAAGGTGTGGAGTTTTCATGGATGTTATTACCAAATCTCCAGGCCCTACATGTGGTGCACTTATAAAAACCGTTTCTGGGTTGTAGACAGCTCTTTTTCTCCACAGTTTCAGGACTACTTTTCACTAAGGCATTTCTCTTCGATGGAGCCTTCCTAAATGTAATAGATGGTACTTTGGGCAGGGAGGGCCCCAATGTCACATCGCCATGCACTAGTTGCCAATGTTTTCTCATAATTGCCCTTATTTGTTTCCCCTGTTTACTGAACCCTAGTATTAATCTTGTGGTGGGGTCCAATTCTCTAGGGCCTCTATTAAATAATAGCTCTTCCCTACTCTTTTGATTTGCTTTGACAAGGGCACAATTGAGTATGTCTTTTTTATATCCTCTTTGTAGGAATCTATTGACAGCTTCATCTTGGCCTGCAAGCACCTCTTCCTGGCAACTGCAGTTTCTCCTGTGGCGAAGCATTTCCCCATAAGGAATGCTGTTTATGAGGTGCAACGGGTTGAAACTATTTGCATGTAGCATAGAGTTTCCCGCAGGTATCTTTCTACACAAGCATGTCTCGATTTTATTATGTTGAATAAAGACTTGCAAATTGAGAAATTCTACCTGGTTCTTACTGATGTGTGCCACGAATTGGGGGTTGATGGAATTAACATTGATTAATTTAACAAAAGATCCAGCCGATTCTATAGAACCCTTCCAGACCACAACTAGGTCATCAATATATCGTAGCCAACATACTACACATGGGGTGTGGCCTCCAACCAACTCTCAGCAATCCCACTGTGTGGGGCTTACTGGAGGTAACAGGAGGTCTTGTTGGTCAGCAGCCAAGGGGTCTTCATTCCCCAACCAGCAGCACGCTAGGAGGCGCCTTTGCACAGTGGTGGAGAAAGGGGATGGGGCCTCAGGCGAGTTGCCAGCTTTTTTTCAATTTCTTTCATTTTTCCTAATATTTAGGAAGGGGGGGCACGTGGACCCCCTTCCCTGGACCATTTTGGGTCCCGGGGACCCCATGCCCTGGCCTTTTATTATTTTTATTATAAAATTCAAAGGGAGTGGGGCCAAGTGGTCCCCCTCCCGGGCCATTTCAGCCCTGGGGACCCCATCGCCCCGGCCTGCCTATTTTTTTAATTTATAAAAAAAAGGGTGGGGGTCACGTGGACCCCATCCCCCGGGGGCCAGCCTGTAGAGTGTGTGCCCTGGTCCCACCAAGGGCACCCACTTTAAAAGCATTGGGGACCATGGGGGAAGCCTCAAGGCCCCCGCAGTACCTGCTGTCTCCGCATCTCCTGCGGGAGCTGGAATTGCTTTGAGATCCAGGGAGCTGCTAACATGCAGCTCCCTGGATCCCAAAGCAATGTGTCTGTTTGCCTACTCACTTCACAGCGGGCAGGGAAACAGACATGCTCTGCTTTCAGCACACAAGAGCATTCCATGCTCTTGCTTGCTGAAAGCAGAGCACTTGTTTGCTATGGCTTGGCGGGAGCAAACTGCAATGTCCTGAGGTGGGCACCCCAGGACATTGCTGGAGCCGGCCCTGTGGAGTGGCAGTCCCCAGGGCCATGTAGGTCCCCTTACATATTCTATTTTGCCCCGGGGAGGTGGGGGTCCCAGGGGGCTGTGGGGGGGTCCCCTGCACTCTTAAAAAAAGCCTCTGGGAGGTTGCAATACCTGGGGCTGGGGGGGGTTCACACGGCCTCCTCAGCTGATAAAAGTTATAGCCCTGGGATGTGGCGGCTCCCGGGAATGCGGAGGGGTCAGCGCGGCACCCCTGCATTATTATCTGTCAATTAATCATCAACACAGCTCTTTTCATGCGCACCAGGGGACTGTTTCTGACAAACTAGATACAGTTGTCCTTGGCGTCAAGGGAGTTTTCTCACTGTGTGTCCGAGACATGTTTTGATGTTTACGTTTGGAATGGGGGCCGAAAATTCAGCATCTGAAGGCTGACCCTAAGGAAGGAAGTCCTTCCAGTGTTCTATAGACAATGGCCCTGAGATGGTTGGGCCACCAGCTAAACGTTTCTGAACGTTGAGCAAGCTGGGCTCTGCTGTTGGAAACCAAGCAGTTCTGCTACATGTAAACAAGGCTGAGGAACTCCAGGTTTGGCGAATGGGGCATCCACTGATTTCAAGAGGCTATCCCATATCCACCACACTCCTAATGCCCTTCTCTGTGTCTTTGTCACTTTCAGCAGCACCCAAAGTGTTATAGTTAGGGAGGGTCCACTTTGGGGCTTTTGTGTTATAAACATAGCACAATATAACAAATGCAGGGCAGGTGGCTGAGTCCAATTGGAGGGTGGTGCATAGCATTGCAGATAGGCTCTTTATGCACTGAGCTTGAAACTAGTGGCACCTGAATCCCTGTGAGCATCAACACCAAAATCAGAAACACTGTAGGTCTTTGATTCTGGATTGCAGGCACAGCTATGATGGCATATATTGTACTTAACATATTTGGGCACATATTACCGAAAGGGTGCACTTCCCTGGTATGTGATAGGTGCACCTTTACCTGGGGCATTGGGTGCAGCCTGGGTCAGTGCGCCCTGCCACAAAGAATGCACTGTTTGTAGTGTTGGCTCAAACCTGTGGCATGAGGGGGAGCCACTGAGTCTGCCCTTCATTGTGTAGGCAGCAACACAGCCTGCAGTAGATGTCACTGGAGTCCATAGGACCTCCTAATCCCCCTTCAAATGAAGTGCCTCGGTGGGGGCCCACTGACTGTGCACCACCTCTATGTGGCTCACAATCAGTGTGCCCCAGGCAGCTTATTTACCTCGGCGCCTGCATCTAGAATGCATCGTGGTCACAAAGGGAAAGGATTCCATAATTTGCATGATGCCACACGCTCATGCAAATGAGGGAATAGCCCCTCGAGATTTCACCAACACACATTTAGCATTGGCATGATCTGTAATACACAATAAGCCTCACAAACATCTGCATCGCCTTCAGTATTATCAAAGTGCCCCAGAGGTGCACAAAGTGGGCACACATTCCCATTGCATCCCTGAGACAATGTTCTAATACAACCCCTGGTATGGTAATCAGGCCGTTAATCATTGTCTTAGGTAGACCATCAATTAGCGCTAAACATTCTCTGCTGTTCATCCGAATGTTCAATGCAATAAGTTGCTTTGGGTTGGGGAGCATCTGCCAACCACATCATGGTTGCAGTACTCTGTGGAAGAACCATACCAACATTTATTAAATACATTCAGCTTGTATTAGAGATCCCATGCCAGTGCTGAAACCTGTCCTACATGAGGACGAGCGAAGAACCATTTATCCGTGTGGTCTTGTTACGCCTATTATATACTGAAATCAGGACGTGGAAAATATGAGATGGAATGGGGAGCTAAAAGTAGTCCTGGAAAATTTTTCAATACCAGCCTTATATTGGCATGAGTAAGAACAGCAAAAGTCAGTTTTGGTGATTTTAAAGAGGATATGGCCTCATAACATCTTTTTAGGTCTATCTAAAAACACCTTTAACTATCAGGAGTCCTATTGTTATCAATGCTATATTATGGCTGGCTACAGACAGCTTAAGCTGTCTCTCAGACACACTGTTAGCTACACTAAAAAATATACAGAGTGGATTTTGACTCCCCAAAAGGAGTATTTCTCTTTCACATCATGCCATTTGATAGTTGGATGTGCCCATCTGCCTTTCAATAGAATTCACAAAGGACTGTTTTGCATCTTCAGAGTACACCCAATCATCACACATTAAAATCATTATATCATACATGCATTTTGTATACAAATCATGTTTTAAATTTTTAACTGTAGCATGCATTTTTAGGTCGAGCATAGACACTGCATGCCCTGTCGGGAGACATGCTGTAATCAGCGTATGGACTTTGGCCACACCCCTTGCTCTTAATTGGTCCCTTGTAGTGCCCCTCCTAAAATCTTGCTTTTCTATGGTGCCTTAGGTGTCTTTGTCCTGCCTTTTAGCACTTTGTTACCATCCTGAAGACTGACCTGTTAGAAGGATCAGTTCACTTTTGCCATTTATGCAGTTTGGCGCACTACTTATATTGTTTTGCCTCGGCTCACTATGTCCTCCCCCCACTACGTCCCGCCCGTCCTGCGTTTTTGGCTCGTGTTGGCCCCCATTGCTACTGCTAATTCACTTAATGTCTTAAAGAGATGGCAGTGTGTGTGGCATGCTTAGATTACACAAACTTTGTGTCTTTGTATAATTTACCTCTGTTTCCTGGCTCCTTCTTCTCTTGCATCCCTCATCTCTCCGTTTTTACCACAACAAACTTCTCTGCCACTTCAGCCCCTCTCCAACCCGAGGTCATGAAGCCAGATGGGGCCGCTGCCAAGTGTTGCCTTATTGTTGTCCGTGATTGGAGTGCGCACGCTTCCTACAGAGTTTGCACTTTAGTGGAAAGTTTTTGAACTCCTGTTTGCTCTTTTCTTTTTCCCACACCCCGGTCACTCAAGTCAGAGTGTGTAGAGGTGCTGAGAGGCAGGTGCCTGTGAAGGCCGGGGTGTATAATATGATTCAGCCAGCGGCCACCAGTCTCTGTCCCAGCCCTCTTGCTGTAACACTGCAACACTGCCCGGGAGATTGTTGGTGCTATTGAAAGGCTGGTGGGGCTTGGAGACACTCTGCCCCGGGACCTGCTGGCTTTCTCCCAGCCGGCAGGATGGCTCAGTGAGTTGGGCAGCTGCTGATAACATGTGTACTCCTTGCGTAGCATGGGCTCAAATCATGGGAGGGCTAACTCAGCCTTTCATCCTTTCGGGGACTATACTTTGAGTAGGGGGTTGCACTGTTGATCACAGCGCTCTGGGGTTGCAAAACCTGCAATGGCAAACACTAATTAAAGCTCATGTCTGTCACTGAATGTTGGCTGTCATGTTACTATGCTATTCAACTGATGGAGCAAGGTTTCATAAATGAAACTTGCTTGTATTCAATTCTCCTCACAGTATTAATTTATTAAACTTGTATTGTTAATACTAACCTTTGCATTCACGACACAAAAGAAAGGGATGCTTGCCTATGTGTTTTACTAATGAATAACGCTTGTTTGTAATTCAAAATGGCCGCTATGCGCGGGAAAGCTCAATGCGCATGTCGCAACCATATCACATGGTGTGACGTCTTTCTTTGCTTGGTGGGAAACTTCTGCTTCTGCACAGTGTGCATTAAAATGGCTGCTTGATGTTTTCACATGCTTCAGCTTGCTCTCATGTCATTACTGAATTGTCGTTTCCTAACGCTACTAACGCAGGTTAGAATATATAATTAAATGGGAATAGAATAGAAAAAGTGGGTATACAGTGAAACATTTTATTTGTGATTCTAATATTTTCTTCTTGCACTTTTATTAGTTCGTAAACTTGGGCCTGGGTTGGTGTTCTGAAACTCGAGAGGCAAATGGTTCTGCGCATGTGTCCTGTGTGCCTGCCAAATGAAGTCAACCTGGACGAAGTCCAAGGCCGCGACCTGATGGCCGAAGATGTTGTACTATTGCTTTTCCTGTCGCACATTGATACAATGTCTGTGAAAATTGGTTTACATTTGTCATGAGACGGGTGGGAAATAAAGCGAATGTATTAATTTGAAGGGGTGGGAACGTAAAGACAATAGGCTTTACAATTTAAGCCAAATTGATATCGTGCGAGAATCCACCCGCTGTCCCTGTCCAATCAGAAGTAGTGGTCCCATATTTTAGTAACATTAAGGGGAGGTACATGGGCGTAGAAGGGTATAATAGAATATAGCATTAGTTAATTAGTCAGAGCAAGATTCCATGAGAGCATGCGTTCATGAAGAACAGGCGTCCATGCTGCCAGAGCGCGCTTAGCTCCAGACCGCCAAGCTGACCGATTGCAGACCGAGTCCCTGTCCAGAAGAGGTCCTGAGGAGGGGGCGGCAGAGCCCATTGGAAGGAAGGCACGGGAGAATCGAGGAGAAGCCGAGTATCAGAGAGGGGAACGACGCAGGCGTGGTTGTAGAGAGGTCACCGGTCCTGTCCTGGAGGAGGTCTTTGCTCTTCATCCTTCCTGGGTCCTATTATTCCAACTCCTTGGCTAAGGGGTTTGGTTCTCACACTTAGGTAAATATAATGCAACCTTTAGTTGCGCTGCTGTCTCTATCTTCTCCTTTTCTTTAAACACCGTCATTGATTAGCAATAATCATTTCTATGCTTAATCTTGGGTATTGCGATTAAGTACCATGTGGCTCTGTATTTTACTCTGCTAAATCTTTAGATAAACATTTTAAAACTTCCTGACTCAGTGGTTATTTCAGGATTAAGTATTATAAATGAATGTCACTCATTTTAAATTTCCCAATTAGCAAAGGATTCATTGGTAAGTCATTACTCTTCAATCAGAAGGTAATTGGTAGCAGGGATTTTGATAGAGAGTAACAACTGATAAAACCCAGCGTAAGTATTAGCGTAGTATGAATGTATGGGCCCAAGTGAGTATCTGGTGTATGAATGCTGTTTGCTAATATCGCGCTGGATCAGAACAATAATGCATTGAAGGGTTTAGAATTGAAACACTCTTTCTTGTGCAGTCTTTTTATCACTTGGAGTGGATTGTATTGAGCGTGTGGGGCGATCTCATGTGAGAGATGTTGGGATATTTAGGCGGTAATGTGAAAGCCTTAGGAAAATAATACAAGCGTTCAGTTTTGTGTTTTTGAATGTTTATATGATGCCAACACTATCCCTTGGTTTTGGAGCACTTCTGAGGAAAGTCAAGTTCAGAGAAGAGTATGCTTTCTAAAAACATTGGCATGAGTGAATGGTACTGGGGGGAGGGGGTGTGGGGGGGGACTTGCGGAAGGGGCATGGCGGATGTCTAAATCACGGAATGGAGCATTTTAGAGAATACGGAGCCGGGTTTGTATCCGGGCTGCGGCTGAGCATTGTGTGATTCCGGGCAGCTCAAATGGTTTCTTTCCCCTGAAACAGCTTTGCTGATGCCAGTTGCTTCCTCTGACAGTGTGTTGCTGGTTTTGGTGCCAGGATTGGTCAAAGATTTGTGCTGCTGCTAAGTTCTGACCTAAATGTGATCTGCGGTTGTACGTCCGAATTCAGGCAGGGTCATCTCACCCTTTCATCCTTCCGATGTCATTATTGATTAATGGCAACTCCTATTGTGTAGAATGCTTGTAGACTGCAACTGCCCCATTGCATGGGGAAAGTATCTGATTGTAGATTGTTCACATCCGCCTACAAATTGTTCCTTTCTCTTCAATAGCAAAGGCTGGTTCAAAGTACGCTTTTTTATTTGATGTACTTTTTTAATAACTTTACATACCACCTATTTTTTCTTCACTTATTTTTAACATTCATGTTAAAAAGTGTTTAAGCGACATTGTAGCTGCCTGCAATGTGAGAGGTTAGTTAGGTGGGGATTTATTCTTGTCTCCTTTACAAATAAAAACAATGCATAGCGGAGCTGAAAGACTTGTTTTTTAAATAAAAACTTTACTAGTAAAACAGCTGCATTGGTGAATGTTACATTTATTTGTGTTTTTTTTGCAAATATAAAGCAAGTCATGCTTAGGTGATAGAAGAATTTTATTTTTTAATTTAGCATAATTAATTTTTTTATTTTTGCAGCATATGCTTGCAACAAAAATTAAACCATGGCGCCAGCACGCGAAGGTCAAACCTATTGGCTTTGCCAGTGTTTGTTTCTCTTGTGTCAATATTTTTGGGTTATCCATTTTTAGGTTGCAGACTACCACAAAGCGCATCTGTCTGGTTTGCTAAAGACATCTTGGGGACATTCAGAATGCATTCCGCCGGTTGGTTACCATTTGTGGTTTGTAACTCTCATTTTCTGGCTTATTATTTGCTGGCTTTATTTGCTTTTTTTTATTGGGCCAGTTCAGGCCTTTAGTTGGGATGTCACATATTGACAATTCTGCACCACACACCATATTTACAGACCACACAATAGCACTCAAAGCCACATATTTATACTACACATAATTACACTCTACTCAACACAACATAAATACACCCCACATAAATGCACTCTACAACCGTAACACATAATTACAATAAGCATAATTTTGCACAACGCCACACAGTTCCACTCCACACAATTCAACTCCACACATTTCCAATTCACTCCACATAATTCTACACCAAACCACATATTTCAAATACACCACACATTTACACATCATACACCAACTAACAATTACAATACAACCTACATAATTCCACTCCACTCCACTCCACATCGTCCACTACACTAGAAACCAAAACACATAGGTAAAACATTGTCATTTAGAATGCCAATAGCTCTAACTCTTGCAAATGCAAGACCTATTACATTGCAAATGCTTGTTTCAAATGCATCCCATTTTGCTTAAAAGAAACAGGGCTGTGTTTAACAAGGTTAACTTTTTTTAAAGCCTGTGTAAGCAAAGGCAGTTGTCTACTGGATCCAAACTGAAAATACTGCAATGTCACTTTGGCTGGGCCTGCTCCTTTATGAATCATAAAAGAGCAGCCCCTTTTTTCCGTTTTTACTGTTTTTTACAGATAAATACAGACAAAAAACATTTATTTTCTTGTCTGTATTTATTTTTAAATGTGGATAAAAATGGAAATTGGGTGCTTTTTGAGTGATTCTAAATACTTTCTGCCATGACTGCCAGACCAATAGCTGTGTGGATTGAAAGGTAAGGGGATTAAAAAAGAAAGACATTTTAGTAAAGGGGCTTTAACAGCAGTAGTTATGCAAAAGGTTGATACTGTAATGTGCATATTTTCATATAAGTGCATTGATTTATCTTCTGCGGGTGTCCACAGCATTGAAGCCTGGCAGGGATTCAAGCATGAGTGCATATTTATCAGTTAAATAAATGTGGAAATATACTAATTTGAGCTGAATTTTTTCACAAAACCCAAAATAAATATGGATAAATACAGATAAAATTAGCAAAAAATAAATATGGATAAATACAGACGGAAATGTCAAAAAAATAAATACCATAAAACCGGGAGCCCTATTTATGATTGTGCAATAAGCAGGAGGGCAAGAAAGGTGATCAGTTAATATTTTATAATTTGGTAATTTTTGTCGCACTCCATACTTTTCCTTACGGACTCTAGAAGACTTCACCATTCAATAAAGATGCAATGCTTGCTAGCATCATATTCCAAAATTTGGATTCTTTTTACTATCTTTAGACCTCTCTGCAACACCAAGCCAGCTTCAATGGCGGAACAGTCTCTGGTTAAAGTGCAATACATACGGAGACTAAAAGAGACTTTAACCCTTCCTTTACTCTTCTCTCTTAATTTCATTTTTTTTTCTTTGCCTTAGCTTTCTTTCCAATATCAGCTAAATTGGATGTGTGCACTTCAGAGAAATATTTTTGCAGTCTGCCATCTTGCCTTCTTCTCCCTGTTTGTGAATAGTGTTGCTCTGTCATGTGGATCCTCGTTTGGGCCATAAGCCCACATTATCTGCTGCACTGGCAACTGTACAAGGAACCAGTGGCATACCATGGGAGATAGCTATTTCATTATGTTTTCCTTTAGCTTCAAAATTTCCCTTCGATTTGTTTTTGGTTTTGGGCCCTAGTGACTGGCCCTTGGAGAATACTAGGTCTACCAACGTAGGAATGCATGGAATGAAGGAAGCCCTCATCTAGCAAATGTCAGCTTTTCTTTCCATTGCATAAAAGGGAAGACTTATACCCTAGTGTGCTTGTAGGGACTGCAGCAACAGCATAAAGAGCCAGATATATAAAACCATTCTGCATTTGCAAATCCTGTGAATCCCAAAATCGCATGGTTTGAGAATGCAAAATATTTTTTACAATGTACTAAACCAATTTTGCAAATCTCAAATGCATCTCCGAGTAGGCAGTGGCCCATGGGATCACAATCTGCTCACTCCATGATGTTTTCCCAAACAGGATCTTTTTTTTTAAAGCAACACCAGTTCCTTTAAAGAATACGGCCGATTTAAATAAAGTTTCCCTCTTGGGAATTCAAACACAGTGATGGCGGTCTGCTGTCTCTTGAGGGACACCATCCCTGAATTTGTAGCCAATCACAGGGTCGCAAATTTCAACCTGGTTAATATTCATTAGGCAGGTCATTCTGTGACCCGCTATGACTAGAGATTTTGTGGTGTGACCAATTGATGTATAGGTCACATGGCAAATTAAAGACTGGGTGCAAAAGTCTTATTGTACATCTGGCCCAAGGAGATGTAGAGTCAGGACAGATTAGGGGCACAGCAGTGGCTTTTAGAAGTGCAATGAAAATCGAAACAGGGAACCTGATAGCTGCACTAGGACACCCCAACACTATATGCCGAAATTAAGGAGCAGCTCACCTTGTTCTACCTTGCAGTTCAGGGAGCCTCAACCATTGTGCTGCCCTTAAGTGCTTTAACAAGTGGATGTACAAGAATTGTCAAGCTAAATCAGAATGCCTTTTAGTGGCCATGGCAAGCAGTAGCAGTATGCATTCAGGAGTTAGGATGTCCAATCATATTCATGAACAATCTTTAGGGAAATTGAAAATGGAGTATGCTTCCTGGGAGAAAGGGAAAGGGAGTTTTCTGGCTGAGCTATAACAAGAGGCTCTCTGAGCATCTTTCCACCCTGTACTGAGCATTGTTGACTTCTGTGATTGTAGACTGAGTGGATACATTTGTTGTCAGTGTCCTTAGTTTGTCTTGTACACTGCATAATATTATGCTATTTAAGCCTCTCTTGTGTACAGCATTTGTGGCATTGCATGTTCTTCTTTCTGAATTTCTGAAGTCTGACATGAAGCTTTGATATCCATAAATAGTAATAGGGAGAAAGGATGCAGAAATAATTCCCCAATTTCTTGCTAGCAATCTTCATTACTGTTAGTCCTCCTCATTTTGATCTCACAAATTACATCCCACCCACCCTTCACGTGACTGCTCTTCAATTGCTTTTTGATATGTCACGAGGGAAACAGCGTTTACAATGCTGTCATTACATTGCGCTGCTATTACAACGCGGTCGTCGTTACAACGACTGCGTTGTTAGTACGTGATGCATTTACATCGCAAGTCATTACAACAACTTGCACTAGGGGGGGCTGAGGTATTGGAAATGAATTCCAACACCTTCCCTACTGTTGCGCAAACTGGAGTAGGAATAGTAACTAATACTATTTCTAAGTCCAGCGCGCCCCCTAGTGCAAGTCGTTGTAATGACTTGCGATGTAAATGCTTTGCGTACTAACGACTGTGTTGTAAAAGCACACAATGTAATACATTGCGATGTAATGAGCCATATTCATGTCACAAGGATAGTAGGAGACCCTGCCAATTTATGGCCCTGGAATGATGTCAGTGGCTTGTACTTCCAGCATGCTTTTTGATGTTCCTATCTCAGGGTGAAAATCATCTAAATCAGTAATAAGTGGGAAGAGGAATAGTGACAGTATGTGTAATCAAGATTATAGGTAAGTAACTGGGCCATTAATTATTGTTATGAGATATTTTGAAATTGTTATTATTTTGTTTTGAGTGTAAATCTTAATATGACTTACATTTTCCTCTGCTGCATTGCTCAGTTCTTTCTTTGACTATTGTTGTGAGCATGTTGTGGGTATTTCTCCGCATTTGCAGTTAGCTTTCAATGTCTTAATGTTATGTCTAGACTCCAGATGTCAATTGTGTTGTGTGAAGTGTTTATGGTATATTGCTGTTGACAGCAAGTTAGACACATCATTGTATGCCTTGAAGAGCCAGTGTCTTTTATAGCCCTGTTATCAATGAATGCATGTATTCGGTTTGTAAAGCATGCATGTGGCTACAAAGCAAGACTGCTGTACCAGATAATGTTTTATGTTACAATTGAGCTCAGTGTGGTAGGGATGGGTTGGGGCTTTGAAGGAGAGGTGGGCGTGTATTGGTAGGTCCAGTGTGGAGCCAGCAGGTTGAGTAGAAGGAGGATAATAAATGTAGGAGTTAAGAAGGAGGGACACACTTCAAGGAGAGCATGTGAGGGGAAGTGAACTTGGAAATGCACGGAGGGAACAGGATAGAATAATTATTACCTAATGTTATCATATATTAATTGGTTATGCTTGCCAAGTAATGGTTTTTATACTAATTATACATAAACAATTGGATTATTTAAGAGATGCCGATAAAAATGTCCACATAGACATTTTGGCTCTTCTTCTCAAACTGCATTTTGTAGTTCATTTAATAATATACAATAGTACTACTAAAGTACTGTAAAATGCTATTCACAAACCAAGATGTGGAGGTCAACTCATCCACATCTTCTATCTTTCATATAGAAATACTCTGTAAATCTATCCTTGAGATTAGTCATCTAGATGAATAATTATATAGGAACTTAAAGAGTTAAAGAAGGCTAATCATAAAGAGAAACTTACTCATGAGTAAATCTACACATGTTTAAGTTTACTCTTACACTGTTAAGTAACTTTACTACTTTTGGCTATTCACCATTTACAAAAGTGTAGACTTACTTGCCCCCCATTACTTGGTGCCTAATTTACAAGTTCAAAGTTAGTACTTGTAACTATTCACATATACCCACACTGATACCGTGGCAGAGATTTCCCTATAGTACAGTATAGGGAAAGCTTAAATTAAAAATAAACTAGTAAAAATATTTTACGTACATGGTAATGTAAATTAAAATAAAGAAAAGTTACAGCATAATTGACTTAATCTTTTATTAAATATTTAATAATTTTTAATATATTAATTACAATTATTTTTCATAAGATGTAAGAATCGCCACATAAGGTATAAACTTAATATGTATTTAATATGTTGTCCAAATTAATAAAAGGTATGTAGAAAATGAATTCAAACAAATTAAATTTTGTTAAAAAAATCAAGTTACATTAATGTTTATAACAAAAAATGTTAGTATCATATTTTATTTAAATAAACAAATACTTACATATTATTTACCTATTTTATTAATATTAAACTAAATTTATTTATAGTTTTAAAAAGGTAAAATAAGTTAATTTAACATTAGTTCTTATGGGCTTTTAGTGCAAGTCCCTCCCTCCATTATTCGCTATTGGAGGATGTTGCAGTACCAGCCATATGTGGTGCTGGACTTACTCCAGGTCTGAGCACGAATACTTTTCCAACAGTTTTGGGTTCTTTTTTGGATGTAGTAACTATAGAAGGGCAGTTTTTGAAAAGCAATGCACTTACTCTTTAGTGGGTGGGTGCATGTTCCTCCCTTAGCCCCCCTTAGCCCTTCCTAAAACCCTATTTACTCTTCCCTAAATCCCTCTCAATTATTCATGAATACTCCCCATTTTCCAGGTACTCCCCATTGCCCCTCCCATATCTACTACTAAAACATGTAACTACGTGTGCAGAGATCTCTGCAGTCGGGGAGAAATAATCAACACATCAATCAATCAATCAATCACAGAATTTGTAGAGCGCACTACTTACCCGCGAGGGTCTCAAGGCACTGGGGAGAGGGAAGGGGGGGATGCTGCTACTGGTCGAACAGCCAGGTCTTGAGTAGCCTCCTGAAGGTCAGCAGGTCTTGGGTCTGTCGTAGGCTTAGTGGAAGGGTGTTCCAGGTCTTGGCGGCGAGGTGTGAGAAGGATCTGCCGCCGGTGGTTGTTCTTCGAATGCGAGGGACGGTGGCGAGGGAGAGGTCGGCGGAGCGGAGCTGGCGGTTGGGGACGTAGAAGAAGAGTCGTCTGTTGGGCCAGTTTTGTGGAGTGCCTTGTGTGCGTGGATGAGGAGTTTGAAGGTGATCCTCCTGTCGACGGGGAGCCAGTGCAGGTTCCTCAAGTGGGGGGTGATGTGGCTGTGGCGTGGTACGTCGAGGATCAGGCGTGCGGAGGCGTTTTGTATGCGTTGCAGTCGCTTGATGAGCTTGGCCGGGGCTCCCGCGTAGAGGGCGTAAATATAGGAGAGGACAGAGGTCTAGACGTCCACATGTAGGTTAGTGAACACCATTTTGTAGTATGTTAGTAGTACTATTGCGGTAGTATTACTGAATGTACTGCAAAATACAGAATAAAACAGAAGCACTTTGCATCCTTTAACACTGAAAACACCCTTATTGTAAGGATTCTCACAAGAGATCGAGAATTGAAAAACAGTAAAAAAATAAACCTAACCCTTTTTTGACCTCTGCCATTAATTTACTAATGCTTTTGAATTTTTATAGCCTGTGATAACTGTTTTTAGAGTGTGAAATCTATAGACCATGGTTGTTGTTGCAACAGACCTCACCACTGAGCTGCTCATCGTAATATCCTCTTTCATAAAATGAGATATAATGAAAGTGCAGTGTGATGTAGAAAATGGCAACATAAATTCACCATATTTGGCCTTATTACGAAAGGGATCTGATCATGATAATGTTGGCTTCTTTCCTCGAATTAATGATCTATGCGGAATAACGGCTTATAAGAGATTTTAGGGAATTTTTGGAGTGGCCACGATTACTGGGTGGAAATGAATACGTTCTGCATGAAATAAGGGTTGTTATGAATTCAAGATGAAATGAAATAAAAGCAAATATTTCACAAACGTATAAAAAAAACTGTTTTATAATTAGAATTTGTGATCCCCATCTCGAAGATGGAGCAGTAGGAGATGAGAAAATCACCTTGCTTTTCTTGCAGTAGGATAGAAGTATCCAGTACTGAGGATCATAAAATATTCTTACAATATTCGTAGCTGACTCATGAAGTCAAGGAGGACACCAAGTGCAAGTCAGGATTACTCCAGCATCACTCTTGGTAATACAAGAGTACATCACATCTACACACAGCAAACCCTATTTAAATAAGACCCTTTAGGCCATATTATCAAGAACGGCGATAACATTATCGCCGCTTTAGCGGCAGGAAACTGCTGCTAAAGCGGCGATAAGGGGCTTGATAATATGCCCTATAGAATTCCAATAGAAGCCCAGGTTTGATGTCCTTCACACCAGAACCTGGGCTTCTATTGGAATTCTATAGGGCATATTACCAAGCCCCTTATCGCCACTTTAGTGGCAGTTTCCTGCCGCTAAAGCGGCGATAATGTTACCGCCGTTCTTGATAATATGGCCCTATGCGTTTTGAGACTGTAAGCGAAATCTGCATGCTAGATAACTGCAGTTTGGCAGCATTGGTTTGTCAGGTGATGATTTTGTGTTACTATAAAATGTATGAACTTTGCATATCACAATATAGACACCTGACAGCTCCTCCTGTGCATATATCGTAACAATGATGCTGATTTCTGAAATGGCATCAAGATAAGTGCAGATTTGCCATTGTTAACTCCGCCATGACCGTATTTTGGCACCAATTAAGCTAAATGGGACTATTGTAGGAGCTTAAGACAACATATAAAAGTATACAATTAATGTATATATTCACATAATGAGTAAAAGCAGACAATTATTCAGGTACCAGTCTTTTTTTCTAATTAAGTTCTGGCTAGAGGCTGTCTCCCTCACAGAGCTATTGTTTATAATACCTCTATGCAGCATACAGTGTCAATACGGTTACGAGACCTTGTTTTGTGTGTTCATTGAAATACATTTTCAGAACGTATAATTGTTCTCACGATTTATCGTAAAGAGGTAGATAGACAAAGAGTCTACTCAAAGCTCAATTCTTTATATTGTGTTGCAAGGAGCCTCACCATGTGTCCACAACTTATGAATAGATGGCGACAGAAGATCCAGGTAGCTGAACACCATTCACTCCAATACAAGTCATTCAGGGTAATCGTGTGAACTACCACCATGCCAATCCCCTTGACCTGACTATCCTCCCAGGGTTAGTTACTAAACTAGATTATGTGACATTACAACACAGTAATTTCATACTGGAGCTACACACAATCCAACAAATAGTCAGAGGTTTAATGGGAAGAAAGGACCTCATATGATGAAAAGCTTCCACTGACCAGTTACGGCATAATAGATCATGATCAGCTCTCTTTTTTTTAATGTCCCAAAGGACATTAAAAGGAAAGTACTGGTCTACCTCAGGCAATTTTGACTCTGCACTTCACATCCAACCTCAGAAGCACATGGGGCTACAGGTATCTTTAAACCATAAACACTCAAAAACACTTAAAAAAAAGAACTCCAGACTACATTGTATCTTATGTTTGGGGTAAAGAGTTCCATAGTTTGGCTGCTTGAACAGAGAAGGATGTGCTACCTATGGTTTTTTTCTTGTAATTGTGGGATTTTGAGGCGAGGTGCCAATCTAGAGCAGAGGTTCCTTTGTTGAATGTATTTGGTGAATTTATTTCTGATGAAGAGTGGCCCTGTCCCATGTATCGCTTTGTGGGTGATACAAAGCAGCTTGAATGTGGATCTTCTGGCAACCGGTAACCAATGTGGGGCGTTTAAGGCAGGGGAGATGTTGGCGTGCGGCTTTATATGTAGGAGTAGTCTGGCGGCAGAGTTCTGAATACATTGTAGTCTTTTCAAAGCTGTTAAAGATGATCTGTGGTAGAGACTATTAGAGAAATTGAGTTTAGACAGTACAAAAGAGATAGTAGCCTGGACCTTGAGTGGAAATTCCAGGTGGGGGAAGATGAGTTGCAGAGGTTTAATAGTAATGAAGCTTGATCATGCTAGTTTGTCCACTTGGGCATTCATTGATAGCTTGGAGTCCATGGTAAATCCGAGGTTTCTTACTTCCTTAGATACTTTAGGCAGTGTTCCCAGATTGTCAGGCCAGGCAGCGAGTGGGTCATAATTTTTCCAATCCCCAAATGTGAGTATATCTGTTTTGGAAGCATTCAGTTTGAGATGGCTCCATGTCATCCACTGATCAATGGCTCTGAAGCAACTGAAAATTTGTGAGTTTCCAATGTCTTTAGGGCTTTCCAGTTTAAGGAATATTTGTGTGTCATCTGTACTCATAGCATGTGAGGTGAAACTGATTGATCAGTGGCAGTAATGACTTCATGTAGATGTTGAAAAGCATAGGTGAGATGATAAAGCCTTGAGGGACCCCTGCCTTTGTGAAATACAGTTTGGATGAGAAAGGGGAGGTATGGATGACATTTGTTCTGTTTTGAAGGTAGGATGTGATCCAGTCGAAAGCAGTCCCATCTATATCTGCTTCGTAAAGTCTTTGTATTAGAGTGTTATGGCTAACTGTCTCAAAGGCAGCGGAGAGGTCCAAGAGAAGTAGTACAGCAACCCTGTTCTGGCTAACTGTATTCCTAAGGTCATCCCAGATGGAAATGAGGGCAGATTCTGTGCCTCTTCTTGGACGGAATCCTGATTTAAAGTCTGAAAGTATGGAATTATCTTCAATGAATTGTAATATCTGAGCGAATGCTGCTCTTTCTATCAGTTTGCTCAGGGAAGGTCTATTTGTAATTGGTATGTTGCTGTCTGGGTTAAGCTGGACCAGGTTTGTTTGCTTTAGTATATGGCATATATATGACTATTTTAGGTCTTCTTGGAATATTCCTGTAGTTAAGGAATTGTGCGAAGATTGTTCTTACTGATGTGGCAGCAGAAGTAGTTAGAAGAATTTTCTTCAAGGTATGTGGTGGACATGGGTCAAAAGAACAACCGGCGGGCCTGATTGCTTTGACCAGATCCATAAATTCATTGTGTGATATTTGTTGGAAGGAATGCAGAGGCTAGGATGTCTACTCTTGGAGGGTTTTTTAGGAAAAGGGTCAGTGCTGGTGCTTTTCCTTTGTTTTAAATAGGAGTCCAACATGTCTGCTTTGGTTGTGGAATGATTTGCCAGTTTCTCTGTTTATTTTTTTTATTAATGGGATGAATTCCTTCTGGGCAATTTAATTTACAAAATTTGATGAGAATTTTATATAATTCTTTATTTGCACATTTAGCATTTTGAATTCTGTCTGAACAGTATCTTTTTTTTAGCTTTTTTGATTGCTGATGTGTATATTCTGTTAAGTTTCTGTAGCTGAAGTTTGCCTTGATTTGTTTTTGCTTTGAGCCAGGTGAGTTGCAGCTTTCTAATTTGCTGCTTTATCTCTTTTAGCTTTGTATTTCTCCAAGGTGCTTATTTTCTTTTGTCCTGTTTTGTTGTTCTTAGTAGCATTAGGATACCAAAAGCTTCCTGTAGCCACTCATAGTTTTTGAACGGAAATGATTGTACTTAAATCTGTATTGGATGTTAGTTGTGTTTCTCAGTGTTCAAAATTGAGTTTGTTCCACTGTCAATAGGTGAATGCATCTAAGGTGGTTTTAGGTGTGTTGCTTTGTGTTGCTTTATGTTGGAAAGCAAGCAAATGGTGGTCTGACCATGTGACTGGAGTAATCATTTAAAAGATAATTGATTCTGTATTTGCAAAAATGATATCTACGATGTGTCCAGCGATGTGTGTGGGTTTGTGGACGATCTGATGTAGGTTCAGTGTGTCTAAGCCATTGATGATAGCTTTCAGATGGGGCATATTTGGTTTGTCAAACCAAATGTTTAGGTCACAAAGAATGCATAGGTTGGAGTATAGTGTTATCAGGTTTGAAACTGTGTCTTGAAGTGTGCCTGAGAAAGTAGCATTGTTAGGTGGAGCTCTGTAAAGGAGTGACGTCACATGTGGATCGAAGGTTGGGCAATATCACTGCTGCTTACCCTACCATTTTATTCAAGTTGCATCGGTACAATGAGTAGCTCTTTTCTCCTTTACAATACTTTGTCGGTGGCCTCTTTATCTGTTGCAATGTGTGCTTTTTTTAATAAGTGCACTCTATAAAGTTTCACGTACCGTTACATAGGGACGTTCACACCAGGCTCCTTATAATCTTCTGGGTACTTTAGTTCCCTCTTCCCTTCTGGGAAGAAAAATTTGATAAATGTATTAATGAAATTACATCCTCTGATCAACACATTGCATGGGGTTTGCATCAATTTTGTGATGCAAACCAGGCGCAAAGGATTGAAAAATGTGTCCGAGGACTAGGCTGGGACTAGGCAGCAGGAGCAGAAGTCAAGTGACTGTCATACCATGCCTTTGTGAAGGGAACCTTGCAGATTAAAAACACAAACACATTTTAATACTGCATTTGTCTTCCACATACATTGAAGCACTGGATCATGTCACTTTCTGCAATATCATAAGTTAAAAGTCATGTGATGTCACTTGGAATGTCATAGGAGCACAGGCCTCGGACCGTGACGTCTTAGTTATCCCAGTTATGGTATTCACATCATTGTCTGTATGTGTGCATGCATGTGTTGACTGCATGTCTATGCATTGTGTATGTCTGTTCACCTACACATATCACATAACATATAGCCAATATAATACACAACACATTAACCTACAATAACACAAATCAATTGGCTTTGCAATGCTTGTCCTGTATGCTGTAGCAAGTTCCCGACTTCTCACATGCTTAGTGCCCTTTATCCGATTGAATACAATATCAGGGGAATTATCAAGGATGTAATGACTGCAATCAAATTTGAACATGAGTGCATTTGATGCAGATTTCCATTGGATTAGTGCAGGCTAGAGTGGAGACAGTGAATTTATGCTTTGCCAAGTAGGTGTTGGGATTTCATTAAAGTTAGAATACTGTTCTGCCACAGTGACGGGATACAATACTAGGTCGAAGAATTAGTGTGGGGGTTTTAAAGCTGTATTGGATATTGAACAGGTAGACAGGAGCCTGCTTATTTTAACAGGCGAGTGAGTTCTCTTTTTCCATCCAAAGGAGTTTGTTTAGTTTCAAGAATACCACTTCTTTGACCCAAAATCATGAGACCACAATTTCTGAGTTTATCATGTAGTTCAGCCTTATCAGCCTAAGAATGTGTGGCATCAGAATCATGTTATCTGTTATAATGCTGATCAAAAGTGAATAGGTATTTAAATTGAGTACAGGCTAATCACCTACATTGCCCCATGCTTCCTTAAAATTACATTTGAATCATCTTTGGTGTAGGTTGGCTATTCCAAAAGAGGGTCAGTGCAATTCTTTCTAAGCACAGGGAATAGTGAGGGAAGACTTGCTTGGCAGAGTAACACTGTTGGCATTGTAGTTTCATACTGGGGTGGGGACTATGAGATTACATGACAGGAACATAGGCATGACGATATTAGGGTTAGAATAGAACTATTGCAAGACACTCAAGAGTGCCCTGTGTTTGACTAGGTTGGTTTGTGTCAGAACCCGTACATGGAGCCATAACATAGACACAAGCTATTGGGCCCGAACCGTGTTGATGGGGGTTCATTTGCGACTGGTTTTCGGGTGCCCTGCTGTCTGTCTTACTGAAGCTTTGCAAGTTCTCTTTTTACACTCTTGACTCATGGTAGTGAAGGTGAGCATTCAAAGGCGATTCAGGGAGGGAGTGTGGGGACAAGAATTGAGAACTGAACAGTCACCCAACAGATACAGTAGCATATTGTCCAGCCCCATGCTTACATTAACTTAAAAGAATATACTTTAATCTCACGTCAAAGCAAAATACTACACAGCCTGATTGGTTCTCCATTTCAGGGTTGAAATCTTATTTGTGATCTTGAGTGAGGTACTACATCATTTTCCGTACCCTTTCCTCTCGATCAGAGTGTTCTATGTCCAAAGCCCCATGTGTAATGCATAGGTAAAGGCAGTGATTATTCAGAGCTGTGGTTCACTCGAAAATATCCAACTGTCTAGATGTGCAAACCATTTCAACCAGATCAAATAGCTTTCACTAATTTGAGTTTGTCAGTTAAAAGTCTTAAGTTTGTTCAGCAGAATTCTGATGGACTCCATTCACAGATAGATCCCACATTACTTGTTCACTGTACTTTAACTTCTGATGATGAGAGTGGATGCATTCAGTTTTCCTGGTCCTGCTGTGGTGGCTTTTGTATCTTAGGGGGTAGTGGAGGTGATGTCACTTGGAACTCAGTCGCTGGGCAGATTCACTCCAGCAGGCTCACACAGTGGCACTTGTCTTCAGCAGTAATGACCTCCTGAGCCGGGTGCATGACAGGATGCCAATCCATGTGATGATGCGTTACATTTAAAAGTTGAGAGTAAGATTGACTCAGTCTGACCTGGAGACCCCTTCACAGCATGGGTTGCTACTGGCTTCACTCCTTTTTGATAGTCTGCTTCACCTAGGTATCACACCAGCAGCACATTGGGTTTCTCCTCCTGGGCATTCTATCCTCCTTCAGGATCAGGTACTCTCCCTACCTCTCACAATAGGCAGTCTTCTAGTCTCTAGGTAGGCCCTCAGCTACACTAGCAGAAAGTGCAGATTTCAAGTGATGTCCCCTCACCTCCAGGAGATTTGCTGTCCTGCCATGGTCACACAGTAGTCCTTTGAGTACTTTGAGGAGTACTGCCTCTTCTTTCGCAAAGAAGACCTTGGAACAGGAACAAAATGATATGGTCTGAATTCAACTTTTATTCTCATTTTCCTGGCAGGAGTTGTGAGTGACACTCTTTAAGGTTTCAGAACTGGTATCTTTGGATCACTTTCAAAATGTCATTTTCTAGCTGCTTTTCAGACACAGCCTTTGTGTATGGTGATGGCTCTCACAGCAGGAAGCAATGATGCTGACTGTAACCATGAGTATCCAAAACATGGGCACAATGAAGTGTGGGATCTCTGCACCTGGCTGTTATCAGCCTTACTGAAGCAGTAATTAGGAACAGCCAAAAAGTGAGGCCATGCTTAGAAAATGTTCTCATCTTTAATAACAGAAACTGCTGACGTTTCCCTCATTCCTACCAAACATTACTGGTCTGTAAGAAGAACTCTGCAGCCTTTTGCTAACAAGGATCTCATTTAATTTAATTGGGTAGCCCTTTCACCATCCTTACTCAAATAGGTGCCTGAATGTCCCCCTTCAAGCCACATTATATGCATTCAATATACTTCCTCTGTCTGGAGAAGCTGTATCTGCCCTCCATTTTGTGCCATGCTTAACCAGGGACCTTCCAAAATAGATCTCACTGGTCCCAATACTCAGACTCTCACCACATACAGAGCTTTCTTAGCATTTATGTGCTGCATAGTGAGAGCACATGACACACTCAAAACACACCGAATGTCAGCATAAGGTCTGGGTTCATATTAAAGAAGAACTTTACACAAGAAGAGGTCAATAGTCTGTGTTCTCCTCTGACACAGAAAAAAAGGTCCTTTGTTACTAAAGATGCACAAAAACTCAGTACAATGTCACCTCCGCTCTATGGGGGATATTCTCAAGAACGTGCGATAAACATCACCAAAATAGGTTAACGCAAGTTTACATATCGCCGTCTATCGCGGGAAAATAACCCCATGTTAACGTGGCATTCACAACACGGCGGTAACATGCGATAGTACCCCGATAACGCGTCAAATGTCCGCGATAACACTACCGGGACGGTGATGAAAATCCAAACCTGAACGCGAAAAAAGTTGTGATGGGCCCAACTGCGATAAGACAATCAGCGGAAAGCAGCGCCAGGCCTGCAAATCACTCACGTCAGGCGGGAAAAATCACTACAAAAGCAGAAAAAAAATTAAACCAACAAAAACCGAACTACAGCGAAGCACAATGGAGGCAGCCGGAGCAGGTACAGAGGACGGCCAGAACCCCACAAGCCCCACAGAGGACCAGCCTGGGACCTGGGGACAGGGAAGGGCAAGGACAAGAAGAAGAGGAAGACGAGGTTCAGTCCGCAGGAAAACAGGATCCTGATCACGGAGGTGGTAGAACACCATCAACAACTATTCGTCACCTCCACTGTGTCATTGGCAACAAAAAATGGAATATGGCAGTCCATCCTGGACAAGGTGAATGCAGTCGGAGTGCTGAGGAGGACAATGGAAGAGCTCAAGAGGCGCTGGAATGATGTGAAGCGCAAAACCAAGCTGAAACTCGGCAACAACCAGAAGGCAGCAATGCAGACTGGAGGTGGGAGTCCAGCGCCACAGGAGGAGCTGGATGAGATGGAGGAAATGGTGTCCACAGTCATCAGTGTGGAGACGATGGCAGGAGTTGGGGCACCGGACACTGCTCAACATGACCTGACACAATACCAACAGGGTGAGTAACCACCAGGGACTGGGGGGACGGGGGGAGATGGGCACAATGGCCCACATGCACAATCAAGTATAGCACAGTGCACACCCACAATGACTCTGGATCATGTCCCTGATCTCCTTGACATACTGCAGCACACATAGAAACAGCAAGTAGGCCCCCGTTGACAATGTGCACAGAGGGGGCTCTCCCCACACATCACTAATCTCACAACAAACCCATGCACATGTGCTGAACCCAGCAAAGTGGCGTGTCTGTGAGCCACACTGACAATGCAAGTGACACTGCATGACGAATAGCATGGCTGCAGTCAATATATCATGACATGTTGCACGCCACGACACTGAGGTGGCTGAGTGTGGTGGACCACATCCGTAAAGGAGCAGGTCACACTCTGACACATCCACCTGCACAAACAACCCCTGACGTCAACAACACATCTGCGGACAAACCATGCCCCAGAGTCCCAACTCCCACCAAGACCCAAATTCACCCAAGTCTGCAACATCTCAGCACTGTATGGGCACAGAAGTCAAAGGCACACCGCCTGAAAGGGCCAGCCAAATCAGAGCTGCAGGGGCGACTCTCCCAAAATGCAGCACACACACATGACATTCAGGGCACATCAACATTGACAACAATGTGGTGCAAACTGCAACACGTTCACAACAGAACAGAGGACACAACTGGTGCCGCTTGTGTGTACAAACTGGTCAATCACATTTGGCATAGCAGGAAAATGTGAGATGATAATGTACAAGTACAAACACACATCCGTGATGTTGTCGAAATGTCCACCGTCCCGCATCAATTAGGCAGCTCCTCCCAAACAGTCACAATGTACATTGTCATGCAGTTTGTATGTAAACTTGTACAATGCGTCAACATACATGTGAACACAATGTCAAACTGCACCTCCCCTTCACATTGCAGAGGGAGAACCAACACCTCCTGCAGAGCAGACCCAACAGCTCTTCACTGATGACGAAGAGGACCTCCACACCTTTGACACCGACGCCCTCCTCCAAGAGTTCATGGACAGCTTCGGCACCTCACCTCCAGGAGCGGGGCAGCCCAGCTGCATCGAGGAGACCCCACCCCCTGCACAGACCACACAGCAGGAAGCCCCTACCACCCCGGCTGTCTCCCAGGACCCCCACAGACAACACATGGCCTTCCAACGCCATGTGGTAGAGGGCCAGGAGAAGATGGGTGATCAGGTGCGGTGGGGTTCGACCTCATGGCAGCCAAACTTGATGCCATACATGGGTGTCTGAGTACCATCAGGGACCACTTACAGTCCCTAACGGACACCGACAGTCCGCTCCATGCTCTCCAATGATCCATGGCTGAAACCGCTGGAGTCATGATACTGAGACAAGCACAACTGTCCAGTCAGAGTGGCTCCAGCGATGTCAGCCAGGAGTTGGGACAGATGCGGGGGCTCATGGAGAACATTGAGCGGATGACGGCGGAAAGAATGGCTGCCACGGCTGCACACCAGCGAGATGTGGCTGGGACCTTCCATGCCCTGCAGCACATCATCATGGCATTGCTGCCTCAAGGCCTTGCGCAGATGAATGCTGCTGCTGCTTCTACATCCACATTTCTGCCCCCTGATGTGTCAGTGCCTCACAGTGCGGCAGGCAATCCACCACCACCCACGTGTGAGGCACATGTGACATCAGAGGACGAAGATGCGGGTGAATCAACCTTACTGGTAGGGAGGAGGCAGTAGCATTCATCTCCGCCATATGGCCTGTTTCTGCTTGGTTCTGCCCTTTGCATCATCACCTTCCACTGTCCCCCGATACACTCTACGACACTCACCTTGGACCTCGACATGGACTGCCATTTTCTGTTTGGTTACCAATGACACAGCAATCAGACTGCGGACTAAACTCTTCCTCTTCCGATTTACTTCTCATTCCCTGAAGGACTCTGGCTGGCCCTCCACGGGCCAATAATGCGAATTGGGATTTGAATGGCCCTGTACTGCTCCAGCTGCAATACTCCACTGGATGTGAATTAAACATTCAGAATCACACAGATGTGTCATGCCTTTGATCATTCAAGTATGAGAGTATGGATGAATGTAGGGTCAGTAATTCCCCCTTACGTACATGTTGCTCATGTCGTGGGACTTGAGTCACAGGGTACAACATTGCCGATTGCGTTCCGGGTGGCGTAGACACTACAACAGAGACACAAGCATCAGTTACTTCCATGTCCAGCTCAGAACTGAAGCACCCCCAGAGCCCTGGGCTCATTGTTCTCACTCCTACGCTGGCCTGCCATACACCAGGCCAGTCCACTCCGCTTACGCTCAGAGGGGGGGACGACAAAGCTACATGTCCCAGGTCTTCCCTGTAGTGATCTGCTGATCACTGGTCTAGTTGTCAGCATGCCACAGCCACTCCCTGAGGGCTGGTTCACACCCACACCACACCCATCCGGCACAGGCGTCACAGGACATGTGACCCTGCCAATAAAAGGGGCCTGGCACGTCACATTCCCCACTGCCGGAGACGACATGATGGCGTCCGCACCACGCGACCCAATCATGAATGGTCCATGACTTGTGGCGCACTGAGTTGGTGGCACCCGCTGCACTGCGGCTGGCAGGGGCCTACCGCCACGTGACGATGACTGGCGTTGCACAGGGTCAGTGGCACCCGCTGCACTGCGGCTGGCAGGGGCCTACCGCTACATGACGATGACTTGCGTTGCACAGGGTTAGTGGCACCTGAAGAGCTGAGGGGGTGTGCAGCCTGCGATGATGCATTGGCCTCGATACGGCGTCCAGCAAATCAAGACTCAAATTGAACAGTGTGCCTTGCTGGACCACAGTGTACGTGCAGGCAGCAGTCAGCACACACATGACTCCACGGTGCGGTGCCGCAGGGTGCGCTGGGGGCCTGTGGCGCGGAATCCAGCGATCGGCTGAGGAGGATGCACCGGCACATGGTGGGCCCTCTTGGAGACACGCCGGTGGTGGCAGGTGAGCATTGAGGCCTGGGTGCCAAGGGGCGGCCAGTCATCGCTGGGTGGAGGACCGGTCTGGGGACCTGGACTGGGGTGCATCAGGCGCACAGGATCACGCAGGCACCACCGGTCACTGTGGCGGACTTGTGGCTGGGTGGGGGGTGCCGCCCTTGCTGACACGGCCCTGCATGCGATATTCATGATGTGCGCGGATTGGTTTGTGACGTAGCCACCTCGTCTCCAGTGTGAATGTGCCCATTGAAGGTGGTCGGCCACGTGTGTGTAGGCCTATGGGCAGGTTGTGGCGGAGACTGAGACACACGCAGTAGTCACTTTGGTGGTGGATTGGTGACGTGTGCATTCCCACAGTTGTGAGTTGGGGGATTGTGGAGTTGAGGTGTGTGGTGTGTTCAGTTGGTACTTGCCAAGGGGCAGTGCATTTCCATGGGGGCCATCCTCAAAGCGCTGGTTGGTGGCGGACTTGCGGACTTGTGGGGATCATGCACACTGCCTGGGGTATTTGCGATGACATTGGTGGACAGGCCACGGTGGTCCACTTTTGTATGCACAGTGATGGCATGCATGTGGTTGCTGTTGCAGTGATTGAGTGCAGTGTCTGCAGGGGGTGCAAGTCATACACGTGTGCTGTGAATTGCCCCCAATACGTGCGTGACGCCAGCTATGGCGTAGTTCCCTTGCGTGGTCTCAAGATGTTCCTGCGCAGTGTGGGGGGTGAGAGGGGCAGGGGTATCGAGCTGACACACACCGTGATGCTTTCAGGTGTGATGAGTCCTGCATGATGTGACCGTAGCAGCAGTTTGTGTGGTCGTTACCTTCTCATGCATGGTTTATCTGGCCTGTGAGCATTCCGGTTTGTCCAAGTGCAGTACACTGTACCAGATTAGGCATGTGACTATACGGAAGTTTGACCATTGTCACCATTTTTCCCACAGGTTTCTGAAGACACGTTGCCCTGTTGGAGTTCCCCGTTGGGAATGGAACGCGTTGGCTGAGCTTTTCGTTTTGTTGATTTATGTATTTGTAATAAAGTTCTGTTTTTTCACTACCGTTGACTACTGGACTTCATGACCTTGGGGGGAGAGTCCGGGGGGGGCGTGCCTGGGGGTGGTGGCGGTGGGTGTTGTGGCCCTCTTGGGTCTCCCAGCTGCATGATCAGTGTCTCCATGGCATCTATTGGTCTTCAGATGTGGCTCTGGGCTGGGCTCCCTTTCTACTGCAGTTGGTCATCCTGCTTAACACCAGTAAAAGGCAGGTGTTAAATCCCTGCTGCTAACGCGCCTTATCGCCTGTTCTTGGTTCGCATCGCAGATCTGACTGGTCGTTGTAAATCTCGCGAAGTGGTGTTTTCGTGTGTTTTTGCACGGGAACGCCTACTCTGCATATCATTAGCGTTAGTTATCGCACTCATCCGTGGCAATGTTTTTTGCGGCAGCTAACGCTGGAAAACTGGCGATATCGGCAGTTTGCACCAGCTTGAGAATAGGGCGATAAATCTATCACCACTTTTGCGGCGCTAAAATGCCGATAAATCGACGATGAGTCCTTGAGAATATGCCCCTATGTGACTTACCTAGTGCAAGGAGGGCAGTTCTATGCTCACTATGCGGCCATGCTTTTTGCATTTTTACATGTCACACAAGAGATTCTTGACTTTGCTTTAGAACCAAAGACCTAGATTTCAGTGCACATGCTAGGTTAGCATAACTAAAAGGCCCCAAACAAATCAGGAATTCAGGTTCACATGCCATGGGGCTTTCAGGTGGAGGTGTGCAATCCCAATCCCCCTGCAAGGGATATTCTCATCCCAACAGTCTAGAATAGTGAGGGTGGGGAATAATACCAGTACTTCAGTTTATAGTATGGGGCTGGAATAGCTGGTGTGAAAACTGTAATATTGAACTTTGGGAACTGGGGTAGCCAGTATGCATCGACCAATAAATAGAATACCACTTGTTGCTTAATATAGGCTCTTCCAATATTTCCACTGATCTCATGTATTCTATTCAAATTTTGTGCAGTATATCCTGCTCACCTGCCAGTTTAACGTTTATTGCTATGCAATTATCCAAGTTCTTTACCATGATAGAGGAACAGGTTCTCCATTGTCATTGTATTTGTACTTTGTAATGTTCCTCTCCCATCAAATCAATGAGAGAAAATGTGTTTATAGCCCTTTCAACTTTTAACATTAAAGATGTAATTGTCTTTGACTTGAGGGTCTCTGGTGCGTCTAGATTTCAATCACAATTTTAAGTCCCCACCTACAATCAAAGATTGTAGATAACTAACAGGCTCAGCTCAAAGTAAAAAAAGGATGTTTGAGTCATTCACATTTGAAACAAAGAAAGAAGCCATTTTATTTCAGTGAATTTGTTATTTTTATCAGGGCAATAATTAATTTTTTATCTGCTTACTCTAGTAACTTTAATGGATGATTTTTAGCTTAGCAAGAGAATTACTACTCTATGTTTTGAATTTGTATTGCTTGAAATTCAATCAATAATGGATCTTGCATATAACATATTTTTGATTTTCTTTTAAAAGATGATTTTCTCAATGAGGACTATCACTGAAGTTTCATAATGGATAGAGGACATGTTAGCCTTACTCATTTAAGGATTCAACATGCTGTTTACATTTCAAGATGTGCCTCTACGTTTTAGGGTCCGATTTAGAGTTTGGGGGAAAGGCTACTTTGTTGCAAAGGCAATGGAGTACCCTTTTCACCAAACATTAAGGTCCACTTGCCTCATTTAGATTTTGGTGGACCTTCAGTATGTCAATAGCGAAGACAGCTCCATCTCGTCTGCCAACATACACCTCCGATGACCCAATATAGTTAGAGTCATCGGAGGTTTTACCATTTGTCCACATGTTTTATTTGGTGTGGGTGAACACATAGCAAGTTTTCACTACCCATCACCCCCAGTAAAACCTGGCAGTAAGGACCATCAAAACAGCAAAATTACCCACATACCATAGAAGAAAAAGGGGTCATTGCTTTTTTTATTTTCAAAAACAAAAGCCTGCTTTAAGATTTCGTTTTGAAAAAAAAAACTAAATTCATTGTTTGCCGTACTGCTCTGTCATGTTGATAGAGCCATCCATCAAACTTTCAATCCATTGGCTGGAACCGCTGTGACCGTGGTTCCTGCCAATGCAAGAGTGTCTGCTGGGACAGCAGACATCTTAAAATTTAGCAGTGGGTACTTTACTTCTTCACCCTGACAGAGTAAATCCGGTGCATCAAAATCAGTCCCTTACCCCATGTTAGTGTTTCACTGTCTTTCATTTGTCTCTCATGTAGGTGTTAATTATTATTTAGGAATGTGTATATTGTAGAGGCTGAGTGAAAAATTAATGAGGAATCAAAAATAGATTAATTTATTTAACCATATTTTGCAGTTCGTCTTTGGACTTTTTTCATAGAAGTAGAAGAGTAAAAATACATTGTGCTGATTTAGAGTTCAGAGGATGGTCTATACTCCGTCACCCTGATGGACTACCTGGCCCCCAAATCTAGAGATGTTCACCGTCCCAGTCGACTTCTCTTACATTGACAGGAATCATTGTTATAGCTGTACCTGTCAATGTGTTAAAACTTTGGCTGACGGCTCCTTCAACATGATAGTACCCTCCATCAAAATTTAACTGTCTTTTGATTTTCAAACACAAAACCCCAAAGCAGTATTTTGTTTTAGAAAGCAAAAAAATAAAAAACTAGTGACCCCACCATGGTGTGGGGATCATTGAAAAACTTGACTGCCCCTTACCAGCAGGTTTTACCTGTGGGTGGCAGACAGTGAAAACAGGCCTTTTGGCTGCTACTGTATATCGGGGGTTGGCAAATGGCCAAACCTCCAAAGGCCATTACTCCGTCGGGCCGTAGGAGGAGTATGTCAGCAGTGAAGATGGAGTAATCTCTGCCACTGACATAATGAAGTTCCGCCCGAGCCTAAATGAGGCTGGTGGAACTTTAATTTGGCAGAGAGGTACTCAGTTGCTCCCTACCAAACTCTGAATCAGGCCCATAGTTTCAGCTGGTTACGGTTTTTCAGTTAATCAGGATGCAATTGGCATTTTATGTGCATTTCCATGAATGAAGTGATTAGTTTTAATCTACTATTTGGTTAAATAGATTATGACTAGACAACTTCATTTTGAGTTTCTATCCCTCTTTGGGATGCTAGGGGTCTCTCACATGAATGCTGTAGTTGAAAGGAAACCCCTGCCCACCAGTCTGAGCTTACTGATTGGCTCTCTACCTCCCGAGCAACCATGAGCCCTCCTCTCACACCTGCCCAGGCACCTAAAGGTTTGTGGAGGGAACCCCCAGACAGCCACCTCCATTTTGTTAGCCGCAGCTTCCCTGTGCCCAACATCCCAGTGAACAAAGGACCTGAATTGAGGAGCAATTCCCAGCCCCCTGCCAGGCAGCCTGAGCTTGAGGTCACACGTCCCTTAAATAAGCTGCTATTGGACATTATGTCTGTGCTCTGATTGGTTCCTGTATCTGGTGTTTCTATTGGGCTTAGGGTCTGGTTTCTGATTGGCTCATAGGTCTTGGGCTGTGGTTGGTCCCTGAACTAGGGTTTCTATTGGAGTTAGGGCTTAGGGTTACGGTTCTCATTGGTGGATAGGTCTCGAATTTTGATTGGTTTCCTGGGACTAGGGTTTCTATTGGGCCTAGGTTTAATGGTATGGTCTCTGATTGGCTGCTAGGACTAGGTATGTGATTGGCTATAAGGGACTGGTCCCCTATTGGTCCTAGGGCTTAGGGCTAGTGATCTGATTAGTCAGGGTTAGGGCTAGGGTTCCCATTGGCTGAAGAGGTCACCTGATCACTAAGGCTATTTAAGCCAAGGGCTCAGGGCGTGTCAGCTCAGGCGTCGAGCCTGTTTGTGCCTGGTCAGGCTTAGGTCAAGAAATGCTGCCCTTTTTCCCTTTCACCAGCACCCACATTATCCCATCCATGACATAGAACATATTAACACACTGACAGTAAATGCACTCCACACATTTGCTACAAACAAACCCTACATACATTTCAATGTCTTAACACCCACTACAAAACCCCACAAACCGCACTTATACATCCTTCTACCCCCAACTACCACACAATGGCACCGTCACTCACGCAAAAAATTCCACTCTATCCTATACCACTAGCCAATCCACTCATCGCCAACACCACCCAAATCCACCCCATAAGTAACTATATCCCATCCAAGCACACACTCCCTGCTCATACAAAGTACTAGCTCTACCCTCTAATTACTCCTAACAGTCTCTTTTATGTCACCACCAAACCTATATAGCAACCTCCCATCTTTTTATCCACTAACACCCTCCTCTTCTTTTTACCAAACAAAACACAACCACACAACCCTTACACTCCATTCCACCACACATATTACCTCTTCCAACAATCAAATCTAACACAAACACTCCTAACTCTTGTCCATCCCCCTCACACACCACATACATTATTTTCCAAAACACATCACCACCCCCTTTACCTTGCAGGGTTCCACTCACCAACAATACTTTACAAACAAATACTTCTCAGAAAACAACCACATTGTCATATCCTCTCACTACTCCTCAAAAACAAAACATAACACACACACCAGCACATCAAAATCTCGCACACACAAACTACCTCATAATACTTTCCATCACAAACCAGAAACATACACCCACTCCCACCCTGCTGACTACACAAATAATACACACCCTAAACCAACTCTACTGCCAAGCCTTCTCTCTACCCCCTCACCTAACATATACACAGCAACACAGCAACTCTATTTTGACCACCTCTCATCCATTGGACAATTTAGAACTTTATAACATGACCCACATGCTGCACTACCACCCCTAACTCATACACCTTCCACTATAAACAGAGGCAAACAAAATAAACAAAATGCTACTCTTCACAGCTTCGCATCTCCACATCTACTGCACAAGGCTACTCCACAAAAACAACACAGCTCACCAACTCACTCTCAACTACGATCTCTACCACCTTCACACACGCCAATCCATCAAAATGCCTTCTTAGCCTGCTGGACGAGGAATATGATACATAACAACTACACTATTGCTATCCTCATACAGCGATTGCCAGCACTAAGGAGAGATCTGCTACAAGTCCACAAAACACACTTGCTCTTCTACAAAACAAAGTCACATCATCACCAAAAGACATTTTTTTATAACAGCCTTCTAATAAATGCTCAATCACTGTCAAAAAACAAGCATCACATCTACAGCATTCTCATTGACAAACAACCTGACTTACTCTTCATAAATGAATCATGGTTGGTAGATGATATGGCTCCAGTGTTGCATGGAGTCATTCCTCTTGGCTATCAAATTATCACACAAAATCATATAGGCAAAAGAGCAGGTGGCCCAGCTGTTGTGTTCAAGCAAACATTAAATATCACTAAAGCTGATGATATCTCCATACAAGTTTGTGAAGCCCTCTTCCCCAGATGCAACCCTACACAATATTCCTCCTGTAACTTCCTACTCCTTTACAGACCTCCACGTAGCAATACAGCATTCCTGGACACACTTCTAGGCACAGTTTCAAACCTGATAACACTAAACTCCAACCTATGCCTTCTTGGTGACCGAAACATTCGGTTTGGCAAACAAAATATGCCACATCCAAAAACAATCATCAGTGGCCTAGACGCACTGCACCTACATCAGATCATCCACAAACCCACACACATCACTGGACATATCCTAGATGTCAGTTTTGCAAACCCAGGAATAGTTACCTTTCAAACGATTACTCCAGTCACATGGTCACATGGTCAGACCACCATTTGCTTACTTTCCAACATAAACCCCCACAAAGCAACACACCAAAAGCAACAGGTGCATCCTCCTATTGACCGCGGAACAAACTCAGTTTTGAACACATAGAAAGACAACTTACATCAAATACAGATCTAGACACGAAAATTACATTTAAGAACTATATGAGCACCTGCAGGCCGTGCAGGTAAGAGTGGTGGGCGGTGGGGCCGGGTGAGGGGGATTTCGACGGCCGATGATGAGGCAAAATTATTTATTTAATTTTCCTCGTCATTGTCCATTGAAATCCCCCCCACCCGGCCCCACCGCTCTTAGCTGCATGGGCAGCAGCTGTATATGAGTGGTGTATGAAAGTGGGATCTGCTTCTTATGGTTACCCCCACTTTTTGCTTCATGTGATACTGTTTTTGACTAGTCTGACTGGGATCCTGCTAATCAGGACCCCAGTCTATCTGCTTTCTCCCTAAACTATTATGTCATGTACTTAGATACACTCCAGATTGGATACTGGGGTACCCTTGTCAGTCCCTAGTATATGGTACCCATGTACCCAGGGCATAGGTATCGCAGAGGCCTCCCATGGGCTGAAGCATGCATTATGCCACCCATGAGAGGCCATGCAAAATGGAACTACAGGCCTGCCATTGCAGCCTGTGTAAGTTGGTGCATACATCACTTACTTGAGATATAGATTTATTATATCGAAGTGTCACAACACTTAAAACCTATAACTCACCCCTATAGCAGGCCTTAACAATCCTGAAGGCAGGGTGCTTGGTTCTAAGTGAGAGGGTGCCACTGCATGAGCAGGACACCCCTGCAGCCTACGGAGTCCATTCTCCCGGGTTGTTAGTGCTGCAGCCATTTACGACATGTAGAGTGGCATTATGCGACCGCGTGATGACCAACTCTAAACCGGCTGAAACTAACCCTATCGTGTTTGGTGTCAAACATTGTGGAATCATACCCCCACACCGGTATCCGGTGCGGGAGGTATGATTCCACCCCTCAGAAATGAGCTTTGTTAGGACAGGATTTAGGGCCAGATGTATCAACATTGCTTTTTGCGATTCTATAATAGCAAATTTTACCGATTCCCTATTATAGAATCGCATAATGCAATGTATTTAGGTTTCGCAAAATAAATAGCGATTCCTACATATTCCTTGATAGCAAATCGCAATTTGCGATTTGCTATTAAGGAATGCCTTCCCATTCATTCCTATGGGCCTAGAGGCCCATAGGAATGAATGGGAAGGCATTCGCATTTTGCGATTACCAAATTGGTAATCGCAAATTGCGAATACAATTCAAGGGTGCAAGGGGGCCAAAAGGCCACCCTGATGCACCCCCAAAAATGTCATGTGTGCGCATGTGGCGCATGTGATGCCCTTAGGGCATGTGTATGCGCCACATGGCACTTGGAAAATGCAATTTGGTGCATTTTTCTAAGGATTTGCAAATTACCACCAACTTGATGTTGGTGGTAATTTGCGATTCCTTAAAGCAAGGTTGCAATTTTTAAATGCTTCCTGCATTGCATTTAGGGAATCGCAAATTGCAATTCCCTAAATGCATTAGCAAAATAGGTAATCGCTAAAATTGCGATTCCCTATTTTGCAAATGCATTTTGGGATGATACATCCCAAAGGGCTTTTTACCGTTCACAAACGGACCGATTCTGCAAATCGGCTCATTTGCGACCGGTAAAAGGCTTGATACATCTGGCCCATAGTGTATTAGGGCTGGGTGGGTGCACTTGCCAGTGACCGAAAGTCTGCATGAGGGGCACATTTGGTGTCCCTGTGCATAGTCCAGTTCAAACCAGTCCTGGGAGCCGTTGGCTCCTGCTCTGGCGCGGAACTAGACAAAAGACATGGGAGTAACCTCCCCACTGTCCAGACCCTCCCCTGGGAGAGTCCCCTGAATCTGTCCAACCCTCTCCCGTGGGTACAAAAGGCTTACCTGGCTGTAGGACCCTAGATTCGACGTGGACAAGATTCTGAACCAGAAACCACTGAACTTCGACCGTCTGGACACTCTGGACTTTGTTTGGGCCCGACTTCATCTCCCTCTCAGTCTGAAGTATTGTCTGTGCCCATGCACTGTACAGGCTCCTAGCAGGACCTGTGGAGCATCAAGGACAACTGAAAATCTTCCTTGGAATGAAGGAGTCACTCCCCTGCAACCGCAGGCACCAGATCTCAACTGACCGGTCTGCTTCTCCTGAGCTCCTACAGGACTCCAAAGGCTCCAGCAACACAGGCGGTAGGTTTCTACGTCCCTCAAGGTCCGAGCTGCCCTCTTACCAAGTTTGAGGCCAGAATCCTTCGTGGGGGCTGCAATACCTGTACTCCTGTGCACCGCGTCCATTTGCAAGTGCATATGCTTGTTGGCGTTTCCCGAACAAGTGCACTGGGCTCCGAGTAGCCCAACCTCTGGCACTATTTCCTACAAAGAACTCCGGCCTCCTTGCATCGAGTGCTCCGTGGGCTGTTGCTTTGTGAAACTGCTCGAGGTCCCCTCGCGACTCCGGTGCCTCCGACCTGTGGGTCCACTTGAGGGTCAACACTGCTTTTCTTGGGCTCCCCTGATTGCTCCAGGCTTGCCCTGACTCCCCTGTGTTTGGTGAGTCTCTTGGACCTTGCTGGTCTGAAACGTAACCTTCCTTGACCTTCTGCGTGGGTTGCCGTTGCCAAGGCTTGTTGGTGCTCCCGCCGGACACCGACCCCTTAGCACTCAACATCCTTTATGGGACAGCTCGTATCCAGCTCCTGGTCATCCTCAACATCTCCTGGTCCCTGTGGCTGCAGAGTCAAGAACCCCTCAACGCACTTGAAGCACTCGACATCGGTGGGCATTCATCTACCGAACCCCTGGTCACTCCTGAGTGACCCAGACTCTGTCCCCTCTGCTTTCAGGTACTCTTCAATAAGAATCCACCTTTGGATTCCATCGGACACTTTTCTTCCCTCCAGCAGCGGCTCTTCTTTGAAGTCCTCTATTGAGATCGACGGCGCTTTCCGACGCCACTTCAGACCTATGCACCCGGCTCCCCTGGGATAGGTAACTCTGGTACTATGGTATCCACGGGTAGGCTGGCTCTCCAACCTCCTAAGTTCCACAGGGTTTCTTTGAAGTCCACTAGGAAGGGTCCTTAAACTTTAAAACTTCAACCGCGACTCTCCGATAGGATTGTACGGCGCACGCGGTCGTGTTCCCACACTGCACCCGTCCTAAGTGGGGTCCCTATTTACTTAATTGTTATAATTGATCAAACAGAGATCGGCCTACAAAGAAAGCTAAATAGGTTTAATGAATATTGTGGTGCAAAAAAACTCATTGTCAATATGGACAAGACATAGGGGTACATTCACAAGAACGTGTGATAACTACCGCAAGACTAGCGTAACGCAACTTTCAATATCGCAGCCTATCGCGGGAAAATAATCCTGTGTTAACGTGGAATTCACAACAAGGCGGTAGCATGCAATAGTCTGCCGAAACCGCGGACAATGTCCGCGATACAACCACCACGATGGAGATAAAAACACAAACCACAACACCAAAAAACACGCGATGGTCCAAAGCGCGAAGAGGAAACCAGCGACAAGCAGCGCCAGGCCTGCAACACACACCTGGCAGGCATCAAAAATCTCCATAAAAATAGAAAAAACACCCACACACAAACTGACCAACACACAAGCACCATGGAGGCAGCCGGTGCAGGCGCAGAGGACGAGCGCAACCCCACAAGCACCCCGGACCCCAGCCTGGGACCTCGGGGACAGGGAAGGGCAAGGACAAGAAGACCAGGAAGACCAAGTTCAGTCCGCAGGTGAACAGGATCATAGTCACGGAGGTGATGGAACACCATCAACAACTCTTCGTCACCTCCAACGTGTCATTGGGCACCAAAATTGGAATATGGCGGGACATCGTCGACAAGGTGAATGCCGTCGAAGAGCACAAGCGGACAATGGACGAGGTCAAGAGGCGATGGAATGACATCAAGCGGAAGACCAAGGAGAAACTCTCTGCCAACCTGAAGGCAGCAACGCAGACCGGAGGTGGGGGCCCAGCGCCACAGCTGGAGCTGGATGACATGGAAGAGCTGGTGTCGACAGTCATCAGTGTGTAGACTGTGGCCGGAGTCGGGGGAGCGGACACTGCTCGACAGGGCACAACACAACCGCAACAGGGTGAGTGACCACCAGGTACTGGGGGGAAGGGGGGAGATGGCCACAATGGCACACATGCACAAGCAAGCAGGGCACAGTGCACACCCACAATCGTTCTGGGTCCTCGCCCAGACCCACAGACTGTCACAATGTACAATGCCATGCTGTCTGAATGTCAACCTGTACCATGCGGCTACAATCATGTGGACACATTGTAATACACCATCTCCCCTTCACATCGCAGGGGCATCGTCAACACCTCCTGCAGAGCAGTCACAGCCACTCTTCACTGATGACGAGGAGGAGGACAACACCAGCATCGACACCCAAACCATCCAAGACCTCATTGACCTCATCCGCAACTCATCTCCAGGATCAGGGCAGCCCAGCTACATCTATGAGACCCCACCCACCACCCAAACCACCCAGCAGGAGGCACCCACAGCCCCAGCACCCTCCCAAGTCCCCCAGGAACAACAAATGGCCTTCCAACGCCGTGTGCTGGAGGGCCAGAGGGAGACGACCGAGCAGGTGCGGGTGGGGTTCGAGCTCATAGCTACCAAACTGGACGCCATCCTTGGGTGTCTATGTCCGCCCCATGGACTCCAGTGAGCCCTGACTGACATCTCTGGAGTCATGACGCGGAGGGAAGAATACCTGTCCACTCAGAGTGGCCCCAACGTTGCCAGCCGTGAGCTGGCACACATGCAGAGGCTCATGGAGGACATGGTGCGGATGGAGGTGGAAAGGATGGCAGCCGCCGCTGCACATCAGCGAAATGTAGCTGGGATCTACCGTGCCCTGCATGTCCTCATCATGGCATTGCTGCAACAAGGCGTGGCGATGATGAATGCTGCTGCCCCCACACCATCCACATCTCCGCCCCCTGGTGTGTCAGTGCCTCCCAGTCAGCAGGCGTATCCACTCCAGCACCTATTGTGTCACTGCCACAAAGTGCGGCCGACAATCCTCCTCCGGCCCCTGATGTGTCAGTGGCACACAGTGCCGCAGCCGGTACTGCAACACCCACAGGTGGGGCAGGGCACACACCCGGGGACGAGGATGTGGATGGGACTGTGCTCAGGAGGGCCAGGCACTAGCATCCATTTCCGCCACCTTGCCTGTTTCTGCTTGGTGCCGCACATAGCCTCAAGACCTACCACTGACCCCCGATACACTCCAATGCACTCACCTTGGACAGCGACATGGACTGCCACATCCTGTTTGACGACCAATGACACGGCGGACAGACTGCGGACTGTAGACCTTCCTCTTCCGCAGTACAGGTCATCCCCAGATGGACACTGGCTGGCCCTCCACGGGCCCATATTGTGTAGTGTGCTCGGCATTGCCCTGTACCGCTCCAGCTGCATGACTGCACTGGATGTGCAAATAAACATCCAGTGACGCACTGCTGTGTAATGTCTTACGTCATTCATGTATGGATGTGTGGATGCATGTGGGGACCGTGCCTTCCCTTGCGTCAATGATGTTCATCCTGTGGGATGCCAGTCAGAGGGTGCGACATTGCATTTTGTGTATTGGGTCCCGTGAACACTACAACAGGGACACACGCTTCAGTCACTTCCTTGTCCGGACATGGACTGGACCACGCCCAGATCCCACGAGTCACTGTTGCAAGCCCTGCACTGGTCCGGCGTACGGCAGGCCAGACCACTCTGCTTACGACCCGAGGGGGGGCCCTCATTGCTACCCGTCGCAGCCGTACTCGGTGGTGGTGTGCAGGTCACTGGTCTAGTTGTCAGCATGTCACAGCCACTCCCTGAGGGCAGGTTTTCACACACACCACACCCATCTGGCACAGGCGTCACAGGCCATGTGACACCCCCAATATAAGGGGCCGACGACGTCACATTCCCCTCTTCCGGTGGTGACTGGATGACGGACGCTCCACGGTTCGCACTCATATAGGGCCCATGAGTTGTTGCACACAGGGTTAGTGGCATCCGAGGCCTTGAGTACGGCACGGGCCTACCACCACGTGGCGCAGACTGGGGTTGCACACGGTTAGTGGTATCCGAGGCCTTGAGTGCGGCACGGGCCTACCACCACGTGGAGCAGACTGGGGTTGCACAGGGTTAGTGGCATCCAAGGCCTTGCAGACGGCACAGGCACCCCGCCACGGGACGGTGACTTTGGGTGCACTGGGTCAGTGGCACCTTGAGCTGCTGAGCAGGTGTGCAGCCTGCAATGATGCCCCGTCCCGGCGGTCCAGACAGCTCAGGTTTTGTGTGCCCTGCTGGACCGCAGTGTGGGCCAGAGCCAACAGGCAGCGCGAGCCTACTGCCCTGTGGCGTCGCTTCCGGGATCCCAGAGTTGGTGGCACCCATTGGGCTGAGCGGGTGTGCAGCTTGCGATGGTGCCGGGTGCACTGGTCTGTCCTCTGCCATGGAATAATCAAGACCCAGCACCAAACGTGAGACCTGGTGGCCTGCGGAGCGCGGCTGCATGATGTGGAGGGTGCCATGTCCGTGGGCCCCCGGCTTGTGGCTTGCAGCGGCACGTGGTGGGACCTCCTGTCTACACGCCGGTGGCGGAAGGTGAGCATTGAGGCCTGGGTGTGCATGGGCGGGCATGCTCCGATGGGCGGCGGGAGAGGTTGGGGTGCCTCTGCCTGGGAGTGCATGGGCGGGCAGGCGATGTTGTCTTGTGCAAGTGTGTGTACTGTGCCAGTCATGTATCTGGGCTCTGTTTCAGCTGACGGCTGACTCAGATGTGTGACCTGGTGAACTGCACTACATACCGGCACGTGGTTGGAGACACACCGGTGGCAGCAGGTGAGCAGTGTGGCCTGGGTGCGCAAGGGCGGCATTCTCTCTCTCTCTCCGTCCCTCTCTTCCTCTCTCTCTCCTCTTCTCTCTCTCTCTCTCCCTCTCTTCCTCTCTCTCTCCTCTTCTCTCTCTCTCCCTCTCTTCCTCTCTCTCTCCCTCCCTATCTTCCTCTCTCTCTCCCTCCCTCTCTTCCTCTCTCTCTCCTCTTCTCTCTCTCTCTCTCCCTCTCTTCCTCTCTCTCTCCTCTTCTCTCTCTCTCTCCCTCTCTTCCTCTCTCTCTCCCTCCCACTCTTCCTCTCTTTCTCCTTTGCTCTCGCTCTGTCCTCTGATGTGCGCAGGACACACCTTCTCATCATGTTTTTTGTCTTACAGGCTGTGACCTACGTATTGTCCGGAGGGGAGCGGCCATGTGTCTTCATTTCATTTCGTTGTTCATTTTAATAAAGTTTCATTTGTTGCTTCGAAAGTGAATGTGTGCTGGTCATTTCTGTGACAACACATCCATGTCACCAGTTGTGATTGTGCGGCATCAAGCGGAATATTTTGTACATGTTTGGGTGTGGCTGATGTGGCATGTGTTTGATCGGGGGGGTGCCAGGAAGGGGTGGTCCTGGGGGTGGTGGCGGTGGGTGTTGTGGCCCTCTTGGGTGTCCAGGCCGCATGATGGGTGGCTCCATGGCATCTGTTGCCCTTCCGATGTTGCCCTGGGCTGTGCTCCCTTTTGGTTTGCAGGCTGCCGTCGGACTTTACACCAGGTCAGAGCAGGTGTAGATTTCCTGCTGCTAACGCGCCTTATCGCCTGTTTTGTGTTTTTATCGCGGATGTGGCTGGTCGTTGTGAATGTTGAGGTGTGCTGTTGTCTCGACTTTTTTGTCACGGGAACGCCTACTCTGCATCTCATTAGCGATATCTGCGGGGGTCCTCTGTGGCGATGTTTTTTGCGGCTGCTATCGCGGGTAAACTGGTGCTGTGGGCTGTTAACACCGGCTTGTGAATGGGGAGGTAAATTTATCACGACTTTGGCTGCGGTAAAGTGCCGTTAATTCGGCGATAGCTCCTTGTGAATATGCCCCAAAGATTCTATGCTTTGGTCGGAAGAAAATAGGGTTTACATGGCTCCTGGGATCTGAGAAGTTGGAAAAGGTAGCCGAATATAGGTACCTGGGGATGTGGTTTGAGAAAAGTCTGCATTGGCACACCCACATTGACGCTTTAAAGCTCAGGGCATCAGCATCGGTTAGTGGATTGAAAAAATTCAATGGTAATTATGGTGAAATGTCCGATAGGCCTGTCCTAAAAGCCTACGCAGCAATGGTACCACCACAATTTTTATATGGTGCTGAATTGTTATATTTGAGTGGCAAAAACGGGTGGGATGTTGAGGAGGGAAAAACCCTGAAAAACCTATTCTCATTGCCTAAATCTTCAATGGTTCAGGCGGTGAGATTGGAATTGGGAATTACCACATGGAGTATACCAGCTTGCATGGCCCTATTACGATTCTGGCAGCGCCAGGGAACGGGAGAAGACTTCAAAATTTCGCAATGGTGCAGAAACGAGATTTTAAAGAGTGAGCTAATATGGGCAAAAGCCATAAAAGCTACCATTAGTAAAGCGTGTTGCATGTTGAGGATTAAGCTGTGTCCTCAGACCCATCAAATTGAGGTAGATAAGAAAGAACTCAGGGCCCTGGGAAAAGAAATCTCTCGAGCACAGGACCAAGATTACCTCCTGCAGAAAAGTTCTGTACGCTTTATGGTCACCGCGTGGCAAAACGAACTACATTTCCCTTACATTGATAGGTTGCCCTGCTGTTGGTTAAGAAGGGAATTACTAAGGCTAAGAATTGGGGTTAACCCCTGTTATGTTAATAATGGGGCAAAAAGATCTATTATTGATAGTAAGGGAAACTGTGTCTGCACCTTGGGAACAACTTGTGACATTTTACATATATTATTTGACTGTCAGAAGATTGTAGATATACGAAAAGAGTTTTTACGCCCGATTTTTAAAAAGTATGATATCAAAAATAGGGTTATGGCAGTAAACCTTTTAACTGAAAGGGTGCTTTGGACATAGCTTGTGCCATGGGGAAGTTCATTCAAAAAGTTAAAGTATTCCTCAAATGTGAATGTATTTGAAAGGCTGTTTTATAGTTTTAGGTGCTCTGTGTTTATGAACTGTGGATAGGACAATTGACTGTATTACATGAAATGTTATGATGTTTTATGATGTTTTTAAGAATTGTGATTTAAAATTTTTGTATTAATGTAAGTATTAAAAATGTTTAAGGACTATCGGTCTAAATAAACTTGATTTGAACTGAAGTGAACTGAGTCGTGGTTGTTATACCACTTTTTTAGTATATGGTTTGGTCTCCCTCTGGAGCCCACTGTGTATTAGTGCTATTTACTATTGTTTCTATGCTACAGTATTGTGTGCTTTTGATTATCTGCATGTAGCAGACACAGTGTCGTACTAGAGAGTGCTATATTAATAAATACATATTTTTATAAGTACTGTGTGGTTCTCCTTTCATTTAACCAATACCATAAGCTTGCATTCTGGTAAAACAAGCTGCTTAACATTCCTTCAAGACTAAGCCTGAAGGCTGCTCTCCACAGCTACCACTTGGATAGCTTTCTAAGTTTATCTTTGAACTCTTAAATCACCATAAGGGTTGTTTGGACTGGTGCAAGGTGCCCACTTTAATTAGTGGACAGCATATACCAGGCCAACCTCTCACAAGTGGCTCAGGAAGCTATTGATATCCTAATTCCACTCAGAACAACACAAAAGAGCAAAAGAAAGCAAGCACCATGGAGAAATAGAGAGTTAAAATAGATAAAACAACAAATTTGAAAGTGGCAACGCTCCTGGATCAAAACAAACACCAATCAATACAAACTTCACCTTCAGAAACTTAACAGATTATACAAGTCAGCAATCAAAAAATCTAAAAATGGACACTATTCACACAGAACTTAAAATGCTAAATGTGCAAATAAAGAATTTGATAACATTCTCACCGAATTATGTAAACCAAATTGCCTAGAAGGAGCTCATTCCATTACTCAAAAATTCATGGACAAACTGGCAAATCATTACACAACCAAAGGAGACACGTTGGACTCATATTTAAAATAAAGAAAAAACACCAGCACGGACCCTGGCCTTTTCCCAAATAACCCTCCAAGAGTAGGCTAACCCAGTCTCTGCAGTCCTTCCAATAAATATCACACAATAAATGTATGGACCTCGTAAAAGCAAAAAGACCTGTTGGAACCCCCTATGACCCATGTCCACCACAAACCTTCAAGAAATTTCATTTGCTGCCATACCAGTAAGAAGAATCATCAACAATTTCTTAACTATGGGAATATTTCCAAAAGACCTAAAAAAGTAATACATATTCACAGTACTAAAGAAGAAAAAAACTGGACCCGCTTAACGCTGACAACTAAAGACTAATTATAAATAGATCTTTCCTGGGCAAACTGATAGAAAGAGCAGTATTCCCCCATATGCCACAATTCATTGAAGATGATTCCATACTTTCAAACTTCCAAGCAGGATTCCATCCAGGAAGAGGCACAGAATCTGCCCTCATTCCCATCTTGGATGACAGTTGACCGTAGCAAGGTTGCTGCACTACCTCTCTTGGACCTCTCAGCTGACTTTGACACAGTTGACCATGACACTCTAATACAAAGACTCTATGAAACCGGCACAGAGGGGACTACTCTCAACTGGATCACATCCTACTTTCAAAACAGAACTAATGTCATCCATACCCTCCTTTCTCATCCAAACCATAGTTCCCAAAAGCAGAGGTCCCTCAAGGCTCTATCACCTCACCCATGCTTTTCAACATCTACATGAAGTCATTACTGGCACTGATCAATCAATTTCACCTCACGTGCTATAACTATGCAGATGACACACAAATACTCCTTAAACTAGAAAGCCCCAAAGACATTGGAAACTCACAAATGTTCAGTTGTCTCAGAGCCGTTGATCAGTGGATGACATGGAGCCATCTCAATTTGAATGCTTCCAAAACGGAAATACTCACATGTGGTGATTGGAAGAATTATGACCCTCCTCGCCGCCTGGCCTGACAATCTGGGAACACTGCCTAAAGTATCTAAGGAAGTAAGAAACCTCAGAATTACCATGGACTCCAAGCTATCAATGAATGCCCAAGTGGAAAAACTAGCAAGATCTAGCTTCATTACTAAAAAGCCTCTGCGATGCATCTTCCCCCACATGGGATTTTCACACAAGGTCCAGGCTACTACCTCTCTTGTTCCATCAAAACGTGATTATGCCAATAGCCTCTACCACGGATCATATTTAAGAAAAGACTACAACAGAGTCAGAACTGTGCTGCCAGACTACTCTTACATATAAAGCCACAAGCCCACTTTTCCTCTGTCTTGAAGGCCCTACATTGGTTACCAGAAGATTCACATTCAAGCTGCTTTGCACCACCCACAAAATGATACATGGAACAAGGCCGCCCTTCATCAGGAAGAAAATCACCAAATACAGTCAACAAAGGAACCTCCACTCTAGATTGGCACATCGCCTCAAAATCCCACCATATAACAAAAATCATAGGTGGCACATCCTTCTCTGTTCAAACAGCCAAACTATGGAACTCTTTACCCCCAAACATAAGATACACGGATAACTACCTTATCTTCAGAAAACTACTTAAGAGCTGGCTCTTCCCCACATAACCCCCATACTCAAATATACAGCATATCCCTGTGTTATTTGGATTATATATGTGTACCTAGATATGTGTATTCCTTTGTATAAATGTGTATAATAATCATGTTTATAAATATATAGATTTTCATTAGTTCTGCATAACAAATGTACATATTGCTTACGGTTATATTATTCTATGTTTAATGTGTATATTGGTCACTGCATAAATAAGTACATTTTATAATAACTATTCATCTACAACTGCTTCACTATTGAAAACAATATATATTTGTGTGTGTATATATATATATATATATATATATATATATATATATATATATGTATATATCAATACACTCACATTACCTACTGCCGGTCACCAGTAGGTAGTCATAGTTAGGACCTAGTTTCCATAGGAAAAGCGTTTTTTGATTTGCCAATATCTTTGGCGCCGGTTGACGAATCTTCACGAAATTTTCAAAACTAATGGGGCGCTCTGGTCAGCTCCTGTCTTGAATGTTTCGGGGTGATTCGTCAAGTGGGGGCCGGGAAAAAAGGGGGGTCCCAAAAAGCGTTTTCCCCATGTTAATTTCCATAGGAACTTTAGACACGGCTACAGCCCGAACTGCTGAACGGAATTACACCAAATTTGGCAAACAGGTAGCTCTTGGTTCAGAAAGCGCCCTTTTTTTTAAATGGTGTAAATCCGTTCAGTTGTTCCTGAGAAATAAAAAAAATTATAATATCGATATCTGAGCACCGAGGAGGATTTGCGAACCCTCCTGGGCACAAGCTTCATTCTGATTGGCTTTTAACACTCCAACCCAAGAAGTGTTGGCAGCCATATTGTGACTCGGTAACTGAGTCACAAGAAAACAGTAGAAAAAAGATAAAAAAACAAGAAAAGGGGGCAGGGTAGAAACACCCTGACCCCCTAGGCCTGCTCAGGGGGTCCCACAAGGACCCCCAGGGCCCAAAAAAGCATATTTAAAAAAAAAAAGAGGCCGAATCCACGCTGGTTGCGCGAATCCGGCCAAAAAAACAATAAAAAACCCCAAGTGCGCTTCATTTAATTAAGCCGCCGGGTGGGCCAGGTCCCAGGGGCAATGACATATATATATATAGTGCCGTCCCTGGACTGGATGTGCTAGGAATGCCTGCATGTGCTGTGGTCAGAAATCATTTTTAAAATGGGATGGTCCTGGATGGTGGTCGGGTCAAGCAGCTCCCTCAGGCAGACACAGAGCAGAGCTGACGCGAGAGAAGGTGGCGGCGATCGAGGCCAGGCTCCCGTAAAGGTGGCAAGGAGAGGGGAGGTATCCCGGATAGGTACTTCACTTGATGTGATCCTTAAAATGCTGCACTATATTATGAATTCCATCTTGTAAAATGGAAGATCACCTTAAGAGTGACGCTGTGTCTCTCATTTTAAGAACGTTACATAGTTGAGCGTTTCTAAAAACACGAACAAAACAGCACTAGATTCAGACAATGACATGCAGATGAATGTACCCTTTGTTATCGGCATCTGTTTGCTAGATTGCGAGATGAAGGTACAAAAATACAAATATCACCTTATTTCTTCTCCCGGTGCCGTATACCAGTGTGTGCATCAGAGTGCCACACAGAGTGCCGCAGGGAGAGTGCAGCAATCCCTCCAGTGTATGATCTATGCCACAAAGTGTGAGGTGTGGATTCCCACACTGAGATCGACCTGCTTACACACGAAAATAATGCACTGCCCGGCAAACACCAAGTAAACCGTAAAAGTAAAATGCGTGCTACGGACAACCATTTAACATAACCTGGGTTCTGGGTGAAAAACAGACCTTGGGAGGAGGACATGGATTAAATCACAGACGAGTAACAGCCCTTGCTGCCTTCGTGAAAAAAAAATCAGGAACACAATTATGTATACATAAATCAGGTGAAAACAGCATCTTTGCTAAACCTGGAGGTTTATTCTTATGTGCACATGGTACCGACTGCAGTAAACATGGGGCACATCAAAGGGGGCTCTGTTTGACTCAGTTGAAATGTCCCCCACTTCTGTCTGTTGCTGAAGTGAGCATTTTTTAGGGGGGTTAAAATGAGGTGTGTGTGACCGTTTTGTGATGACAGCAGAGATTTCTGGCTGCGCATATTGTAAGACACCACTGAAGTGTAAAGGGATGGAGGGGTTGGGCAGGGGGTGGTGATCCAGCCCACCAGCTGTGCCCGGGCTGTGTTTGTGTGTTGGTGTAATAGCTTTCTGAAAAGAGCTTCAATGCCATGATCACCTGTGTCTCTGCTACCTCACCCGTGAACCCTTCCCCAACAAGGTTTGCGCTACTATGGTATGTGAATCCGTATAGCACCTTCGCAGCATTTTTATGGCCTCAAAGCACTTTCAGAATCTGGACCCCAACATAACCAGGATGTTTTGTCTGTTCCTTCCTTGGGACCCTCCGTCCTTTAATACTGGAAACAATTCAACTCAATAACATTTGCTGATCATGAAAGAATAGGAGAATAATTAACTTTAAAGTTTCATATGTTTCGGTAGTGCTTAAAGAGGCTCTGTACAGGTCTATGCAATTAGACAGGCTAGACTGTTTTTTGAAAGTGGGTTACTTGTCAAGTTTTGGCTCCTATAGTGTAATCAAGGTCTTCTGGGTGCTAGATTGGGCGATAATGGAAGCAGAAAGGAAAGAAAAATGACAGGTCTTTAGCAGAAAAAGTAGAGGGCAGACGAATGGATTGAACATCTCTTTAAAACTACACTTATTTCACTCCAACATGTATCCTTTCCCTGCGCAGCATGCTGTCCTACTGTCTACTCTTTCTTTGTTCCTCCCACCTGCTGATCTTTCTATACATACATGATGATCTCTGAGTCATACTGCACTGCTTCCCCTCACTCCAAAATGTACCCCAGGAAGCTTGTACATGAACACTTTTATCTGTGTATGGTCTGTACTGCACCAATGCGCCTGTCCAGGCACTATAATAACACGCTTTTATTGAAACTCATTCTTTTTGCACACATACTGTCAGGTGTCGTCAGGCATCGGCCGAGATGCCAGTCTGCGATTTCAGACACAGGTGAGATAGTTGTGCTTCAGCTGAAAAGTGGTCAACCTCGGTGCAAGACGACATTGCCTCAGATCCTAATTCACCCACTTGAACAGACCGTTTGATCCTGTGGAAATTATTATCGCCTTGCACTTGAGGTTGCAGAATTAAGAAAGCTTAATGGCTGCAAATAATATACGTTGAATAATTAGCTCTGCTTTGTCAACTTGCATAAAGCGCTCCGAAGTAGTCGAAGCGGGATGCGCTGGCACATTATTAAAGGTATACAAACTCCAATGCAGGAAGGGGTGTTAATGTGTGACACACCTCTTTCAAACATGCGCTGTGATGTGGAGCAGCTAAAATGTCAGCACACATTTAGAAAATCATGAGGTTTTTGGTTTGTAAAACAATTTCACTCACTGTCAGGTACTCTTTAAGGAGAAGAGAGGCAGGTTTTCATTGCTCTATTGCTGGTTGTTGATGGGACGAGTCTTGGCTAATTGTTCATGTTTTAATTATCGGCTGTAGCGTCGAAGCACTGCTAGTAAGCAACATTGCCATTTTGCAGCCCGGTAGCCATCCATTCATCAACCACTGAAAGATGGGGTAAATTGCACACAGAATGCAGCAGCAGACGCATTAGCCCCTGAGTTTTAGTCACTGCGGATCAAAGCGCAGATAGTTCTTGTGACACTTTCATGCACAATGCCCACAAACACTGCGAGGGGATGTTTACAGCGAAGAATGCCTCTCTTGTCAGTGGCAAGTGCTCTGGGCACGGTAAACACAGGGTAGTAATGTTACCAAACACAAAAGGTGAACCGCTTTAATGAAGATTATATAAATATGCAGCTAAAAGGAGCTTCCTCTGCTGAAAGTTTCACAAATAGGTCAGATTTCGATTCTCACAACAGAAACAAAAGTTGTGCATGAATTGTGCTCCCGTAGGCGCTACCCATGCCAGGACAGGCATTGTAATGATCTGTTCGTTATTTTTATTCATTTTAACCCTGTACAGTGCCTGCACAAACCAGACTGCTTCTAAGTCCTTATATGGAAAATTCATCTTAAAAAATAATGTGAGCTGTCTTGCTCAGGGATGCTCTTTTTACCGACCTCAGTATGATGAGGTTCTGAGTTGCACCTACTGATTCACACATCTCAGGAGGTAGAGAACACAACCTGCTGAGCTTTCTTCTGTCACCTCTTCAGTGCACTCAAATGGAGAGCAGAAATGTGGAGTCGAAGTCAGCTCCGCCCAGAGGCGCAGCATCTATTGGTGCTGAAGCTGCAGTGGCACCGGTTCCAGAGCCCTGGGGGGCATTTAACCCTCTTTCAGCACTTCTGTTGCCTCTTTCTGCACCTCACTCTTGCCTCTTTATGCACCTTGCTTGCTTCTTTCTGCACCCCTGTTGTCTCTTTCTGCACCCCTGTTGTCTCTTTCTGCACTTGTCTTCCCTCTTTCTTCACCTCTCTTGCTTCTTTCTGCACTTCTCTTGCTTCTTTCTGCACCTCTCTTGCTTCTTTCTGCACCCTTCTTCCCTTTTTTGCATCCCTCTTGCTTCTTTCTGCTGTTCTCTTGCCATTTTCTGTACCTCACTTGCCTCTTTCTGCACTTATCTTGCTTCTTTCCACACTTCTGTTGCTTCTTTCAGCAATTTTCTTGCCCCTTTCTGCACTTCTCTTGCTTGTTTCTGCACCTCTCTTGCGTCTTTCTGCACCTCTGTTGCCTCTTTCTGCACCTCACTTGCTTCTTTCTGCACCCCTCTTGCCTCTTTTTGCACCACTCTTTTCTCTTTCTGCACTTCTCTTGCATCTTTTTACACCCCTGTTCCCTCTTTCTGCAGCATTCCTGCCTGTTTCTGCACCTCTCTCTTGCCTCTTTCTGTACCTCTGTTGCTTCTTTCTGCACTTCTCTTGCTCTTTCTGCACCCTTCGCGCCTCTTTCAGCACCTCTGTAGCTTCTTTCTGCACTTTTCTTCCTTCTTTCTGCACCCCTCCTGCCTCTTTCTGTACTTGTCTTGCCTCTTTGTACCTCTCCTACCTTTTTCTGCACCCCTCTTGCCTCTTTTTGTACATCTGTTGGTTCTTTCTGCACTGCTCTTGCTTCTTTCTGCACCTTACTTGCCTCTTTCTGCACTTCTCTTGCTTCTATCTATACCTCTGTTGCTTCTTTCAGCAATTCTCCTGCCTCTTTCTGCACTTCTCTTCCTTCTTTCTGTACCCCTCCTGCCTCTTTCTGTACCTTTCTTGCCTCTTTGTGCACCTCTCCTACCTCTTTCTGCACCCCTCTTGCCTCTTTCTGTACCCCTCTTCCCTCTTTCTGCACCTCTCTTGCCTCTGTCTGCACACATGTTCCCTCTTTCTGCACCCCTTTTACCTGTTTCTGCAACTCTCTCGCCTCTTTCTGCAGTTCTCTTGCCTCCTTCTGCACCTCACTTGCCTCTTTCTGCCCTTCTATTGCCTCTTTCTGCACCTCTTTTGCCTCTTTCTGCACCCCTGTTGTCTCTTTCTGCACCCCTGTTGTCTCTTTCTGCACTTGTCTTCCCTCTTTCTGCACCTCTCTTGCATCTTTCTGCACTTCTCTTGCTTCTTTCTGCACCTCTCTTGCTTCTTTCTGTACCCTTCTTCCTTTTTTGCATCCCTCCTGCCTCTTTCTGCTGTTCTCTTGCCATTTTCGGTACCTCTCTTGCCTCTTTCTGCACCTCACTTGCCTCTTTCTGCACTTCTCTTGCTTCTTTCTTTACCTCTGTTGCTTCTTTCAGCAATTCTCTTGCCTCTTTCTGCACTTCTCTTCCTTCTTTCTGTACCCCTCCTGCCTCTTTCTGTACCTTTCTTGCCTTTTTCTGCACCCCTCTTGCCTCTTTTTGCACCTCTGTTGGTTCTTTCTGCATATCTATTGCTTCTTTCTGCACCTTTCTTCGTCTTTCTGGACTTCTGTTGCCTCTTTCTGCATTTCTCTTGCTTCTTTCTGCGCCTTTCTTCCTCTTTCTGCACATGTCCTACCTCAGTAGGCATAGTTAGAAATTAGCATTTAATAAGCCTTTGAAATTCACTGAAAAAACCATAGGTTTCAGGGACGTTATAGTTAGAAATTATCATTAAAAAAACCTTTGAAATTCACTGAAAAAACAATAGGTTTCAGGGACGTTATAGTTAGAAATTAGCATTTAAAAAACCTTTGAAATTCACTGAAAAAACCATAGGTTTCAGGGACATTATAGTTAGTTGGACATTTCACTCGTACAAAACCAGTGAAATTCGGCCGTTATAGTTAGTTCAGCTAACTATAACTCGCGCCCCCGCAATGCACTGCTGATGACATCACATATTACATCATTCATGACATGGTCAGTGACATCACTGATGACATCTTAAATGACATCACTGATGACATCATCCATGTGATAATCAGATGCACCTCCTCACAACCTAATATAACCTTTGATACACCCACTCTAAAATACAGACTACCATTTTCGAAACCATACACACACCAATACCAGTTACTACATACCCACTCACTGATTCCTAGGTCTACACACACATCCACTTTTTCACCTATAGAGTCACTCAAACCTGCAGTCACTCATCAATACAGCACTATCATATGCACTTATACACCTATAGAGACACACACACTGCCACTCACCCATAGAGTTACTCACACACCTAGTCAGTCATTTAAAGAATCAATCACACTCCCATTTACTCACCTATACTGTTATACACAAACCACCTCACTTACTCATACATATACTAACACATACTTACTCTCTTATACAATCACTGATACAAGCACACACTCATCCATACAGCCACACTCACAATCACTCACTCTCTCCAACACTCACATATACTGCCTTTCACATATGTAGATACGCATGTACCACTGAGACATCCATTCACTCACCAACACAGCCATACACACACACACACTGACCCACGCATACAGCCCCTCACAGATGCTCTCTTGAGCCCATACACCCAGTGAATCACCCACTCACACATCCATGCAGGGAGTCATACACCTCCCACCCACCCACACAGACACTCAGGCATCCATACAGATACTCAGACAACCAATCAATAACCCATATAGACACTCATGTAGCTACTCATCAACCCATGCAGCCGCTTACACACCAACTGACAGACTAATACAGACATTCACACAGTTTAGTCACTAACCCATGCATTCAGTAAGACACGATTAATCACTCACTTATACAGTCAGTCACGCACCTACTAAATCATCCATTCAGACACTTACACCTTGGCATATATATAAAACATATTTAAACTTTACAGAAACACAGTCACTGGATGATGTCATCAGTGATGTCATCAGTGATGTCATTTGAGATGTCATCAGTGATGTCATCAGTGATGTCACTGACCATGTCATGAATGATGTAATATGTGACGTCATCAGCAGTGCATTACCGGGGCACGAGATATAGTTAGCTGAACTAACTATAACGGCCGAATTTCACTGGTTTTGTACGAGTGAAATGTCCAACTAACTATAATGTACCTGAAACCTATGGTTTTTTCAGCGAATATATATATATATATATATATATATATATATATCTTTTTTTTTTTTAAACAAATAAATTAGCTTAAAGTACCACAACATTTGAAAGTCTGAGTTTATTTAATACAACTTAAATCTGGATATATTACCAAACTTATCCACACATACCTTCTATGTACCTTTATATTTATTTCTTAACTCCTAATTCAGCATCTCCAATGCACTACTCTATATCTCACCCTAAACCTCTCTCAATATATCCTTGACCTCAACTCTCTGACTCATCCCAAACCTTAATCTACTGCTCTCTCCAATGCACTACCCTATTTTTCACCCTATACCCCTCTCAAAATATTCTCTTCCTCCACTCTCTGACTACTATGATTCCCAAAATAACCCTTTCTAGACTCTTCCCTCCTCTACCCCTCCTTGCATCATCTCAAACCTCTTTTACTTTTCAGATCTCCCAAAAACCTTTCTAAACCCTTCACTTTGACTCTTCCCCCTCCCCTCTACTCATCTCAAACCTCCGCCTGCTGCTATGATCTCCAAATAAAAACTTTCTAGACCCTTCCCTTTTCTATCCCTCCTCTATCCTTTTCAATCCAAATCACTGACTCACATATCTAACGCTCAAATTAATTTCATATTTCCCTATACTAATCCACCACTAATCTTGTTTGGTGTCCGGAGTAGTGTGCTGCTCACCAAAGTGATGTGGCGCCTCATCAGGGGTACCAAGCGCTATATAAATACAAACCCCTCCCACTTTTATCCCTCCACTATCCTTTTCAACCCAAATAACAGACTCACATGGCCACAGCTCAAATTAATTTCATATTTATCTATACTAATTCACCACTAATCCTTTTTGGGCTCTGGAGTAGCGTGTTACTCGCCGAGAAGCGCTTTGACGCTTCATCAGGGGTAGTAAGCGCTATATAAATTTAATTAAAATATAAATGCAATTACAATTTGGAAGTTCTTTCAATTTGATCATGAAATGGTGATCTAGTAAACAGTACAGTATTTGTACTTCATTTAAGTCTATCTGATATTTGGTACAGTCTGAGGCAATAATCCTTGATCTCTTCTCTTTTATTTGACACCCATTCATAAGTAGTGTAAAGATCCTGCCTGCAAATTTGGATCTTTTGATTTTAGTGTGTGTACCACTGGGGGTATTAGTTTATAAAGGACAGAGAGATATTTATGTTTTTATCAAGGAACTATGCTTACATCACAAAGTCATTATTTATACTACTTCTTCCAACGTAGTGGGCTGGAAACCATTCAGTTGGCTATATCTTTTGTCTTTACTTCTGGTGACTGGTGTGGGATCAGCACCTAAATGTGGATCTGAATGTGAACTTCACTTTTGACAAAAAATACCAAAAGCCGTGTTTCTTTCTGGTGCATCCTCTCCTCATTTATTTTCTAGCTAAATGTTGATATACATGTGCTAATGTTGGTTGTACTGAGGGGTTCAATATAAGCTTATTTGTAGACATAATCTGGTTGACTTATTTTAAGATCAAGGTCCATGACTTTGTGAATTTCGCCTCTAGTGCAACAAACTTTATCTGCCATTTTTCTTCCATTGTGCTTCCTTTTTAGGTTTAGAAGATGTTTTACAAAGTTGTTTTTCTTGCACCTGAGACTGGCTGACCTAGCTGTCAATCCCTAATATTTCTAATGATTTTTTTGCTCCTTGGATACTGAAATTCCATAGACTTAACTATTTTTGGTCCTGTAACCTGGCATGAACTGTGTTCCTGATTACAGTGGTGTAAGTAGCTAGAACGGCTCTCCTCTTGCTTAATGATTTCTAGTTGTCACATTTAATGATTTGTGGCACCTCTTCATTCCTGGGTTCTCAAGTAGTCTAATCCAAATGAGTATTCATTTCAATATTTGAAATGTCTAAGAACGTGTTACTAAATACTTTCAATTCTTATAGAATTTGATGTCTGTCACATTGTGTGTGTTTTATCTTGAGACAGGAACTCTTAGCTGTGAGTAAAGTAGTTGATCATTATTTTCTGATATCCTTCTTTTCTAAGGAGAAAGTGTATTTTTCTGAATATGTTACTTTGTTCTTACAACTAATATCCTGTTGATGAGTTAGTTCCTTCAAGTGTACCTTCAATTACTTGGCAATCTGCAGCAATAAGGTGTATTGAATACTACACTCTAGGTGGATTTGATTTGGTGGTGCACTTTTCTGGTTCAGTCTGGTGTGATCTGTTACACTTCTTGAAGATGGTTTGGTTGTTCTTTAGGGGTTACGCTATTTGACTGGGATTTCTGAGAACAGGGATAAAAGATAATATTAATTTTCGAGCTAGGCAGATGTAATGGTCATAAATCGACCTTGCAGCATTCATGTGACATCCTGACCCTTTTTTTCTATTCCTGACTCTCCGGTTAAATTTTCTTGTGCAGTAGGGTCTTGACATGAGTCCCTTGAGAGGTACTACACATTGTTTTGTATGTTGCTTATGGTGATGGGATACAACAAAAGAGGAACTCCTTGTAACATTTATGACTACTTTCCCCACCAGGTATTAAATGTCTAATGGTTGGTGGCAGTTGGCTAAATACATTGGGTATAGGTATCATTTGTTGTTTTGAATTGTAGTTGATTTACCCCTTGCTGAGCTATACAGTTTATTGAGTTTATTCTTTTAGTAGTTAAGTTCTAAGGGAGGTTTATAATGTGTCCAAATCATTGGTTGGTCGTAAATAGCACTCAAAATGTCAGATAGAAATACAGTGTTAGCAGTTTCTCAAGTTTCTGCACCATGTTATTACCACAATTGTCTAAATAAATATAGGTATCAGTGTGGTTTAAGACAAAAGATATCCTAAATTAGGGAGATGAGAATTGTGAAATCACATCCTCTTAATGTTACCTCTTCACTGGAAAATAAATCAATCTGAATATATCAGTGTAAAACTAATCACTCAATTTGTAAATATTCAAACAAGTGCACACAACTTCACATTGTTCCCTCATGGGGACAATTGTTGGACTCAACCCATGTGCTCTCATTGTCTCCAAAGTGGTCCATCCACAGGTGCTGATCACGTCATTAACCCTTATTATTTGACCTTAGAGAGTCATGTGATCTATATAGTACCTGAAATATACAATGAGGGTGTCCCACCACAGCATGCCCCTCACCTAATGCCGCTGAAAAACATGACATGAGTCGTTCAAATATTACCAACTGCAAAGGTATTGTTTTGCTATCTAATGATATTGTAAATCTCACTATAATGTATAGTTAGGTTAACTACAATTATGCCCATAAGGAGCTTCAGAAGTAATGAATGACTCTTCCTTACCCCTATCAATTCCACATGTAACCCTTCTCCCTGAGTCCATTTATTGTGGTTGACCGAGGGTCCAAGGGGATGTCTTTTAAGTCTGTCTGGATTTCTTTCTGAGTTGCAGGGGTTCAGTGTCACGTTCAAGCATAACATTGTGCCATCTAGTCATTCCGATCAGGCCGTCAGTCCTCCGTCTGTTCTCCAAAGTGAAGAAGATAAACGCTCTAGATGCTCCACCTTATTTGAATAGAGAAGCTTAGGATCACGGACCTCTATAGCCTATGATGGAATGGAAACTGAAATGCTAGTGTATCCCATCAACTGTTAATGAAAAGTCTCTTGACTTATTTGAACATTTATTCAATAATATGTTCCCTTCGGCCTAATGAGTCATCGGTGACTGGGGGACTGCTCTGAAAGAAGAAATCTGATACCTTGACATCTACCAGTGGAAAGTCATTAGGAATCTGAACTGTAGGGCATTAATGAATAATGTGTTTTTCTCTTCTCGCAACACGTGGTTCACCTTAAAACACAAGAACAAGTGTGATTACATTTACCCCCCAATGTATATTATTTTCTGGCCCAAGGTAAATGTGGATAATTTTAAAATTCATCTCCGTTTTTTGTGAAGAAGGACGTGGCTGTTTTGGTCACTTGAAAAGACTTTCTCTTGGACAGGCCACGTCAGATCAGTCAGTGTGGCCCTGAAATCTATAACGGTGCACAAATGTTCCCCAAAGTATAATCATTGACAGTTATTGACACTAGAGATAGAGGTTGTGTTATCAGCCCAATTCAACATCAAATAAAGAGATTGTATTTCCTGCTGATTTGTGGCCTTCCTAATCATTGAAGAAGGTATAAGAGGAAACTGAACACTGAGCTTCTTTCCATTGTGTTCTTGTGTTACAAGAAAATGAGGACAGTTTATGGATGTTTGATGTTAAAAAATCGTTTTTGTTTAAGTGATGTGATAAATATGTTGCACGTACATTTGGTGAGTTGCTATGCTTTGATAATTTGTTATGCAGATTTATGAGTCCCTATAATGTACATGTGAGTCTTTTACATTTGTCGGTGTTGTCTTCTTGCAATTTGTTCATGTTGCTACAGCAGGCTTTCACATTAAATATATTGGTGAAATAAGTGTGTATAGTGGTTAATGTGATGGCCTACAGGTGAAATGTAGTTGCTGGATTTGTCTCTCATTGTTCCTCTTATTGTGTGAGTTAATATAACTGGGTGCAGTGCTTAGGGACACATCTGCCAGCGATTGCCATCATTCTTGTTTTGGGATTATTATCGAGGAAGTACAGTTAGCTGTAGCTGTAAGTGTCCCCTCTTAGTGCTCTTTGCTAGGTATATCTGTGGCTGCACTTTTGTGTCTAGCTGCAAGGGTATACCCTCTTTCATCAGTTTTGGTTATTACTAGTTTCAAATTTGAATTTGAAATAGTTCTTGAGATTTCGTCCAGCTGCACTGCTTCCACCTTGGTTACATCATTTCTGTTATTCTGTTTGTTCTTTATGTGTTGATCTGTGTAGGACGTACTTTGTGACAAAGATGCCATGCTGTGTTTGCCTGTATTGGCCAAAATGTATACGTGACACTTACCTGTTTTGTGTGGTTTTATTGTAATCTTGTGTGCCGGGACACTAAAGCTTGATATAGACTTGTGTGTTAGCAGCATGGTCATTTTGTTCATTTTTAGGTCTCGCCTACGCAGCGCGCATGCGCCGCATAGGAAAAAGACCTGTAGCAATCGCTACGGCTTTTGTCCCAAAAACGTGCACGCGTTGCATTGCCTTCAATGGAAACGCGTGCACGTTTGGCGATTCCCTTGCGGGAGCGAGCAGCTGGCGCCATATGTCATCAATTATCGCGCCTTGCTGCTCGCTCCCGCAAGGGAAACGCTCTGTGTGCTCTCGGCCGCACTCCCCCCCACCCCTCCACCCTCAGCGTCTACAGGCACGCAGGGGCCATATTATCTCGCGCCGTACCCGCTTTCACTTTCGTAGAAGCAGGCGCGCTGTCCCAGACTCGCCTTCATTGGCAAGCCAGTGCTTCCCATATTTCAGACCGGCCTGGCTTCCTAATAGGAATGTGGAGGGGCGGTAAAGTCTTGCTCGATCTCTGCAAACAGCAGCCTCGTGGCTTGTGCGCTCTCTTCTGTATGCAACGCTGGGCTGCATCTGTTAGAGCCCGCGCAGGCTGAAGGGGGCGCTGTCACTGTAGCTGCAGGCAGAGGGCAGACCTGGCACTGTAGCTGCAGGCAGAGGGCAGACCTGGCACCGTATCTGCAGGCAGAGGGCAGACCTGGCACCTCCTCTCCCAGCTCCATAAGGGTAGGGCTGCCTCCCACTGCGGGCCAAGCGAAGCCACTGGCGGGCTCGAGCAAACAGGAGCACGAGAATAGCAAAGCAACTGCGAACGAGCGCCTCTGCGCAGCCACATAGGAGCACACGGGAGCCTCAACAGGCACTTAACTTACACAGGAACACTAACACAGAGAACGCTCACACTAGCGAAACTCCTGACGCGCGCACCAGCGCAGATAAGCGTGAGCACACGGGAACTTCACAGACATTTACATAGGGACAATCTTGCACAGGAGAACTCTTTACATGAGGGCTCCTGCGCAGCCACTCAGGAAAATACGGGAGCTTGAACGGGCACTTAACTCACACAAGAACACTCACACATGTGTACACTTCAACGAGCGCAACTGCTAACAAGCGCCCCTGCGCAGTAACATAGGAACACACAGGAGCTTCAACAGACATTTATATAGAAGCACTCTTACACGGGAGCACACTTACAAGAGCGCACCAGCTAACAAGCACCCCTCGGCGGATACACGGGAGCTTCAACATAAACGCAACCTACACAGGAGCACTCTTACAAGGGCACAATTCCTAAGGAGCACAACTGTGCGGACACACAGGGGGACTTCAAAAGACAGGGCCACAGGAGCACACTCACAGGCGTGCAAAATTAGAAGCACTCGGGAACTTCAATAGAAAGGCTCTTCCACAGGAGCACCTAGGGCCACTGTTACACAGGGGCACAGTTACAAAGAACACTAGATACCTGGAGGAGACAGACTTACACGGTTACTCGCTCACATAGCATCACAAACTCTTAGGGTTACACACGGCATTTCACACTTACATATAGGAATACCTGTGCACACTAGATCACACATACACAGGGGCACAGCTGCAGTGCTGAGAGGCGCTTGCACCCGGGGCCGTCCTCGAACATCCTCCTCTGGACCCCGGGATGCATCTGCTCCGTCCCCTGTTGCCCCTGCTGCTCTGGGCATGCTTGGCATGGCCGGCTCTGGCCAGCACCGTGCACCTCCGCCGCGCCAACGACCGCAGCACTGGGCACTGCCCCTACACCTTCACCGTGCCCAGCTGCCCTGACCCGGGCCAGGCTGGACCCGCCGTGCAGGAGCTGCAGCTAATGGATGTGTCCTTGTTTAACATAACTGGTGCTCATGTAAAGCGCTCCAATACCTTCGGGTCGAGTTCGCGCTATATTAATCTGCAAAAAAATTACAAAACTCGGCAGGAAGGGACTGAAGTGCTTTGCATGATCACCACTTACATTACACAGGGACAGGTAGCAACCAGTGCATCTGCAGCCATCTTTACTTAACCCCCCACCCTTTCCGTAGTTGCGGTTTTCAACTAACCAATGCTTTTGACACCACTCCCCCGACCCATGTCCCCCGTGTGACCCACCATGTCCTGCTCCCTGCCTCCTTTCCCATTGCTTGGCCCTGTAAAGCATGACTAAAAACGTATAAGGTCCCAAAAGCGAGACCTATTGGCTATGCCAATGCTAATACTAAGGAAATAACATTATTTTATCAAATATTTTATTAATGTACTTACCAGAGGTAAAAGTTTTTGATAGTACACTGTTAACGGTTTTACACTGTAACTGGTATAGAATAAGTGTTGGCAAAAGAAGATATTTTCGCACCTAAAGAAAGAATACATTTTGTTAACGTAAATTTTAAAAAGGACGCATTCTCATACTATGTGAATATTCTTTGTTATTATGTATATAGTGAAAGCAATGGGAAAATAAAGTTATAATGTTATTTTAATTGAAAGGCAGGATTTTGTAATTTATTACATAGAAAGAGTGAGAAACGGAATCAGAGAGGAGAGAGAGAGAACATTTAAACCGATTTAGTGTGTGTTGCGACTAAGCTGCCTAAGCGAGTCATGAAAGTACCACATTTGAGAAACAGATAGAGTGGGATGAATGGAGGGAGAGGGAAACACAGAACAGAGATAGAAAGAATTAAAACAGATTTAGTCTATGCTGTGAGCGAGCTGCACAAGTGACCCGTGAAAGGATCCCAGCTTGAGAATGAGGCAAACAATTTTTTGTTATAAGGGACTACCTTTAACTGAAATTTTGGAAGGTTAGATGAGCAAAAAGGCTGGGGTTTATATAAATATGGTGTTTGTGCAAAACAGTATTAATTCACAGTGCAAACAGTGAAGAGATGAAAAGCTTTAACTTTTAAATTTTATATAGTAAACATCGCATGGTTTCGCATGGTATATATTGTAGTAAATTTGCATGTTTAAACGCATTTTGCAGATAAGCATTCCGTTACATACAGGTTAAAACAAAGCCCCTGAATAACTATAGGGGCGCTGCCAGCAGCGCTAAGTTTTTCCTTTTGTAACCGCAGAGGCTCACGGTGTCACCCCATGTGATGGTGTTACCCGCCCCGGTGCGGTCCGCACCCCCTGCACCCCCGGACTCGGGAGTTACCGCACTGGGTGACACCAACCCTAGTGACGCCACTGTTCGTAATAAAGGGGCTTTTTTGTTTGCCTTAATAGGTCAATAGTTTTTAGCATGCGAAATAAATCAAGCAAACACGCAATGCCGGTCAAAAGTATAATAACTAAACAAGTAACATTATTTATTAAAATATTTTGTTAATGTACTTACCAAAGGTAAAAGTTGTTCGGTAGTACGCCCTTAACGAATTTGCACTGTAACTGGTATAGAAGAAGTGGTCTCAAAATAAGTTATTTCCATACCTAAACAAAGAATACATTTTGTTAACGCAAAATGTAACAAGCATTGGCATAGCCAATAGGTCTCGCCTTTGGGACCTTATAAGTGTTTAGCCATGCAACCCTTGATGTTGTTGCACCAAGGATATTGTGCTGGATAACTAAACACTTATAAGGTCCCAAAGGCGAGACCTATTGGCTATGCCAATGCTTCTTGTCTCTGTTGTTAGTCATACCGCTACATGTGTTTGTATTTTTTGTGTCTATAGTCACTTAACCTCTCCTTGCTCTTCAGTCTTGTTTAAGTATCTGAATACGGCTGCTGTAACTTGGGAAGAAGAAATAAAAATCATTTTTTACACAAACCACTTTCAAGCAAAATGATTCTGACTGAATGCCAGCGACATAGAAAGCTGGTTGCTTCATTGTATTATCGTTGTTGTTACATTACACGTGTTACCGTCAAAATAACATTTAGTGACGTTGCTGGTATTATGCCATGTAGGGGGCACATTTTATTGCCTTGCTTGGCATTTTTCTGTTTAACCCTTTTATGTATGCCGGCCCCACTCCCAGGGCCGGACTGGCTACCGGGCATTTTGGTGTGCTGCCAAGCTGGGGGCTGATTTCGTTGATGGGAACCTGCGTGTGCTTAAAAACATTAGTTTTGCTTTGTTTATTTCGAAGCTCACGCAGGTCCCCATCAACGAAATCAGCCCCCACCGCAGTGAAATCAGCCCCCAGCTCGGCAGCACACCAAAACGCCCGGTAGCCAGTCCGGCCCTGCCCACTCCCATAGTTTTTTCCGGTTTCTGGAAAGCGACCCCATTGCACTCTGGGACTATACCTTGTCGTTGATAGGATCTCTCCCTGGGCTACCTTACTCAGTGAGTCTATGTCGCCCTAGTGCCCTGCAAACTGCCAGTGTCTTTTATGATTAGGGCTCCCGGTTTTATGGTATTGAATTTTTTGACATTTCCATTTGTATTTATCCATATTTATTTTTTGACAACTTTATCTGTATTTATCAAATTTATTATGGGTTTTGTGAAAAAAATAAAGCTGAAACTGGTATATTTCCAATAAATATGCATTCATGCTTGTATGCCTGCCAGTTTTCAGTGATATGAACGCCCACAGAAGATAAATCAATGCACTTATATGAAAATATGCACATTCCAGTATCAGCCTTGTGCATATCTACTGCTGTTTAAGCCTCTTTACTAAAACTTTCTTTTTTAACCCCCCTTACCTATCAATTCACACAGTTATTGGCCTGGCAGTCATGGCAAAGTGAAATTAGAATCACTCAAAAAGCACCCAATTTCCGTTTTTATCCACACTTAAAAATAAATACAGACAAGAAAATAAATGGTTTTCTGTCTGTATTTATCGTAAAAATCTGTAAAAACGGGAAACAGGGAGCCTTATTTATGATTAGGGCTCCCGGTTTTCCGTTTAAACGGATTTTTACATATAAATACAGATGGGAAACTATTTTTCCTTTGTCTGTATTTATATGTAAAAACTGCAAAATACTAGTAAAGTTTGCCGCGCTGCCGTGCTCAGCCCAGAGTTGCCACAACCCTGTTCCTTTTGTTGCTGCCCCAGCCCTTCTTTTGAATTGGGCATCTCCAGGGCTCCGCCGCTCGAGTGAGCTCTGCGCCAGCCCGTCGACATTTCGCAAGATAAATGTATTTCTGTGGCCTCAGGGGGCAGATTAACGGCGACCCCTTGAATGCTGCTTTTGACACTGTCTGTACCGCTGCAGCCTCGGGCTCTGGAGGATCCGGCACCACCCCCCCCCACCACCCCCCACCATGTATGAACAGGCAGCACCAGGGGGGTTTGTATCAGCAATTAACGTTCATTGAGCCGAAGGATTAGGATAACTGCAGCTCAGGGAGTGTGCATTGTATTCTGCGAGCTGTGCTTTCAAATAGTGTGTTTGCATGTTGAGAAGGTACACTTTCCTGAAGCGAGGTGATGACAGCACCTCTGCTTTTGAGACCTTGCTGAAAGCCTGCACGCAGTCGGGTTCATAAAATATTAAAACCCGATAGAGACATGTTGGACATTGTACTCGTTGTAAAAATGAGCACCCCCTCTGAAAAAACAAATGCAAACCAAACCAGCGTTATGGCTATAATTTTACCATCCTTTGAAAGATGAAAGACTAAGGTGACTGCTGACATTTGAGCTTACGATATGTCAGAAACCACCACTAAACTTGCTGAGCCATCTGATAGAATGGCATTACAGCAACAGTGCTGGGCTTGGAACAGAGCACTGGCATATCAGCAGGTTAGGCTTCAGTGTGCTGATTAAGGCAAACTGCATTTGTGCTTTCCTTTGCCTCCATGCGCTATCAAATTAAAGACTGCCCGGTTTCTATTTTGTTTTAAACAGCTGGATTTTGCGCCCTTACTCGTGTGTGGTTGTTTGTAAGCCTATTTTGATGCATGGGTGTGTGACTTGCATATGATTCCTCATGTGGGTGGGGGTGGGGGGCTTGTGGTGTCCCTTTTGCATTGTGATCGGTGTGTGTTGAGTTCGTTGCCATTTAGTTTGTTGTTCCTCGGCTCTTGTGTCCGTGTACAAGCAGTTGCACATGTGTTTTTTGGGACTGAAATAAATGTGGAAAAATACTAGCTGTAGCGTCGTCTTTTGCTTGTGGCAAAAATAAATGCAGATAAATACAGAAAAAATGCCCAAAAAATAAATATGGATAAATACAGACGGAAATGGCAAAAAAATAAATACCATAAGACCGGGAGCCCTATTTATGATTAAATCATTTTTTATTGATTTTTCTGCAAGAAAAATAGCACAAAATATAACTGCTCGCCTACATCCAGAGGCTGGTGAGGAAATAGGATAAAAACAGGAAGAGGTGGGATGGGTGGCGGGAAAGGGCAGAGGAAAAGGGTGGGGAGGGAGGGTACCATCCCCTGGGATTAGGATGGGGAAGGGACACACGGGAAGACAAAACAATAGATGCTCCCTTGGTTTAATAGTTTACCGTCCAGTCCATACATATGTGCCCCACCATCAATGGAAGCTTACAGAGTGTTGAGGACATTCGCTCTGAGGCGGCGCACCTGCAGATATGTCAGGCATGTGTGTCCTCTAAAATTGTGTGCTAAGAGCTTCAAGCATGGACCCCAGGTCTTTTCAAATTGGGGAAGAGTGTGAGTCACATAGGCTGTTAATTTATCCATGCTCCGAAGGAGGTCCCAAAGCTTGCATAGCCAGTCAGTGTGCCCCATCGAGCAAGTAGCAGCTATTTGGCAGCACAGGGGGACAGAGTGACAGCCCTCCCTCTCAAAGAATGTAATGGATAGGTCAGTGCATCAGGTCAGCCAAGAAGAATTTAACTAGGGAAGCAGGGTATATCAGTATTGAACATCTGGTCTATGTACGGCAGTAGATCAGCCCAGTATAAGTGAGGTTTAGGGCAGTGCCGCAATAGATTTGTCACGGTCCCTGTACCATTGCATTGACACCAGCAACTGCCGCCATGTCCCCCTCACCACTTAGCCATACGTGTCGGCATGTGGTACCAATAATGCAGCACTTTGAGAAGGGTTTCCTGTCCTGAAGCACTGCAGGCTGAAGTGCGAGTGCATCAAAGAATATCCAACCACTCCCTATCAGTGAACGACTGCTCACACTCCTGTTCCCTGCAAGCACGGACGAGGGAGGCAGTGGCATCAGATCTATTGTTGAGAAATGTGTAGATGGCAGAGGGAATGCCTTTATCATCCTGCCTAGAGAGGAGCCACCTCTCAAAGAGTGTGAGGGGCCTGCTCACATATGAGTGTACAGAGGAGTGTGTCACCAAATGCTTAAGGGCAATGTAGCGCCACTGTTCACTTTCAGGGAGGCCAAAGTCTGCTTGAAGTCATGGAAAATCCACCAGACGCTGCAAATCGTAGATGTCCCCTTTGTTTACAACCCGCTTCTTGCCTAAGGGAGTTAGATTGGTCCTGAAGATCTGGGGGGAAGTCCGGGTTCCCTATGATGAGTGTAAGGGGGGAAATGGGGGTGGAAAGCTGTTTGGGGAGATTTTGTTTATCCCATGCTCCCATAGTGGCCCTGATCACCGGGGAAATATACACTCCAGGTGGGCGGTGCTTCTTGCGGAGCCAGGGTATTTTCCAAATATGGATGCCTGCTATAGCGTGGTCAATAAAGCACCAGTGTTTTTCTGTGCTCGGATGTTGCCACTCTACCAGGTATCACATTTGCTCCACATGATAATAGTGGGCTAAATGCGGGATACCCAGCCCTCCCATCTCCATTGGTAAGTGAGTCCGCCAGCAATTTGTGCACATTTCTCATCCCACATAAATGTTTCAATTAGCCCCTGGAGTTTCTGTAGGACGTGTGGTTGAGGCTGGATTGGTAATGTTTTTATAAGGAATAAAATCTTGGGGAGCAGGGTCATCTTGATGGCTGCTATCCTCCCAAGCCAGGAGATGGGCCCACCCCCACCAGGATTGTATTGTGGAGCGGGTTGTATCTCACAGAGTAGTGTAATTATGTTGAGCAATTTTGTTGAGTGAGGAGAACAGGGATATCCTCAGATATGTGATGCCTTGGGTCACCCAGGGAAACAGGAAGGGGGCCTCAAGGTGGGCCTTGTCTGCATGTGGGATAGTGAGATTAAGTATTTGAGATTTACTTGCATTCATTTTAATCCGGAGGCTTTGCTATACAGCTTAAGTTCCGAAAATAGAGCAGGAAGCGACCAATGCGGGTGTGAAACTATCAGCAGCACATCATCTGCATAAAGTGGCAGTTTATGAGTTTGGCCCTCCATAGCAATACCACCGATATCGGGATGCCGCCTGATCCTCTCAGCAAGGGTCTCCATGTACAGAGCGAACAGCAGTGGTGACAACGTACACCCCTGTTGTGTCCCGTGGGAGATAGGGAAGGAGCAGGACTGTAGCCAGATGCCGTGGGACCAGCATAACTAGTCCAGATCCTGTTGCGGAGTCGGGGGCCCAGACCTACCCTCTTGAGGACAAGTTGTAAGAAGGGCCAATGTACTCGATCAAATGCTTTCTCAGCATCGATCAATAATAACAGAGCTGGGATACGCTACAATCTATGTGAATCTTTCTGCCTATGTGATTCCTCCAGCGCCTTCACTTGATCCTCTAAGGCAGAGGGTTTCTCCTGTCTGTCTTTGTGTAGTTTCACGACTACCGCTATAAAGGCCCCCTGAACCACAGCTTTGAGTGTGTCCCACAGCAATGCCACAGGAGTGTGAGGAGTATCATTGGTCACAAAATACGACCCAATAACCTCCTGGAGTGTCTTAATTGCGGGCTCGTAAGCCAGCAGCTTGTGGTTGAGGCACCAGGTACATGATTGTGGGCATTGTGTAGGTAGATGGAGGTTAAGGGAGATTGGGGCGTGGTCCGACAGGGCTGCCACTCCAATATCAGTGTGTTTGACTGATGGAAATAGGGAGCTAGTAACCAGAAAGTAATCTTTTCTAGTATAAGTCTGGTGGGCGGTACAAGGTTTTGAGCTCTCCACACATCCACCAGGCCCACCTCCGCGAGCCATTGTAGTCCTGGGGCAGTGAGCTCGCTGGGTTGAACAATCCAGGAGGGCATCTTGAGTCAAATTGAAATCTCCTCCAATCAGGACATAGGCGTCTTGGGAGGTGAGGACTTTCACAGTCACCTGTTGGATGAATGTTTCTTGGTGAACATTGGGGGCACAGAGACAGGCAACAGTGAAGTTGTGCTGATGAAGGGAAATCCACAAGGCCAGCTGTCGGCCTGTGATTTCAGAATGAATCCGAAGTACTTGTCCCTAAAAGTGTGTGGCCAGGAGGATTGCCACCCCAGCTTTCTACCCAGTGCCTGAAGAAGTACTGTTTATTACATGATTTAGATTTCAGTCTGCCCCAGTCATGTCAGCATAGGTGGGTTTCCTGTAGAAGGCATATATTACTTTGGGAGTCTTTCAGCAACGTAAGTAACGCCAAGCACTTCGCTGGCGCATTGAGTCCCTGGACATTAAGGCTCAGATTCTTCACCATGGTTACAGGTGAGTAGGGTGGCTAGTGAGACCAAGGACAAGGTCATGACAAAAGAGACTCCCTCATTGATCAGTAAGCTTCGAGTGGCTGGTGGTGAGTGCAATACAGAAGCTGGCTGGGAGCATCCTATGGACTGGGGGTCAGTCAAACAGGGAGTGATAAACATTTCAACATGTATAATCCAATATACTACGTGTTGAGGGTTCATATCTCTGGCAAGAGTCTGGTTCGGAGATGAAGGGGGGACACACGGGAGCCCCGCCTCATCTAGAGAAAGACAATTAGACTTGCCTAATCATCAGGGGGGTGTGAGTCTGCAGCTGGATGGGCCTTGCTCTCCAGTGGGGATGGCTAATACCCCTAGACACGGGCGAGCCAGTTGCGGGGGGGGCTCTCTCACAGAGGCGACAGGAGATCTTCTCATTCTGTGGCAGAGCCTGGGGACCACTCCCTCTGCGTGAGCAGGGCTGAGCGCTCCCATTGGGTCTCAGCCGCTGCCGGCTTGCCGGCCTTCTTCTGGGTGCGTCGGCAAGATCTTATCCCATTGTAGGGTGGTGGTGAGTGGGACTGTTGCTGCTGCGCTGGCTTCAGGTCAGGATTCTCCTGTTCCAGTACCAAAATTAGAGAGGCCTCTCCCAGAGTGCGGACTGCATGAGTTTCCCCATTCCATACAAAAATTAGGCAAAACGGGTGGCCCCACCTGTAGCGAGTTCCCTTTTCCCGGAGGAATGTGGTCGACGGTTTCAGGGCTCTGTGGATTTGGAGCGTGATAAGCAACAGGTCTTTTTAGATCCACAGTTGCACACCTTCAAATGTGCTGGCACCTTTATCTCTCACTGCAGCCATTATCATTTCCTTGTGACGATAGTTGTGTAGGCATGTAAGTATGTCTTGGGGGTTCCCCAGGGGCCCAGAGGGGTGGCCAGCCCTGTGGGTGCGGTCCAAAACGAGATCCATTTCTGTCAGTTCTGGGACTACGTGGCGAAAAAGGCGGAGGACATATTCCTCAAAGCGGTCGACATCTTCATATAAAGGGACCCACTTTATATGAATGTTGGATCTTCTGGACCTGTTCTCCAAGTCTTTTAGATGGTAGTTGAGATCTGCATTCTGATCTTGAAGCTCTAAGATTTGGAGGCGGCATGCTTCTAGTTCCCTCTCTCGAGCGTTGTTTCCTTGCTCCATGGTGTCGATTCGTTAACCTAGTTCCCCCACTTCTCGGCGGATTTCCTCAATGTCACCAGCCATGTCCTGTTTCAGGGTCGCTATCTCCTCTCATAGTGTTAGGAAGAGGGTTTCCATGAAACCTCGGGTCACAGCAGAGTCATCTTCTGTGGACTTCTTTTGAAGATCGTCCTGTGTGGTGAGTGTGGGTGGTTCTGAGTCTTCAATAGCAGATCCTTAATGGGCGCGTCCCTTTTGCCAAATGGAGCCGCAATTTCTGCTAGGCAGCATCCCACTCTGTCTGGCTGACCTGGGGGTGCCCAGTATAGGGGCTCCCACTGTCGCAAGTCTCTTCCCCCAGATCTCCTCCAACCTCAGTACCAAGCCAATCGCACTGCAGCTGGCTGGTTCAGGGAGGAGAATCAGGTTGCTGGCATCACCCCGACTGCAAACGCAGGCACAATGGAACTCCCTCAAGGACCAGCAAGCCCAGGCCACACCCGATCATCCTAGAGGCCCGAACACCGCACCAAGTCCCGGTCTCCCAAGCAACAGCCTCCATCTATTGAGCACTCTACCTCGGCCACGCCCCCGTCGCAGTAGGGGCGAGTGCACTGGATCGGGGCCAACCACCAGTTAAATATAGTTTCATACTGGGCCCGTTATCAAACAGGGGCCAAGGCAGCCACTCCCCCACTGTTGTTCACCGGTTTTCCTGCATCCAGCCTCAGATTGCTCACGATCCAGCAGGGCACCAGCTCTTGGCGATCAGGAGTCCATGGGAAGCGGCAGGCCTCCGCTAGACCCGGTGCTGTCTCAATCTGCCCTGGGAGCAGGTGCCTCTTCCAGCCGCTCCGGGGCTCAAGATACCGCCAGTAGCCAAGGACACGGCCTGCCAGACAGTCGAGGCGGGCCGGCATCCCCTTAAGGACACTCTGCAGGCCCCACCGCCCATGGAGGCCCACAGGGGAGCTCAGGCGGACTTCACAGTCTCCAGCGCAGTCCCCATCCTCCGGTAGGAAGTCTGCCGGTCAATCCCTTCCAGCAAAGGGGGGGGCGGGGTCGACAGGTGCCCGAGCTATCAGGCCACAGTACCCTGGCCTCTGTTCACATTTGCGCAGTCTCCTAGTGTCCAGGGGCCTGCATGAGGACCAGGTCCCTCTGACATGCCAGGGAAAATGGCAGTCACCACGAGGATGGGCTTTCCAACCGGTGCTCACCACCGGCCCCCAGATCTCCCAGGGGCCAGCAAGGCAGCACCCCAACTTCCTCAGCCCTTATCTCACCAACCAGCAGCTCCGCATCGGCAAAACAGTCCATGCCGTTTACGACCCTATTCGTGCGGCAGAGTGCTGAAGTCCAGCTCCTACATGGGTGCTAAATTGGACATGCCCCCACAGTGTTCTTTTCATGTTTTCAACTTTTGTAACTATTTGTGTGTGCTGAACCTGATCAAAGTCTCAGCCAGCTTCATGGTTCTGATACTATGCATGTGTACAGTTTGCAATATTGAGTTGCACTCTGCAGCCAAGAACAAAGCAGCTCTGGTGACTTGGGGAAATGCGGGTTGAAGACCTGTAGTTCCTTAGATAATTTTGGCATTCTTGGTGACCGCTTCAGGTGGTCACTCTGACCAAACATAAACTCCCAACCACCACCAAGAAGTCTTGATGCCAGACTGCCTGGCAAATGTTTTATGGGAGTCTGATGTCTGACTAGAGATGCACCTAGTCCACATGGACCAGGATCCTCAGATTGCAGCTCAACTCACGCCGGTATCATAGAAGAAAGTTCATAGTCTGGTTCTCAGTCTCTGAGAATTTTCAATGGTAATACAGCAGTCCAGCGATCATGGCCCATGGGAAATAATTCACCTCCAGCTTTCTTCAAGCTAGAGACATCTCTTCTACAAGGTACAGCTGGGAGACATGCTAAGTGTGCACAAGCAGAGAGGCAAGGGACGACACAGCTCACCACAGTTCCAGGAACATGGCTTCTTCCATGCAGATCACTGAATTCTTGACGCTCTTTCTCAGTCCTGCTTGCACAGCTATTTTTGCCTCCAGGCAGCTTGAATGTGGTTTGCCTTCCTAAATTGCTCTTTACTGTGGGGATACCTGGAGTACCTTCTTCTCGTTCCTTCTTTCAAGTCTCCTTTCAACAGTATTTCTTTCAAGATTATAGCAGGACTTCAGGCTATGTTTGTGGCCTGATAAGGGAGGTGAATTGTTCAAAGAACCAGCCCTGGAGCTCAGATTTTTTCCATCTTGATGCTTTGGATTTCCTGTCACCAGTCAGTGAGAAATCCCTGGAGCACAGTTCTGGGGATGCCACTCCATATTTATTTTGAGCTACTAGATGAGAAATGTGCATTCCCCCAGTCTGACTTGTTGTGCCTTGACGGGTTTCAGGAGAATGGGTTTTCACCTTAGACCTAGCTCTTTCTGCTAATAGCTATCTAGCTACAGGGCATTTGGTGTGTCCTTCCAGGCCTCCAATCCCAGCTTTGAATCTCATCCCATGGTCACAGCCCTCAGCATATGTGAATGATTCTTAGGTGCACTAAAGCAAAAATCACAGAGATAAAGAAACTTGCTTTGGGCTAATAAGAGCAAGAAGGCACAGTCTTTTTAGCCATTAAGGGGACATACCTATTGCAACAGGTACCTGTTCCACATATGACTGACTGGAATTTCCTCCTCTTCTGGATTAAATGGCAGCAAAGCCCATCTTCATACCCATGTGGCAAGCCTGACTTGAGCTCACCAGTGAAGTCCAATCCTTGCATTGAGATTGAACACCAGTGCAACATTGGATTCTCTCATTTTATTGCCATCAGCACTTGAAAAGCTTATGATCCATCTGGAGCACTAACCTAGTAGCAAACATGTAAGACCTGTACTTCCAAAGGGCCCACACAATGGCACATCACTTGTTTTTAATGGAACACAGTTCTGTGTCCTTGGAACCAGTCCTAGAGAGGGTGACTGGATGCTCCCAAGTCATATCACCGAGCTGGTGAGAACTGCCATTGGCATTGTTCTGTACAATGAATGATTGATTATTTTTAAGGTACTTCAAAACAAGTGAATTGTACATGGTGACTTTCACATCTTCAAAGGCCTCTGACACTCTCAATCCAAATTATGTCATGGGCTGCTTCTTGGAGGTCAGGGTTATCAGCGTGGCAACTATGGTCCTAGAGTGGCCAAACAAAAATTCAGTAATGAACAGTGAGCTGTAGAACGGTTTTTATTTATGTTTGCGTAGAAGGTACCTCCCAATCCATCCATCCATCCATACATAAATACATACATACATAAATTCTGCCAGTACTTTTGCATTCAATGCACAAATCTTGCTACCTCAATGGTGCCATTGCAAGTTATCCAAGGAGTCTTGTGATGAGTTACTGAACACAGTACTTTCATCCTCTTCTAGCCCTGACAACACATAGTTGGCTAGGCACTGGAAATAGATGCCAAAGGGCACGGCCCTAATGTTATAGATAGTGGCGTAGCTGGGCACTTTGCCGCCCGTGGCGATCTCAGGCCTTCCCGCGGCCGCGCTGGAGAGCCCCGCAGTAAACTCATGTGAGAGTGGGGGGGTTGAGTCGACGCTACCCCCCGCCCTCCCTTTCTACGCCACTGGTTATAGAGGACCTGTGTGATGGAAAAGGCAGTATTTTCCTCAGGAGCAGGTTGAGGAAAATCTCTATGTACAATCTGGTACTCAGTACTTTGCTGCAACCAAGTGGTCCGCTAGCTGGTCATCTTGAGGAATGGAGGAATGGGGTGTGCATCTATCCTGGGGGTAGTACTATGGACCCTGCAAAACACTGGTCTTTTGAGCCTTACTTTGGAACTAGTACCAGTGGACTTACCCACGGACTAAGAGAGCGTTCAACCACTCCTAGGTACAACATTTTGCCACCTCTTCTTTCATGCATTCCTTTACCTAGCCCAACATCCTGTCTTGGTTTTCACTGCCAAGTGAAAAGCATCCTCCATTGAACAAACAAAGGAGGGGAAATTGAGAGGAAAGCTTAGGGGCTTACAGTACATCATCTTTGAACAGCGGGCAATAGGAAACAGATACTAAGGTACTCGCCTGAAGGGAAACAGTCAGAACACCACGGCCTCAGCCACGCGTGTTCCGACATTGCAAGCGCAACCATACATATGCCTTAATCACGCATGCGTGTTTAAGGCAGTGCACGGTCTAGCTTCTGACTGCTGCAGGGATGGAAGCAGGAAGACCTTGCCAGGAAAAAAGCCACAGTGAGGTAAGTGAGACGGGGTAGTTTTATGGGCAGTGGGGGTCAGGGGTAGTTTTCTGGGCTTAGGGTGTCAGGGTTAGTTTTCTGGGCTGGGGGGGTCGGGGTAGTTTTCAGGGCTGGGGGGTCAGGTAGTTTACAGGGCTGAGGAACGGTTGGGTTAGTTTACAGGGCTGGGAGAGGGTCAGAGTAGTTTTTTTATAAGGGATTAGGGTATTAGGCCTAATGGCAGTTGAAGGGGTTGGGGTAGTTTCAGGAACAGCGCTGGGGTGGGAAAGGGGTCGGGGTATTGTATGTTAAGGGAGGGACTGGGTAGTCGGGTAGTTTTTAGGGCTTAGGGGAGGGCAGGGTAGTGTTTAGGGCTCAAGGGGGAGTCGGGGTAGTTTTTTAAAATAGGGGTTTGGGTTTTAGGCCTAAGGGCAGTGTAAGGGTTTGGGGTAGGTTTAGGGACAGCGCAGGGGGATCGGAGGGGGTTTTTGTAGTTGTGTTAAGGGTTAAGGACAGCATGGGGGTTGGGAGGTGGTCAGGGTATTTGGACCTCAGGGCGGGGGGCAGGTAGGAAGCTTGTAGCTTAGGGCAGAGGGAAGGAGGCGGTGACCTTAGCCATGCATATTCATTTACCATTCATGCCTTTACCACGAAATTATGTTGTAAAGGCATGAGTGATAAAGGAATGCATGTTTAAGACACATTCTTGGTTTAGGCTGCGTGGTAGAGGCACGCGTGGTTTAGCCATGCGTGCCTCTATCATACAACCTCACCAGGAGCACAGAATACCTATGTATCTCAGTTACAATGGTATATATTGGTGTATTACTCTCCCAAAATTATTTGCTGTGTTTTTTAAGAAAGGATGAGCAGACCACACACAATAGGTGGCATGCTATAGCATAAGGATCACTCCACACCTGTAAAATACAGTTCTTGTGGGCTCACCTACTCTATTAACTAATGATTTATTTTATTTACTAAGTAACTCTGATGTCTATGTCATGGACACAGACTGGTGACAACATTGGAGACCTTATTCGGATGTCAGGCGGATCGCCACCAACAAGCCGTCAGTGGCGGTCCGCACAACAGCCAGGGTAGAGTTCAGACCGCCAGATTATGATGCTGGCGGTCAGAGCAATTTGGGTGGGGGAAACACCACCACCTCCGACAGGTTCAAGGAGCCCGTCAGGGCAGCGATCTGAGTCTAATCCCTACAATGGAGGTGGTGCCCGCAGAGGCATCGCCGTAAGGATTAGGATGCAAAAAGGCTGTCAGAAAGTGACTTTGGGGGCCACTAGCAGTGCCCCATCATCCATGGGCCCGCTATGTGCCAGGAGGGCACATGTGGTGCCCCCCAAACATCCATGCACCTTGTGCCAGGCACCACATGGTGCCTGGCACACATTGCATGGATGTTTAGCCGCTGTAGTAAACGGAATGTTTCTGACCACCTTCTCGGCGGCTGAATGATAACATGGTGCGTGGGGCTGCAGACCAAATGTTGGGCGGTCTCTATCCAGCATCGATGGCGGTCGGATGCTCCATCGTAATGAGGGCCTGGGTGAGTTTACCTGTTGCTCAGCAGTTAGGTCATGTGCTAGATTCACCCCATTTTTTGAGGCATCCTTGTCATAATTGTGGAATAGGTCTGAGAGTGGCTAACTCTCCTCCTCGACTTTTCTGTAATCGCTAATATGCTCACCATCTAATCTCTGCACTTCATTTATTGAGGCATCCTTCTCATAAATGTGTCATAGGTCTAAGAGTGGCTCACTCTCCTCTTCAACATTTTCTGTCATTACTAGGATACTCACCATCTAATCTCTGTGGAGACAGGGCTTCAGATGGTTCATGTGGAGCACCTTCTGAATTTCCCCAATAGCATCTGTGTCAATCAGGTAACTGACTTCAAATATATTCCGTACCAACTCTAAGGGCCACTACACCTATCTTTTAAAACACAATGACAAAACAGCTTCAGCACCAACATTTCCTAACTCTCAAGTATCCAGTCATTGTTACTTCTGGTCGTAATGCTGCTTCCTCAGCTCTTGGCTTCCCTGAAGGTTTTTTTGTTGCCTTATTCATGAGTTGTGCTATCAACTTTCTGAAGGCCAATGGACAGTCTAATAGAGACCTGGCAGATGACTCTAGGGTACCTTTAACTCTCTAACCAAAGTAAGAGGACCATGGACCAAAATGTTGTTCCTAATCCCATCCGTGGAAATTTTCTGTAGGTGTAAAAGAGGCATGGTAGGAGCAATCCCACTTCCTCCATGGAGCCTCTGGCATCATCATTCTCTGCAGGGTCTTGTTAATGCATTCCATCAACCCATTGGTTTTTGGCTGTATCTGTGCAGAAATGATAAGGCATACCAGCTTGCTACTACATCTCTCTCCTATACGAGGAAACAAATTTTATCCCAAAGTAAGACACCATGATTGCGGGGAATCCATCTCTCAAGAAGATTCCATAGACAGAGCTAGCCACTACACTTGTGAATTTGTTTCCAAGATGTACCCCATCTGGGTATCTGGTGGCATGATCCACCACAACAAAGTAAGATGTATTTTTTGCTTGAAGCTCAAGGGGTTCAAAAGGGCCAACAGTGTCTATCCCCACCCTCTACAATAAGATGGAAGCCAAGGGTTAAGTGGGTACCAATGGTGCCTTGTGCTGGCCCCCAACTTTGCAAAACACATGGGAATCCAGGCAGATTCTGTAGATCTGTTCATCACCTTGGCCTGTATCAAGCCAATAAAATAAAGGTTCTACCCTCTCATTGATATTCCAAATGCCTTAGTGACCAACAAGAGTATTTGCTAATGACAACAGGACATTTATATGCATTTGCTAGACTACCAGTCTCTTGATTTCACCAGCTTCTGGCTCCACAAGCTCACTATAGCTCACCCCATCTTCCAAAACCATACTATGTTTACTAACTTCCATGGAGGCAACCTGTTACTCGGTGAACTTGTATAAGCCCACAAGAACAGGGCATTCTACTTAAGCTCTGCAGATCCCCTCCTGGGTAGGTTATCCATCTGCTAGCAACTCCAGCAGCTCTGGCAGCAATCCAGACTCCAACACATGGCCTGTCTCCAAGACCTCATACTTTTCTGTGTCTGGAGCAGAGCTAGAGCGCCAGCAGTGGATTCTTTTCAGTATGCCTTGCTTGGGAGCAAATCCCCTCCTGATTTTTCCACCACAGGAGTAATCCCATCCTCTATCAGCGGCTGACATTTTTCCAGTGTCCTGGTCAGCACTCAGCACAGCTATTGATGTCTAAGGAATGATGCACCCAGTTTCACTCTTAGCCCTACATCGGTCATGGCCATATTGACATTCAATTCAACCTCTATTATGGGACGTGGGTTTACTCAGTCATCCCTACTGACTACCAGGTCAATGCCAAATGTTCCTGGCATATTATTTTTAGGCTTGAGATACTTCCTCTCAACAATATTTCAGAAAGCACCAGTGTCTTTCAGGGTAGGAGCTTTCTTCCCATTGATGGCCATCTGTAATGTAATGTAATGTAAATTGGTACTTATAGAGCGCACAGCTACTCCACAGAGTGTCCTGGCACTGAAAGACCTCGAGACAGACAACAGCACTATATCAGAAAGGAGCGAAAGGCTTCTGGCTATTGCTGGAATAGCCAGGTTTTCAGCTGCTTCCTGAAGGTGAGTAGATCCTGCACCCGCCTGAGTGACAATGGCAAACAATTCCATGGACGGGAGGCCAGCACTTGGAAGGAGCGACCGCCCATTCGGGAGTGGGAAAACTTGGGGATAATCACCTGTAGCTGCGATGCGGACCTCAGAGTCCTTCGCGGTGCGTAATGCTGAATCCTTTTCCTAATATAGAAGGCACCAGTATCATGTAGAGCCTTGAAAGCCAAGACCAGGGCTTTAAACCGTATCCTCTTCCGGACCGGCAGCCAGTGCAGGGACTTCAGGTGGGTGGACATCCGCGCTCTGGGTCCTAACATGAGAATTGCCCTAACCGCAGCATTCTGGACCACCTGCAGGCGGTTTAGTAGATATTCAGGATGGCCCAGGTACAAGACGTTGACGTAGTCCAGCCTCGATACAATCAGGGCTTAGACTACAGTCTTCCTGTGCGTAACCGGAAGTAGGGGAAGAAAGTTCTTTAACATTTTTAGCAGGCCAAAACAGGAACCAGCTACTGTTTGGATCAGAGCCTTCATAGATAAATTAGCATCTAGCTTGACCCCGAAGTTCTTCACAGTGCTTACTGCAGTTGCAGGGGGGACATGTCCAGAGGCCACCATTGGCGCCACACTTCGCATGGTGAGGGACCAAAGAAAATGATCTCTGATTTTTCCGGATTGCACTTTAATTGGTTCCATCTTAGCCAGGAGAATACCTCAGTCAAGCAGATGTTGATCTCATCACCTCTAAAATCGGCGCCTTTCTCACATGTGAACAGCAACTGAGTATCATCTGCGTATGATACTATTTTTGCGCCATGTTCCTCAGCTAAGTGCGCGAGGGGGCCATATATAAATTGAAGAGTGTCAGGCTCAGGATCGAGCCCTGCGGAACCCCTACCTTCATGGGGGGGATGGGGGCAGCAAAGGGGGGGGACCAGATCGTTTGCTGTCGGTCTTTCAGAAAGGAAGAAAACCACTTGAGTACTGTGCCGCCAAGGCCGCACTCCTGAAGTCTGTGCAGGAGCCGGTCGTGGGGCAAGGTATCAAAGGCCGCGGAGAGGTCCAGCAGTATCAGCACTGCTCTGCCCCCTCTATCCAGTGTCTCCTTGATGACTTCAGAGACTTCCAGTAGAGCTGTCTCAGTACTGAAATACGCTCTAAAACCCGACTGGCTATGATGTAGCACATGGTTAGCTTCCACATATTCAGTGGTGACTATATTCACATATTTCTCCAGCGCCTTGGAAAAAAAGGGAAGTAATGATATCGGCCTATTGTTCGAAGCCACCAAGGGGTCGGCCGAAGGCTTTTTTAATAGAGGGAGAATTTTTGCGTTTTTCCAGCTATCTGCAATTGCCATGGTGGTTAGGTTAAGTGCTTCAGAGCATCAGGGTCCTGCTTCCAGATGCCCAATGCAACTAGGTTGAGTGCTAGGGGCCCTTCACTGGTAAACATCTCCAAAGATAGAATGCTGCCTATGAGGGTTGCAGCTGGCACTTAATCCTTTACTGGACAATCTTTCTTATGATGCCCTTTCTTGTGGCACTCAAAACAAATCACAACTTTGGACATGGAAGAGAATTGTGGCCTTATGTACAAAGCTTTAGCAAGTCGCAAGCCATTCTCAAAAAGATTTGCCACTTCAAAATTGGCCATGTGTGATCTATCAATGGTCACAAAACCAAGGAGTACTAAAATTGTAAGTGTTGAAAAAATTTAAGGATCCCTTAATGTGAGACTGCAATTAGCGATTCTCTTGGCCTGATTCACAAAGATAAACATACACCTTTGGTATTCACAAACTATGAGCTTAATTTTACTAATAATTTTAGAACTGTGAAAACTATGCAGTTCGGGGGCAGAGAATTTCACACATATAAACATAGGATACGCCTATTATTTATGTGTGGAGTGTCCTCAGTTGTAAAATTACTATTAGTAAAATTAAACTAGAAGTTTAAGAACACCAAAAAATAGTAAACTTATATAAAAGTGCAAGTTTATCTTATTTGAATCAGGCGAAGATTGCAATTTCCAATATCCAAACTGCATTTTACAGCCCAGATTTATAAAGGTTTTGCTTTGGATTTGTGTTATTTTTTTAATGTAGACCCAATGCAAAGTATTTTAGGGGATTTACAAACCAATGTGTTTACATTGGTTTGTAAAAAGAATAAAAGTAACACAATTCAAAACAAAGTGCTGCTTTGCGTTACTCTGCGTCAAGGGGGCGTTCTGGGTGGTACATGGGTGTTCGCTTGCTCTCACCCATGGTTTTCGATGCAAAACCCTATCTTCTAACAATAGTAGACAGGGTTTTGCACCAAACATTAACGTCACTTGAAAGCAAACGTTAAAAGAAGAAATACTTTCATTTCTCCTTTTTTTCGAGTTTGCATGGGTGATGAACTGTGCAGCACACAGACAAAGTAGGAAAAGTTGTAAAGACAGTCTAAGCCTAGTATTTTGCACCGGAAGGGTACCCTTCCAGTACAAAACATCTGCTAAACTCACGCAGACACCTTTGCATTTTGGTGCAAAGGTGTGTACATGGTGCTCGGCAGCACAATTCTGCGCCAGCACTAGCAAGAGAGGAGGGTAATGTCATATCTCTGCAGATATGGGGCTGTCCTTCCCTCTCTATCTCACGCAACATAGCGCAGCAACTTTGGGTGCTGCGCTGCGTTGCATGAGAGTTTTGTTAATCTAAGTCTACATGTATTAAACATTTACAAATTGCGAGGAGCCATACAAACAGCAAATTGCATGTACATCTTACACTTCGATTCACCCTTCCTAGTCTCAGTAATTATACTTTGAGTAGGCGGCCCACACACTCCGTCTGACCCACCATATTGAAGCATTTCACATTGTTCTTGATCCCTCCTTTGACACGCTCACATAACTATGCTTTCAAACATTTACAACTGCACATTTTTTTCTGACTGGATGCGATTTTAAGACATCAGACAGTGATGCAGTAAAATTGAATCTCAGGCACATCAACTGTTAAAATACTCCAAGTCTCAAAATTATTGCAAATCTTAAAGGGAGTAAAAATCATGTTTCCACTCTTTATTTATAATTGTGCAAGGGCCAAGGATGGAGTTTAATGACCTGAGAGGACATTCAGTTCTCCAATATATTGAGGCAATCCTTCTCTTCCAAACATGACACTCTCTCAGTTATAATTGGCTGTCATTTGTAAAATGACGGACATAGCTAGTTCATTTTTTTAGATGGCTTCTGGTTCAGGTAGACAAGAATATTCAGTTTGTACTTGAAAAAGAATACCTTAGACTCGCCTAAATACACATAGAAGTTAAAGCGTTTTCTTCTTGTCACATCATGTTCTCGGTTATGTATTGCTGTTTTTATTTTATTTATTGTTGTAGCACATCATTGTTTGTGCTGGTTTTTATAAATTCAATAATCCCTTCTGTCCATTCTGTAATAAAATAAAAAGACCTTTGCCACATCTGATCTGAACAATATTGTACGGAACTATTCTACATCAGAGATGACAACTTTGACGCCGGACATGATTTCAAGGCAGTTTCATAAAAACACAGGAAATTGAATTTTTATGCCGCGTTTCTTAGCTTCTAAAATCAATACACACGTTGTTGTTCTCAAACCAAGAAATATGTCATTAAGAGTTACTGGCAAACATTTAATGTATTTTCACTACTATGTAATGCAGTTAAGTAATTGTAAAAATAGATGATTAAAGTGACATTTTTCAATGAAGAACTTAAATATGCTAGTTGTAGGGGTTGTATAGAGTGGTATTATTCAAATAATAAGTTATATATTAGCTGATATCACACTTATTGATGATACAAAATGTACATCATAAAACTTTAACTCTTTTATTGCAGGTTATGGGCATTCTTTCCTCTATCTGTTTTAGTTGCGACACGATTTGTTTTCCTCCTTGTTCGTAGTGGCACAATTATATACGGGACAAGGTGAGGCAAAGAATGCATTAAGGCCTTTTTTTCCTTTCTAACATTCCTAATTTGTCCATGATCTACAGTGGGTACCAGACCCTGTCTTAGCATCATCGTATTCCAGAAGATGTTTTTAAAGGGTAGTCTTGTCTGTCTGAGGCATTTTGTATCTGGCCACATTCACATCTCACCGTTTGGAAGTTGGTGCGACACTGACCAAGTTGGAAGCGTAACTGGACACATGAGTGATATCAAATACTAACTAGCTTAAAAAATTGAGCACTGAGATCGTATCAGCAGTACCATGTGAGAAGTAATATATTCTAAAGTAACTGGTTCACTTGCACAAAATAAATGTGTATTCCTTTCCCCTTGGGTGAAGTAAACACCACAGGTAAGTGAGGCCATGTTCTTGTGTTATGTCTCACTGGACGGCTCTGTCATTCACATTGACCCTATCTATAGGGTCAGACCTTTCATTGGGTCCAATGCCATATTCTAGTCACCACTAGTCACAACTCTGGCGGAACTGAATTCAGGGATGATGTGATACAATTGATGCAGCGTAAATGTTAAAAGACATTTGCCTCAATCAATTCTCGCTATCAAATGAGATTTACGATAATTATTTCTTGGTGAAAACATGTAAACCGGTTGAGTTGAAAAACGTGAGATTTCATACTGCATCGTAAAAGCATGTAGGAGTGTTTGAAACATGGAAGTGTGAAAATGTAAACAAAGAGAGAGAAACAATGATATTTACTTATGCATGTAAACGTGTTTTTGAGAAATTAAACTTAGTTGACATAGAAAATGTGGTGGCAGTAACTTCTCAAATGAGTTAAAATGAAATAATGTCTGCATAATAAAGCACCTGAATTGATTAAAATTCTTAATTTAGAAATAATCTATAGTATGTAAATCTATAGCTTGGTCTAATGTTATGTGATAAAAACATGTACTCCAGAATGACATGTAAATATTTGTTTTGAAAATGATAAATATGCAAAATATTTTTGTAGTAGTGCCTATAACTGACATATAACCTTTAAAGGAGAATACTGATTGAATTAATTAAGAAGTCGAAATATAATTATTAATGTGTGTTTTATATTAATCATAACGTGAAAATGATTCAGCGAAATTTCTTGTAGGCCTCAGATGCTTTGCTCTTTTCCTGCTCGAAAAGCAGAATCTAGCTGAAGTAGTCACTTTAGATGCTGTGAGAACTTTTTGTGCAGTTTCTTTTCTGTATTTCACAACAATGGACTCACTTTTGATTTAGCAACACATTTGACAGAAATGTATCAATACTATTGCAAACCCAGAGAGAGCGCCTGGGACCTGGCAGACTGTGGGTAAAATCAAGTTTTATTACTTCCACGAGAAAGGATGCAAATACAAAATAATTGGAACTTAATGAATTTGCAAAAGGATAACTTACTGCTTCCGGATTTCGTAGTGAGGTATTGATCACACCATGAGCAGCTCACTGTGAACAACCAATGGAAACCATATGGGCTGATGGAAAAGATACTTTGTGAGTGTAAACAGTGAACTTTGGAAGTATAATTGCCCCTTGGAGTAGAAGTCGGGCTGGCTGTCATTTTCCATTTTCCCTGCCTGGCATGCTGTTTGACTGACTTTTGATTTTTCCCTTAATGCCAAACCTTCGAACTGAACTTTCCTGACTGTATCGAAACCTGCACTTTGCCAGCTGGTAAAGTTAAGCAGGAAATAACCTTTTGGCTGAAGGGTTAACTGACTCCTTTCTGTGTCATGCTGTGCTTCATTTCTAACATTGTCAGATCTCTATCGAAGACGGACAATATCTCAATCATATTTGGTTTGTATGATCTAAATGCTGAGTCTCGATTTTCCCGTGTTTCTCTCTCTCTCTATCTAGGCAACCAGCAAATGTACTTATTGAATCTGCATTGTATTGTGTGGCTATTTGTTCTAATTAACAACTATTAAATCTGATTATGAACTGCGATTTCATGTTCTGACCATTCAAATTGAGGCTTTAGATAAATGTTTTCCATGAGTAATCATTATCGTATGTGTGTCATTTCTTGGAGCTTAAACTTTCTTGTCTTAGGGTATGTGTATTTAATGACAACTGTGCATTGGTGATGAAATAGACACAGGTATTTGGCATTTCTTTATTCTGGGTCCTCATAAGGAAATTGCCTCACATTCTCTAAATATCCAAGTCCGTGTTAGCTCAACAAAAAGATCCATTGGAGGACCAAGGTTTGATAATTAGGATGGTAAATACTTCATAAAGTAAGAGAGGTGATATGTTGATGATTTGAAATGTTTTAGAGAGATTACATTTTGCTAAGCCTTTCCGCTGCATCAGTTTTCTGGTAGCTTGTCGGATGGTTAGTTTGACTAATTAAACTAGGATATGAGGAGACGTGGTTAAAAGTTTTTTTTAATAGTTTAGGAAAAAAAATAATAGGGTTCTGACCGATGGTAAAATTTGGACTTGACAAAGAATGAAATGGGCTTGTGATCACAGAAGTATTATGTCATATTGTGAAAATTGTCTGTCTATGTTGTATTGAGTTTAGGTCCGTCAAGGCCTAAGTGAGTACAGGTCCGTCGAGGCCTAAGATCCCGGGATATGCACCTACGGGTGGGTCTTAGCGTGGCATACACTAAGGGGCCGATTCCGATCTCGGCCGGTAGGGCTCCGAATCGGATTCGGCTTTACCGGATCCGATTCGGAGCCCTGTTTCCCGACCGAACCGTACGCGGGTCCGGCCGAGCGAGTACGATGCGAAATCGCCGACCGACTCGTCCGGGCGTCCCGACCGCTCCGACCGACTCGCTCGGACTCGACTCGCACCGCGCAATGGAGACGTTTCCCGGCCGGGTAAGTACGATGCGCGCCGCGAGCAGTCCGACCGAGCCGCGCACTCCGGCTCGTAAGAGCTGTCGGAGCCGTACTTTGGGGGTCCGTGTCGGACCCCCTGTACGCGTAGCCGCGCGAGTCGCACACAGGGGGGACCCATGGGTCCCCCCTACCTGTGCGTGTACGGCACGAATCGCTTCGCCGCGTACCCGCTGTAGGGGGCGCCCTTGTCCGACTCGCACCCATTGAGTCAATGGGAGCCCGCGTACGCGTTGTACGACCGGCTCCCATTGACTTCAATGGGAGTCCGACCGACTCGAGTCCGATAACATACGGACGCATCGTACTCGTTCGGTCGGACTGCACGGGTCCGATTCGGTCGGAAATCTCTCCGGGTCCGGCTCGGTCGGAGAAATTTACGGCCCGAATCGGAATCGACCCCTAAGTGTGTTTGTCTGCTGTTATGTGAGTACTGTACATGAGATGTCGTTGCCAGTACTGAGAAAGGGAACTTTGAAGTGTGACAAGTTGGAATTGTTGAGGTTTCTTCAGAAAGGGCGCTAGGAGAGATCTTAAGGAATTTTACTTAAAGAGAGTGAGATTGTGCTGGTCGAGATTTCACTAGAAGCGAATGAAACTTTTCTGAATGAGTAGGTATCTACAATTTTTTTAGTGGAGCAGACAAAGTTGTATTATGTTGTATTTGTTTTTTCATGGAATTTGTTTTAAAAAGACGGAAGAGAAAAAGATGACGGACAGTTTGTGAAGGGAGGGTCAGTCGCAGTGTGGAGATAGACTGATGTCATACAAGTGCCGTGCTGGTATTGGTGGTTGGTGTGAACGAACAGTGATTGGAAGGAGAAACACGGAATATGGAAGAGAGCTCAGAGGATTAAAAACAGATTAAATTGAAATAAAGAAATCATTAAATTCTTTAAGCTGTTAAAAGCTTTAATACGCAACAATTAGCCTATACCAACTAGGGAAGGAGTTCCTGTGGCTCCGGAAGGTACACCTGCTTTGCAGATGTCATTAGAGAGGAGATATCACACTTGTACCTGGTTGGAGAATTGGGTAAAATATACTGAGAAGGATGGTCCCATAGCATTGCCACAATACGGGACATTTAATGTAAGGATTTCAGAAAATGTGAGGAGACAGATGAATGATATGAAACCTAGTCCTAGACCTTTGCAATATTAAACCCTTGAAGAATTGGAAAATGAAGCCCATCGAAGAGAAAAAGGGAAATATCAGGGGAGATATAGAAATACGTTAAATCGATATGCAGAGGCAAAATGGGATTCCCAGGATAAAATATGGAGACAAGATGTTGCTTTGGGAGCACGAATGTATCCTGTAATGGTAGCTGAAAATAAGGAAGGGGAAAAGTGTAAGAAGAAAAAGAAACATACTGAAGAGCAAAAAACTCAAGTATTCACATTGACAGATGAGAGTTTAGAGGATATAGATGATGAATTATTGAACGAACTATTACTAAATAGACCTCCACCCTATCATGAAGAACAGAATAATTCAGGGACAGATCAGTTTGTGGGTTTAAAGCCAGAAGCCGCACCTGCAAATTTAGATCCAGCCTACAAAAGTATTTTCTTCAATGGAGATCAGACTCCTGAGAGAGCGGAATTTTTAAATGTGGTTATGACAAATAGTCCCGATGCATTATCAGTTCCCATAACTATAGGTCCGATTGTTCCTCTATGTCAAACAGGGCGAGGAGTTTCGCAAACTTATGCAGTAACTATTCCAACTGGAACTATAGGAGAAACCCATTCCTTAAGTGAGACGAGTGAGAGTGTGAGAAATTCGGGAACCTTATCTACAGTAACCCTGGGCATAGTTTGAGGAGTATCACTCTGCGCAATTCCGCGGAGTTGCCCAAAAACTCTGCTGAATTTCACGTAGTCCTGCAAGCTGGCGTAGTTATATGTGCACTGCTAAATTAATAAACATTGAATGCGAGCTGATTGTGGAATCTTAGTCCCTTAATAAAATATGCCACTAGAGGGCACTGCACACTTAAAATACAATTAACTTACTTAACAAATACAGCGTTGATTGGCTAGAGTCAACCTAGTCCCACTCCCAACTTCTTAAGCATGCGTTACCACCACCCTATCCCACTGGTGTATGAAATGCATTGCGTATAGACAGTCATATCATAACACAGAAAAATAATGTACTGGGCTCCAAGCATGATCGTCCCGATAAAAATAATCATATGGTGTGCATGTTCTGGTGGGGGAGACAATGCAGACAAGGGACCAAGTTATCTTTCTGTGACAGGGTAAGTCACCACTGGGCAGGCGCCAAAGAGCGAGAGGCAAACCCTGCCTAGCTGATGCACCGGCTGTGCTGCTGCCTGTCTCAGCTTTCTCCCATTGGTAACAGGGGACTAAATGGCAGCAAGAGATTCACTTTTGCTTTCACTGCCAATAAAAAAAAATTATTTTAAAAAAAGAAAGCAACAGGAGCAGCAGACATGAGCACAGCACGTTCTGTATGCACCCTTGGGCACGCACTGGTAAACTCCGCTCCGCCGGCGGTAGGCGGAGTTTTTTGGACGAACTTCGCGCTCGAACCGGAGCGCGGAGTGCCCAAAACTCAGTGAATTCCGCCGGCGGAGCGGAGTTTACGCCCAGGCTTAATTTACACCGGATAGAATTGAAGCCCATGAGAGTGGTGTGGAGGTGCGTAATAGAATGAATTCCACCATGGAAGGGGGAATAGAGTAATTATTAAGCATTACAGAAAAGACTCTTGAAACAGCAAGTAGGGGTCAGCGAATAATTACTGGGAGGGTTTTGCAAATGGGAAATCAGAAAACAAATTCACAGGAAGCGCAAAGGGCAGAAGAAACTAGTGGAGAATCTTAAAGATCAGAAACGAGTACCTAAATAAGGCCATCTCCTGAAGAACTTGATTATTGGTTTAGAGATATATCTCCTACTGGTAGTGTACTAAGTAATATAAATCGAGGAATGACATAGATGTAAGCAAATTAAAAGTGGAATTAGAAGAAATTATATTGGGAACAATTAGTCCAGAGAGACTATCGAAATAATGTGATGAGGAATTACTATTTATGTGTAAGGATATAACACGACAAGCAAGAAATACACATGAGAAATTTGCAGAGGTAGTGCAGAAATATGGGGTGAGTGTAGGAAAATCCAAAGCCTTACAGAAAACATATCGATTGGATTTCAATGACAGAGATTTGGAGAGTTTGAATCCTTCTGGAAAAAGATTGCAGATTAAAGAGTTATTAACTACTTTGAAGTGATGGGGAGATGTAGAAAGATGGGAAGGCAAATGGGCTAAAAAGAAAGAAGATGCGACAATGGATCTGCCCTTATACCCAATGATAGAAAAAGAAAAGAGTGAGGCAGACGTAATGGCATATCCTATGAGAGAAGCACCAGGAGGAGGGTATGTCCATGTCCCCTGGAATAGACAGGACATATTGTCTTTTATCAATGATTTTCCGAGGTTGGGAGAGAAGCCTATTGAATGGTATAAACAAGTGGAAAGATTTGTGAAGGTTTTAAAGGTCTTGCTAAAAGATTTGGATGCTTAGTTTGATATTGTTGTTCCAACAGATTTTTGGGTGGAATGTACAATTACTGCTGTTTGGCCAGAGACGGAACCTGCTAGATATCCAAAAACAGGTGCCCCATCAGCAGAAGTGATGAAAAAGTACAATCAGGTCATAGCGTATTTGAAAGGAAAGATTTCACCCAAAGAAACGGATTGGGTAAAAATAGATAGGACTGCTCAAGAATTGAAAGAGTCAGTTCATGCTTACTACAAGAGACTTTTACAAGCGTTTAAACAGTATGTGTCAAAGAAAGATATGGGACATATTGTGTATCGTTTTGTGTATGGTTTGAGGCCTGAAATTAGTGCCATGATTCAGCAACATTTAATTTGTTGGCAGAGTAAGTCCATAGATGAAATACTTCATTATGCTAAGTACTGTGGAGATGATATTGATTTGCGTCACAAACATTTTAAGGAGAAATTGATGAGAGCAGCTAAGAAAGGGTATGTGGGTTTTGATTCTGATTTTTCAGGCATAAGACAGGGAAATGGTCAGACTACCACTGGAATGAAAGGCGTGATGGTAAATCCCATGCAAAATTTGATGCCTCAAGGAAGGGGACAAGGATCAAATATAGAGACATTGAAAAAGATGCACCCATGTCACAGTTGCGGCAAGTTCGGGCATTGGAAGCGCAAGTGTGAGTCTAATTTGGCTAATCAGGTAAATGGACAGGCAATTGTGACAGGTGCAGATGGAATGGTACAGTCACAGGTGAATAACGGTATGAGGAATCAGCTGATGTTGAATATAAGGAGTCAGAATCAAAATATGCCTCAAGCGCCTATGCAAAAATTGAATGGACAGGTACAGAAATAAAATGTGAATATGGGTTTCCACACAAATGATCAAGTAAATCCAAATGTACAAGTGGCATCACAATATTTGTTGCAGATGGATGACAGTGACTCAGATACATCCCAATGACGGTGCCTGAGAGGGGAGGATGAATGCTTGCTTGGCGCATCCTTAGAGGTAGATCAGAATGGTCCCTATGTGGAAGGCAAGGTAAATGGAACACCTATTTCATTCCTTGTAGATACTGGTGCAACTCGATCCACTGTGAGAACTGTGGAAATTCCCAACCTACCCCTCTCAGGAGAAACAATCCAAGTAGTAGGAGTATTGATCAAATGATTTCAACCCCAATGACAGAACCTATGCATGGACAGATTGAAACCTTTGAGGATTTACATAAATTTGTGGTTTGTGATTCTAGTCCGGTAAATTTGTTAGAGCGAGATTTGTTGCGCAAAACGAATTGTTCCATTTATTGTACCCCAGAAGGAATAGAATTTCCTACCAAAGATGAGGATGGAGTGTTTAAAATGTCTAGACAAAAGACAGTAGTAAAGGGTTTGTATCCCTAACTTATTGAAAATGACTTACCTCCTGTGTTAAGAGACACAGTCTAACCTGAAGTGTGGGATTTTACAGGAAAGGACATTGGTCTGATGAAAGGAGTAGCTTCAATTCGAATCATAGTAAAACCAAATGCAGAATACCCAAGGACTCCAGAATATAAGTTAAGCCCCGAAACTGTTGCCGGAATACCACCATTGATTGAGACTCTGATTGAAGAAGGAATTTTGAGAAAGATTTTGGGCAGTCCGTGTAAGTCACCTATCATTGGCATGCGAAAACCGAACAAAAAATATAGAATTGTATAAGATTTATGGAAAAATAACCAGATTGTGATACCTTGTTGTCCAATAGTACTAAATCTTGCTGTGATTCTATATCAGATTCCATGTGAAGCTGAATGGTTTTCGGTGACTGACTTGTGTCAAGCTTTTTTCTGAATTCCCTTGCATCCGGATAGCCAATATTTATTTGCGTTCCAGTTCGGAAACCGTGTTTTGGCATGGTGCCTAGTTCCACAAGGGTATACGGAAAGCCCCTTAATCTTTAATCAGATATTGAAGAGAAATATAGAATCATTGGAAATGCTAAATGACTCTGTGCTGGTGCAGTACATTGATGATATATTAGTTGCATCAGGAATAAAGAGGCTTGTGTTTCTGATACTGTTGCTTTACTGAATTATTTAGCAGTGAGTGGACATAACCTGTCACCAGCAAAACTTCAGTTTTGTAAAAGAGAAGTTCTTTATTTGGGACACCACATTGAAAAGCGAGTCAGAAAAGTATCACAGGATCGAATCATTGCTATTTTGCAGATGAATCCACCTAATACACAAAAGGAGCAAGTAAATGGAACTATAAAGTCCCGATTGGCAAAAGTGTGTGCGCCCACATCCCTGAAATGGCCTGGTGCACTACCTCTGGTGTTGATGAGTTTGCAAAGCATCCCAGACAGATGAACTGGACTGTCCCCTCATGAGATAATAATGGGGAGGGCTATGGGGCAGCCTACAGTCCCAGCAAATCAGCTTGTGAATATTTCTGATGACTTGGTGCTCGATTATTGTAAAGTATTGGCTCATGTGGTGCGTTCTGTGCCTCACCAAGTTGGAGAAGTTGCAACTACAGTTCAGCAGGAGCAGTGTCACGACTTGTGCCCAGGTGACTAGGTACTAGTAAAGAAGCACGTGCGAAAATCCTATCTTGAACCTCGTTGGCGTGGGCCTTATCAAGTGATACTTGTAACCACAACTGCTGTGAAATGTGGTAGTCTACCTAATTGGGTGCATGCAACTCACACTCGTTGAGTCCCATGTCCTCTTGAAAGTGCGGAGTCTGTGGTGGATGAACCGCTGGTAACAGAGAGACGTCCCGTTCAGACTGAGCACAGAGTAGAGAGGGCGCCAGCTACTGGGTCTCAAAACACTGATTCAAACGACAGTCAAAGAGAGTTGATCCCAGTTGGTAATGAGGGTCAGAGTGAAGAGGATTAAACTAAGAGAAGTATTGACTCAAGTGATGTGAACAGTGTACTAGAGATAAAGAGGAGACCGTCGGCCCAGAAAATCTAAAAGATTGAGATATATATTGACTACAGGAAGAATACCTTCCACTGTGATTAAAGTCTCCAGTCAGTCTGAGCAAAGTGACACAGATGGAGAAGAAACTACAGTACGCAGAACAAAGAGAGCACAAACACCAAGTCAAAGATAGGCAGCTCCAGAGTGGACATATTTAGCTGCTGCAAACGACTGGGAGAAAGAATATTACGCGTTTTGCTTCAAGGATTGCATCTCATACAAACCACCATGAAAGAACTGTTGTGAAAAAGGGTGCTAGAGAAATAAAGGCCAAAAGAAAGCGAAAGGATTAAAATAAAGTGACAAGACACTGCTTTAAAGTTACCGCACAAAGCCTTATGATACAGAGCATTATATAAAAAAAAAAGAAAAATGAGTACCTTCAGCTCCGAGATAGAAAATCCAAATCAAGCTTCACTAAGGCGTAAGCATATATGTACTTGCTTTTTAATTGCTTTTGATCTTATCCTTGTCTTGTTGTTAATAATACTAAATCTACCTCATCATGTTTATCCAAATAAATGTACTAATTTACATGTGACCACAACAATCGAGATGACAAAAGTGCAAGAAGGAGAGGTAACAACTAATGATTTAACAAGAACGGACTTACATCATGATTGTTCTATTAACGATTTCTCACTAAATGTGTTCACTAAATTATTGTATGAGTATGTTGATACTACGGATGTGAGAGATTGTTATGTGTGCATGCAACTACCTACTTCTGTATCTGAAAGGGTGGCTTATCATCACCTAATCTTAACATATAGTATATCTTGTAGTGTACTAACAGGTTTATTCTATTGTAAAGGGCAGTTTCAATACTATTACTCAAATAATGACTTGATTTTCTCTGAAGTTTCAGTCAAGGAAAATCTCAATATAGTACCAGATGCACGAGATGCTGAAGTAATGGTGGAGTTTTTCCATCCTACATCACCTATACATACTGTATATGTGAATCAACATAACCTAACTTGTGCTTTACATACTGTAGAAAAAGAATTTATAAATTCAGTTGAAGATCAACAGGAGGAAATAAAGAGAAAATCAGAAAAACAAATGAAAACACCTCCAGAAGCACATGGGGAAGGTGAATATAAATAGGGAGAGACTTACGCTGCAATGACTCGAGATTGGCAACATAAAGCAAAGCTTTGCATATTGAGACGCAAAACAGAACATAACAATAAATTCATTGGTTTCAGTGAATGTGAACATACCTTCCTGCTTATGGGCGGTTGGGGACTATACTTGGCAGGATTAGATCCTGTCTTTCCAGGGGTATACTGTTGTTTGTGGAAAAAATGCTTATTATAAATTACCTAAACAATGGTATGGGAGTTGTTTAATGGGAATAGTGTTTCCAAAAATGTATCACGTAGATGAAAACAGTGGAACCGATGGAAAAAAACAAACACACTTAAGAAGAGTAAGAAGTGCTGCTGAAATTATTGGGGATATTTTTGGAGCGATAATACCCTCAGTTGGGGTAATATTAAATTCACACAAAATTCATAATTTTTCAACTGTAGTGGATTGACTATCAACGGACACTGCTGGAGGATTTTTAGTAATTGATACGGAAATGGTTATATCAGATCTATGGTTTTACAAAATTGACTTGCTTTAGATGTATTGTTAGCCAAAGATGGCGGAGTCTGTCGCATGCTTCAACACCACGACCGCCCCGGCAACCACCGAGACCACTGCCCCCACAACCACCAACCGCCTGCTCTCCTGGACCAACATCAACGACGAGGACACCAGCGAGATCATGAACACCATCCACTCCGGTTCACCGCTAGACCCGTGCCCTCACCACATCTTCAACAAAGCCAGTACAGCCATCGCGCCCCATCTCCGGAAAATAATCAACATCTCCTTCGAGACAGCAACCTTCCCGGAAAGCTGGAAGCACGCCGAGATCACCGCCTTACTCAAAAACCCAAGGCAGACCCCAAGGACCTCAAGAACTTCCGACCCATCTCTCTGCTCCCGTTCCCCGCGAAGGTCACCGAGAAAATCGTCAACAAACAACTGACCCGCTACCTCGAGGAGAACAACATCCTGGACCCTTCCCAGTCCGGCTTCCGCAGCAACCACAGCACCGAAACCGCCCTCATCGCCGCCACCGATGACATCAGGACCCTGCTAGACAACGGAGAAACAGCAGCCCTCATCCTCCTGGACCTATCAGCCGCCTTCGACACGGTCTGCCACCACACACTACGAACACGCCTTCACGACGCCGGGATCCAAGAGAAGGCCCTGGACTGGACCACATCCTTCCTTTCCGGCAGAACACAAAGCGTCCGCCTCGCCCCTTCCGATCCAAGGCCACCAAGATCATCTGCGGCGTACCCCAAGGCTCCTCCCTCAGCCCAACGCTGTTCAACATCTACATGGCACCCCTCGCCCACGTCGCCCGACAGCACAACCTCAACATCATCTCCTACGCCGACGACACCCAGCTGATCCTCTCCCTCACCAAAGACCCTCACACCGCCAAAGCCCACCTCCACGAAGGAATGAAGGCCGTCGCCGAATGGATGAGGACCAGCCGCCTGAAGCTGAACTCGGACAAGACGGAGGTCCTCATCCTTGGTTCCAACCCTTCAGCCTGGGATGACTCCTGGTGGCCAACATCACTGGGAACAGCCCCGCCACCCACCGACCACGTACGCAACCTAGGGGTCATCCTCGACCCCACCCTCTCCATGACTAAGCAGGTCAACGCCGTTTCCTCATCCTGCTTCAACATCCTCCGAATGCTCCGCAGGATCTTCAAGTGGATCCCCACCGAAACAAGAAAAACAGTCACCCAGGCCCTCGTCACCAGCAGGCTGGACTACGGAAACGCCCTCTACGCAGGAACGACGGCTAAGCTCCTGAGACGGCTGCAACGCATCCAGAACGCCTCTGCACGTCTTATCCTCGACATCCCCCGACGCAGCCACATCACACCCCACCTGAGAGACCTGCACTGGCTCCCTGTCAACAAGAGGATAACCTTCAAGCTCCTCACCCACGCACACAAAGCACTCCACAACTCCGGACCAGCCTACCTCAACAGACGACTCAGCTTCTACACCCCCACCCGCCAGCTCCGCTCGACCAGCCTCGCCCTCGCCACAGTCCCCCGCATCCGGAAAACGACCGCCGGCGGCAGATCCTTCTCCCACCTCGCCGCCAAGACCTGGAACACCCTCCCCACCAACCTCCGACAGACCCAAGACCTACTGGCCTTCAGAAGACGCCTCAAGACCTGGCTCTTCGATCAGTAGCAGCACCACCCCCCTCTTCCCCCAGCGCCTTGAGACCCTCGCGGGTATGTAGTGCGCTTTATAAGTGACATGATTGATTGATTGATTGATTGATGCTGAAAGTTCAACAATGTTGCACTTATATCCATGATAAAAGTAAAGATTTGTAGGGATATATAAGCAATATTACTAATTTAGGAAAATAACTAACTGAACTGAAAGTAGTTGGTGCTTGGGAGAAAATTGGGAAATGATTTTCCTCTGTGGGAAATTGGTTTGCAGCACTGGGAAAAAGTTTAGTGGGAAAAATACTGACACCATTGACAACAACTGCTATTGGCTAATTAATCATAGTACTAATGTATCAATATAAGAAATTAGAGGGTGAAAAATAAAAAGAGCAGAAATTGAATAAGAAGATAGAAAATGTGTTTTTTATGATTACATGAAAAATTTGGAACAATTTAGACTAAAACAAATGTAGACAAATGCATTCTAATGTGACATCAGAATATGATCAAATGATAAAATAAGATTGTGTGATGGCTTGATTTGCCATCAAAGGGAGAATTGACGGAGCCTAAATGTTAAAAGATGTTTGCCTCAATCAATTCGCGCTATCAAAAGAGATTTACAATAATTATGTCTTGGTGAAAACATGTAAACCTGTTGAGTTGAAAAACGTGATATTTCATACTGCTTTGTAAAAGTGTGCCCTTCACTTGTGGAGGTGGGGTAATCATACTGATGCCAATTAAGCTCCAGGAGACTCCCGAAGTGTGGAATGTGCTTACCGGGCTGTTTCAAGGACGCACCGGACACTTGCCTGCTGTGTGGTCTTGCTGGGGTGGGACTCGATCCCCCAGTGTGCCCTTCACTTGTGGAGGTGGGGCAATCCTCCTTATGCCAACTATGCGTCAGGAGACTCCTGCAGAGCGGGATGTGCGCTGTTTTGCCTGGGCCGTGCCCAGGCAAAGCCCAGCCCAAGGACAGGCCTGTCTGAGCCCATCTGCGGCTGGATGAGGCTGGGCCCCATCTCTTGGCTCGGCAACATTCTCTTCTCTCTATCCAGCTCAGACAGCCTCTAGAAGTAAAAGAAATACAACTAAAGGAGATTATTAGGAGTTTATTCTTTATGGTTCCCATTGGCATTTACCCTTTTGATGTGACTTGCCTCTTTGCCTCAGCGCAATTCTATATTCTGTTTCCTATCTGTTGCATCAGAAAAGCTGTATAATGGGCAAAAAGATGTGACCTGCAATAAGGCACTAGGGGAAAATCCCACTACAATAGACTAATTTCTGGCAAGAGTGGTAACTGTTGTTTTGAAAGAGATTGACCTAGCAGACAAGTGTTTGTCATTGGGATATACTAGAACAGCCCATCTCTCTGCTGTAGGTTTATTAGATATGGGAGAGTTGAGGTCTGAACCACCTGACATGACCAGCTCTGCCCCTGTGATTACAATCCAGACAGAACCCTCAGTGGGTACTGTTGTGCTGAAGCCCAGTGAGGATATGTCGGTTACTACATCACCAGCACACTCACCAGCAGCAAAGCATAAGTGGAAGTCTAGGTGAACCGTAGATTTAACATCTTCTTCTCCAACATCAGGCTTGGCCAGTTAGGAATTGTATGGGGGGATAACAGGGCTTGCCTGGGATGCAGTGTTTCAAAAATTCTTAGCAACCTTGAAAGAGTGCTTGGACCCTTTAAGAGAGAGACTTGACAAACTAGAGTCAGCAGTTGGGAAAATCCTGACTGTGTGCCAGGAGCAGCAGAACATACTACAAAAGGGGGCTACGATTGTTCCCAAGAGTGCTGATATGGATGCACTTAGCCGTCCCCCGTGACTTCTTCTGCAATTAGTACCCTTGCATCATCATTAAAGGATAAAGGACACCAGAAACCAGGAATGATTTCGCAGTCTGATATGCACCCAGTTGTTTCAGCTCTTGCACACAACCCATCTAGTTCTGCTCCACCTCTACGGGGATCGCCCACCACATCACGAGAGCCCCAGTCAGTGACACAGCACTCCCAGTTACCAGTGATTAACCTTCCACCTGCTTGTTGTCCATATGTTGTTGTTTTGGTATTCGTTCCCTCAGTGTTAAATCCTTCTCAAGAGTAATTTATTCAGCTTCAAAACAAGGTGTGTCACTGGCTAGCTAACCACTCAAATTTTAATGTGCAGGACTATAAAAACATTTTATTGGTGCACCGCGTGGCTTGGGCTGTCCCCTCCACCAAGACCATCCAAGCGGACTGTATTATTGTGAACTTTAGGCATCCAATGATTGCGAGGAAAAGTTTGTCCTAGCATTCCCAGTCCTTCGCGAAGAATGGTGCAGTGTGTATTCTTCCTTTTGGTTTCTTTTACAGGCCTCCCTACCTTGAGCAACATGCACTCCTGCCTCAGGGCCCACCAGCTAGTACAATTCCTGACAATTTCAATATCGGGTGTACTAACGGATTTGCACTGTTAGCGAATCTTGATGATCAGGATTGGCAGCCCACAGGCCCCCAGAGTCTGCATGTATATATTAGATCTAGAGAATCGTTTCTGGGTTATTCTGGTGTGGATGCTCAGCAAGTGAATAGTGATGTGACTCCTTGTGCTCCTGTTATTAAGGTCAATACAGCTAATACTCTCTTACTAATATCTAGTATTACTTTTCCTGGTGGAGCTTTAGTGAGGGAGCAGTTTGTGTGAAGATATATACGTGGCTATAACCGATTTGCACTGATTAGCTAGAATGTAGCTGGGCTCAAAAGGAAGATCTCTAACCCAGACTGGCTTTCTTTTATAAGCAATAATGATCTTGTTGTTTTTCAGGAAACCTGGGCCTTACCACTTATTGTATGTGATGGTTTCTCGTGTTATTCCTGCCCAGCTATTACATCCCCTCACGGAAGAGCCAAAGGTGGCCTCACTATTTGGGTTAAGCTCAATCTTAGACTTAAAGTGTTAATTATGAAAATGGGTAGCCCCGCTTATCAGGCTTATCCGTGATTGTAAGAGCTCCTTTAGTTTCTATTTAGTTAATTTTTATAATAATGATTTTTCTAAGTCCTACAGTAGTCTGTTTCATGAGCTATTTTAATTTATTGTTGCCCTGCACCCCTTAGGAAAAGGTAACCCCCTCCCAACCATGGGTCTTAATTTGTGGGGATTTCAATGAGAAGATGGGAGGTGATTTTGTAGAACTGGGCTCTCGAAGCTCTGGTTTGGACACTGCAGTGTGGGATGCCAGGGGGTTGGAATTGTGGGACTTAGTTGCCCGACTGAACCTTAAGGATGTAGTTAACTATTGTCAGGGTCGCTGCCTGGATAAGCCAACATATAGAGGCGGGGGTCAAGCATCAACTATTGGTTATATATTTGCCTCTAAAAGCTACCTGCAGTGGTGCCTATATGGTGCGGTGATAGAAACCCAATGGAGTGATCATAATGCCCTATTAGTTGAAGGAGCTCTTCCGTTTGACAGGGATAAAAGACTGTCGACATTTGATGGCATTAGTAAGCACAATAACGATGGCTAAGGGTAGTGTTGCATCTTAAAGATCCTACAGTTGCGTTAAATGGTCTCCTCAAAAAGATCCTCCCGTTTGTTCTAGGTTGTTTAGTTGATGGGTCTAGGGATGAGTTATGTTTCTACCACCAGCAACTGTGCGATATTATTAAGAATTCTGTATTAAAACCTCTCAAACCTGTGTCTGACCACCCATGTTGGTTCGATAGGAATTACTCCACTGTTAATCGACACCTGAGGAAGGCGCTAGCTGGATCTCCTAGAGATGTAGCGGCGATTCGGGAGGCTACAAAGATGTATAAATTGACCATTAAAAAAAGGAAGCGTGCATTGTTTCATAAGGATTGGGAAATGCTTGAACTGACTGCTGCGGCCAGCAGCAGTAAGATATTTTGGGGAACAGTAAACAGGCTTTCTCACCGAGATGCCCCCTTGAACCATCTTCTGAATAGCAATATTTCTGGGCAGGGTTGGGTTAAAATTTTTATGAGTATATACCATCTAGAGAGGGATAGAGAGTGCGTGGATGCCTTGCAACAGTTCCTCCTCTACCCGAACCCTCTGCAAATCACTGTACAGGAAGTTGAAGCTACTATTTGAGCTAGTGGTAGGGGTAGGCGCCGAGCCCTGATGGGAGGATCTTTTTAAATGTACTTTTGATCTATGGGGACCCTTACTCGTGAACCTATTTAACAACTCCCTATGTTATAAGATCCCAGAGTCTTGGTCTCTCTCTACGATTGTGCCGATATTAAAAAAAAGTGACAGGGGTCACCTAAAGGTTATAGTCCAATTTATAAGGTGGGCAGCTTCGTTAAGGTACTGGGGAGGGTTATCTTCAACAGTTTGCAGTTATAGGCTACTGATAACAAAATACTATCTTCTTACCAGTATGGTTTCCATCCTGGGCTAGGTACAGTGGAGCAGTATTTGAATTTTTACATTTGATAGTGAGTAAATACACCATCGCCAGCGCTGCCCACTGCACCTGGCCTTCATGAACTTGTCAACCGCCTTTGACTGTGTAAACAGAAATAAATTGTGGTTGATGCTAATTAAACTAAGGGTAGATATTGCTTTAGTCAACTTTTTGCATGGTCTTCATGAAAATGTGGGCACCAGAGTCCAACATGGCCAGGCTGGTGAACTTCTGATGTTTTTCCACTAGCCAGTGGAGTGCGACAGGGATTCGTGTTGGCACTCCTGCTTTTTATTTTGTACATTAATGATCTGAATCTCTCCTTAACAAATTTGACCAGGGATGTGCCGAAAACTGCCAACTCTGCTATCCCGGCTTTATTATATGCCGATGACACTGTTTTGCTGGCTAGAACTCCTCGTGCACTGTGTAGCCTGGTGCAATCTTTTGTATCATTTATGAGTACCTTATCACAATTATGGCCTGAGGACTTGGTAGGAAAGCTTTAACAATATTAAAACTGGGTGAAAAACAGCTGACTACAGTTGGAAATTCCTGCTATCTTGGCCTGGAGTTTGACTCAAATAATTCTTGGCAGATACAAGTAAATACATCCCGGCGGAAACTTGGAAGGGCAGCAGGTTCCCTTTTTAACTCAGCTTAGAAGGACTGTAGGTACACGATTTATCCATTTATTAAAGTGTACAAAATGCAATGTGTTCCCCACTGCTACATATGGATCCGGAGTTTGGGGATTTCATAATGCTGCTACCATACAAGCAGGAGAAAATAGAATTTGTAGGAGACTGTTGTACCTTCCTTCCTCAAGTGCCAATTTTATTCTGCACTACAAACTGAATTTAGAGTACATCTCAAATAGTATAAAACTGGCACCCCTCCTGCTCTGGGTCAACATGTGGAGTAATAGTGAGGAATGTTACAATAGGGCAGTTATTGAAAACTGTCTGAGTCTGGATAATGGGCTCTCCATTCCCTGGCTGAATTATTTCCGCAAATCCCTGTTTGATATTGGTCTCCCTGAATTGTACCCCTGGTTCAATTACTGATCCAAAAAAAGAGGGGTCAAGGAGAGGTTTGCTGAACGTATCTCCTCACAGAGGATTCAGGAGGCTATTTGTAAACACGCTATTTGCCATTATTACTCCATTTTTGTGACAGGCGATACTGCCATGTATTTTACAATAAAGTTAAGCCGATGGGAGAGGTCTCTCATTTTTTAGATTTAGATCAGGGATGGTTTGGTGTTTAGCATGTTTTTATGATAGGGGTAGGGCAGAATAACCCTTGCTACATTTTATGTTTTTCTGTGGCTTCTTTCGTAAGTGTTTTCAGCCTTGCCTTAAACCCACATTGAAAAAGTTAGCCTTTTAGAAATGTAGGGTGGCTCTAACCTTCCTTCAAATGTTAAATAGCCCTGATTTTTGTTATAGCGTGTGTTTTTTTCTTAAGATGGCTATCGGTAGTAGAAAATCAATGGAGGGGGCTAGTAGGGTAGTTGAGATGTCTAGGGGACAATTTTATACTTTCTTTTAATTCAGCACGTTGTATGTGATAGATTGATTGAATTTTAATGTTTTTAGCTAACATGAATGAACTGAGAATGTTATTTATAATACTGCGCTTATTTTATGTTTTATTTGACTGTTTTTATTCTGTGCTTTTATGATCTTTTTAAGATCGAATAAAGATTTATTGAATTGAAATTGCCATGTCAATTGCTCCATTATATCTGGAGCTGTTTTCAGCCTCACTTCAGGCTAAGGGTAGTGCCAGATTCATGGAAGAAGGTAAATGTAATTCCCCTTTTGAAGAAAGCAATTGCAGACCCCAAAGTTCTTTCAAACTTTAGACTGGTCTCTCTGCTACCTGCCGCCTCTAAGACATTTGAAAAGACTGTGAACTCCTAGCTCTCAGCTTTTCTGACGGCAGGCAATCTTTTGCACCCATCACTGAGACAGCTGTAGTGGAAGTTTAAAAATCTGTTAAATCAAGCCTTGACTTAGGGCTCAGTGTGGCCATAGGTCTATTAGATCTGTCAGCGACGGTTGACACAGTGGATCATGAAATCCTTTTATGAAGGGTGGAGACCATGGGGGTGGTTGGAGCGGCATTGAGTTGGCTCGGCTCTTTCTTGGAGCACAGAGAACAAGTGGTTTGACTGAAGTCCTACTTCTCTGGGGTGAAACCATTAACATGGGGGGTACCACAGGGCTCGTCTCTGAGTCCCACCCTTTTTATAGTTTATATGGCTCTGCTGGCATTTTTGGTCGAGTCATTTGGCATTAAGATTATATCATATGCTGATGGCACGCAGCTACTGCTTACTTATGAAGGTGATTCAGCTAGGGCAAAACAAATGTTTACACTGTATGGAAGCTGTGAAGGATTGGCTGAGAATGAATCACTTACAATGCAATCCACACAAAATGGAGATCCTGTTATTTGGACCCAAAGCCTTGGGGCCTGGCCTGGCAGCAACACCCTGCCTTCCCCTCCGAAGGAGATGGAGAACATTTTGGGTATACTGTTCGAGACTCAGCTCTCCTTCAAAGCCCAGATTGCGGTAGTAGTGAAATCTTGCTTCTGGTTTTTCAGAATCCTCAAAAAATTCCTGAACTTTCTTCCAAGTGGTGCACAGATAACAGTGGTGAAGGCGCTGGTCCTTTCTATCTTACGTCAATGTATTGTAGCTGGGAATTCTGGATTATTTATTACAATGTCTCCAGGGGATACAGAACACGCCTTCTGTGCAAGTTGCCTAGACATTCGTTAGTGTCCCAATTTCGGGAGCAGTTACATTAGCTGCTGGTCCATAAGAGAATCAGGTTTAAGGCTTTAATGAATGCTCACCAAGCCTATCACAATACAGGGCCCAGATATTTGAACAAGAGGATTCTCAAATACCGTCCAGCCAGGGTGCTACGCTTGAGCAATACACAGCTGATAACTGCCCCCCACTTTAGAAGAAAACAATGTGGGGAGGCCTCCTTTCTGGTTCTTGCTGTGGAGATCTGGAATCAGATTGCGCTTCAATTCAGATCCATTACGGATGAGGCCGTTTTAAAAAAATCTCTCAAAACCTATTTCTTTAAACTATAATTCTCCACTACTCATCTGATCTCATGCCAACTCCGGGACACTCATTGAGTAGCCGGGTGATATATAAAGAAGCAATCATTGGTTCATTCATTCATTCATAAAATGGAGCCCGTCGCTGTGCATGCATACAGGGGGACAGACAGTCAACTCCAAGATGTCTGCTGATGTAGCAACATGCATGTGCCGGTGGCATCTTAAAATGGTATTCAGTATAGCAAAAATCATTGCAAGGTTGACATACATGCACATGTATTTGCATGCATAAGCTGATAGTGTTTTTTTACATATATCTTTAAAAATATCGGATGAAAAGCCCCATTCAAAGATGGTCGCCCACCTCAGCATCCAATTGGAATGCAGCTTACTGCCAGTGGCAGCGAGCGGCCCCGTAGCAGGTGGAAATAGTTGTGGGGCCCTTGCAAAAGTAAGTAAATTAATCAATAATAAAAGAAAAAAGTAATCTTTATTTTTTTAAAGAATCAACTCACTGGCCCACCATCTCTGGCATTTTTGGGGACTATTTTTCTTTAGCAGCAGGGGCACATTGTGCACAGATAAAAAGGTGTCATTCAGTGAGGAGACACTCACTATGGTGTATACTCTAGTGGGTGTAATCAAATACGAATTGCAAAAAGCCCCTCATGTACATATTTTATATAAAATGGTTTTTGAAAAAATAACAGTTTCATTATCCAGACCTAAAAATGTATTTACAGCACCTAATCGTTCTGATATGTTGTCAACATATTTCATTGTCTTAGCAGTATATGGGATCTAGGGCCATATGTACAAAGCATTTATACAGTCAGAAACGTTACCAACTGCACAAATGCTTATGTATGTATTCAAATCACAAATTGTGATTTTGTGACAAGTTACTGAATCACAATTTGTGTTTGCGATCTGGGAAGGGGTATGTTTTGGGCGTCCCTTCCAAATATAGAATCTGAATAGGATGTATTAATGTTTTGCAACCGAATTCTGGTCGCATAACATTAATAGTTTTTTGACAAATGTTTCAGCTAAAAGCCATAGCATACAAATTGCAACCAAGCTTAGAAAGATAAAACCATTTACAGCATGCTAAAACTAAAAAGATAAAAATCTAGTACAACCATGTTAAAGTCATGATAAAAACAGTAAAGCTCACGGGCAAAAATTCATTATAATGCTAATCCAGAAAAACATTTCGTAATCAATTGTGAAAGAATAACCAGCCTGCCAGGCAGGCAGTGTGTATTACCCCCCAATTACTTCTTTTCTCAAGATATGCCAGGCAGATCATAAATAGGAGGCAACAGTGCAGACTACATCAATATCAGTAGCACAATGATAGGGCATCTTGATAAAACCTTATTCTGAACTTATTGAGCAGTGGGCGGAGCCAATTACGCCTTGGGCCTATAGTTTCTGTGCAAAAAGCATATAGTGTAATATTGTATCCTTCCCTCCTAGTGTGCATGGGCAGTCTTGATACAAGAGTGCCACCCAGTTAGAGAGATACTCCCTAGTTGGCAATAGTCCTATCAGAAACGTTGGGGCAGATTTACAAGGAACTGACGCATCTGCATAGATGCGTCAGTTTCCTTGCGCCACCGGCAAATGTCCTTGCGCCACCATGGATGCACTGTATTTACAATACAGTGCATCCATGGCGCAAGGATTAACAGATGCGTCAGAAATTCTTACGCATCTGTTGGCCCAAAAGTCATGCATTGCTGGAGTTGTGTCGCAAGCTCGACGCAACTCCAGCAATGTATTTTGAGGCCTATACTTACTGTACTGCGTCACTCCTTATGCCTGCTTCAAGCAGGCGTAAGGTTTTTGTAGTGGTCTCCTCATAGTGGTCTCTTCCTCATACTTTACCTGTCAGAATGCTCACACCATGATGTTCTGGTTGTGTGCATTCTGCTTTAGAATATAGAGTGTTGGTTGAATTGAGAAGAGTTCAGTTGCTGTTTTCATGCTGTCTCCGCCGGTTGCTGCGCAGCACCTGATCTACAATAAAGACTTCTCTACAAATACATTTCGTTTGGGTGCTTACCTACTACATTATTGTTGGCGACGATTATCAGGTGTCTGCAGAACCCACGACTAACCACCTTGGGTTGGTTCCTGCTGTCCAGTTTTCCGATGTAGCGAAGAATTTACTTCTGAAGGTCTACTCGACGGAGGGCTGGTGAAAGTCTTACTTTGAGAGCAGGATTAATAAGGTACTGTGTTGGCGAATTATTTGGATAAAAGCGGCACCGGCAAAGGGAAAAAAAAGACGCACGTTGAAGTTGTAATGGTAAAAGTGCAGTCTGCGCACTAGTTGTTGCATGTAACGTGGTGCCATCTTTGAAGTACTCCTTTGCTACGTTTCTACAGTGACAAAGTGGTGGCCATTTTAATTGGTGTGGAACGCATTACGCTTTGCGTGGCAGCCATTTTAGTGGTCGCGGATCCTAAGACTGAATTTATCCTTTTGGTCAATAGTAGACAGTACGTAACACTACGTAAGCTTTATTGACAACGCAGAGGTACAGTTACTAGATCGTTCAGCATATTAAACTGCACTTCAAGGAAAAGACAAAGGAGCGGTTTGTTTTAAAAAAAAAATATTTAAGGCACTGCACGCCTGTCGTATAAGAGTGAATGCAGTTTTGGCACAGTGTTAATCAAAGTTGAAAAGCATACAATTGGTGACATCGGTGACACGCACACCCTGCTTGTCGTTCAATGGCTGTTTCAACATTACACGTTGATTGAGGATACGGTGGCACGCACACCAAGCATGTCAATCAGCTGTTTATTTACCATACACGTAGTCTGTGTTTATGGTGAAAAGTACAGCAAATGTGTCAAATAAGTATGTTGGGTATTTTTACAGTGGCTGCACACATCATTGAAGGGAAAAGGTCTAGTTGAGTTTGTATTTTATATTTACTGTTTTGGCGCAAGGGAAAATACGTTTGTGCAATATTCTGTTTACAGGTTGTCACATATTATTGTTTTCCACTACAGCATATTTGTTTTGTGGTTTATTACAATGCAATCTGTATCTCTGCCACCACCTTTTCTAGAAGTTCCAGGAAATCCACCAATTTCATGGAAGAATTTGTACGACGCTTTTGTTACCTATCTTGGCGCAATAGGCGCATCACGCTACAGGGCTGAGAGAATGAAATATCTTCTCCTTCATTCGTTGGGTTTCGAAGGGAGGTCTGTTTATAAGCATTTGCCTCCCTTAGTACGTGCCCAGGATGCAGAAGAGATTGATGAGTTTGTTGAGGCTGTTAAGAAATTAGAGCTACGCTTTGATGTACAGCCAAGTCTGGTCGTTATTAGGCACAAATTCTTCAAACGTGAACAGAGGCAAGGAGAGGATGTCGAAACAATTATTTCTGCCCTGAGGAAGTTGAGTGCAGACTGTCAGTTTGAAGCCTTCACTGAACAATTGATAAGAGACCAGTATATCTGTAAATGTTCAGACAAGAACATTCAGCAAAAACTGCTATACATGGGCAATCCTTCCCTAGAAGAAACAATACGCACGGCAAAAAGTATTGAAGTTTCAGTCAAGGAATTGGATGAAAAGATCACAACTAATGAAACTGTGACTGTGGTTAGGTCAAAGGAAGTCAAAAACAGTGTAGTACCATGTGCTGATAACAAATTTTTCAAGCAGTCAAATATTTGTTACCGTTGTGGGAATCTTAATAATTTCAAATCAGGTGGACCTTGTCCCGCAAAAAATGTTGTCTGCAAAGTGTGTGGAAAGTTAGGGCATTTTGCTAAAATTTGCCAGAGTGGGAAACGTGGTACCTTCATTCCTGATGGAAGGCAAGCTTCTTCTTCTTCTTCTGTAGAGAATGTGTCTGTGGAAGAATGTACGGGTGACAGCTACAGTAGTATTCAGGATGACCTGAGAGATATGGTTGTTGTTGTTGGCGAGATGGAGGTCACTGAAGGTGATATCTCAGAGTGTGTGGATCCTTATGTGGATATTGACATTGGTGGCAAGACTGTGTGTTTATTTGTTGATTCTGGGGCAAGGATAACCATGATAACCCAAGAGTTATTTTGTGAGGTTTGGGGGTCTCGTTCTTTAAAACCTCCGGATAGGTCCCCAGTTTCTTACGAAGGGAGGAAAATTGAACTAGCTGGTTACTTTGAAGACATCCTGGAGTTCAGGGGTAGAAGAATACATGGCAAGGTATATGTAGTGATCAAGGGTTTGTCAATCCTTGGATGGTTCCATCAGGGTTTGTTCAAAATGGTGCTCAGACCTGGTACTAAAGAACAGGTATCTATTCTTCGGTCTGATGACTTCATTGATAATTTAACAGAACACTATCCTTCTGTTTTTGGCCGGGAACTGGGTCAGATTAAAGGTTTTTCACATGTCATTAAGGTTAAGGACAACGCTATACCTGTTAAACACAGACTTAGGAATGTACCGTTTAGTGTTAGGAACCAGTTGGAATTGGAGCTCAATGGTTTGTGTCAGAAGGGAATTATAGAGCCGATTGAATCCTCTCTTTGGCTTTCTCCTTTGGTGGTCGCGAAGAAGAAGAATGGCGAGCTTCGTGTTTGTGTTGACTTGCGCAGTCTCAATAAGAGCATTTGGGTGGACTCTCATCCTCTCCCTAAGATTTCTGACATGTTATCTACGATCAGTGGCTCGAAGTGGTTCAGCAAGCTGGACTTAGCATCAGCTTACCACCAGGTGGTTTTGGATCCTGCTTCCAGGCATCTCACTGCTTTTGTTTCCCCCATTGGTTCGTTTCAATACTGCCGCATGCCCTTCGGGTTGGCCTCTGCGGCTGCAGTATTTCAGAGGATTATGTCATCCATGCTTAAGGGTATAAAAGGTGTAGTCATTTTTCAAGATGACGTATTGATTTATGGAGAATCTAGCGAGTCCCATGATGAAATCTTGTATCGTGTGCTTGATGTCTTGCAGGAAAGTGGTGTAGTATTAAAGAAGGAAAAATGCGTCTTTAAGGTGCAGAAGGTGGAATACTTGGGGCATGTTCTATCGGAGCATGGTGTGGTGCCCAGACCTGGTCTTGTCAAAGCCATTGTTGACAGTCCTGCTCCCAAGGACAAGGTCGGTCTCAAGTAATTTGTTGGACTCTGTGAGTTCTACTCACGGTTTGTACAAGACTATGCTGCGAGAGTTCAACCTTTGACCAACATGCTCAAAAGGAATGTTTCCTTTGTTTGGAATGAACGTTGTCAGGAGGTGTTTGAATGGATCAAAGCTCAGTTGGTGTGTCCCAAGGTTCTTAAACCTTTGGACCCCAACGCAATGTGCACTATCACCGTGGATGCAAGTGGCCTCAGACTGGGAGCCAATCTTACCCAAAATATTAATGGTTCTGAGCACACTTTGGGTTATGCCTCCAGAGTGTTACGGGGTACGGAATTGAACTTTGCTGTCATCGAGAGAGAGCTTTTGGCATGCTGGTGGGCAGTCAGGAAGTTCAATCCCTACATTTGGGTCGGACATTTTCAACTACGCACTGATCACAGTCCTCTTGTTTCAATTCTCATGGGGGATAGGTTCAAAGAACATACTCCAAGAATTGCCCGGTTGTCCACTAAGCTACTACAATATGATTTTGAAGTGTCATACATTCCTGGAAACAAGAATGGTAGGGCTGATTATTTTTCAAGGTTCCCGGTAGAAGATGATAATGAAATTGATGAGGATGATTGTTTTGTTGCGAATTTGCTCTTGAATGACATGTGTGCCGTGAGTGAAAAAGAATGGAGAGATGAACTTTCAAGAGATGTTTTGCTCTGCCAAGTTGTCAATTGTGTCAAGGATGGTTGGCCTCGAGAAAAAAATGCGCCATATGCTCTACAGACATTTGTCAAAGTCTCATTGGAACTTTCTGTGGAGGATGGTTTATTGGTGCGGGGTGGCAGGTTGGTTCCCCCAGATGTGCTTAGAACAAGGTTGGTCAAGGGTGCACATGAAGGGCACTTGGGGAAAACACTCACTAAAAGAAGATTACGTGAATATTTTTGGTGGCCTCAAATGGACAAGGATGTTGATGTGTTTGTGGGTGAATGTGTTGTGTGTTCTAGTGCTGAGAAAAGTTTAAATCTCAGAACTCCTCCCCTACAACCCATTGAGTTACGCGCTAAGCCTTGGGAGAAGATTGGTATTGACCTGGTTGGTCCTTTCAATGTTCTTCCTGTTTCTTCAAGGTTTGCTATTGTTGCCATTGATTACTATTCTAAATGGCCAGAGGTGCGTTTCATTAGTGATCCCAATTCAAAGAATGTGATTGACTTTCTTAAAGATCTGTTTCTGCGAGAAGGATTTCCATCCACCATTGTGAGTGATAACGGTGTACAGTTCGTCAGTCATGAATTTGAATTGTTCTTGAAGCAAGGGGGGATATCTCATTCCAGAAGTTCTCTCTATCACCCACAAACAAATGGTTTGGTGGAACGCATGAACAGGGTGCTTAACAACTGTGTGCAGTGGGCTTTAGCTAGTAAGTGCAATGTCCAGAATGCTGTAAGGTCCATGCTGTGGTTCTATCGTACCACACCCCACTCCTCTACCAAAGTGTCTCCATATGAACTTTTGCGAGGGCGGAAACCGTGTTCCAAGGTTTGTCCGGGTTGGATGTCTAAGTGGGTGAAAATGGACTCTGTTATTGATGTGGATGGTTTTGTGAGAAATAATGTTTCCCAAGCCCAATCTCGACAAACAACTTATTTTGATGCCAGGAAGAGGTCCATTCCTCATTCAATTGTTGTTGGTGATGTGGTATGTGTGAAGATCCCTGTACACAGCAGGAAGGGTGATGTGAAGTTCACTGATCCTTTGGTGGTGGATAAAGTCTGTGCTAATGCTGTCAGGGTTAATAACAAACATTGGTGGAATGTTTCAAAAGTTGTAAAAAATCCTGGAAATTGTGTTAGTAACAATTTGCATTGTGGAAGGAGAGAAGAAGCTGAAGTATTTTCTTCTGGAAACTCTCTGCCAGACGGTTTGCGCAGGAGTAATAGACAATGTTCCGTTCCTGCCAGATATCGTTAGTTTCTTCATTATTCTTATGTTTCACTTTGTTTTCACTGCTCTCTTTTCTCACTTCTTTTCTTTTGTTTTGTCTTGTTTTTTTGTCTTTTTTCTTTTTTCTTTTTCTTTCTTTGCTTCTCTTCTTTTATCTTTTGTTTTGTTTATGAAGAGGAGGATAATGTAGTGGTCTCCTCATAGTGGTCTCTTCCTCATACTTTACCTGTCAGAATGCTCACACCATTATGTTCTGGTTGTGTGCATTCTGCTTTAGAATATAGAGTGTTGGTTGAATTGAGAAGAGTTCAGTTGCTGTTTCCATGCTGTCTCCGCCGGTTGCTGCGCAGCACCTGATCTACAATAAAGACTTCTCTACAAATACATTTCGTTTGGGTGCTTACCTACTACAGTTTTGACGCAGTGCCATCCTAAAAGTGGCGCAGTGAAATCTTGTAGATTTCACTGCGTCACTTTTACGAGGCCTTCCTGCGTGGGAATGCCCACCCTGCATACATTATACCTGACGCAGGTATAATGTGACGCAAGACTTTACAACGTGACGCATCGTCACGTTGTAAATAGGCCGCATTGTTTGCACCGCCGTTGTGTCAAAAAAAGTGACGCAATGGCAGCGCAAGAAGGCACAAGGGGCTTGTAGATCTGCCCCGTTATGTATAATGCACGTTTCCATTTCAGCAATAAAAAAATCCAGATATATAATTTGTCTGTGAGAATAACGATCAAAATAGTTGGCAGTTAAGAAGTTCCTCGTATTTCTAGCAGCAGAAAAAATCGAGTGCCAATATGCTTTCCTAAGAGCTGCACGGCTTTACCTGTTTATCAACTAAGATCCCACCAGAGACAGCCCAGGCCTAGATTGTTAAGCACTTTACTTACATATTCACCCCCAACTGGTACCCTTTAGTGCATTTCATAGCTAGTACTTCCATGTTAGATTGCAGATACACACTAGCCAGGTGATTCCTGTTAAATCGAATCCAATATAAGATAGGTCTTAAGGCAGCTATATCTGATACTGGTAGTATACCCAGTTCCACCTACAGAGGGAGTAGTGGGGTCCCAGAGCCTATAGTTAACAGGGTACGAAAAAAGTTGTTTTCCACTACTTGCAGGTTCCTATGTCTATTATAGCCCCATATCGCTGCACCATAAAGAGCTGCTGCAACAGCTTTCTGATTGTAGACCTTCAGGACAATAGTTAGCATCTGGCTGCCTATTTTGTTGGCAAGAACTGCGTTACAACATGCTCTAAATTTAGCTGTGGATTTCTCCGTGTGTGGCTGCCAGGTAAGTGAACGATGGAAGCCCAGATCCAGATAATCTAACTGGTCAACCTTTTCTATTGGGGCGCCACCTAGCTTAAATGTCCTTCTTATGAATTATAAGTTATAATGCAACCTTCATTTTCTTAACGTTAATGTGCAAACGTTTTCCTTCATGGAGTCCAATAAATGCATTGATCATAGTGTGCATAGAGTTTTCTGTTAAAGATAGCAGTACTGCGTCATCCATCTATAGCAAAATAGGTACCTTTATGCCAAATAGCTGAAGGCAATCTATATCTCTCTCCTCTAGAGAGGCAGTGACATAATTTATAAATAGACTAAATAATAAGGGTGCCGTTACACAACCCGGCCGAACTTCAGAAGGAATATGAAAGAAAGGGCCGCATTCCCCTGATGGACCAACTCGAACAACTCAAACACATGCTGTGTTATGGAAATGGAGACCTTTAAGAGAGGATCCATAAACCTGAGGAAGAGAGGAAGTTTTTTGTTCATCCTATATTTAGCGCATATTAAATAAAGGTGAAATGCCTGTTCTATGGTTCCAATGACTACAGGCATTATTATTTTACTGACTCCTTAAAGACCACTGCCTACTGGAAACGGGATGCATTTAAAAAAAGATTGCTTTATTTAAAAGCAGCCACAGACTGGTGTTCTGCTGACCCCAGCAGGCCACCACCCCTGTGATGACTATCATTCCTAATGGGTTGCAAACTGCGGCCTACCTCATTAATATTCCTGAGGTAGGTCGATTTGTTACCCTTTCTGAATCGCTACATAATATTTGTACGTTTTATTACATTAGGAATTGCGCTTTGCTAATTGTGATTCAGTAAGAATTGCAATTTGCAAATTACAATTCCTAAATTTTGTACATGTGGCCCCCAAGTGCTTTCATCAGTACCAACGCTTCATATGGTGTAATAAAAATCTTGGGTGCAGCCTTGTAATAGACAGCCACGAAAACTATAAAAGGTACTCCAATAGCAAACAGATTATGTATCTTTGAGATCAGTATAGGACGACCCATGATAGTAGCATGTGTCTTTGGATATACCACACATGGTTTTTGAGTAAACAGTTTGATGAATGGCATCACGCATTGTCGAAATTATCTAAGACACGCTGTGGTCTATGGATCATTGCTTTTCATAAAATGAAATGCAGTTGCTATAATGAATTGTATGGCTAGTAGTGACAGTGACATTTTAAAGTGGTACACAAGTATGCATCAGTAGCTTTTGACAATATTTTGGATATTCAGCGGTTTAATATGTTTTTTTTACCCAAAAAAAAAGAGATTTCAACTGGAAGAGCCTTAAGTAATGACGTTGATTTCTAAAAGTAAACACCAGATATCACAACCATCATGGCCAGGCTCACAGGGCTACTTAAACACCACCTGCAAAGTGTATGTACAAAATTTGTGCTGCCCGAAGCCTCACTGAATCCTGCAAGAGCTAGTTTGGACGTTCACAGCGCTTCAGTTGAAGTGACGGTCAGGTAAACTGGAAACCGTCATCAGAAAGTACGTAGTTGTATCTTGCACTACTTCTACTGATGTTGTACCTTAAAAGGTGCTATGCAAACAAATGATGGACAGAATGCTGAATAAATCATGCATTCACCCCCAGTCAAGAGATCTGGGTTAAATCCCTTGTTCTTTTGCTCGCCATACCACCCCAGTTTAGACCCAGCCATTTGCAAATCAGTCTTGACCCTGTTCCTTATGGGAACAGTCCAGCTAGAACTGCCAAGCCAGGTCCTCCCTGGGCCAGAAACAAGAATCCTGGGACTGCTTTCGGGGTATTACCCCGCATCAGCCAGGTTAGCTTGAATCCAGTGGTACAGTGAGCAAGGGACTCACGTCTGGGCATACCCATCCCACTTAGGGCGAAAAGTGCTATGCAAACAAATGATGGACGGAATGCTGAATAAATCATGCATTCACCCCCAGTCAAGAGATCTAGGTAGAATCCTTCCTTCTTTTGCTCACCATGCCACCCCAGTTTAGACCCAGCCATACGCAAAGCAGTCTTGGCCCTTTTCCTTATGGGAACAGTCCAGGCCAAACTGCCAAGCCAGGTCCTCCCTGGACCAGAAACAAGTATCATGGGACCGGATTCAGGGTATTACCCCATATCAGCCAGGCTAGCTTGAATCCAGTGGCACAGTGAGCAAGGGACCCACATCTGGGCATACATATCCCACTTAGGGTGAAAAGTGCTACTCAAACAAATGATGGACAGAATGCTGAATAAATCATGGATTCACCCCCAGTCAAGAGATCTGGGTTAAATCCCTCGTTCTTTTGCTCGCCATACCACCCCAGTTTAGACCCAGCCATTTGCAAATCAGTCTTGACCCTGTTCCTTATGGGAACAGTCCAGCCAGAACTGCCAAGCCAGGTCCTCCCTGGGCCAGAAACAAGAATCCTGGGACTGCTTTCGGGGTATTACCCCGCATCAGCCAGGTTAGCTTGAATCCAGTGGTACAGTGAGCAAGTGACCCACGTCTGGGCATACCCATCCCACTTAGGGCGAAAAGTGCTATGCAAACAAATGATGGACGGAATGCTGAATAAATCAGGTATTCACCCCCAGTCAAGAGATCTGGGTAGAATCCTTCCTTCTTTTGCTCACCATGCCACCCCAGTTTAGACCCAGCCATACTCAAATCAGTCTTGGCCCTTTTCCTTATGGGAACAGTCCAGGCCGAACGGCCAAACCAGGTCCTCCCTAAAATGTAAGTCCGTTTTTATATAGCGCAGCTACTCACCCTTACGGGTGTCAAGGCGCTGGGGGCCGGAGTGGAAATTAAGTGAGCTATTGCCCAGAGTCACATGGTGCTGAGCTGCTGCCAGAGCTGGGGATTGAACCGTGAACCCTGTGCTCCGAAGTCAGCTGCCCTGGCCGCTGCACCACACCTCTCCACCTCTCCCTAGACCAGAAACAAGCATCCTGGGACTGGTTTCAGGTTATTACCCCTCATAAGCCAGGCTAGCTTGTATCCAGTGGCACAGTGAGCAAGGGACACCCATCTGTGTGTCTTTTGTACCTTGAAAGGTAGCACGTGGAAGAGAAACAATGCAAATTGCTGACATACGTAGGTAAACAGCATGCCTGTGGACAAATATCTTTGTCCCAGTGCTTATTAATTTGAGCTGGTCGTTTCCGGTGCAGGGCACCGGCACTTACTTGTCAGCACCGGGTTTAGTGACAGTCCACCACATGGTGGTGCAGTCTATTTAATTTTGAGATGAGCACAACAATGTGTTTATTAAGTCAAATCATATTGAAAATGAATAAGACCACCCTCTCACGCCATTATTATGACTTGTGTGGCCTAAATTGTCACACTTGTAGGACTGCGATGGTTAGGTGTTATGTTGGTAGTGTCATCGGCATCGCTGGCAGTGTCAATGTGTGGTGCAGGCTGCACTGGCCTTCCGAGAAGGGCCCTGGCACTTCATTTTTTACAAATTAAGCACTGCTGGGTCCTAATAATAACATGACACTGAGCTATGTATTGTTAAATTTCTTTTAGCATTTTCCAGAATGCAGATATGCTGAATTGAAATCAGCAGTGTGACAATCATGTTGCTTGTAGTGTATAATGCTGTTAGAAGTATTGGATGGAGATTTTTGAAGTCAACACTTGAAAGAATCATGTACCGGGTCCCACTCTGACGATGATAAGGACAGTTCTTGACTAAGTCAATCAATTTTTCATAATACAAATTGATCACAAAAGAAATTAAAATCAATTAATAAATAGTTTTATGTTTTAGCCTTTTAAAATAGCGCTATTTGCAGGTAACCTCGTTGTTAAAAATAACAATTAATCATTATATATATTAAAAAAAAAAAAAAAAGATTATTACAACAGGCAGTTAAAATGATATCGCCCCCATAAAAATTCCAATTAGCATATTTTTAACCTTACAGCAATTCATTTTCTAGGATTGGGGGGATGACAGCAGTTAATAAAAGTGATCAAATAAAACAACACCCCTATCTGTGGAGCTTCTCCTAGTCCGAAGGACTGAATATAAAAATTTTGCAACCGTAAAACAGATATATGGAGTTTCCAGAGAATTGATAACTGCAAACACTGAAGAGTGAGAATATAGGCTCAGTTTTGTTATCATGGGCACAATATACTTTTTCATTTCCATTTTATAAAAATGACAAAAGAATAAAATATGGGACATTCTTTGAATAGACAGTCCATCACAAGGGCATGATGTTAAATTATTTAGTGAATGTTCGTCTGCTGGGTATCCTACCATCACGGGAAAAAAGTTAACCTCGTAACTAAGTAACATAAGAGGTAAATCGGAATTAAAATATACACCAAGGAACAAAACATGGAGCTGATTTCCAAACAAATGGCAGTAAAGGTACAGCATAACTCTTTCTGGTACTATTTCATTATGTACTGTAGAATTGTCCAACTATATGAGAATATTGGGAGTCTGAGTAAGCCTCTGCACGGGGGAGGAAGCAAAAGGGTTGGGGGAGCCGCTCGTCCAAGCCAAGGGGTGAGGGAGATAGCGAGTTTTGGTCTGTAAAGAAGAAGTGGGTGCACTGTTGGTGCGTGAGGGGTCCTGTGGGTTGGTCTGGGGGGTACCATGAGCCACCAGGGTGGGGGATGGGCGGAGTCCCTGGGTGAGGTTTGTGTGAGTGGTCGCAAGTGCGTGGGGGTGGCTGTCCATGCTAAGGAGGGGGGTGCACCTGCCTACATGTCCGGTGGGGAGAGGTGAGTGAGAGGGGGTGGCGGGGGAGGTGGAGGACAGAGGAAGGGAGAGAGAGGGCTATGGGCCATGGAGGGGAGGAGGTGAGGAGAGTAAGGAGCTTTACAAGTGGGGGTGTGGCGAATGCAAGGGAGGGGGTGGGTGGTGGAGAGGGGGGAAAGAAGGTAAAGAGGGGAAAGAGGGAGAGGAAGAAATGGGTGGGGGCGGAGGTGAGGGGAGGGGGAGGAGGAAAAAGGAGGAGGGGACAGGGGATAGTGAGGGCCGGGGGTGTCTGGTTGGGGGGTAGGGGCTGTGTCGTCAAGTGGATGCCGTAATCGGGACGATTGGGCCTATGGCCGCGGAGGGGGCACCAGGGACCAACAGCTCGACTCCCCGGTGGGCTCAATGTGACATTTCGTATGGGCAGTGGAGAGAGGGGGGGCAGCAATGGCATGACCCTCTTTAGGGGGCATCATGCAGGAAGGGGGCCCACGTCTGCGCAAACACCTCTGCTTCGTCCTGCATGCCATAGATAATGCACTCATGTGACGCTGTCTGGATCATCGCCACCGTCCAGTCCTCCTGCGAGGGGATATGGATGACCTCCATTGGAGGAGGATGCAGAGCAGGTACATTACAACCTTTTCTACACCTAGTGGTCTGTTTCAATACAAAAGACAAACTTTTGGTGTGTCATCCGCTGCAGAACTGTTTCAAGATGTCATTCAACGTATCATAGGGCCTGTCATGAATGTGTTCAATTACAGCAATTACATATTGGTTTTCGGAGCTACACAACACGAACATGATAAAGCTCTTACACAAGATGTTGTTTACTTTCCGAAGCAGGTTTGACTTTGAATGCAGGCAGAATTCCATAAGATAAGGTTAAAATTCTTTGGCCATAACTTTTCTGATGGCGGTATGGCACCAGATCCTGCTAAAGTACAAGCGCTGTCAAATGCTGATCCCCCACAAGATGTTTACATGGTGCATTAATTTCTTGGAATGGTCAGCTACACAAGACTTTGCCACTGTAAGTGCTCCACTGAGAGAGTTGATGAAAAATAATGAATAATTTCAGTTGTCACATGAATGTAAAAACATTTTAAAGAAAATCAAACAAGCCATTGAGAATGCTACGGAATGGCTTATTTCAATCCGAAACACACAAGATGATGGACGGAATGCTGCACATTGGCAAACATTCCCCCCAGTCACAGATCTGGGTTTAATCCATTGTTATTTTGCTTCACCACGCCACCCCAGTTCAGACATAGCCATATGCAAATCAGTCTTGACCCTGTGCCTCATGGGAACAGTCCAGACCGAACTGCCAAGCCATGTCTTCCCTGGACCGGAATCAAGCATCCTAGGACCGGTTTCAGGCTATCAGCCTTCATCAGCCAGGATAGCTTGACTCCAGTGGCGTAGTGAGCACGGGACCCACGTCTGGGCATACCCTTCCCACATAGGGCGAAATGCAAAACACACAAGATGATGGATGGAATGCTGCACATTGGCAAACATTCACCCCCAGTCACAGATCTGGGTTTAATCCATCGTTATTTTGCTTCACCACGCCACCCCAGTTCAGACATAGCCATATGCAAATCAGTCTTGTGTTAGGGTTTGTTCCATCAACCTAGCACAACCTCACACTGTGTATTAATGGTTAGTTTCATTTTGGGTGTTTGTACTCCTTGATATAAGTCTTCTGGCTAACTCAGATTTCCTTCCCTTTTATTTTGTGATACAATCATATTTAATTGCAGAAAATCATGAACAGCCTAAAAGCAGTCTGCACGTGTTGTATTTATTTTGTGATAAGATCATGTTTTAGACAGTTGTAGAGGTGCTTTCACAATTGCAGAAAATCATGAGCAGCCTAAAGGCAGTTTGCATGTGTTGTATTGCAAAGGGCAGATTTGCATAAGTAACACGTTGTTCTTCTCAGACGCAGAGTCATCCTGGCACGTTTCAAGCACTCCACCCTAACGGAGGAACCCCACCCATCCTACTCTCTATAAAAGACCCTCATAAGATTCGAGACGCGCTTGCGTTCATTAGCATTTCTTCCCTTACCTGATTTCCAGCACGAACGCGTCTCCAGAGAGTCTCCTGTTCCGACCTCGACGAGGTTTTCTGCTGAGCTCAGCTCTAACCTTTTCCTGTTCAGGAGCTGACTCCCGTTCCCAAGGCAACTGCAATCAACAGTCTGCAGCTTCCGTCTTCTCTTCAGTCCGGTCCTCAAAATCTTCCGATCTGAAACAAAAGAAAGAAAAGAGACAAGTAAGGTCTTTCCAATTTTACATGTTGAAAAAAGTAAAGCGCGCATAAAGGTTTACTTATCTTCAGTTTTCCTGAATAGAAAGGAATCGGATTCTTTCAGCTTCAGAGACGTATCTGCAAGGAAAAGAAAAAAAGAAAAGAGATTCTTTAAAAGGTTAACTGCACAAGAAAGTCTCGCTTTAATTAAGGACAAGAGTGAACATTTTCAGTAACTTCTTATGGACAATATTAATAGGACTTTTTGAAATAACTTTTAGTAAGTTTTCTGGTTCAAAGAATTATCTGAGTTGTTTGAATAATAAGATGTGCTAGTGTTTAACGATATTTTATTCCTCACAGCATAAATAAGAAGTAACAGTTCAAGTTGTTCTTCAGTGAAAAGGAAACCTCGTGATATTTGAAAAGTGTCATTATAAAACAGGTATTTAGAAATTATTAGGAATTATTGTATGCATATAAAATTGTGGAACTATATGAAGAACACAAAAAATATAGAACAGTAGTGCTCACATAATTGTTCATAATATTTATAGCCATCAAAATATTGAAGAATAAGAATTTCCGAAGCATTAAGCAGGAATCCAAGCAGAGGAAGAGTCGCACCTACTGAAGCAACAGCAGTGGAGTGTTTCTTTATTTTCTTTTTATTATTTTGTCCCATTTTTCCCCATCCCCTGGAGAACTATTCTAGCCAAACTGAATATACATGTGCAGTTTAGGTTGGCATAGGTTTTCGGGGGCGTAGGGAGCAAGCCTCGCATCTCTCAAGTGGAATAACCTGGATTTCAGGTGAGTGAAGACTTAACATCTTGACACTGTGCCTCATGGGAACAGTCCAGACCGAACTGCCAAGCCATGTCTTCCCTGGACCGGAATCAAGCATCCTAGGACCAGTTTCAGCCTATCAGCCTTCATCAGCCAGGATAGCTTGACACCAGTGGTGTAGTGAGCACGGGACCCACGTCTGGGCATACCCTTCCCACATAGGGCGAAATGCAAAACACACAAGATGATGGACGGAATGCTGCACATTGGCAAACATTCACCCCCAGTCACAGATCTGGGTTTAATCCATCGTTATTTTGCTTCACCACGCCACCCCAGTTCAGACATAGCCATATGCAAATCAGTCTTGACCCTGTGCCTCATGGGAACAGTCCAGACCGAACTGCCAAGCCATGTCTTCCCTGGACCGGAATCAAGCATCCTAGGACCGGTTTCAGGCTATCAGCCTTCATCAGCCAGGATAGCTTGACTCCAGTGGCGTAGTGAGCACGGGACCCACGTCTGGGCATAACCTTCCCACATAGGGCGAAATGCAAAACACACAAGATGATGGACGGAATGCTGCACATTGGCAAACATTCCCCCAGTCACAGATCTGGGTTTAATCCATCGTTATTTTGCTTCACCACGCCACCCCAGTTCAGACATAGCCATATGCAAATCAGTCTTGACCCTGTGCCTCATGGGAACAGTCCAGACCGAACTGGCAAGCCATGTCTTCCCTGGACCGGAATCAAGCATCCTAGGACCGGTTTCAGGCTATCAGCCTTCATCAGCCAGGATAGCTTGACTCCAGTGGCGTAGTGAGCACGGGACCCACGTCTGGGCATACCCTTCCCACATAGGGCGAAATGCAAAACACACAAGATGATGGACGGAATGCTGCACATTGGCAAACATTCACCCCCAGTCACAGATCTGGGTTTAATCCATCGTTATTTTGCTTCACCACGCCGCCCCAGTTCAGACATAGCCATATGCAAATCAGTCTTGACCCTGTGCCTCATGGGAACAGTCCAGACCGAACTGCCAAGCCATGTCTTCCCTGGACCGGAATCAAGCATCCTAGGACCGGTTTCAGGCTATCAGCCTTCATCAGCCAGGATAGCTTGACTCCAGTGGCGTAGTGAGCACGGGACCCACGTCTGGGCATACCCTTCCCACATAGGGCGAAATGCAAAACACACAAGATGATGGACGGAATGCTGCACATTGGCAAACGTTCACCCCCAGTCACAGATCTGGGTTTAATCCATCGTTATTTTGCTTCACCACGCCACTCCAGTTCAGACATAGCCATATGCAAATCAGTCTTGACCCTGTGCCTCATGGGAACAGTCCAGACCGAACTGCCAAGCCATGTCTTCCCTGGACCGGAATCAAGCATCCTAGGACCAGTTTCAGGCTATCAGCCTTCATCAGCCAGGATAGCTTGACTCCAGTGGCGTAGTGAGCACAGGACCCTAGTCTGGGCATACCCTTCCCACATAGGGCGAAATGCAAAACACACAAGATGATGGACGGAATGCTGCACATTGGCAAACATTCACCCCCAGTCACAGATCTGGGTTTAATCCATCGTTATTTTGCTTCACCACGCGTACCCCAGTTCAGACATAGCCATATGCAAATCAGTCTTGACCCTGTGCCTCATGGGAACAGTCCAGAACGAACTGCCAAGCCATGTCTTCCCTGGACCGGAATCAAGCATCCTAGGACCGGTTTCAGGCTATCAGCCTTCATCAGCTAGGATAGCTTGACTCCAGTGGCGTAGTGAGCACGGGACCCACGTCTGGGCATACCCTTCCCACATAGGGCAAAATGCAAAACACACAAGATGATGGACGGAATGCTGCACATTGGCAAACATTCACCCCCAGTCACAGATCTGGGTTTAATCCATCGTTATTTTGCTTCACCACGCCACCCCAGTTCAGACATAGCCATATGCAAATCAGTCTTGACCCTGTGCCTCATGGGAACAGTCCAGACCGAACTGCCAAGCCATGTCTTCCCTGGACCGGAATCAAGCATCCTAGGAGCGGTTTCAGGCTATCAGCCCTCATCAGCCAGGATAGCTTGACTCCAGTGGCGTAGTGAGCACGGGACCCACGTCTGGGCATACCCTTCCCACATAGGGTGAAATGCAAAACACACAAGATGATGAACGGAATGCTGCACATTGGCAAACATTCACCCCCAGTCACAGATCTGGGTTTAATCCATCGTTATTTTGCTTCACCACGCCACTCCCAGTTCAGACATAGCCATATGCAAATCAGTCTTGACCCTGTGCCTCATGGGAACAGTCCAGACCGAACTGCCAAGCCATGTCTTCCCTGGACCGGAATCAAGCATCCTAGGACCGGTTTCAGGCTATCAGCCTTCATCGGCCAGGATAGCTTGACTCCAGTGTCATAGTGAGCACGGGACCCACGTCTGGGCATACCCTTCCCACATAGGGCGAAATGCAAAACACACAAGATGATGGACGGAATGCTGCACATTGGCAAACATTCACCCCCAGTCACAGATCTGGGTTTAATCCATCGTTATTTTGCTTCACCACGCCACCCCAGTTCAGACATAGCCATATGCAAATCAGTCTTGACCCTGTGCCTCATGGGAACAGTCCAGACCGAACTGCCAAGCCATGTCTTCCCTGGACCGGAATCAAGCATCCTAGGACCGGTTTTAGGCTATCAGCCATCATCAGCCAGGATAGCTTGACTCCAGTGGCGTAGTGAGCACGGGACCCACGTCTGGGCATACCCTTCCCACATAGGGCGAAATGCAAAACACACAAGATGATGGACGGAATGCTGCACATTGGCAAACATTCACCCCCAGTCACAGATCTGGGTTTAATCCATCGTTATTTTGCTTCACCACGCCACCCCAGTTCAGACATAGCCATATGCAAATCAGTCTTGACCCTGTGCCTCATGGGAACAGTCCAGAACGAACTGCCAAGCCATGTCTTCCCTGGACCGGAATCAAGCATCCTAGGACCGGTTTCAGGCTATCAGCCTTCATCAGCCAGGATAGCTTGACTCCAGTGGCGTAGTTAGCACGGGACCCACGTCTGGGCATACCCTTCCCACATAGGGCGAAATGCAAAACACACAAGATGATGGACGGAATGCTGCACATTAGCAAACATTCAGCCCCAGTCACAGATCTGGATTTAATCCATCGTTATTTTGCTTCACCACGCCACCCCAGTTCAGACATAGCCATATGCAAATCAGTCTTGACCCTGTGCCTCATGGGAACAGTCCAGACCGAACTGCCAAGCCATGTCTTCCCTGGACCGGAATCAAGCATCCTAGGACCGGTTTCAGGCTATCAGCCTTCATCAGCCAGGATAGCTTGACTCCAGTGGCGTAGTGAGCACGGGACCCACGTCTGGGCATACCCTTCCCACATAGGGCGAAATGCAAAACACACAAGATGATGGACGGAATGCTGCACATTGGCAAACATTCACCCCCAGTCACAGATCTGGGTTTAATCCATCGTTATTTTGCTTCACCACGCCACCCCAGTTCAGCCATAGCCATATGCAAATCAGTCTTGACCCTGTGCCTCATGGGAACAGTCCAGACTGAACTGCCAAGCCATGCCTTCCCTGGACCGGAATCAAGCATCCTAGGACCGGTTTCAGGCTATCAGCCTTCATCAGCCAGGATAGCTTGACTCCAGTGGCGTAGTGAGCACGGGACCCACGTCTGGGCATACCCTTCCCACATAGGCGAAATGCAAAACACACAAGATGATGGACGGAATGCTGCACATTGGCAAACATTCACCCCCAGTCACAGATCTGGGTTTAATCCATCGTTATTTTGCTTCACCACGCCACCCCAGTTCAGACATAGCCATATGCAAATCAGTCTTGACCCTGTGCCTCATGGGAACAGTCCAGACCGAACTGCCAAGCCATGTCTTCCCTGGACCGGAATCAAGCATCCTAGGACCGGTTTCAGGCTATCAGCCTTCATCAGCCAGGATAGCTTGACTCCAGTGGCGGAGGACCTGACTTGGCAGTTTGGGCTGGACTGTTCCCATGAGGCACAGGGTCAAGACTGATTTGCATATGGCTGGGTTCAAACTGGAATGGCATGGTGAGCAAAAAACGATGGATTTAGACCCAGATCTCTGTACTGGGGTGAATGTATGACATTGTTCTGCATTCTGTCCATCAACTGTTGTTTTTGCATTTGTCACCCCGAGTGGGACTGGTATGCCCAGACGTGGGTCCCGTGCTCTCCATGCCACTGGAATCAAGCTATCCTGGTTGAAGAGGGGTGAAATCCCGAAACCGGTCCTAGGTTGTTTGTTTCCTGTCCAGGGAGGACCTGGCTTGGCAGTTCGGGCTGGACTGTTCCCATGAGGCACAGGGTCAAGACTGATTTGCATATGGCTGGGTTCAAACTGGAATGGCATGGTGAGTAACAAAACGATGGATTTAGGCCCAGATCTCTGTACTGGGGTGAATGTATGACATTGTTCTGCATTCTGTCCATCAACTGTTGTTTTTGCATTATTTCAATCCGGAACTTCAGACAGAGGTTGTTGATGCTAGCCCAGTTGGGTGGGTTAGGTGCTATCTTTGCGCAGCACAGTGGACACCCGAATGCTCAAAGGCATATTGTAGCATATGCAAGTAGGAGTTTGTCCCAACCAGAACATGTTTACTGATAACCAGAGAAAGAAAGTTTAGCTGTGATATGGGCGTGTGAACACTTCCCTGTATTCCTGTATGGAAATACTTTTACACTGGTGATGGATCATCAAGCTTTATTGACAATATCTGGTAATCCAAAGGCCAAGATGCCTCCTTGCAATGAACGGTGGTGACTTTGACTGCAAGAGTACAATTATAACATTGTGCATCATCCAGGAAAGGATCAGAACCCTGCCGACTACTTTTCCAGAGTGTCCATACAAGGTCATTATACTCCACCCAAGTCAACTGAAGCTTATATCAACTTCATCATAAAACCAAACCCACCAGCCACCTGCCATTTCGTTAGCCCAGATTATCACTGCCACGAGTCACAATAGTGACATGCTAAAGTTGAAAGATATAATTACAGTCGTGGAACCAGCACACCTGGCCTCTCCCCAGTGAGGGTGAATATCAAAAATACAGAAATATCAAAGATGAACTGTCTATAAGTAAAGAAGGAGTTATATTTTGAGGGTTGAAAATCTTGATTCAGGAGAGTTTATGGCAGAAAATGATTGAAGTGGCCCAGACATAGGGGAATCGTTGCCAAAAAATGAGCTCCTTGAGACCGAGTCTGGTTTCCATATCTCAACGAGCGATTTGAGAAGGAATTAAAGCACGTCATCTATGTAGCTACCTATCTACAAAAGTTACTCAACACAACCTAAACCTGTCAGAACTTCCAAAGCATGCCTGGGAGAGAATAGCCATTGACTTTTTTGGTCCACTCGACAATGGACATCACCTGATGGTGATTCTGGAAAAATACTCAGGATTTCCATTAATTGAGGATCTCTCATCCACCACTCAAGAACGAGTCATTGCGAGACTGGATGGCTTCTTTGCGACATGGGGTGTTCCAACCATACTAAAACCTGACAATGGCCTGCCTCTTAATAGTCGAGAATCCAAAGACTTCCTAGAGCATCTGAGTACAAAACATCGAAAGAGCACTCCTCTGTGGCCACAGGCCAATGGACTGATTGAGAGATGTATGAGTATGCTAATAAAAGCGGTGCAGCGTGCTACACGTGAAAAATTCAAATTTGCAAACTGTATTAAACTCTACATTGCGAGCATACCTTTCAAGACCTCTCTTGAGACTGGTGAAAGTCCGGCAACATTGATGTTTCAGAGAGCAATGACAACCAATATACCCCAGTGAACCAATCAGAGAGAAAGAGATGACCATGACACTCGTATGAGGGACTTGGTTCCAAGATGAAAACATATGCTGACCGAAGACGACATGCAAAAAACATCTTCTGGAGACGAGATAGAGTGCTCACACGGCAGATGTGGAAAAGAACATCTGATGCTCCCTTTGATGCAGAACCCTTCCAAGTAGTGTCAACAGAAGGACACATGGTGACTGCCCAGTGTCCTAGGAAGCCTAAGACCAGAGACTCTTCTCACTTTCTGCATTTGAGTCATAGTTCACCAGATCTCCATGGTGAAGGAGAGACTGATTCTGAAACACTAGTGACTACCTGCTGGCTTTTCACCATCCCAGCAGATCTTGGATCATGATGGTTGCAGGTCTCAACTTCACATGACATGTTCAGGTCGAACCAATACAGCACCAAAGAGAATAATTGACGAGATTTAAATGTATATATGTATATTTTGTTTTGTAAAATTGGCAAGTTTTCATTGAACAGAGGGGGAGATGCAGTGTCTTGCGAGTTAACAATGGTGGAACCCTTTTGGCTCCTGAAGAACTCCGTAGAGCTATGAGGTAATGTATTGCAGTGAAGGCTGCTTTAGAATGTTGAGTTCGCAGTTACACGCGATGAATAAAGATGTGTATTACTAAGCTCTGTGTGAGGTGTAGTCATTGGCAGGTACCCCAGCTGGACAGACGCTACACTAGGTAAGTGTCAGGAAATAGGATTGAGGCGCCTGCATTGCAAGACTACAATTCCCATGAGGCAATGGGGGTTTTCGTAGTCCGGAAGAAATTGATGCCTGGGATTTTAAAAGGAATTCATGCATGTCGGCGGGCGTGCGTAATTCCTTACGGAAGATCCTAGATGTGAATCAGCCCTCAAGACGTTTCCCGATGGCTGTAGTGAGTTTCTCCGATGTCCCGTCTTCCTTGACCTAATGATTTACTTACTCAGGACTTCCGGGTACCAGAGACAAGGAGTCTTTGTTTCGCACCTCCCGATGAACTGAGGAGGGTTCTCATTTACCTTGAGTGAGACGGAGTGTCTCCTGTTTCTCCGCTGTGCAGTTACCGTGGGGAAGAAGGCGCTGGAGACCTTAGCGCTCATTTGTTTATTTTGGCACTTTTCTGTTTTACGAGTGGAGTCTCTGGAGTGCGACGAAGTGGTGAGGGGATTTACTGCAGTCGTCTCCATTCGTTCTGGTATACGGTAGGACCAAGACTACCTAATTGCTACCATTGTGTTTTTTTTTCTTGGTTATGTGGAAATAATCAAGACTGATCCTTCTTCGTTTCATTGGTCATTTGCTGCCTTTCATTTTTTGATTCAATGGAGGCAAGAACTATGTACATTTCGCAGAATCAAATAATAATTCTGAAATAATTGACAATTGACTTCACAAGGCAAATTCTTACTGGGTGATTTTCCTCCAGAACTTTTTATTATTATAATTTTCCCTTTACCTTGGGGTAGGTATAAATGGTATGAGTGAATGAAATTGTTGTTTGTTTTCTAAATCTGATATGGAACTTAACTGTCTCTCTACCCTTAGGAATATGAAAGGATGAAGAATGTTGATACAATCATTCATAGTATGGAAGACATGCGCTGCATTTGTTTTGAGGTAATGGAGTTTTCTGTTATTTAGCGAGATTTTATGAGTGTAGTTTTAGTTCTTGTTGGTAATCCATCTTCTTTTTCTTCATTTCAGGTGTTATTCCTTTTCCCCGCTGTTCCCTTCCTACTTCCCTTTTTCCCCGCTTGATCACCCTAATATTTCGATAATTATAAAACGGAATTGGGGGTATCTAGAGGTGGACCCATTTGTTCATCGTTCGGATCCTGAGGGGTTCTCTTCCGTGCACTCCGGGGAAGCCTGACAGTTAGATCTAAAATGTGATTAGTAGCAGGTGGAAAATGCTAACTAAGGACGGACTTCTGATATCATTACTAGGCCAACACTTGCCAGAGAGCATGGGATATTGTAGTAATAACTCACATGCCGCAGGTAGTTGTTGAAGTGAGTTTATTGGCTGACTACATGGTAGTAGAGCCCACGCAGCACAGGCTCCACAAAACACAGCTCTTGCCTCAACAGTCCCACTGCAAGTCGGTTCTAAACGCCTAGGAAACCAAATACATTCTAAACAATAACATCAGATTATCTACATTCTAATTAATCAATCAATCAATCAATCAATCAAGCATTTGTAGAGCGCACTACTCACCCGTGAGGGTCTCAAGGCGCTGAGGGGAGAAGGGGGGGCAGCTACTGCTCGAACAGCCAGGTCTTGAGTCATCTCCTGAAGGTCAGCAGGTCCTGAGTCTGTCGCAGGTGGGTGGCGAGGGTGTTCCAAGTCTTGGTGGCGAGGTAGGAGAAAGATCTGTCACCGGTGGTCGACCTGTGGATGCGTGGGACATTGGCGAGGGCACGGTCAGCGGAGCGAAGCTGGCGGTTCGGGGTGTAGAAGGTGAGGCGGTTGTTGAGGTATACTGGTCCGGTGTCGTGGAGTGCCTTGTGAGCATGGGTGAGGAGCTTGAAGGTGATCCTCTTGTTGACTGGGAGCCAGTGCAGGTCTCTCAGGTGAGCTGTGATGTGGGTGCGGCGGGGGATGTCGAGGACGAGTCGTGCGGAGGCGTTCTGTATGCGTTGTTGTCTTTTCTGGAGTTTGGCCGTGGTTCCAGCGTAGAGGGCGTTGCCGTAGTCCAGTCTGCAGCTGACGAGGGCCTGTGTGACTGTCCTTCTGGTTTTGGTGGGGATCCATCTGTAGATCTTGCGGAGCATGCGGAGGGTGTTGAAGCAGGAGGAGGAGACGGCGTTGACTTGCTGGGTCATTGAGAGTGATGGGTCCAGGATGAACCCCTGGTTGCGTGCGTTGTCGGAGGGTGTCGGTGCGGCTCCCAGTGCGGTCGGCCACCAGGAGTCGTCCCAGGCGGAGGGGGTAGAGCCGAGGATGAGGACCTCTGTCTTGTCCGAGTTCAGCTTCAGGCGGCTGTTCATCATCCATTCGGCGACGGCCTTCATTCCTTCGTGGAGGTTGGTTTTGGCGGTGGTGGGATCCTTGGTGAGGGAGAGGATCAGCTGGGTGTCGTCGGCGTAGGAGATGATGTTGAGGTTGTGTGATCGGGCGATGTTGGCGAGCAGTGCCATGTAGACGTTCAAAAGGGTAGGGCTGAGAGAAGATCCTTGGGGTACGCCGCAGGTGATTTTCGTGGCTTCAGAACGGAAAGGAGGGAGGCGGACCCTCTGGGTTCTGTCGGTGAGGAAGGAGGAGGTCCAGTCCAGGGCTTTGTCACGGATTCCTGCATCGTGGAGGCGTGTACGTAGGGTGTGGTGGCAGACGGTGTCGAAGGCGGCCGAGAGGTCCAGGAGGATGAGGGCAGCGGTTTCGCTGCTATCCAGCATGGTCCTGATGTCGTCGGTGGCAGCGATGAGGGCGGTTTCGGTGCTGTGGTTGCTGCGGAACCCGGATTGGGACGGGTCCAGGATGTTGTTCTCCTTGAGGAAGTGGGTCAGTTGCTTGTTGACGATCTTCTCAATGACTTTCGCCGGGAATGGGAGCAGGGAGATGGGCCTGAAGTTCTTGAGGTCCTTTGGGTCCGCCTTGGGTTTCTTGAGAAGGGCGTTGACCTCGGCGTGCTTCCAGATTTCTGGGAAGGTGGCGGTCTCGAAGGAGCTGTTGATGGTCTTTCGGAGTTGGGGTGCGATGATGGAGCTCGCTTTGTTGAAGATGTGGTGAGGGCAGGGATCGGATGGAGAGCCGGAGTGGATGGTGTTCATGAACTTGACGGTGTCGTCGTCGTTGACGTGGGTCCAGGAGAGCAGCAGGTTGGTGCGGCTGGGGGGCGGTGAGTCTGTGGTGTCTGTGACTGTCGGGCGGGTCTGGGCATGGAAGCTGTCGTGGATATCTGCGATCTTGCGGTGAAAGAAGGTGGCTAGGGAGTCGCATAGGTCTTGTGACGGTGGGATGTCGTTGGAGCTGGAGCTGGGGTTGGAGAGTTCCTTCACGATGTTGAATAGCTCTTTGCTTTTGTGCGCATTGTTATCGATGCGTTCCTTGAAGGAGGTCTTTTTGGTGACTCGAATGAGTTGGTGGTGCTTGCGGCTGGCCTTCTTGTAGGCTGCATGGTTGTCCTGTGTCTGTTCATGGCACCACTTTTTCTCGAGTTTTCTGCAAGTCCGCTTGGATTCCTGGAGGTCGGTGGTGAACCATTTGGCCTTTCTATCGGTGCTTCTGGTTGGGGGTTTCTTGATTGGTGTGAGAGTGTTGGCGCAGTCCTCGATCCATTGCCTGAGGTTGCGGGCGACTGAGTTGGTGTCGGTGGTGTCGGTAGGTGTGTCTCGGGCGAGGGTGGTGATCAGCTGGTCATCGGTGATCTGGTTCCAGTTGCGGTGAGGGATCCGTTGCAGCTGGAGGTGCGATGTGGGTTTCATGAAGGTGAAGTGGATGCAACGGTGGTCAGTCCAGTGGAGTTCGGTGGTGTGGCTGAAGGTGACGTGGTTGCTGGCGGGAAAGATGGGGTCGAGCGTGTGTCCGGCGGAGTGGGTGGGGGTCGTGACGAGCTGTTTGAGTCCGAGGTTGGCGAGGTTTTCGAGCAGGGTGATGGAGTTGCTGTCGTTGGTATTCTCGAGGTGGAAATTCAGGTCTCCGAGGAGGATGTAGTCTGTGGACGCAAGGGCGTGCGTGCTGACGATGTCGGAGATGGAGTCGCAGAACTGTGTTCGAGGTCCGGGGGGTCTGTAAACGAGGGTTCCTCTGAGGGTGGTGTTTGGGTCGGTGTGAATGTGGAAGTGCAGGTGTTCGGCGGCGCTGGAGGTGTCTTCGGTGCTGGTCGAGGTTCTGAGGGTATTCCTGTGGACGATGGCGATTCCTCCTCCTGGTCTGTTGGTACGGTCCCTCCGGGTGATCTTGTAGCCGTCCGGGATGGCTATGGCAATGTTGGACGCCGAGGAGGGGGTCATCCAGGTCTCCGTCAGGATGGCGACGTCTGGGGAGGCTAAGTCGAGTAAGTCCCAGAGTCCGAAGGTGTGCTTGTGGATGGAGCGGGTGTTGAGTAGTATGCATCTGAGATGGTTGCGTCCTGCCCTGGTGGGTGGGGCAGGGCGTGCTGGTGTTCGTAGGTTGGTGAAGCTGCAGCTTCGGCAGGAGAAAGGTCCGTGGGTGTGCTTCGGGGAGGCCTGGGAACAGTTGGATGAACGACCGGTGTTGAGATCGTGGAGGAAGTTGGCGTTGTAGCGGCGGCGGGTGTTGTGGCTCTCGCGGGGGCCAGGGGGTCTGGCGCTGGGCGCGGTCCAGGCGCGGACGGGCACAGACGGGCTTGCCTTTGGCGCGCCAGCTACGCGACCGCGCATCGGCTGCCATTATAAAGGGGAGGGCCGAGCAGCTGGGAGGCGGGAGCGGGGCAGTAGGGGGAGGAGTCACAGGTAAGCGGCGGCGGGAAAGAGACAGCAGGGAAACTGACGAGGACACACAAAAGTAATAAGCACACAGTAAGGGCGGCACAGTGAAGGAAAATTAAGGAGACAAAAAAGGCACGAAGCACAAAAGTAAAGAAGCACACAGTAAGGGCGGCACAGTGAAGGAAAATTAAGGAGACAAAATAGGCACGAAGCGCACAGAGCGGGAACCTGAGTCAGGGTGTACTCGAACCCTGCAGCGGGGAGTCAGGCTGTCAGGCTCCAGAGGCGACGCAGGGCAAAGCGGAGCTGCCGGGGAGAGTGAGCTCCAAGGACCGAGGTCTGTGGACTGGCACTGCTCTCATGCTACTCAGACAGCATAAGAGAAGCAGCAACAGAATTGGCTGAAGCGTGCTGGTTCCACGTTCCTTCAAGCACTGGGGGCCTGTGCTTGCTCTCCACCCAGCTGTCTGTGGCAACTCAGGTTTGAATGTTTAAAGTGTGCAGGTCAGGCTGTCTGTGGCTAGACAGCCTGCCAAAGTGACATGGCACTTAAAACTGAAATGCACACTGTTCCTGCTTGCTGCCGGCCCCGCCCTCATACTCGGCTGCAGCCAGCATGAAAAATAAAATGGTAATAAATTTGCTTTATTACCATTTTATTTTTCATGTTTCCCTCACTCTCAGTGGAGGGGCGACGCTTCTCTGCCCTCATGGACGCACCGCCGCTGGTATTATACTCAGGATACAGGAGTTCCAGATGCTCAGATGGTCTGTTCGTGGCATGCTGGTGGTGCAGATCTTATGGTGAAGGATTCATCATGAACTCATCAAGGGGGCCTTTCCACCTAACGGGTGCAGTTCACAGATCAAACAGGCAGAGATGAACTCGAATGGTGCAGTGCTATGATCAATTGAACATAGTTCAAAGGTTGCAGGTTACAAATGAAAGCACACAGTTCATGTAGAGGGAAATGCAGGCCATTGATCAAATAGGCAAAGATTGCTCGAATGAAGTAGGTCACAACTTAAATGGGGGCAGTTCTGTCGAAGGTTGCAGACCACATATTATATGGATGCAGATCACTCAAAGGGTGAAGGTTTTGAGTCAAATGTGCACAGTTCACTCAAAAAAGTCATGGATAATTATATAATGTTCTCTGTGCCAGCCACATATGAAGATGAGATAACCAAGTGTTGATGTTGCACACATGGCAACAAAATTCTTCTGTGATTGACTTCTTTTTGAGGAAAGGGGCATCATCAAAAATCGATCATTGCACACCTTCATTCTGTTACATTTATAATAAACGAGAATGCTAAAAAAAGAAGGATTGATGTAGGATGTAGGAATGGAAACAACAAGTCATATAACTCATGGTCGACAAAGGAGGTTAGAAAGAGTTAGGCAAAGCTACTCAGTAGGGTTAAAGGCAAGGGGAGATTCATTAGTGATTGAAAGTTGACACCAACATCAGGCATTAACAATTCCAATTTTACTAGGGCAGATATCTAAGCAAATTAATTTTCAGTCCATAAAGCCACCATGATCCAATTAACTTTTCGTAATCTTCTTTATTAGAGTAAACTTGAATCCAAACAGTACAGTTTATCTTAAGCGTGATGTAGTCACTGTTACAGCCAACATGTGTTTCACGAAAAACTGATTTATCAAGTTTGAAATTAGCATTTAATATGTTTGACTTGCTTCGATAAAGCTATGTCGTGCATCTTCTAAGCCATCCAGTTATTTTTGTGTCTTCCAATTTCTAGTGATTTATTAAATATGATCTTCAAGAGCAAATCTCCTGATGGATGACACGGGCGCAGTGTGATCAGCACTAGCGAGTATAAATGCAAAGAGGACGAAGCTAGAAAGAACAAGCATTGTGAAGGGACACAGTCATGTCAGAGGAAGACACCTCCCTGAATCTAGAGACTGGGAGATAAAGCAGGAGCGGAGGGTGGCAGGTGCCAAGGGTATAATACAGAAGGAGCAAAAATGGGGTAAAACTAAATATCAAAGCAAAAACTAAAACAGACTAAAAGCACAATCTAAAGAAAAGGAGTTGGAACTGAAATCCTAAAGGGGAAAAGCGTATATGTGTCAGGGGCTAGACATCGCTAATCATTTAAATGTACACTGACATGTTGCACACGGATTCTGCTTGCCAAAAGGAACGATTCATAGGAACACCAATACAATTCCAACTTTCACTTTCTCCTTTGCAGTCCTGTGCTGCTCTTCAAATATTTGGTGGTTCTGGTATGCACATTGAGCCTGTCCTAAAGGGGCTATTGCAGCAGTGTATTCGCAAGCCTTCCCTAGAACCCATTTCAAAAAGTTTCAGATAGTCCATTGTCAAATCGCAAAATTAGTCACGAGTGTATGTGTGAAAAACACATAAAGCCCACCCTGAAGTCATTACATTGGATAGCGATAACTGTCAAAAATGCATCTTAGATAACGCACTCTTTCCTTTTGTGACACTGTTTATGGTGCTAGAAACGCACTCTTTCCTTTAGTGACACTGTTTATGCTTTGACTAGCACTGGTACACTGTGTGCAGGATTAATCTCTAGCATAGACACACATGGTCACAAGAAACAAGCTACCTACGGGTGATGGAACTACCAGCAGGTTCTCCAATTTGCATGACTCACACATAAAATTGGATCTACTTGCTCCACTAAACTGTCTTTTTCTTCCACATTGTTTACGTAAGTCAGTGGCTAAAGTTCACTTTCTTCATCTTGTGCATCGTAGAGTAGTAATTACTAGTATTACTGAAGTTTCAATATGATCAAGTTGAACACTATGTGGTGTTTCTTTAGTATGTTTAGGACAATCAGGTAATTAGTATTACTGCTCTTACAGAGTACTTTAGATGGGCATTTCCACCTGTCTTCAAGACCCTAGGGGGTAGAATTGCTTACATGGCTAAAGTTCACTTTCTTCATCTTGTGCATCGTAGAGTAGTAATTACTAGTATTACTGAAGTTTCAATATGATCAAGTTGAACACTATGTGGTGTTTCTTTAGTATGTTTAGGACAATCAGGTAATTAGTATTACTGCTCTTACAGAGTACTTTAGATGGGCATTTCCACCTGTCTTCAAGACCCTAGGGGGTAGAATTGCTTACATTTTGCTTGGCGTTAGTGTCACAAAAGTGACGCTAACCAGCACAAAATGTTTTTTTCCAAATTTACTTTTTAGTACAAAACTTGTTTTGCGCTGGAAAGTACCGTGAAAGTAACGCAAAGCAGTGCAAAGCACTGTTTTGTGTTACTTAGTGCCAAGGGGGCGTTACATGGATGGTACATGGACGTTCCAATGCTACCACTCATGGCTTTTGATGCAAAACCCTATCTAAAATAATAGTAGACAGGGTTTAGAGTCAAAGGCGTTAAGAGGAGAAATGTTTTTATTCCTCCTTTCAGCACACATGCAAAGTAGAAACAGTTTTAAATTGTGTCTACATATAGTATTTTGTACAGGAAGGGTACTATTCCTGTACAAAACCTATAGTAGACTCAGACACACACCCTAGCACTATGGCTAAGGTGTGTGCCTCGGGTAGGGCAACTAAAATCAGCACTGGCGATAGGGAGAGGGGAGGAGAAAGACATATCTCTTTAGATATGGCGCTCTACTGTTCCCTCCCTGTCACACACGCAGCACAGCATTTTTGGCTGCTGCGCTGGGTTCCGTGACTTTTTTGTAAATGTGGCCCTAGGTTTTACCAGAGTGACAGTCTGTAAGCAAATACTTCTTTTTGCATGGTCACCATCAAAGGTTAAGACTAATGCTGCGGGTTTTTCGACAAACAGACCTCAGGGCCAATGGTCTGACCCCCAAAAGTGTATGTTTGATTGATTTACACCCATTTGGCACTTACTTATAACTCCCTAGTATATGGTGCCAGGGGTGGCCAAAGCCTGCAAGTTAAAGTGTTTCTCAGGCGCTGCAGCACTTATTTGCCACACTGACTGTGACAAAGTAAAACATGTCTCTCAGTCTGCCACTCCAGACTGGTAGAGCAGTTTTAACCTGCTAACTCAACATTGCCATTTAAACTAATGACTACGTTCAGACCTCCCTTTTTAGTTTAAATAAGTCCCCCCTACAGCAGCCTATCGAGTCCTAAGGCAGGGTGATGTATATTAAAAAGTAGGACATATATTCTCATATTTCCTAATAGTAAAAATCACAACTTGTCATTTTTTCTGTGGAAAGGCTAATAGCCCTATTGGCAACAACATGGTTACACGCTGACAACTCAGCTGTGCTAACTCCTTAGTGGGACCACTAAAGTTGGTACTCCAAAGTATCAAAATAATCATTACCTTAAAACAAACCTGATGCCTAAGTCGAATCACTGCTGATTGTACTCTGACCTCTTAGAACGAAAACTTTGTTCAGCTTTGTATGCTGCTAACTGTAGTACCCGGAAGTAGAGGGGACGCGCTGCACTGAGGTCAGCTTTCTAGTTGCTGAACCTCTTTGGGGATAAAACGCACGCTGGCGCGACCGCGCAGCGTGTGATGTGAATGTGAATGCCCTGATTGCCTCGTTTTTACTGTGTTGGACTTGCTGCTCAAATTTGCTGATTTGCACTTTGACCTTTTAAAATTTTAAACAACAATATTTTTAGCCTTGTATATTCACTGCTGATTGTACTCTGACCTCTTAGAACGAAAACTTTGTTCAGCCGTATATGCTGCTAATTGTAGTACCCGGAAGTAGAGGGGAGGCGCTGCACTGAGGTCAGCTTTCTAGTTGCTGAACCTCTTTGGGGATAAAACGCACGCTGGCGCGACCGCGCAGCGTGTGATGTGAATGTGAATGCCCTGATTGCCTCGTTTTTACTGTGTTAGACTTGCTGCTCAAATTTGCTGATTTGCACTTTGACCTTTTAAAATTTTAAACAACAATATTTTTAGCCTTGTATATTCACTGCTGATTGTACTCTGACCTCTTAGAACGAAAACTTTGTTCAGCCGTATATGCTGCTAATTGTAGTACCCGGAAGTAGAGGGGACGCGCTGCACTGAGGTCAGCTTTCTAGTTGCTGAACCTCTTTGGAGATAAAACGCACGCTGGCGCGACCGCGCAGCGGACGCGCCAAAGGCAAGCCCGTCTGCGCCCGTCGGCGCCCGGAGAGCGACCAGCGCCAGAACCCCTGCTCAATCCAGCAGAATAAGCTACTCGCGTAATGACATCTTGGCACTAAATAAAGGTGAGTGCCCGCAACCATCTTTACTATTGGATCCTCTTAGCTATGGCCCAAACTGCTGCAACATTTGCGGGCTGTCAGCCACATATTTGCCGGTTAAACACAACATTTCTACATTTGACTGGAATTGTCCCACGCTTGCAACCAACTTCGAAAGTAGTGTGCTAAATCATTCACCAGATTCCATTAGGTGTATTTTACTAAACACAAGATCCATGTCTAAACACAAACTTGATTTAGAATGCCTTATATCAGTTGCGAACCCGGACCTGGTGTTCCTTACGGAATCATGGGCCACTCTTACCTCTGATCCAGACTGGAACCAAGCCATTCCAGCTGGCTACCTTGTGGCTCAAAAAGATAGGCTAGGAGCAAAAGGGGGAGGAATAGCTTTGATTTATCGCTCCCACCTTACAGTGAGGTTCAGATCTGAACCCACACTTGAGGCTGAAGCCATAACTTTTAGTGTTAAATACCATGACCATGAACTCCTGCCTGGCTTACTTGTTTATAGGCCTCCAGGAACAAGAACCTCTTTCATTCGTTCCATACAAACATTTATGGAATCATGCTTTGACACTACTACCTTTACAGTACTGGGGATTTTAATTTCTATTTAGAACAAAATACCAACTCAGACTCCATTAGCCTAATTGACGTCATGGCTGGATATGGGATGAACCAGATTGTATGTGAACCTACCCACTTAGCTGGTCACACGTTAGATGGTGTCTTTACCAACAACGCCCATATTGAAGTAGAGAGCGTGCGTCCAGTGGGTTGGTCAGATCATGCTGCAATCTACTTTAAAGTTAATATAGGTTCTCACCCTAACAGTCGCAGGCAAATCTGTCTGCGGACTAAAACTCGGCCGTGGAAAAATATACAACAGAAGCGGCTGGTCTCAGCCTTGGCAAAGAATAACCCCAATGTCACTAACATCGACTGTAATGGCGGGGCTAGTAATTTTAACAAATGGATCAGTCAGGCGGTTGATGAGGTGGCTCCAGAGGAAACCAATCACCCGAAGGAAAGGCGAGCTACCTCGCCTTGGTACTCAATAGAGCTCAAGACCATTAAAATAAAATGCAGACGTCAGGAACGCGTCTGGAGGTCTGACTATAGCCTAGAGCACAGGACGCAATATAATATCACTTTGGAAGAATATAAAACTGCTATAAAACAGGCCAAAATTAATTATTTTACTAGCAAAATTCTCGAGGCCACGAACTCCTCCAAGGAACTTTTTAAAACGGTTTCGGCCCTTGCCAAATGTCCTCTAGACACGGAATTTGCTCCTGACCAAAATGTTGTTGACAATATGGCACTATTTTTTCAAAATAAAGTCCAGACAGTCTACAATGAACTGGAGAGCACACGATCAAACTTAGTAGAGGATAACACAAGTGTAAGGGATCCTTCCTTAATCAAAACCAGCCTGTCACAGTTTGCCACAGTACATGAGAACCAGATCACTGACTTGCTGACTCAAATCAAGTCTGGCTCCCCTTTGGACCCATGCCCCCCATTTATATTACATTTGGCCCCTGAGGAGATCAGTGTCTCTCTGACCCCTCTTTTAAATAATATTATCACACATGGGGTTTTTCCACAGTTATGGAAAAAGGCATGCATCAAACCCATCTTAAAAAACGACTCATTAGATCCCCTGCAGACCAAACACTATCGCCCCATATCTTGTCTCCCCCTGCCCGCTAAGGTTCTTGAGAAAGCCTTGAATTTGGAGCTGATGAAATATCTGGAAATAAATAATATTCTGGACTCCACTCAGCATGGCTTTAGATCACGTCACTCAACAGAGTCGGCCTTAATCATGGCCACAGAAGAGATCCGTAAGGTGATGGATTCAGGTGGGAGAGCCTTCCTGATCCTACTCGACCTAACGGCGGAGTTTGACACCGTAAATCATGGGGTGTTACTGCACCTACTGGAAACAGTCGGGATCAATGATATGGCACTAACCCTGCTCTCGTCTTTCTTAGCCTCTAGGGTGCAACAAATACACTGGAACGGTCTCCATTCAGAGGAGTATTACCTCCCTTGTGGAGTCCCCCAGGGATCAGCGTTGTCTCCCACGCTGTTTAATTTATATGTCACGCCATTAGCAAACCTCATAAAAGACCATGGCCTGATGTTAGTTTCGTATGCTGATAACACACAGTTAGTTGTGTCACTCATGCACAGCGTTGAAATAACGGCAGAATGATTCCGTAACTGTCTTACTGGAGTAATGGCCTGGATGAGCACCAATTTCTTAAAACTTAATACAGAGAAAACGGAGGTGGTTGAGTTTGGCCAAAAACCTTCCATCTGGAATGATCTATGGTGGCCCCCAGAAGTGGGCACCTGTCCAATCCCGGTGCCTAAGGCAAGGAACCTTGGCTTTTTGATAGATAAAGATCTATCGTATGGTCCCCAAATCAACCAAGTTACCTCAAATTGCTTCTTTATGATCAAGATTCTGAGGAAAATACTCCTGTTTATACCATTCTCTTTAAGGAAGACGGTTGTAGTAGCCTTGATCCTATCCAGAGTAGATTATTGTAATGCTCTGTACTTGGGAGCGGGTGCGAGACAATTCTCCAAACTCCAATCACTGCAGAATGCTGCCGCAAGGGTACTGTGTGGTCTCCCCAAGCACCACCCTACATCAAAGGCCATTAGGGACCTACACTGGCTAACAGTTCAACGAAGAGTAGACTTCAAGGCCCTGTGTTTAGTACACAAAGCCTTTTATGGAGGAGGAGCAGTTGATATTGGACTCCTCTTTCCTCGATACGTGCCAACCCGGGCACTCAGGTCATGCAACTTAGGGTTGGCATGTCTCCCCAGGACGAAAAGAGTCAGATGGGGAGGAAAGGGATTCTCATTCCAAGCCGCTAAGCTTTGGAACTCCCTTCCTATCCAGATGCGACAGCAATCCAACAGGATTCTGTTTAGGAAGGCTTTAAAAACCTGGCTATTTGATAAATCCTAGAATGGTATGGCCTTCCCACCCCTTTCACGCCCCAGCGCCAAGACGCCTCGGCAATAGTGCGCTTAACAAATATTTCAGTCAGTCAGTCAGTCAGAATATAAAGTAACTCTTGAGTAAAAGGCAACTTTGCTCCTCTGTTGCCCATGTTTTCCAGTGGCCATTCGCAGATGCTGGCCACAAGACAGCCATCTGCCCTCCTGGAAAGATGTGGGAACTACTCCCAAGAAAGGAATCAATAGAGGCCTCCCATTTGAAGGTCTCCCTTGCAAGAAGCCACTCAGGGTGTGAGCCTAAAAGGCAAGCTTCAAAGGGGAAGCTGCCTTTAAATGGCAAATGGTGGACACACACAAGAGGGGCTTCTCTTTTGTTCTGGTAGACAGGTTGGCAACGGGTCGACAGTGACAGAGAGGGGAAATCAGTTTCCAAACGGGTTTTCTCATGGGGGTGTAGCCCCCAGGTAGCCACACCTCCAGGGTGGGCTACCAAGCTCCACACACCAAGACAGGAGTTCTGCCATTTTGGGAGTGGGCAGAATACTGCATTCTGGGATAGCTTGAAACCACACATCGCAGGTAGCCATTATCAGGTGAGAAGGAACCTAGTACCCCATTGGCTAGTAACCAACACATCCCTTGTGGGCACTTTCTGGGTATAAATATGGCACCCCTGGCACCCAGACCTCAGATCACATCTTCCCTTCTATAACATGGATCTAGCAAAGAGAGCCTGCACCAAAGACTAGACTGCAACTGCTGCTCCTTGGTTAACAAACAGAGGACTGTACCTGTATTGCCCTGCTCGAAGAAAAGTGATCCCTGAGCCCGAGACAGAAGAGGTGAACTCCAAGAGTCAGTTGGCTGACTTTCTGTTACAGTTCGAAAGCCACAAAAGCTTGAGAAGCTCGCCCTGGCTAGTCAGTTGCGACAAACACTTGATCGCTAATGACCCCCAACATGCAGCCTGGGAGACCGAGTCCCAACGTCCAAAAGTTGCACCCAAGTCTGCAGGACTTGGTAGAGGCATTGGAATGCAGATTGATCACCCAAGAAGGACACTAGCCTCCACCAAAGGGAACCGCTGGTTTTGTTGTGACCGGAGACCATTAGTTCAGTGGTGATTGGACTTTTGTTGAACCCATCAGGCATCGGAGAGACATCGATCTCTGTAAACAAAGTCACCCCACCAAGACTGTGGACTGCGTAGTAGTCCCAGGAAGCCCCCCGCACAGTATCTTCAGCATCATTTAGCATCTTCAACATCAGTGGAGCCCGCCGCCTATCTTAAGTGGCAGGGCGGCCGTGGGGGTGGTGGGGAGGGCAGGGGTTTGGGGAAGGGGAGTTGAAATATAAAAAGAAAAATTAAACTTACCTGCCGTCCTGATGATGGCTGCCTCGCTGTTCCTCTCGTCGCTTTCAGGCCGGAAGGGGATGGGCCCTAAGGGCACAGGCTCCACACCCAATCCAGACACCAAGATTGGTCTGAGAGGCCTCGTTTGCCGTTCAGATGGTGCATTGGAGCCTGTGCCTTTCTCCAACCCTGCTGTGTAACACAGCCGGGTTGGAGAAACATAAGTTGGCGTATGTGTTTGGCTGCCCTAGGACAGCTGGCCAAGCACACATGCGCACTTATGAGTGCACTCTACTCCTTCCTTCCTGTCATTTCCGGCCCGCCCTGTCCTATAGTTACTGCAAGGCTCAGACAGACAGCACAAATAAAATAAAAATAACTGTTATTATCATTTTATTTATCATCTGCTGGCGCGGGCTGTGGGGCGACGCTCCTCGCCATTACGGAGGAGTCACCCCTTTTCAACAACCTGTATGCCTTGCATCAGGACCACTCCATTGATGTCGATAGTGGTTTGCTCATAGAGCCTGAAAATGGACTGGAGACTGCCCTGGTGACAAGGTAGTTGTTTGATTAATAATCCCTGGCCCCTCTTGACCTGATCCCTGCTGGATCTGGTTGCCAAAAAGTGCTAGAGTACCGGAATCCAACTTTATAAATGTTTTATAAAGTTTCCAAAGATTCTGCTAACCACAGCAGTTGCCAATGCTTGTTTACGTTTTCAGTGAAAAGCAGTGATTTATGTATTACTTAAAAATGTATAACTTTGGAACCCTCTGGCGAATTTTGCTTGTTTTAGTATCTAGAAATCCATATAGAAAAGAGATCTATTCCCATTAATAGTGTTGGATTTCTTTCAAGATGTGTGGCATTCTTATTTGATTGTTTTAGTGCTTCTAAATGCTTTTCACTTGTTCCTTTGTTTAGGCCTGACTGCTCGAACTCACAACTACCAAGGGTTGAGCTAAGGTTTAACTAACAAGCCTAATTTAACCCAAGATGGAATTGTGAGTGTATTACAAGGGGAGGTCACACAACCACACAGTGGCGGCTGCACAGGATGCAAAGTAGTGAGCGGGGGACGGGTTTGGGTGGAGACGAAATACAAAATAAAATAGAGAACTTGCCTGCCGCATTGCTCCTCTCCTGATCCGGTCCCGGGCTGAACACACTGCGCAGGCTCCCAGATGGCAATTCTTGACACTGCTCTCATGCTGCAAATGCTATTCCCAGCATGAGGGCAGCACTGGGATTAGTCTGAGCGCCCTGGTTCGGCACGCAGACTGTGCCTGGGAGCCTGTGGCTTTTCTCCACCTGGCTGTACAACACAGCTGGGTGGAGAAATGCTCAGTGTGCATGACGGTTTGGCCAGCCTAAGACGTCCGGCCAAACAGTCATGCGCACTTAGTAGTGCCCATCACCATGCCTCCCCACTGCTGTTGTAGGATGCATGGTCCTGCCCTATGAAGTGCCGCTGGCAGCCGCAAGTAAGAAGATAAATAAAATGATAATGAAATTGGTTTATTATCTTTTTTTTTTTTTCGAGGGTTTACGTCTGCTACCACCTAGTGGGGCGACACTCCTCCACAATAACGGAGGAGCCACCCCTGCAACCACACCAAATAATACACCACTTTCCTCATACACAATCTAACCACCTTGATTTAGTGCTTATTTTATCAGGCTGGTTTACAGTTCTTAACCATAATCTGGTAGTAAGGGCAGTGCTGGGTTGCCCCATATGCTCAATAATATTTTTCTTAGGTCCACTACAAGACTGATTATGCTGTGAGTAGCAGTCTTCAGATTACCTCCTCTTCTCTCTTTCACCAGTCACGGCATATCTCGAAATAAATCTCTGAATATCATTCCGAGTTGATTAATGTTCATCCACTTTGTGGGACATCATTATCAGACGGCAAGAGGTAATGCAAACTTAAATGAAAATTCCTTTTCAGCAGTTTTCTAACCCTTGATTATTACCTTCGAGGTACTGTAAAACATCAAAGTTTAATCACTGATGTCTGGATAAAAATATTAGTTTAGTCCTTGCAGGCAAATCGAGACGTCATATAATCAGACATCAAGCACAATTATCCTATGGAAGTTCACTAGCAATAATCTGCCATTAACCACTTTTGCTCCCACTAGGGGAGTAACAGACTCCATGGCAACTGCCTGTGGGTCTCATGTGGCATCGTCCATTGCTATAAAGCCAAATCAGAAGAAACTGAAAACTTAAAATGGTTATCCCTGTTTTAACAAAAGGCACATTCACCACTGGTTTGAATACAAGATGCTTTGCTATTTCTTCTTAATTTTTATTCTTCAATTAAGAACAGCTAATTTGCAAGCAGTTTCTCATCAGTCTTCCTAATTTCCAGACGCTGAGCTCTGTGAAACCCAGATGCATTCGTAAGTAAAAATGCATGATGATCGTGAGTTATAACCTTTATTCTGGTGATCTTTTTCTGTAACTTTGTCTTGCTATGAAACGTTCCCAGTACACCATGTTGATGAAAGCTAAGCTACCACTTTAAAGGACCCAATTAGAAATTCTTCTTTCTGACTTCTGCTTAAAGCTCAGTCACATCCCATATGATATAAGCTGACACCCCACTCTCTCCTCGTCTGACCTGATTTGCAAATGCAGCAGGTACAAACGTTTGCCTCTGAGCTGTAGTATTTACTGCACTTCACTCCTTGACCCCCTCTCTACTGTGATTCAGTTCTAGAATTGGCCTCTTATAATTTCCTTCTGTGGAACTCCATAATGTAGCCATAGATGCAATCTCCTTGGGGTGAGGTTTATTGTACTCTTAAGTCCACGCAATTTATTTCACAAAATCTCTTGTCCCTGTGGGCCTAGATTCTACTAAAAAACATGAGGGCCTCGCATTCAAAGCGTTTTAATAGTTGAATTCTTCAGATTCCATAAATTTGAGGGTTTGAGATCTCTAAAACACTTTTTGAAATGTGCTATACCCAATTAACTATTTGGAAAAGGGTTTCCGAATTGTTAAATGAATGTAGGGAACAATGAGGTGTCGGTATTTGGAAGGGGTGTGTTTAGGGCCTCCCTCGCAAATACTGATTCCTTATGGAATATATCAATGGTTTGTGATATAAATGCAGTTGCAAAACATTAATAATTTCACACCAACTCAAAGGAGGTGTTAACTCATTCACAAATGGGAATGCGTCCCCAAGGGACCCCTTTTGTTTTGAGAATGTTAGCAAAAATGTTTTTAGGAGTAGGCAGTGGTCCATGAGAATAAAGGTTTAGGTAACTTTTCATTCTTTAATTAACACATCCCATTTTTCTTCAAGGAAAATGAGCTGCATTTAAAAAAAAAAGATTGCTTTATTAAAAAGCAATCACAGGCATATTGGTCTGCTGACCTCACCAGGCTACCATCCCTGTGATTGTAGCCAATCATAGTGGGTCGCAAAATGCAACCTACTCCATGAATATTAATGAAGTAGGCCGAAATGCAACCCACTGCAATTCTGTATTTTGTGGCCTGACATGTTAGTACAAAGGTCTAACTGTGAATAAGTGGATATAGAAGTCTCAGTCGGTGTATAAGTACATATGTCAGTTCATGAGTGAATATGCAAGTAGCGCTAAGAATCTGAGGGTGTGTATGTAATTGGATGCATGACTATCTAAGTGAGTATGAGACTTGCTGCATGATTGGCTGACTAGGCTTGTGAGTGGGTGTCTGAGTCTCTCAGTGGGTCTGTAAATGGTTGCATGTGTCTGTAACTGCACCTGTCAGTGAAAACATAGGTGTCTCGATAGGTCTGTGAATGGGTGTACGTATCTCTGAGTGGGTCGCTCAGTGGGAAAGTGATTGATTGAGTGCTTCTGTGAGTGGGTGGATGAGTCTCAGAGTTGGTCTGTGAGTCCCTGCGTGAGTCTCTGAGTGGGTCTGTGAGTGGATGCATGACTTTCTCAGTGGGTTTGTGAATCAATGTATAAGTCTCTAAGTGGGTCTGTGAGTGGATATCTAACAGTCTTAGTGGGTCTCTGAGTGTTTGCATAAGTATCTAAGTTCATCTATGACTAGGTGTATATGTCTGAGTGGATCTGTGACTGAGTGTGTTAGTCTAAGAGTGCATCTGTAGCTGGCGGTATGTGTCTCTGAGTGCGTCTCTGAGTTTATATATTAATGTCTTAGTGAGTTTTTGAGTGGGGGTACTTGTCTCTGAGTGGGGCTTTCTGTAGGCGAGTGACTGAGTGCTTCTGTGAGTGAGTGGATGACTCTCAGTGAGTTTGTGAGTGACTCTCGAGTCTCTGAGTGGGTCTGTGAGTGGATGTATAAGTCACTGAGTGTGACCATCAGTACATGTCTAAGTCTCTGAATGACTGAGTGGATATCTAGGTGTCTGTGTGGGTTTGTCACTGTGTGCATGAGTCTGCCAATGAGTCTGTGACTGAGTGTAAGAGTGTCTGAGTAGGTCTGTGAGTAGCTATGTCACTGTTTGACTGAGTCTGTGAATGGGAATGTTAGTGTCTGAGTGGGTCTGTGACTGAATATATGAGCAGGTATATGTGTCTGAGTGTGTCTGTGACCGAATGTGTGAGTCTGGGAGTGGATGCAAGAGGTTCTGAATGCATGTGTAAGAGAATACGTAAGTGTCTTAATGGGTCTGTGTGTGGGTAGATAAGTCTATGAGTGGGTCTTTGAGTGGGTGACTGAGTATTTGACTGATTCTGTAAGTTGGTGTCTGAGTCTCTGAGTGGGTCTTTGACTGGGTGCATGAGCATCTAAATGAGTCTTGAGTGGGTGTGTCCCTGTCTGAGTGGGCCCATCAGTGGGTGCATAAGTTTGAGTGGTCTGTGAGTGGGTGCATGAGTTTCTGAATAGGTCTGTGTTTGAGTGGTTGTGTGTCTAAATGGGTCTGTTACTGGTTACATGAGTCTATGAATGGATCTCTGAGTGGGTATATGACTGTCTCAGTGCATCTGCGACAGATACTTAAGTGTCTCAGTACGTCTGTGAATGGGTGGATAAGTTTATGAGGGGCTCTCCGAGTGCATCAGTAACTGTCTGACTGATTCTGTGAGTGGGTGTGTGAGTCTCTGAGTGGTTCTGTGAATGGATGCATGACTCTGGGTCTGTGAGTGTCTAAATGGGTCTTGACTAGGTGTGTGGATGTCTGAGTGGATCTGTAAGTGGATGCATGAGTCTGTTAGTGGGTATGTTAGTGGGTGCAGGAGTGTCAGAGTAGATCTATAAGTGTGTCCAGGACTCTCTGAGTGTCTGAGTGGGTCTGTGAATAGATGCCTTAGTCTATGAGTGGGTCTGTGAATGGGTGTGTGAGTGTCTGAATGGGTGTGTTAGGGGATGCAAGAGTGTGTAAGTGGGTCTCTGAGTGGGTGAATTACTTTCTCAGTGGTTCTATTAGTGGGTGTGAGACTCTCTGAGTGGGTCTCTCAGTGGGTGTATGCGTCTCTGACGGGAAACGTTGTTTACATCGCGGTTTTTACACCGCATACCTTTACAACGCAGGTATTACAACGCAAGTCGTTACAACGACTTGCGTTGGGGGCGCACTAACATAAGGAATAGTATGGTTTACTTTTCCAACACCTTCCCTACTGTATGTAGACTGGTGTTGGAATAGTAAATCATACTACTCCTAAGTCCAGCGCCTCCAACGCAAGTCGTTGTAACGACTTGCGTTGTAATACCTGCGTTGTAATGGTATCGCGGTGTAAAAACCGCGATGTAAACGTACCTATTCGTCTCTGACAGCATTTGTGAGTGGATGTGTGACTGTCTGTGTGAGTCTCTCAGTGCATGCATTAATGTATGAGTGAGTGTTTAAATGGTTTTTAAAAATTTATTTCGGCGAGGGTCACGACTCCACCGTGACATTACATGGTGGGGCGCTGAGTGCCGTGATGGGGTGGTGACTCCACACGTGTGGCAAAAGGAAACTTATATTCGCATTATAAAACTCATGACATATACTATATGCCTATTTGGTCTGGGTACCCCAATAATGATCCCTTCCACATTCTTTCACGTTCCTAACCATTCTTTGGGACCGAGCCCCGTTTCACAAAATGGCAGTCCTATTTTTTTTGTTTTATTACTTTCCGTGAGTTTGCACCTCGCTCATGACATTACGCGGGGAGGGCCGCTCTGAGCACCGCGATGGGGTCACAACTCTACCCATATGAGAAAAAAACGAGTCCAAGTATTTTAAAGCTCATAAGGGATGTCTAAGACACCCCTACAATATACTCATGGGGTCAGGGTACTCCTACCCTACCCCTTCTATGCTCTCAAACATTTAAAGCATTCCCCTGGGACCAGCTCCACTTCATAAAAGGGGGCCACAACATTTTCAGCAGCTTGTGGCCAACCATTTATAGCACTCTTCCTGCTGCTTGGCTTCGCGCAGCCCTGCGTCAGAGTCGCGCATCCACCGCATCCCTATATATACAAATTTAGATTTTCTTTAATAATTCAAAAACTACTGAACGGATTTAAACCAAATGACAAAAAGGGCACTTTCTGGACCAACAGCTACCTTTCTGCCAAATTTGGTGTAATTCCGTTCAGCAGTTCGGGCTGTAGCCATGTTTAAAGTTCCTAGGGAAATTAACATGAGGAAAATAAGTTTTTGGACCCCCCTTTTCTCGACCCCCGCTTGACAAATCACCCCAAGACCGCAGCTGAAGTGAGTGTCTAACTAGTTTTGAAAATTTCCAGAGGATTCGTCAAATGACGCAAAAGTTATTGGCAAATGATAAAACGCTCTTCCTATCGAAACTACATCATAAATATATATATATATACACATATATATATATATATATTCATCCAAACGCCCTTGCGCTCAGGAATGCACTCGACAATGCTCTCACAGTGATGGCCTCGATGCAGCACGCATTCCCTCAGTCCATAAAATATAACCATGCCCGACGCGTTTCGAGGACAACGCCTCTTAGTCATAGGCTTTACACAGAGGCATAGAAAGGCTCACCTGTTTGTTACTCAAATTTATTACGAGAAACCGCCTTTAGTGGGCGTGGCTTACAGTAAACGCCACATTGCAAGCTGGTTAATGCAGTCCAACAGGTAAGTGCAGTGTACATCCTTTAGTAGGCTCCATGCCTCTGTGTAGATTAACAGCTTTTAATATCCTTTAGTAGGTAAGGACTTCTGACATCGCACGCTTCCTTTTGCAACAGAACATTGTGCCTCATGGAAAGGAATCATTGTCCTCCACAGCCTTTCACCCAATTGTAAAATGGTGCACCTCCTGTTTCCGCGGCTCGGGCAGCCGCGTATAATTGTATTCATCCAAACGCCCTTGCGCTCAGGAATGCACTCAACAATGCTCTCACAGTGATGGCCTCGATGCAGCACACATTCCCTCAGTCCATAAAATATAACCATGCCCGACGCAGTTTCTAGGCCAATGCCTTAGTCATGGGCTTTACACAGAGGCATAGAAAGGCTCACCTGTTTGTTACTCAAATTTATTATGAGAAACCGCCTTTAGTGGGCGTGGCTTACAGTAAAAGCCACATTGCAAGCTGGTTAATGCAGTCCAACAGGTAAGTGCAGTGTACATCCTTTAGTAGGCTCCATGCCTCTGTATAGATTAACAGCTTTTAATATCCTTTAGCAGGTAAGGACTTCTGACATCGCACGCTTCCTTTTGCAACAGAACATTGTGCCTCATGGAAAGGAATCATTGTCCTCCACAGCCTTTCACCCAATTGTAAAATGGTGCACCTCCTGTTTCCGCGGCTCGGGCAGCCACGTATAATTGTATTCATCCAAACGCCCTTGCGCTCAGGAGTGCACTCGACAATGCTCTCACAGTGATGGCCTCAATGCAGCACACATTCCCTCAGTCCATAAAATATAACCATGCCCGACGCGTTTCGAGGCCAACGCCTCTTAGTCATGGGCTTTACACAGAGGCATAGAAAGGCTCACCTGTTTGTTACTCAAATTTATTATGAGAAACCGCCTTTAGTGGGCGTGGCTTACAGTAAACGCCACATTGCAAGCTGGTTAATGCAGTCCAACAGGTAAGTGCAGTGTACATCCTTTAGTAGGCTCCATGCCTCTGTGTAGATTAACAGCTTTTAATATCCTTTAGTAGGTAAGGACTTCTGACATCGCGCGCTTCCTTTTGCAACAGAACATTGTGCCTCATGGAAAGGAATCATTGTCCTCCACAGCCTTTCACCCAATTGTAAAATGGTGCACCTCCTGTTTCCGCGGCTCGGGCAGCCGCGTATAATTGTATTCATCCAAACGCCCTTGCGCTCAGGAATGCACTCGACAATGCTCTCACAGTGATGGCCTCGATGCAGCACGCATTCCCTAAGTCCATAAAATATAACCATGCCCGACGCGTTTCGAGGCCAATGCCTCTTAGTCATGCGCTTTACACAGAGGCATAGAAAAGCTCACCTGTTTGTTACTCAAATGTATTACGAGAAACCGCCTTTAGTGGGCGTGGCTTACAGTAAACGCCACATTGCAAGCTGGTTAATGCAGTCCAACAGGTAAGTGCAGTGTACATCCTTTAGTAGGCTCCATGCCTCTGTGTAGATTAACAGCTTTTAATATCCTTTAGTAGGTAAGGACTTCTGACATTGCGCGCTTCCTTTTGCAACAGAACATTGTGCCTCATGGAAAGGAATCATTGTCCTCCACAGCCTTTCACCCAATTGTAAAATGGTGCTCCTCCTGTTTCCGCGGCTCGGGCAGCAGCGTATAATTGTATTCATCCAAACGCCCTTGCGATCAGGAATGCACTCGACAATGCTCTCACAGTGATGGCCTTGATGCAGCACGCATTCCCTCAGTCCATAAAATATAACCATGCCCGACGCGTTCGAGGCCAACGCCTTAGTCATGGGCTTTACACAGAGGCATAGAAAGGCTCACCTGTTTGTTACTCAAATTTATTATGAGAAACCGCCTTTAGTGGGCGTGGCTTACAGTAAAAGCCACATTGCAAGCTGGTTAATGCAGTCCAACAGGTAAGTGCAGTGTACATCCTTTAGTAGGCTCCATGCCTCTGTGTAGATTAACAGCTTTTAATATCCTTTAGTAGGTAAGGACTTCTGACATCGCGCGCTTCCTTTTGTAACAGAACATTGTGTCTCATGGAAAGGAATCATTGTCCTCCACAGCCTTTCACCCAATTGTAAAATGGTGCAACTCCTGTTTCCGCGGCTCGGGCAGCCGCGTATAATTGTATTCATCCAAACGCCCTTGCGCTCAGGAATGCACTCGACAATGCTCTCACAGTGATGGCCTTGATGCAGCACGCATTCCCTCAGTCCATAAAATATAACCATGCCCGACGCGTTTCGAGGCCAATGCCTCTTTGTCATGCGCTTTACACAGAGGCGTAGAAAGGCTCATCTGTTTGTTACTCAAATTTATTACGAGAAACCGCCTTTAGTGGGCGTGGCTTACAGTAAACGCCACATTGCAAGCTGGTTAATGCAGTCCAACAGGTAAGTGCACTGTACATCCTTTAGTAGGCTCCATGCCTCTGTGTAGATTAACAGCTTTTAATATCTTTTAGTAGGTAAGGACTTCTGACATCGCGCGCTTCCTTTTGCAACAGAACATTGTGCCTCATGGAAAGGAATCATTGTCCTCCACAGCCTTTCACCCAATTGCAAAATGGTACACCTCCTGTTTCCGCGGCTCGGGCAGCCGCGTATAATTGTATTCATCCAAACGCCCTTGCGCTCAGGAATGCACTCGACAATGCTCTCACAGTGATGGCCTCGATGCAGCACGCATTCCCTCAGTCCATAAAATATAACCATGCCCGACGCGTTTCGAGGCCAATGCCTCTTAGTCATGCGCTTTACACAGAGGCATAGAAAGGCTCACCTGTTTGTTACTCAAATGTATTACGAGAAACCGCCTTTAGTGGGCGTGGCTTACAGTAAACGCCACATTGCAAGCTGGTTAATGCAGCCCAACAGGTAAGTGTAGTGTACATCCTTTAGTAGGCTCCATGCCTCTGTGTAGATTAACAGCTTTTAATATACTTTAGTAGGTAAGGACTTCTGACATCGCGCGCTTCCTTTTGCAACAGAACATTGTGCCTCATGGAAAGGAATCATTGTCCTCCACAGCCTTTCACCCAATTGTAAAATTGTGCACCTCCTGTTTCCGCGGCTCGGGCAGCCGCGTATAATTGTATTGATCCAAACACCCTTGTGCTCAGGAATGCACTCAACAATGCTCTCACAGTGATGGCCTCGATGCAGCACACATTCCCTCAGTCCATAAAATATAACCATGCCCGACGCAGTTTCGAGGCCAACGCCTTAGTCATGGGCTTTACACAGAGGCATAGAAAGGCTCACCTGTTTGTTACTCAAATTTATTACGAGAAACCGCCTTTAGTGGGCGCGGCTTACAGTAAATGCCACATTGCAAGCTGGTTAATGCAGTCCAACAGGTAAGTGCAGTGTACATCCTTTAGTAGGCTCCATGCCTTTGTGTAGATTAACAGCTTTTAATATCCTTTAGTAGGTAAGGACTTCTGACATCGCGTGCTTCCTTTTGCAACAGAACATTGTGCCTCATGGAAAGGAATCATTGTCCTCCACAGCCTTTCACCCAATTGCAAAATGGTGCACCTCCTGTTTCCGCGGTTCGGGCAGCCGCGTATAATTGTATTCATCCAAACGCCCTTGCGCTCAGGAATGCACTCGACAATGCTCTCACAGTGATGGCCTCGATGCAGCACGCATTCCCTCAGTCCATAAAATATAACCATGCCCGACGCGTTTCAAGGCCAATGCCTCTTAGTCATGCGCTTTACACAGAGGCATAGAAAGGCTCATCTGTTTGTTACTCAAATTTATTACGAGAAACCGCCTTTAGTGGGCGTGGCTTACATTAAACGCCACTTTGCAAGCTGGTTAATGCAGTCCAACAGGTAAGTGCAGTGTACATCCTTTAGTAGGCTCCATGCCTCTGTGTAGATTGACAGCTTTTAATATCCTTTAGTAGGTAAGGACTTCTGACATCGCGCGCTTCCTTTTGCAACAGAAAATTGTGCCTCATGGAAAGGAATCTTTGTCCTCCACAGCCTTTCACCCAATTGTAAAATGGTGCACCTCCTGTTTCCGCGGCTCGGGCAGCCGCGTATAATTGTATTCATCCAAACGCCCTTGCGCTCAGGAATGCACTCGACAATGCTCTCACAGTGATGGCCTCGATGCAGCACGCATTCCCTCAGTCCATAAAATATAACCATGCCCGATGCGTTTCGAGGCCAACGCCTCTTAGTCATGGGCTTTACACAGAGGCATAGAAAGGCTCACCTGTTTGTTACTCAAATTTATTACGAGAAACCGCCTTTAGTGGGCGTGGCTTACAGTAAACGCCACATTGAAAGCTGGTTAAGTCAGTCCAACAGGTAAGTGCAGTGTACATCCTTTAGTAGGCTCCATGCCTCTGTGTAGATTGACAGCTTTTAATATCCTTTAGTAGGTAAGGACTTCTGACATCGCGCGCTTCCTTTTGCAACAGAACATTGTGCCTCATGGAAAGGAATCATTGTCCTCCACAGCCTTTCACCCAATTGTAAAATGGTGCACCTCCTGTTTCCGCGGCTCGGGCAGCCGCGTATAATTGTATTCATTCAAACGCCCTTGCGCTCAGGAATGCACTCGACAATGCTCTCACAGTGATGGCCTCGATGCAGCACGCATTCCCTCAGTCCATAAAATATAACCATGCCCGACGCGTTTCGAGGCCAACGCCTCTTAGTCATGGGCTATACACAGAGCAATAGAAAGGCTCACCTGTTTGTTACTCAAATTTATTACGAGAAACCGCCTTTAGTGGGCGTGGCTTACAGTAAACGCCACATTGCAAGCTGGTTAATGCAGTCCAACAGGTAAGTGCAGTGTACATCCTTTAGTAGGCTCCATGCCTCTGTGTAGATTAACAGCATTTAATATCCTTTAGTAGGTAAGGACTTCTGACATCGCGCGCTTCCTTTTGCAACAGAACATTGTGCCTCATGGAAAGGAATCATTGTCCTCCACAGCCTTTCACCCAATTGTAAAATGGTGCACCTCCTGTTTCCGCGACTCGGGCAGCCACGTATAATTGTATTCATCCAAACGCCCTTGAGCTCAGGAATGCACTCGACAATGCTCTCACAGTGATGGCCTCGATGCAGCACGCATTCCCTCAGTCCATAAAATATAACCATGCCCGACGCGTTTCGAGGCCAATGCCTCTTAGTCATGCGCTTTACACAGAGGCATAGAAAGGCTCACCTGTTTGTTACTCAAATTTATTATGAGAAACCGCCTTTAGTGGGCGTGGCTTACAGTAAACGCCACATTGCAAGTTGGTTAATGCAGCCCAACAGGTAAGTGTAGTGTACATCCTTTAGTAGGCTCCATGCCTCTGTGTAGATTAACAGCTTTTAATATACTTTAGTAGGTAAGGACTTCTGACATCGCGCGCTTCCTTTTGCAACAGAACATTGTGCCTCATGGAAAGGAATCATTGTCCTCCACAGCCTTTCACCCAATTGTAAAATGGTGCACCTCCTGTTTCCGCGGCTCGGGCAGCCGCGTATAATTGTATTCATCCAAACGCCCTTGTGCTCAGGAATGCACTCAACAATGCTCTCACAGTGATGGCCTCGATGCAGCACACATTCCCTCAGTCCATAAAATATAACCATGCCCGACGCAGTTTCGAGGCCAAAGCTTTAGTCATGGGCTTTACACAGAGGCATAGAAAGGCTCACCTGTTTGTTACTCAAATTTATTACGAGAAACCGCCTTTAGTGGGCGCGGCTTACAGTAAACGCCACATTGCAAGCCGGTTAATGCAGTCCAACAGGTAAGTGCAGTGTACATCCTTTAGTAGGCTCCATGCCTTTGTGTAGATTAACAGCTTTTAATATCCTTTAGTAGGTAAGGACTTCTGACATTGCGCGCTTCCTTTTGCAACAGAACATTGTGCCTCACGGAAAGGAATCATTGTCCTCCACAGCCTTTCACCCAATTGCAAAATGGTGCACCTCCTGTTTCCGTGGCTCGGGCAGCCGCGTATAATTGTATTCATCCAAACGCCCTTGCGCTCAGGAATGCACTCGACAATGCTCTCACAGTGATGGCCTCGATGCAGCATGCATTCCCTCAGTCCATAAAATATAACCATGCCCGACGCGTTTCAAGACCAATGCCTCTTAGTCATGCGCTTTACACAGAGGCATAGAAAGGCTCACCTGTTTGTTACTCAAATTTATTACGAGAAACCGCCTTTAGTGGGCGTGGCTTACAGTAAACGCCACTTTGCAAGCTGGTTAATGCAGTCCAACAGGCAAGTGCAGTGTACATCCTTTAGTAGGCTCCATGCCTCTGTGTAGATTGACAGCTTTTAATATCCTTTAGTAGGTAAGGACTTCTGACATCGCGCGCTTCCTTTTGCAACAGAAAATTGTGCCTCATGGAAAGGAATCTTTGTCCTCCACAGCCTTTCACCCAATTGTAAAATGGTGCACCTCCTGTTTCCGCGGCTCGGGCAGCCGCGTATAATTGTATTCATCCAAACGCCCTTGCGCTCAGGAATGCACTCGACAATGCTCTCACAGTGATGGCCTCGATGCAGCACGCATTCCCTCAGTCCATAAAATATAACCATGCCCGACGCGTTTCGAGGCCAACGCCTCTTAGTCATGGGCTTTACACAGAGGCATAGAAAGGCTCACCTGTTTGTTACTCAAATTTATTACGAGAAACCGCCTTTAGTGGGCGTGGCTTACAGTAAACGCCACATTGAAAGCTGGTTAAGTCAGTCCAACAGGTAAGTGCAGTGTACATCCTTTAGTAGGCTCCATGCCTCTGTGTAGATTGACAGCTTTTAATATCCTTTAGTAGGTAAGGACTTCTGACATCGCGCGCTTCCTTTTGCAACAGAACATTGTGCCTCATGGAAAGGAATCATTGTCCTCCACAGCCTTTCACCCAATTGTAAAATGGTGCACCTTCCTGTTTCCGCGGCTCGGGCAGCCGCGTATAATTGTATTCATTCAAACGCCCTTGCGCTCAGGAATGCACTCGACAATGCTCTCACAGTGATGGCCTCGATGCAGCACGCATTCCCTCAGTCCATAAAATATAACCATGCCCGACGCGTTTCGAGGCCAACGCCTCTTAGTCATGGGCTATACACAGAGCAATAGAAAGGCTCACCTGTTTGTTACTCAAATTTATTACGAGAAACCGCCTTTAGTGGGCGTGGCTTACAGTAAACGCCACATTGCAAGCTGGTTAATGCAGTCCAACAGGTAAGTGCAGTGTACATCCTTTAGTAGGCTCCATGCCTCTGTGTAGATTAACAGCCTTTAATATCCTTTAGTAGGTAAGGACTTCTGACATCGCGCGCTTCCTTTTGCAACAGAACATTGTGCCTCATGGAAAGGAATCATTGTCCTCCACAGCCTTTCACCCAATTGTAAAATGGTGCACCTCCTGTTTCCGCGACTCGGGCAGCCACGTATAATTGTATTCATCCAAACGCCCTTGAGCTCAGGAATGCACTCGACAATGCTCTCACAGTGATGGCCTCGATGCAGCACGCATTCCCTCAGTCCATAAAATATAACCATGCCCGACGCGTTTCGAGGCCAATGCCTCTTAGTCATGCGCTTTACACAGAGGCATAGAAAGGCTCACCTGTTTGTTACTCAAATTTATTATGAGAAACCGCCTTTAGTGGGCGTGGCTTACAGTAAACGCCACATTGCAAGCTGGTTAATGCAGCCCAACAGGTAAGTGTAGTGTACATCCTTTAGTAGGCTCCATGCCTCTGTGTAGATTAACAGCTTTTAATATACTTTAGTAGGTAAGGACTTCTGACATCGCGCGCTTCCTTTTGCAACAGAACATTGTGCCTCATGGAAAGGAATCATTGTCCTCCACAGCCTTTCACCCAATTGTAAAATGGTGCACCTCCTGTTTCCGCGGCTCGGGCAGCCGCGTATAATTGTATTCATCCAAACGCCCTTGTGCTCAGGAATGCACTCAACAATGCTCTCACAGTGATGGCCTCGATGCAGCACACATTCCCTCAGTCCATAAAATATAACCATGCCCGACGCAGTTTCGAGGCCAACGCCTTAGTCATGGGCTTTACACAGAGGCATAGAAAGGCTCACCTGTTTGTTACTCAAATTTATTACGAGAAACCGCCTTTAGTGGGCGCGGCTTACAGTAAACGCCACATTGCAAGCTGGTTAATGCAGTCCAACAGGTAAGTGCAGTGTACATCCTTTAGTAGGCTCCATGCCTTTGTGTAGATTAACAGCTTTTAATATCCTTTAGTAGGTAAGGACTTCTGACATCGCGCGCTTCCTTTTGCAACAGAACATTGTGCCTCATGGAAAGGAATCATTGTCCTCCACAGCCTTTCACCCAATTGCAAAATGGTGCACCTCCTGTTTCCGCGGCTCGGGCAGCCGCGTATAATTGTATTCATCCAAACGCCCTTGCGCTCAGGAATGCACTCGACAATGCTCTCACAGTGATGGCCTCGATGCAGCACGCATTCCCTCAGTCCATAAAATATAACCATGCCCGACGCGTTTCAAGGCCAATGCCTCTTAGTCATGGGCTTTACACAGAGGCATAGAAAGGCTCACCTGTTTGTTACTCAAATTTATTACGAGAAACCGCCTTTAGTGGGCGTGGCTTACAGTAAACGCCACATTGCAAGCTGGTTAATGCAGTCCAACAGGTAAGTGCAGTGTACATCCTTTAGTAGGCTCCATGCCTCTGTGTAGATTGACAGCTTTTAATATCCTTTAGTAGGTAAGGACTTCTGACATCGCGCGCTTCCTTTTGCAACAGAACAGTGTGCCTCATGGAAAGGAATCATTGTCCTCCACAGCCTTTCACCCAATTGTAAAATGGTGCACCTCCTGTTTCCGCGGCTCGGGCAGCCGCGTATAATTGTATTCATCCAAACGCCCTTGCGCTCAGGAATGCACTCGACAATGCTCTCACAGTGATGGCCTCGATGCAGCACGCATTCCCTCAGTCCATAAAATATAACCATGCCCGACGCGTTTCGAGGCCAACGCCTCTAAGTCATGGGCTTTACACAGAGGCATAGAAAGGCTCACCTGTTTGTTACTCAAATTTATTACGAGAAACCGCCTTTAGTGGGCGTGGCTTACAGTAAACGCCACATTGCAAGCTGGTTAATGCAGTCCAACAGGTAAGTGCAGTGTACATCCTTTAGTAGGCTCCATGCCTCTGTGTAGATTAACAGCTTTTAATATCCTTTAGTAGGTAAGGACTTCTGACATCGCGCGCTTCCTTTTGCAACAGAACATTGTGCCTCATGGAAAGGAATCATTGTCCTCCACAGCCTTTCACCCAATTGTAAAATGGTGCACCTCCTGTTTCCGCGGCTCGGGCAGCCGCGTATAATTGTATTCATCCAAACGCCCTTGCGCTCAGGAATGCACTCGACAATGCTCTCACAGTGATGGCCTCGATGCAGCACGCATTCCCTCAGTCCATAAAATATAACCATGCCCGACGCGTTTCGAGGCCAACGCCTCTTAGTCATGCGCTTTACACAGAGGCATAGAAAGGCTCACCTGTTTGTTACTCAAATTTATTACGAGAAACCGCCTTTAGTGGGCGTGGCTTACAGTAAACGCCACATTGCAAGCTGGTTAATGCAGTCCAACAGGTAAGTGCAGTGTACATCCTTTAGTAGGCTCCATGCCTCTGTGTAGATTAACAGCTTTTAATATCCTTTAGTAGGTAAGGACTTCTGACATCGCGCGCTTCCTTTTGCAACAGAACATTGTGCCTCATGGAAAGGAATCATTGTCCTCCACAGCCTTTCACCCAATTGTAAAATGGTGCACCTCCTGTTTCCGCGGCTCGGGCAGCCGCGTATAATTGTATTCATCCAAACGCCCTTGCGCTCAGGAATGCACTCGACAATGCTCTCACAGTGATGGCCTCGATGCAGCACGCATTCCCTCAGTCCATAAAATATAACCATGCCCGACGCGTTTCGAGGCCAATGCCTCTTAGTCATGGGCTTTACACAGAGGCATAGAAAGGCTCACCTGTTTGTTACTCAAATTTATTACGAGAAACCGCCTTTAGTGGGCGTGGCTTACAGTAAACGCCACATTGCAAGCTGGTTAATGCAGCCCAACAGGTAAGTGTAGTGTACATCCTTTAGTAGGCTCCATGCCTCTCTGTAGATTAACAGCTTTTAATATCCTTTAGTAGGTAAGGACTTCTGACATCGCGCGCTTCCTTTTGCAACAGAACATTGTGCCTCATGGAAAGGAATCATTGTCCTCCACAGCCTTTCACCCAATTGTAAAATGGTGCACCTCCTGTTTCCGCGGCTCGGGCAGCCGCGTATAATTGTATTCATCCAAACGCCCTTGTGCTCAGGAATGCACTCAACAATGCTCTCACAGTGATGGCCTCGATGCAGCACACATTCCCTCAGTCCATAAAATATAACCATGCCCGACGCAGTTTCGAGGCCAACGCCTTAGTCATGGGCTTTACACAGAGGCATAGAAAGGCTCACCTGTTTGTTACTCAAATTTATTACGAGAAACCGCCTTTAGTGGGCGCGGCTTACAGTAAACGCCACATTGCAAGCTGGTTAATGCAGTCCAACAGGTAAGTGCAGTGTACATCCTTTAGTAGGCTCCATGCCTCTGTGTAGATTAACAGCTTTTAATATCCTTTAGTAGGTAAGGACTTCTGACATCGCGCGCTTCCTTTTGCAACAGAACATTGTGCCTCATGGAAAGGAATCATTGTCCTCCACAGCCTTTCACCCAATTGCAAAATGGTGCACCTCCTGTTTCCGCGGCTCGGGCAGCCGCGTATAATTGTATTCATCCAAACGCCCTTGCGCTCAGGAATGCACTCGACAATGCTCTCACAGTGATGGCCTCGATGCAGCACGCATTCCCTCAGTCCATAAAATATAACCATGCCCGACGCGTTTCGAGGCCAATGCCTCTTAGTCATGCGCTTTACACAGAGGCATAGAAAGGCTCACCTGTTTGTTACTCAAATTTATTACGAGAAACCGCCTTTAGTGGGCGTGGCTTACAGTAAACGCCACATTGCAAGCTGGTTAATGCAGTCCAACAGGTAAGTGCAGTGTACATCCTTTAGTAGGCTCCATGCCTCTGTGTAGATTGACAGCTTTTAATATCCTTTAGTAGGTAAGGACTTCTGACATCGCGCGCTTCCTTTTGCAACAGAACATTGTGCCTCATGGAAAGGAATCATTGTCCTCCACAGCCTTTCACCCAATTGTAAAATGGTGCACCTCCTGTTTCCGCGGCTCGGGCAGCCGCGTATAATTGTATTCATCCAAACGCCCTTGCGCTCAGGAATGCACTCGACAATGCTCTCACAGTGATGGCCTCGATGCAGCACGCATTCCCTCAGTCCATAAAATATAACCATGCCCGACGCGTTTCGAGGCCAACGCCTCTTAGTCATGGGCTTTACACAGAGGCATAGAAAGGCTCACCTGTTTGTTACTCAAATTTATTACGAGAAACCGCCTTTAGTGGGCGTGGCTTACAGTAAACGCCACATTGCAAGCTGGTTAATGCAGTCCAACAGGTAAGTGCAGTGTACATCCTTTAGTAGGCTCCATGCCTCTGTGTAGATTAACAGCTTTTAATATCCTTTAGTAGGTAAGGACTTCTGACATCGCGCGCTTCCTTTTGCAACAGAACATTGTGCCTCATGGAAAGGAATCATTGTCCTCCACAGCCTTTCACCCAATTGTAAAATGGTGCACCTCCTGTTTCCGCGGCTCGGGCAGCCGCGTATAATTGTATTCATCCAAACGCCCTTGCGCTCAGGAATGCACTCGACAATGCTCTCACAGTGATGGCCTCGATGCAGCACGCATTCCCTCAGTCCATAAAATATAACCATGCCCGACGCGTTTCGAGGCCAACGCCTCTTAGTCATGCGCTTTACACAGAGGCATAGAAAGGCTCACCTGTTTGTTACTCAAATTTATTACGAGAAACCGCCTTTAGTGGGCGTGGCTTACAGTAAACGCCACATTGCAAGCTGGTTAATGCAGTCCAACAGGTAAGTGCAGTGTACATCCTTTAGTAGGCTCCATGCCTCTGTGTAGATTAACAGCTTTTAATATCCTTTAGTAGGTAAGGACTTCTGACATCGCGCGCTTCCTTTTGCAACAGAACATTGTGCCTCATGGAAAGGAATCATTGTCCTCCACAGCCTTTCACCCAATTGCAAAATGGTGCACCTCCTGTTTCCGCGGCTCGGGCAGCCGCGTATAATTGTATTCATCCAAACGCCCTTGCGCTCAGGAATGCACTCGACAATGCTCTCACAGTGATGGCCTCGATGCAGCACGCATTCCCTCAGTCCATAAAATATAACCATGCCCGACGCGTTTCGAGGCCAATGCCTCTTAGTCATGCGCTTTACACAGAGGCATAGAAAGGCTCACCTGTTTGTTACTCAAATTTATTACGAGAAACCGCCTTTAGTGGGCGTGGCTTACAGTAAACGCCACATTGCAAGCTGGTTAATGCAGTCCAACAGGTAAGTGCAGTGTACATCCTTTAGTAGGCTCCATGCCTCTGTGTAGATTAACAGCTTTTAATATCCTTTAGTAGGTAAGGACTTCTGACATCGCGCGCTTCCTTTTGCAACAGAACATTGTGCCTCATGGAAAGGAATCATTGTCCTCCACAGCCTTTCACCCAATTGTAAAATGGTGCACCTCCTGTTTCCGCGGCTCGGGCAGCCGCGTATAATTGTATTCATCCAAACGCCCTTGTGCTCAGGAACGCACTCGACAATGCTCTCACAGTGATGGCCTCGATGCAGCACACATTCCCTCAGTCCATAAAATATAACCATGCCCGACGCGTTTCGAGGCCAACGCCTCTTAGTCATGGGCTTTACACAGAGGCATAGAAAGGCTCACCTGTTTGTTACTCAAATTTATTACGAGAAACCGCCTTTAGTGGGCGTGGCTTACAGTAAACGCCACATTGCAAGCTGGTTAATGCAGTCCAACAGGTAAGTGCAGTGTACATCCTTTAGTAGGCTCCATGCCTCTGTGTAGATTAACAGCTTTTAATATCCTTTAGTAGGTAAGGACTTCTGACATCGCGCGCTTCCTTTTGCAACAGAACATTGTGCCTCATGGAAAGGAATCATTGTCCTCCACAGCCTTTCACCCAATTGTAAAATGGTGCACCTCCTGTTTCCGCGGCTCGGGCAGCCGCGTATAATTGTATTCATCCAAACGCCCTTGCGCTCAGGAATGCACTCGACAATGCTCTCACAGTGATGGCCTCGATGCAGCACGCATTCCCTCAGTCCATAAAATATAACCATGCCCGACGCGTTTCGAGGCCAATGCCTCTTAGTCATGCGCTTTACACAGAGGCATAGAAAGGCTCACCTGTTTGTTACTCAAATTTATTACGAGAAACCGCCTTTAGTGGGCGTGGCTTACAGTAAACGCCACATTGCAAGCTGGTTAATGCAGTCCAACAGGTAAGTGCAGTGTACATCCTTTAGTAGGCTCCATGCCTCTGTGTAGATTAACAGCTTTTAATATCCTTTAGTAGGTAAGGACTTCTGACATCGCGCGCTTCCTTTTGCAACAGAACATTGTGCCTCATGGAAAGGAATCATTGTCCTCCACAGCCTTTCACCCAATTGTAAAATGGTGCACCTCCTGTTTCCGCGGCTCGGGCAGCCGCGTATAATTGTATTCATCCAAACGCCCTTGCGCTCAGGAATGCACTCGACAATGCTCTCACAGTGATGGCCTCGATGCAGCACGCATTCCCTCAGTCCATAAAATATAACCATGCCCGACGCGTTTCGAGGCCAACGCCTCTTAGTCATGGGCTTTACACAGAGGCATAGAAAGGCTCACCTGTTTGTTACTCAAATTTATTACGAGAAACCGCCTTTAGTGGGCGTGGCTTACAGTAAACGCCACATTGCAAGCTGGTTAATGCAGTCCAACAGGTAAGTGCAGTGTACATCCTTTAGTAGGCTCCATGCCTCTGTGTAGATTAACAGCTTTTAATATCCTTTAGTAGGTAAGGACTTCTGACATCGCGCGCTTCCTTTTGCAACAGAACATTGTGCCTCATGGAAAGGAATCATTGTCCTCCACAGCCTTTCACCCAATTGTAAAATGGTGCACCTCCTGTTTCCGCGGCTCGGGCAGCCGCGTATAATTGTATTCATCCAAACGCCCTTGCGCTCAGGAATGCACTCGACAATGCTCTCACAGTGATGGCCTCGATGCAGCACGCATTCCCTCAGTCCATAAAATATAACCATGCCCGACGCGTTTCGAGGCCAACGCCTCTTAGTCATGGGCTTTACACAGAGGCATAGAAAGGCTCACCTGTTTGTTACTCAAATTTATTACGAGAAACCGCCTTTAGTGGGCGTGGCTTACAGTAAACGCCACATTGCAAGCTGGTTAATGCAGTCCAACAGGTAAGTGCAGTGTACATCCTTTAGTAGGCTCCATGCCTCTGTGTAGATTAACAGCTTTTAATATCCTTTAGTAGGTAAGGACTTCTGACATCGCGCGCTTCCTTTTGCAACAGAACATTGTGCCTCATGGAAAGGAATCATTGTCCTCCACAGCCTTTCACCCAATTGTAAAATGGTGCACCTCCTGTTTCCGCGGCTCGGGCAGCCGCGTATAATTGTATTCATCCAAACGCCCTTGCGCTCAGGAATGCACTCGACAATGCTCTCACAGTGATGGCCTCGATGCAGCACGCATTCCCTCAGTCCATAAAATATAACCATGCCCGACGCGTTTCGAGGCCAATGCCTCTTAGTCATGCGCTTTACACAGAGGCATAGAAAGGCTCACCTGTTTGTTACTCAAATTTATTACGAGAAACCGCCTTTAGTGGGCGTGGCTTACAGTAAACGCCACATTGCAAGCTGGTTAATGCAGTCCAACAGGTAAGTGCAGTGTACATCCTTTAGTAGGCTCCATGCCTCTGTGTAGATTAACAGCTTTTAATATCCTTTAGTAGGTAAGGACTTCTGACATCGCGCGCTTCCTTTTGCAACAGAACATTGTGCCTCATGGAAAGGAATCATTGTCCTCCACAGCCTTTCACCCAATTGTAAAATGGTGCACCTTCCTGTTTCCGCGGCTCGGGCAGCCGCGTATAATTGTATTCATCCAAACGCCCTTGCGCTCAGGAATGCACTCGACAATGCTCTCACAGTGATGGCCTCGATGCAGCACGCATTCCCTCAGTCCATAAAATATAACCATGCCCGACGCGTTTCGAGGCCAACGCCTCTTAGTCATGGGCTTTACACAGAGGCATAGAAAGGCTCACCTGTTTGTTACTCAAATTTATTACGAGAAACCGCCTTTAGTGGGCGTGGCTTACAGTAAACGCCACATTGCAAGCTGGTTAATGCAGTCCAACAGGTAAGTGCAGTGTACATCCTTTAGTAGGCTCCATGCCTCTGTGTAGATTAACAGCTTTTAATATCCTTTAGTAGGTAAGGACTTCTGACATCGCGCGCTTCCTTTTTGCAACAGAACATTGTGCCTCATGGAAAGGAATCATTGTCCTCCACAGCCTTTCACCCAATTGTAAAATGGTGCACCTCCTGTTTCCGCGGCTCGGGCAGCCGCGTATAATTGTATTCATCCAAACGCCCTTGCGCTCAGGAATGCACTCGACAATGCTCTCACAGTGATGGCCTCGATGCAGCACGCATTCCCTCAGTCCATAAAATATAACCATGCCCGACGCGTTTCGAGGCCAACGCCTCTTAGTCATGGGCTTTACACAGAGGCATAGAAAGGCTCACCTGTTTGTTACTCAAATTTATTACGAGAAACCGCCTTTAGTGGGCGTGGCTTACAGTAAACGCCACATTGCAAGCTGGTTAATGCAGTCCAACAGGTAAGTGCAGTGTACATCCTTTAGTAGGCTCCATGCCTCTGTGTAGATTGACAGCTTTTAATATCCTTTAGTAGGTAAGGACTTCTGACATCGCGCGCTTCCTTTTGCAACAGAACATTGTGCCTCATGGAAAGGAATCATTGTCCTCCACAGCCTTTCACCCAATTGTAAAATGGTGCACCTCCTGTTTCCGCGGCTCGGGCAGCCGCGTATAATTGTATTCATCCAAACGCCCTTGCGCTCAGGAATGCACTCGACAATGCTCTCACAGTGATGGCCTCGATGCAGCACGCATTCCCTCAGTCCATAAAATATAACCATGCCCGACGCGTTTCGAGGCCAACGCCTCTAGTCATGGGCTTTACACAGAGGCATAGAAAGGCTCACCTGTTTGTTACTCAAATTTATTACGAGAAACCGCCTTTAGTGGGCGTGGCTTACAGTAAACGCCACATTGCAAGCTGGTTAATGCAGTCCAACAGGTAAGTGCAGTGTACATCCTTTAGTAGGCTCCATGCCTCTGTGTAGATTAACAGCTTTTAATATCCTTTAGTAGGTAAGGACTTCTGACATCGCGCGCTTCCTTTTGCAACAGAACATTGTGCCTCATGGAAAGGAATCATTGTCCTCCACAGCCTTTCACCCAATTGTAAAATGGTGCACCTCCTGTTTCCGCGGCTCGGGCAGCCGCGTATAATTGTATTCATCCAAACGCCCTTGCGCTCAGGAATGCACTCGACAATGCTCTCACAGTGATGGCCTCGATGCAGCACGCATTCCCTCAGTCCATAAAATATAACCATGCCCGACGCGTTTCGAGGCCAACGCCTCTTAGTCATGGGCTTTACACAGAGGCATAGAAAGGCTCACCTGTTTGTTACTCAAATTTATTACGAGAAACCGCCTTTAGTGGGCGTGGCTTACAGTAAACGCCACATTGCAAGCTGGTTAATGCAGTCCAACAGGTAAGTGCAGTGTACATCCTTTAGTAGGCTCCATGCCTCTGTGTAGATTAACAGCTTTTAATATCCTTTAGTAGGTAAGGACTTCTGACATCGCGCGCTTCCTTTTGCAACAGAACATTGTGCCTCATGGAAAGGAATCATTGTCCTCCACAGCCTTTCACCCAATTGTAAAATGGTGCACCTCCTGTTTCCGCGGCTCGGGCAGCCGCGTATAATTGTATTCATCCAAACGCCCTTGCGCTCAGGAATGCACTCGACAATGCTCTCACAGTGATGGCCTCGATGCAGCACGCATTCCCTCAGTCCATAAAATATAACCATGCCCGACGCGTTTCGAGGCCAACGCCTCTAGTCATGGGCTTTACACAGAGGCATAGAAAGGCTCACCTGTTTGTTACTCAAATTTATTACGAGAAACCGCCTTTAGTGGGCGTGGCTTACAGTAAACGCCACATTGCAAGCTGGTTAATGCAGTCCAACAGGTAAGTGCAGTGTACATCCTTTAGTAGGCTCCATGCCTCTGTGTAGATTAACAGCTTTTAATATCCTTTAGTAGGTAAGGACTTCTGACATCGCGCGCTTCCTTTTGCAACAGAACATTGTGCCTCATGGAAAGGAATCATTGTCCTCCACAGCCTTTCACCCAATTGTAAAATGGTGCACCTCCTGTTTCCGCGGCTCGGGCAGCCGCGTATAATTGTATTCATCCAAACGCCCTTGCGCTCAGGAATGCACTCGACAATGCTCTCACAGTGATGGCCTCGATGCAGCACGCATTCCCTCAGTCCATAAAATATAACCATGCCCGACGCGTTTCGAGGCCAACGCCTCTTAGTCATGGGCTTTACACAGAGGCATAGAAAGGCTCACCTGTTTGTTACTCAAATTTATTACGAGAAACCGCCTTTAGTGGGCGTGGCTTACAGTAAACGCCACATTGCAAGCTGGTTAATGCAGTCCAACAGGTAAGTGCAGTGTACATCCTTTAGTAGGCTCCATGCCTCTGTGTAGATTAACAGCTTTTAATATCCTTTAGTAGGTAAGGACTTCTGACATCGCGCGCTTCCTTTTGCAACAGAACATTGTGCCTCATGGAAAGGAATCATTGTCCTCCACAGCCTTTCACCCAATTGTAAAATGGTGCACCTCCTGTTTCCGCGGCTCGGGCAGCCGCGTATAATTGTATTCATCCAAACGCCCTTGCGCTCAGGAATGCACTCGACAATGCTCTCACAGTGATGGCCTCGATGCAGCACGCATTCCCTCAGTCCATAAAATATAACCATGCCCGACGCGTTTCGAGGCCAACGCCTCTTAGTCATGGGCTTTACACAGAGGCATAGAAAGGCTCACCTGTTTGTTACTCAAATTTATTACGAGAAACCGCCTTTAGTGGGCGTGGCTTACAGTAAACGCCACATTGCAAGCTGGTTAATGCAGTCCAACAGGTAAGTGCAGTGTACATCCTTTAGTAGGCTCCATGCCTCTGTGTAGATTAACAGCTTTTAATATCCTTTAGTAGGTAAGGACTTCTGACATCGCGCGCTTCCTTTTGCAACAGAACATTGTGCCTCATGGAAAGGAATCATTGTCCTCCACAGCCTTTCACCCAATTGTAAAATGGTGCACCTCCTGTTTCCGCGGCTCGGGCAGCCGCGTATAATTGTATTCATCCAAACGCCCTTGCGCTCAGGAATGCACTCGACAATGCTCTCACAGTGATGGCCTCGATGCAGCACGCATTCCCTCAGTCCATAAAATATAACCATGCCCGACGCGTTTCGAGGCCAACGCCTCTTAGTCATGGGCTTTACACAGAGGCATAGAAAGGCTCACCTGTTTGTTACTCAAATTTATTACGAGAAACCGCCTTTAGTGGGCGTGGCTTACAGTAAACGCCACATTGCAAGCTGGTTAATGCAGTCCAACAGGTAAGTGCAGTGTACATCCTTTAGTAGGCTCCATGCCTCTGTGTAGATTAACAGCTTTTAATATCCTTTAGTAGGTAAGGACTTCTGACATCGCGCGCTTCCTTTTGCAACAGAACATTGTGCCTCATGGAAAGGAATCATTGTCCTCCACAGCCTTTCACCCAATTGTAAAATGGTGCACCTCCTGTTTCCGCGGCTCGGGCAGCCGCGTATAATTGTATTCATCCAAACGCCCTTGCGCTCAGGAATGCACTCGACAATGCTCTCACAGTGATGGCCTCGATGCAGCACGCATTCCCTCAGTCCATAAAATATAACCATGCCCGACGCGTTTCGAGGCCAACGCCTCTTAGTCATGGGCTTTACACAGAGGCATAGAAAGGCTCACCTGTTTGTTACTCAAATTTATTACGAGAAACCGCCTTTAGTGGGCGTGGCTTACAGTAAACGCCACATTGCAAGCTGGTTAATGCAGTCCAACAGGTAAGTGCAGTGTACATCCTTTAGTAGGCTCCATGCCTCTGTGTAGATTAACAGCTTTTAATATCCTTTAGTAGGTAAGGACTTCTGACATCGTGCGCTTCCTTTTGCAACAGAACATTGTGCCTCATGGAAAGGAATCATTGTCCTCCACAGCCTTTCACCCAATTGTAAAATGGTGCACCTCCTGTTTCCGCGGCTCGGGCAGCCGCGTATAATTGTATTCATCCAAACGCCCTTGAGCTCAGGAATGCACTCGACAATGCTCTCACAGTGATGGCCTCGATGCAGCACGCATTCCCTCAGTCCATAAAATATAACCATGCCCGACGCGTTTCGAGGCCAATGCCTCTTAGTCATGCGCTTTACACAGAGGCATAGAAAGGCTCACCTGTTTGTTACTCAAATTTATTACGAGAAACCGCCTTTAGTGGGCGTGGCTTACAGTAAACGCCACTTTGCAAGCTGGTTAATGCAGTCCAACAGGTAAGTGCAGTGTACATCCTTTAGTAGGCTCCATGCCTCTGTGTAGATTAACAGCTTTTAATATCCTTTAGTAGGTAAGGACTTCTGACATCGCGCGCTTCCTTTTGCAACAGAACATTGTGCCTCATGGAAAGGAATCATTGTCCTCCACAGCCTTTCACCCAATTGTAAAATGGTGCACCTCCTGTTTCCGCGGCTCGGGCAGCCGCGTATAATTGTATTCATCCAAACGCCCTTGCGCTCAGGAATGCACTCGACAATGCTCTCACAGTGATGGCCTCGATGCAGCACGCATTCCCTCAGTCCATAAAATATAACCATGCCCGACGCAGTTTCGAGGCCAACGCCTCTTAGTCATGGGCTTTACACAGAGGCATAGAAAGGCTCACCTGTTTGTTACTCAAATTTATTACGAGAAACCGCCTTTAGTGGGCGTGGCTTACAGTAAACGCCACATTGCAAGCTGGTTAATGCAGTCCAACAGGTAAGTGCAGTGTACATCCTTTAGTAGGCTCCATGCCTCTGTGTAGATTAACAGCTTTTAATATCCTTTAGTAGGTAAGGACTTCTGACATCGCGCGCTTCCTTTTGCAACAGAACATTGTGCCTCATGGAAAGGAATCATTGTCCTCCACAGCCTTTCACCCAATTGCAAAATGGTGCACCTCCTGTTTCCGCGGCTCGGGCAGCCGCGTATAATTGTATTCATCCAAACGCCCTTGCGCTCAGGAATGCACTCGACAATGCTCTCACAGTGATGGCCTCGATGCAGCACGCATTCCCTCAGTCCATAAAATATAACCATGCCCGACGCGTTTCAAGGCCAATGCCTCTTAGTCATGCGCTTTACACAGAGGCATAGAGAGGCTCACCTGTTTGTTACTCAAATTTATTACGAGAAACCGCCTTTAGTGGGCGTGGCTTACAGTAAACGCCACATTGCAAGCTGGTTAATGCAGTCCAACAGGTAAGTGCAGTGTACATCCTTTAGTAGGCTCCATGCCTCTGTGTAGATTAACAGCTTTTAATATCCTTTAGTAGGTAAGGACTTCTGACATCGGGCGCTTCCTTTTGCAACAGAACTTTGTGCCTCATGGAAAGGATCATTGTCCTCCACAGCCTTTCACCCAATTGTAAAATGGTGCACCTCCTGTTTCCGCGGCTCGGGCAGCCGCGTATAATTGTATTCATCCAAACGCCCTTGCGCTCAGGAATGCACTCGACAATGCTCTCACAGTGATGGCCTCGATGCAGCACGCATTCCCTCAGTCCATAAAATATAACCATGCCCGACGCGTTTCGAGGCCAACGCCTCTTAGTCATGGGCTTTACACAGAGGCATAGAAAGGCTCACCTGTTTGTTACTCAAATTTATTACGAGAAACCGCCTTTAGTGGGCGTGGCTTACAGTAAACGCCACATTGCAAGCTGGTTAATGCAGTCCAACAGGTAAGTGCAGTGTACATCCTTTAGTAGGCTCCATGCCTCTGTGTAGATTAACAGCTTTTAATATCCTTTAGTAGGTAAGGACTTCTGACATCGCGCGCTTCCTTTTGCAACAGAACATTGTGCCTCATGGAAAGGAATCATTGTCCTCCACAGCCTTTCACCCAATTGTAAAATGGTGCACCTCCTGTTTCCGCGGCTCGGGCAGCCGCGTATAATTGTATTCATCCAAACGCCCTTGCGCTCAGGAATGCACTCGACAATGCTCTCACAGTGATGGCCTCGATGCAGCACGCATTCCCTCAGTCCATAAAATATAACCATGCCCGACGCGTTTCGAGGCCAACGCCTCTTAGTCATGGGCTTTACACAGAGGCATAGAAAGGCTCACCTGTTTGTTACTCAAATTTATTACGAGAAACCGCCTTTAGTGGGCGTGGCTTACAGTAAACGCCACATTGCAAGCTGGTTAATGCAGTCCAACAGGTAAGTGCAGTGTACATCCTTTAGTAGGCTCCATGCCTCTGTGTAGATTAACAGCTTTTAATATCCTTTAGTAGGTAAGGACTTCTGACATCGCGCGCTTCCTTTTGCAACAGAACATTGTGCCTCATGGAAAGGAATCATTGTCCTCCACAGCCTTTCACCCAATTGCAAAATGGTGCACCTCCTGTTTCCGCGGCTCGGGCAGCCGCGTATAATTGTATTCATCCAAACGCCCTTGCGCTCAGGAATGCACTCGACAATGCTCTCACAGTGATGGCCTCGATGCAGCACGCATTCCCTCAGTCCATAAAATATAACCATGCCCGACGCGTTTCGAGGCCAATGCCTCTTAGTCATGCGCTTTACACAGAGGCATAGAAAGGCTCACCTGTTTGTTACTCAAATTTATTACGAGAAACCGCCTTTAGTGGGCGTGGCTTACAGTAAACGCCACATTGCAAGCTGGTTAATGCAGTCCAACAGGTAAGTGCAGTGTACATCCTTTAGTAGGCTCCATGCCTCTGTGTAGATTAACAGCTTTTAATATCCTTTAGTAGGTAAGGACTTCTGACATCGCGCGCTTCCTTTTGCAACAGAACATTGTGCCTCATGGAAAGGAATCATTGTCCTCCACAGCCTTTCACCCAATTGTAAAATGGTGCACCTCCTGTTTCCGCGGCTCGGGCAGCCGCGTATAATTGTATTCATCCAAACGCCCTTGCGCTCAGGAATGCACTCGACAATGCTCTCACAGTGATGGCCTCGATGCAGCACGCATTCCCTCAGTCCATAAAATATAACCATGCCCGACGCGTTTCGAGGCCAACGCCTCTTAGTCATGGGCTTTACACAGAGGCATAGAAAGGCTCACCTGTTTGTTACTCAAATTTATTACGAGAAACCGCCTTTAGTGGGCGTGGCTTACAGTAAACGCCACATTGCAAGCTGGTTAATGCAGTCCAACAGGTAAGTGCAGTGTACATCCTTTAGTAGGCTCCATGCCTCTGTGTAGATTAACAGCTTTTAATATCCTTTAGTAGGTAAGGACTTCTGACATCGCGCGCTTCCTTTTGCAACAGAACATTGTGCCTCATGGAAAGGAATCATTGTCCTCCACAGCCTTTCACCCAATTGTAAAATGGTGCACCTCCTGTTTCCGCGGCTCGGGCAGCCGCGTATAATTGTATTCATCCAAACGCCCTTGCGCTCAGGAATGCACTCGACAATGCTCTCACAGTGATGGCCTCGATGCAGCACGCATTCCCTCAGTCCATAAAATATAACCATGCCCGACGCGTTTCGAGGCCAACGCCTCTTAGTCATGGGCTTTACACAGAGGCATAGAAAGGCTCACCTGTTTGTTACTCAAATTTATTACGAGAAACCGCCTTTAGTGGGCGTGGCTTACAGTAAACGCCACATTGCAAGCTGGTTAATGCAGTCCAACAGGTAAGTGCAGTGTACATCCTTTAGTAGGCTCCATGCCTCTGTGTAGATTAACAGCTTTTAATATCCTTTAGTAGGTAAGGACTTCTGACATCGCGCGCTTCCTTTTGCAACAGAACATTGTGCCTCATGGAAAGGAATCATTGTCCTCCACAGCCTTTCACCCAATTGTAAAATGGTGCACCTCCTGTTTCCGCGGCTCGGGCAGCCGCGTATAATTGTATTCATCCAAACGCCCTTGCGCTCAGGAATGCACTCGACAATGCTCTCACAGTGATGGCCTCGATGCAGCACGCATTCCCTCAGTCCATAAAATATAACCATGCCCGACGCGTTTCGAGGCCAACGCCTCTTAGTCATGGGCTTTACACAGAGGCATAGAAAGGCTCACCTGTTTGTTACTCAAATTTATTACGAGAAACCGCCTTTAGTGGGCGTGGCTTACAGTAAACGCCACATTGCAAGCTGGTTAATGCAGTCCAACAGGTAAGTGCAGTGTACATCCTTTAGTAGGCTCCATGCCTCTGTGTAGATTAACAGCTTTTAATATCCTTTAGTAGGTAAGGACTTCTGACATCGCGCGCTTCCTTTTGCAACAGAACATTGTGCCTCATGGAAAGGAATCATTGTCCTCCACAGCCTTTCACCCAATTGTAAAATGGTGCACCTCCTGTTTCCGCGGCTCGGGCAGCCGCGTATAATTGTATTCATCCAAACGCCCTTGCGCTCAGGAATGCACTCGACAATGCTCTCACAGTGATGGCCTCGATGCAGCACGCATTCCCTCAGTCCATAAAATATAACCATGCCCGACGCGTTTCGAGGCCAACGCCTCTTAGTCATGGGCTTTACACAGAGGCATAGAAAGGCTCACCTGTTTGTTACTCAAATTTATTACGAGAAACCGCCTTTAGTGGGCGTGGCTTACAGTAAACGCCACATTGCAAGCTGGTTAATGCAGTCCAACAGGTAAGTGCAGTGTACATCCTTTAGTAGGCTCCATGCCTCTGTGTAGATTAACAGCTTTTAATATCCTTTAGTAGGTAAGGACTTCTGACATCGCGCGCTTCCTTTTGCAACAGAACATTGTGCCTCATGGAAAGGAATCATTGTCCTCCACAGCCTTTCACCCAATTGTAAAATGGTGCACCTCCTGTTTCCGCGGCTCGGGCAGCCGCGTATAATTGTATTCATCCAAACGCCCTTGCGCTCAGGAATGCACTCGACAATGCTCTCACAGTGATGGCCTCGATGCAGCACGCATTCCCTCAGTCCATAAAATATAACCATGCCCGACGCGTTTCGAGGCCAACGCCTCTTAGTCATGGGCTTTACACAGAGGCATAGAAAGGCTCACCTGTTTGTTACTCAAATTTATTACGAGAAACCGCCTTTAGTGGGCGTGGCTTACAGTAAACGCCACATTGCAAGCTGGTTAATGCAGTCCAACAGGTAAGTGCAGTGTACATCCTTTAGTAGGCTCCATGCCTCTGTGTAGATTAACAGCTTTTAATATCCTTTAGTAGGTAAGGACTTCTGACATCGCGCGCTTCCTTTTGCAACAGAACATTGTGCCTCATGGAAAGGAATCATTGTCCTCCACAGCCTTTCACCCAATTGTAAAATGGTGCACCTCCTGTTTCCGCGGCTCGGGCAGCCGCGTATAATTGTATTCATCCAAACGCCCTTGCGCTCAGGAATGCACTCGACAATGCTCTCACAGTGATGGCCTCGATGCAGCACGCATTCCCTCAGTCCATAAAATATAACCATGCCCGACGCGTTTCGAGGCCAACGCCTCTTAGTCATGGGCTTTACACAGAGGCATAGAAAGGCTCACCTGTTTGTTACTCAAATTTATTACGAGAAACCGCCTTTAGTGGGCGTGGCTTACAGTAAACGCCACATTGCAAGCTGGTTAATGCAGTCCAACAGGTAAGTGCAGTGTACATCCTTTAGTAGGCTCCATGCCTCTGTGTAGATTAACAGCTTTTAATATCCTTTAGTAGGTAAGGACTTCTGACATCGCGCGCTTCCTTTTGCAACAGAACATTGTGCCTCATGGAAAGGAATCATTGTCCTCCACAGCCTTTCACCCAATTGTAAAATGGTGCACCTCCTGTTTCCGCGGCTCGGGCAGCCGCGTATAATTGTATTCATCCAAACGCCCTTGCGCTCAGGAATGCACTCGACAATGCTCTCACAGTGATGGCCTCGATGCAGCACGCATTCCCTCAGTCCATAAAATATAACCATGCCCGACGCGTTTCGAGGCCAACGCCTCTTAGTCATGGGCTTTACACAGAGGCATAGAAAGGCTCACCTGTTTGTTACTCAAATTTATTACGAGAAACCGCCTTTAGTGGGCGTGGCTTACAGTAAACGCCACATTGCAAGCTGGTTAATGCAGTCCAACAGGTAAGTGCAGTGTACATCCTTTAGTAGGCTCCATGCCTCTGTGTAGATTAACAGCTTTTAATATCCTTTAGTAGGTAAGGACTTCTGACATCGCGCGCTTCCTTTTGCAACAGAACATTGTGCCTCATGGAAAGGAATCATTGTCCTCCACAGCCTTTCACCCAATTGTAAAATGGTGCACCTCCTGTTTCCGCGGCTCGGGCAGCCGCGTATAATTGTATTCATCCAAACGCCCTTGCGCTCAGGAATGCACTCGACAATGCTCTCACAGTGATGGCCTCGATGCAGCACGCATTCCCTCAGTCCATAAAATATAACCATGCCCGACGCGTTTCGAGGCCAACGCCTCTTAGTCATGGGCTTTACACAGAGGCATAGAAAGGCTCACCTGTTTGTTACTCAAATTTATTACGAGAAACCGCCTTTAGTGGGCGTGGCTTACAGTAAACGCCACATTGCAAGCTGGTTAATGCAGTCCAACAGGTAAGTGCAGTGTACATCCTTTAGTAGGCTCCATGCCTCTGTGTAGATTAACAGCTTTTAATATCCTTTAGTAGGTAAGGACTTCTGACATCGCGCGCTTCCTTTTGCAACAGAACATTGTGCCTCATGGAAAGGAATCATTGTCCTCCACAGCCTTTCACCCAATTGTAAAATGGTGCACCTCCTGTTTCCGCGGCTCGGGCAGCCGCGTATAATTGTATTCATCCAAACGCCCTTGCGCTCAGGAATGCACTCGACAATGCTCTCACAGTGATGGCCTCGATGCAGCACGCATTCCCTCAGTCCATAAAATATAACCATGCCCGACGCGTTTCGAGGCCAACGCCTCTTAGTCATGGGCTTTACACAGAGGCATAGAAAGGCTCACCTGTTTGTTACTCAAATTTATTACGAGAAACCGCCTTTAGTGGGCGTGGCTTACAGTAAACGCCACATTGCAAGCTGGTTAATGCAGTCCAACAGGTAAGTGCAGTGTACATCCTTTAGTAGGCTCCATGCCTCTGTGTAGATTAACAGCTTTTAATATCCTTTAGTAGGTAAGGACTTCTGACATCGCGCGCTTCCTTTTGCAACAGAACATTGTGCCTCATGGAAAGGAATCATTGTCCTCCACAGCCTTTCACCCAATTGTAAAATGGTGCACCTCCTGTTTCCGCGGCTCGGGCAGCCGCGTATAATTGTATTCATCCAAACGCCCTTGCGCTCAGGAATGCACTCGACAATGCTCTCACAGTGATGGCCTCGATGCAGCACGCATTCCCTCAGTCCATAAAATATAACCATGCCCGACGCGTTTCGAGGCCAACGCCTCTTAGTCATGGGCTTTACACAGAGGCATAGAAAGGCTCACCTGTTTGTTACTCAAATTTATTACGAGAAACCGCCTTTAGTGGGCGTGGCTTACAGTAAACGCCACATTGCAAGCTGGTTAATGCAGTCCAACAGGTAAGTGCAGTGTACATCCTTTAGTAGGCTCCATGCCTCTGTGTAGATTAACAGCTTTTAATATCCTTTAGTAGGTAAGGACTTCTGACATCGCGCGCTTCCTTTTGCAACAGAACATTGTGCCTCATGGAAAGGAATCATTGTCCTCCACAGCCTTTCACCCAATTGTAAAATGGTGCACCTCCTGTTTCCGCGGCTCGGGCAGCCGCGTATAATTGTATTCATCCAAACGCCCTTGCGCTCAGGAATGCACTCGACAATGCTCTCACAGTGATGGCCTCGATGCAGCACGCATTCCCTCAGTCCATAAAATATAACCATGCCCGACGCGTTTCGAGGCCAACGCCTCTTAGTCATGGGCTTTACACAGAGGCATAGAAAGGCTCACCTGTTTGTTACTCAAATTTATTACGAGAAACCGCCTTTAGTGGGCGTGGCTTACAGTAAACGCCACATTGCAAGCTGGTTAATGCAGTCCAACAGGTAAGTGCAGTGTACATCCTTTAGTAGGCTCCATGCCTCTGTGTAGATTGACAGCTTTTAATATCCTTTAGTAGGTAAGGACTTCTGACATCGCGCGCTTCCTTTTGCAACAGAACATTGTGCCTCATGGAAAGGAATCATTGTCCTCCACAGCCTTTCACCCAATTGTAAAATGGTGCACCTCCTGTTTCCGCGGCTCGGGCAGCCGCGTATAATTGTATTCATCCAAACGCCCTTGCGCTCAGGAATGCACTCGACAATGCTCTCACAGTGATGGCCTCGATGCAGCACGCATTCCCTCAGTCCATAAAATATAACCATGCCCGACGCGTTTCGAGGCCAACGCCTCTTAGTCATGGGCTTTACACAGAGGCATAGAAAGGCTCACCTGTTTGTTACTCAAATTTATTACGAGAAACCGCCTTTAGTGGGCGTGGCTTACAGTAAACGCCACATTGCAAGCTGGTTAATGCAGTCCAACAGGTAAGTGCAGTGTACATCCTTTAGTAGGCTCCATGCCTCTGTGTAGATTAACAGCTTTTAATATCCTTTAGTAGGTAAGGACTTCTGACATCGCGCGCTTCCTTTTGCAACAGAACATTGTGCCTCATGGAAAGGAATCATTGTCCTCCACAGCCTTTCACCCAATTGTAAAATGGTGCACCTCCTGTTTCCGCGGCTCGGGCAGCCGCGTATAATTGTATTCATCCAAACGCCCTTGCGCTCAGGAATGCACTCGACAATGCTCTCACAGTGATGGCCTCGATGCAGCACGCATTCCCTCAGTCCATAAAATATAACCATGCCCGACGCGTTTCGAGGCCAACGCCTCTAGTCATGGGCTTTACACAGAGGCATAGAAAGGCTCACCTGTTTGTTACTCAAATTTATTACGAGAAACCGCCTTTAGTGGGCGTGGCTTACAGTAAACGCCACATTGCAAGCTGGTTAATGCAGTCCAACAGGTAAGTGCAGTGTACATCCTTTAGTAGGCTCCATGCCTCTGTGTAGATTAACAGCTTTTAATATCCTTTAGTAGGTAAGGACTTCTGACATCGCGCGCTTCCTTTTGCAACAGAACATTGTGCCTCATGGAAAGGAATCATTGTCCTCCACAGCCTTTCACCCAATTGTAAAATGGTGCACCTCCTGTTTCCGCGGCTCGGGCAGCCGCGTATAATTGTATTCATCCAAACGCCCTTGCGCTCAGGAATGCACTCGACAATGCTCTCACAGTGATGGCCTCGATGCAGCACGCATTCCCTCAGTCCATAAAATATAACCATGCCCGACGCGTTTCGAGGCCAATGCCTCTTAGTCATGCGCTTTACACAGAGGCATAGAAAGGCTCACCTGTTTGTTACTCAAATTTATTACGAGAAACCGCCTTTAGTGGGCGTGGCTTACAGTAAACGCCACATTGCAAGCTGGTTAATGCAGTCCAACAGGTAAGTGCAGTGTACATCCTTTAGTAGGCTCCATGCCTCTGTGTAGATTAACAGCTTTTAATATCCTTTAGTAGGTAAGGACTTCTGACATCGCGCGCTTCCTTTTGCAACAGAACATTGTGCCTCATGGAAAGGAATCATTGTCCTCCACAGCCTTTCACCCAATTGTAAAATGGTGCACCTCCTGTTTCCGCGGCTCGGGCAGCCGCGTATAATTGTATTCATCCAAACGCCCTTGCGCTCAGGAATGCACTCGACAATGCTCTCACAGTGATGGCCTCGATGCAGCACGCATTCCCTCAGTCCATAAAATATAACCATGCCCGACGCGTTTCGAGGCCAACGCCTCTTAGTCATGGGCTTTACACAGAGGCATAGAAAGGCTCACCTGTTTGTTACTCAAATTTATTACGAGAAACCGCCTTTAGTGGGCGTGGCTTACAGTAAACGCCACATTGCAAGCTGGTTAATGCAGTCCAACAGGTAAGTGCAGTGTACATCCTTTAGTAGGCTCCATGCCTCTGTGTAGATTAACAGCTTTTAATATCCTTTAGTAGGTAAGGACTTCTGACATCGCGCGCTTCCTTTTGCAACAGAACATTGTGCCTCATGGAAAGGAATCATTGTCCTCCACAGCCTTTCACCCAATTGTAAAATGGTGCACCTCCTGTTTCCGCGGCTCGGGCAGCCGCGTATAATTGTATTCATCCAAACGCCCTTGCGCTCAGGAATGCACTCGACAATGCTCTCACAGTGATGGCCTCGATGCAGCACGCATTCCCTCAGTCCATAAAATATAACCATGCCCGACGCGTTTCGAGGCCAACGCCTCTTAGTCATGGGCTTTACACAGAGGCATAGAAAGGCTCACCTGTTTGTTACTCAAATTTATTACGAGAAACCGCCTTTAGTGGGCGTGGCTTACAGTAAACGCCACATTGCAAGCTGGTTAATGCAGTCCAACAGGTAAGTGCAGTGTACATCCTTTAGTAGGCTCCATGCCTCTGTGTAGATTAACAGCTTTTAATATCCTTTAGTAGGTAAGGACTTCTGACATCGCGCGCTTCCTTTTGCAACAGAACATTGTGCCTCATGGAAAGGAATCATTGTCCTCCACAGCCTTTCACCCAATTGTAAAATGGTGCACCTCCTGTTTCCGCGGCTCGGGCAGCCGCGTATAATTGTATTCATCCAAACGCCCTTGCGCTCAGGAATGCACTCGACAATGCTCTCACAGTGATGGCCTCGATGCAGCACGCATTCCCTCAGTCCATAAAATATAACCATGCCCGACGCGTTTCGAGGCCAATGCCTCTTAGTCATGCGCTTTACACAGAGGCATAGAAAGGCTCACCTGTTTGTTACTCAAATTTATTACGAGAAACCGCCTTTAGTGGGCGTGGCTTACAGTAAACGCCACATTGCAAGCTGGTTAATGCAGTCCAACAGGTAAGTGCAGTGTACATCCTTTAGTAGGCTCCATGCCTCTGTGTAGATTAACAGCTTTTAATATCCTTTAGTAGGTAAGGACTTCTGGCATCACGCGCTTCCTTTTGCAACAGAACATTGTGCCTCATGGAAAGGAATCATTGTCCTCCACAGCCTTTCACCCAATTGTAAAATGGTGCACCTCCTGTTTCCGCGGCTCGGGCAGCCGCGTATAATTGTATTCATCCAAACGCCCTTGTGCTCAGGAATGCACTCGACAATGCTCTCACAGTGATGGCCTCGATGCAGCACGCATTCCCTCAGTCCATAAAATATAACCATGCCCGACGCAGTTTCGAGGCCAACGCCTCTAGTCATGGGCTTTACACAGAGGCATAGAAAGGCTCACCTGTTTGTTACTCAAATTTATTACGAGAAACCGCCTTTAGTGGGCGTGGCTTACAGTAAACGCCACATTGCAAGCTGGTTAATGCAGTCCAACAGGTAAGTGCAGTGTACATCCTTTAGTAGGCTCCATGCCTCTGTGTAGATTAACAGCTTTTAATATCCTTTAGTAGGTAAGGACTTCTGACATCGCGCGCTTCCTTTTGCAACAGAACATTGTGCCTCATGGAAAGGAATCATTGTCCTCCACAGCCTTTCACCCAATTGTAAAATGGTGCACCTCCTGTTTCCGCGGCTCGGGCAGCCGCGTATAATTGTATTCATCCAAACGCCCTTGCGCTCAGGAATGCACTCGACAATGCTCTCACAGTGATGGCCTCGATGCAGCACGCATTCCCTCAGTCCATAAAATATAACCATGCCCGACGCGTTTCGAGGCCAATGCCTCTTAGTCATGCGCTTTACACAGAGGCATAGAAAGGCTCACCTGTTTGTTACTCAAATTTATTACGAGAAACCGCCTTTAGTGGGCGTGGCTTACAGTAAACGCCACATTGCAAGCTGGTTAATGCAGTCCAACAGGTAAGTGCAGTGTACATCCTTTAGTAGGCTCCATGCCTCTGTGTAGATTGACAGCTTTTAATATCCTTTAGTAGGTAAGGACTTCTGACATCGCGCGCTTCCTTTTGCAACAGAACATTGTGCCTCATGGAAAGGAATCATTGTCCTCCACAGCCTTTCACCCAATTGTAAAATGGTGCACCTCCTGTTTCCGCGGCTCGGGCAGCCGCGTATAATTGTATTCATCCAAACGCCCTTGCGCTCAGGAATGCACTCGACAATGCTCTCACAGTGATGGCCTCGATGCAGCACGCATTCCCTCAGTCCATAAAATATAACCATGCCCGACGCGTTTCGAGGCCAACGCCTCTTAGTCATGGGCTTTACACAGAGGCATAGAAAGGCTCACCTGTTTGTTACTCAAATTTATTACGAGAAACCGCCTTTAGTGGGCGTGGCTTACAGTAAACGCCACATTGCAAGCTGGTTAATGCAGTCCAACAGGTAAGTGCAGTGTACATCCTTTAGTAGGCTCCATGCCTCTGTGTAGATTAACAGCTTTTAATATCCTTTAGTAGGTAAGGACTTCTGACATCGCGCGCTTCCTTTTGCAACAGAACATTGTGCCTCATGGAAAGGAATCATTGTCCTCCACAGCCTTTCACCCAATTGTAAAATGGTGCACCTCCTGTTTCCGCGGCTCGGGCAGCCGCGTATAATTGTATTCATCCAAACGCCCTTGCGCTCAGGAATGCACTCGACAATGCTCTCACAGTGATGGCCTCGATGCAGCACGCATTCCCTCAGTCCATAAAATATAACCATGCCCGACGCGTTTCGAGGCCAACGCCTCTTAGTCATGGGCTTTACACAGAGGCATAGAAAGGCTCACCTGTTTGTTACTCAAATTTATTACGAGAAACCGCCTTTAGTGGGCGTGGCTTACAGTAAACGCCACATTGCAAGCTGGTTAATGCAGTCCAACAGGTAAGTGCAGTGTACATCCTTTAGTAGGCTCCATGCCTCTGTGTAGATTAACAGCTTTTAATATCCTTTAGTAGGTAAGGACTTCTGACATCGCGCGCTTCCTTTTGCAACAGAACATTGTGCCTCATGGAAAGGAATCATTGTCCTCCACAGCCTTTCACCCAATTGTAAAATGGTGCACCTCCTGTTTCCGCGGCTCGGGCAGCCGCGTATAATTGTATTCATCCAAACGCCCTTGCGCTCAGGAATGCACTCGACAATGCTCTCACAGTGATGGCCTCGATGCAGCACGCATTCCCTCAGTCCATAAAATATAACCATGCCCGACGCGTTTCGAGGCCAACGCCTCTTAGTCATGGGCTTTACACAGAGGCATAGAAAGGCTCACCTGTTTGTTACTCAAATTTATTACGAGAAACCGCCTTTAGTGGGCGTGGCTTACAGTAAACGCCACATTGCAAGCTGGTTAATGCAGTCCAACAGGTAAGTGCAGTGTACATCCTTTAGTAGGCTCCATGCCTCTGTGTAGATTAACAGCTTTTAATATCCTTTAGTAGGTAAGGACTTCTGACATCGCGCGCTTCCTTTTGCAACAGAACATTGTGCCTCATGGAAAGGAATCATTGTCCTCCACAGCCTTTCACCCAATTGTAAAATGGTGCACCTCCTGTTTCCGCGGCTCGGGCAGCCGCGTATAATTGTATTCATCCAAACGCCCTTGCGCTCAGGAATGCACTCGACAATGCTCTCACAGTGATGGCCTCGATGCAGCACGCATTCCCTCAGTCCATAAAATATAACCATGCCCGACGCGTTTCGAGGCCAACGCCTCTTAGTCATGGGCTTTACACAGAGGCATAGAAAGGCTCACCTGTTTGTTACTCAAATTTATTACGAGAAACCGCCTTTAGTGGGCGTGGCTTACAGTAAACGCCACATTGCAAGCTGGTTAATGCAGTCCAACAGGTAAGTGCAGTGTACATCCTTTAGTAGGCTCCATGCCTCTGTGTAGATTAACAGCTTTTAATATCCTTTAGTAGGTAAGGACTTCTGACATCGCGCGCTTCCTTTTGCAACAGAACATTGTGCCTCATGGAAAGGAATCATTGTCCTCCACAGCCTTTCACCCAATTGTAAAATGGTGCACCTCCTGTTTCCGCGGCTCGGGCAGCCGCGTATAATTGTATTCATCCAAACGCCCTTGCGCTCAGGAATGCACTCGACAATGCTCTCACAGTGATGGCCTCGATGCAGCACGCATTCCCTCAGTCCATAAAATATAACCATGCCCGACGCGTTTCGAGGCCAACGCCTCTTAGTCATGGGCTTTACACAGAGGCATAGAAAGGCTCACCTGTTTGTTACTCAAATTTATTACGAGAAACCGCCTTTAGTGGGCGTGGCTTACAGTAAACGCCACATTGCAAGCTGGTTAATGCAGTCCAACAGGTAAGTGCAGTGTACATCCTTTAGTAGGCTCCATGCCTCTGTGTAGATTAACAGCTTTTAATATCCTTTAGTAGGTAAGGACTTCTGACATCGCGCGCTTCCTTTTGCAACAGAACATTGTGCCTCATGGAAAGGAATCATTGTCCTCCACAGCCTTTCACCCAATTGTAAAATGGTGCACCTCCTGTTTCCGCGGCTCGGGCAGCCGCGTATAATTGTATTCATCCAAACGCCCTTGCGCTCAGGAATGCACTCGACAATGCTCTCACAGTGATGGCCTCGATGCAGCACGCATTCCCTCAGTCCATAAAATATAACCATGCCCGACGCGTTTCGAGGCCAACGCCTCTTAGTCATGGGCTTTACACAGAGGCATAGAAAGGCTCACCTGTTTGTTACTCAAATTTATTACGAGAAACCGCCTTTAGTGGGCGTGGCTTACAGTAAACGCCACATTGCAAGCTGGTTAATGCAGTCCAACAGGTAAGTGCAGTGTACATCCTTTAGTAGGCTCCATGCCTCTGTGTAGATTGACAGCTTTTAATATCCTTTAGTAGGTAAGGACTTCTGACATCGCGCGCTTCCTTTTGCAACAGAACATTGTGCCTCATGGAAAGGAATCATTGTCCTCCACAGCCTTTCACCCAATTGTAAAATGGTGCACCTCCTGTTTCCGCGGCTCGGGCAGCCGCGTATAATTGTATTCATCCAAACGCCCTTGCGCTCAGGAATGCACTCGACAATGCTCTCACAGTGATGGCCTCGATGCAGCACGCATTCCCTCAGTCCATAAAATATAACCATGCCCGACGCGTTTCGAGGCCAACGCCTCTTAGTCATGGGCTTTACACAGAGGCATAGAAAGGCTCACCTGTTTGTTACTCAAATTTATTACGAGAAACCGCCTTTAGTGGGCGTGGCTTACAGTAAACGCCACATTGCAAGCTGGTTAATGCAGTCCAACAGGTAAGTGCAGTGTACATCCTTTAGTAGGCTCCATGCCTCTGTGTAGATTAACAGCTTTTAATATCCTTTAGTAGGTAAGGACTTCTGACATCGCGCGCTTCCTTTTGCAACAGAACATTGTGCCTCATGGAAAGGAATCATTGTCCTCCACAGCCTTTCACCCAATTGTAAAATGGTGCACCTCCTGTTTCCGCGGCTCGGGCAGCCGCGTATAATTGTATTCATCCAAACGCCCTTGCGCTCAGGAATGCACTCGACAATGCTCTCACAGTGATGGCCTCGATGCAGCACGCATTCCCTCAGTCCATAAAATATAACCATGCCCGACGCGTTTCGAGGCCAACGCCTCTTAGTCATGGGCTTTACACAGAGGCATAGAAAGGCTCACCTGTTTGTTACTCAAATTTATTACGAGAAACCGCCTTTAGTGGGCGTGGCTTACAGTAAACGCCACATTGCAAGCTGGTTAATGCAGTCCAACAGGTAAGTGCAGTGTACATCCTTTAGTAGGCTCCATGCCTCTGTGTAGATTAACAGCTTTTAATATCCTTTAGTAGGTAAGGACTTCTGACATCGCGCGCTTCCTTTTGCAACAGAACATTGTGCCTCATGGAAAGGAATCATTGTCCTCCACAGCCTTTCACCCAATTGTAAAATGGTGCACCTCCTGTTTCCGCGGCTCGGGCAGCCGCGTATAATTGTATTCATCCAAACGCCCTTGCGCTCAGGAATGCACTCGACAATGCTCTCACAGTGATGGCCTCGATGCAGCACGCATTCCCTCAGTCCATAAAATATAACCATGCCCGACGCGTTTCGAGGCCAATGCCTCTTAGTCATGCGCTTTACACAGAGGCATAGAAAGGCTCACCTGTTTGTTACTCAAATTTATTACGAGAAACCGCCTTTAGTGGGCGTGGCTTACAGTAAACGCCACATTGCAAGCTGGTTAATGCAGTCCAACAGGTAAGTGCAGTGTACATCCTTTAGTAGGCTCCATGCCTCTGTGTAGATTAACAGCTTTTAATATCCTTTAGTAGGTAAGGACTTCTGACATCGCGCGCTTCCTTTTGCAACAGAACATTGTGCCTCATGGAAAGGAATCATTGTCCTCCACAGCCTTTCACCCAATTGTAAAATGGTGCACCTCCTGTTTCCGCGGCTCGGGCAGCCGCGTATAATTGTATTCATCCAAACGCCCTTGCGCTCAGGAATGCACTCGACAATGCTCTCACAGTGATGGCCTCGATGCAGCACGCATTCCCTCAGTCCATAAAATATAACCATGCCCGACGCGTTTCGAGGCCAACGCCTCTTAGTCATGGGCTTTACACAGAGGCATAGAAAGGCTCACCTGTTTGTTACTCAAATTTATTACGAGAAACCGCCTTTAGTGGGCGTGGCTTACAGTAAACGCCACATTGCAAGCTGGTTAATGCAGTCCAACAGGTAAGTGCAGTGTACATCCTTTAGTAGGCTCCATGCCTCTGTGTAGATTAACAGCTTTTAATATCCTTTAGTAGGTAAGGACTTCTGACATCGCGCGCTTCCTTTTGCAACAGAACATTGTGCCTCATGGAAAGGAATCATTGTCCTCCACAGCCTTTCACCCAATTGTAAAATGGTGCACCTCCTGTTTCCGCGGCTCGGGCAGCCGCGTATAATTGTATTCATCCAAACGCCCTTGCGCTCAGGAATGCACTCGACAATGCTCTCACAGTGATGGCCTCGATGCAGCACGCATTCCCTCAGTCCATAAAATATAACCATGCCCGACGCGTTTCGAGGCCAACGCCTCTTAGTCATGGGCTTTACACAGAGGCATAGAAAGGCTCACCTGTTTGTTACTCAAATTTATTACGAGAAACCGCCTTTAGTGGGCGTGGCTTACAGTAAACGCCACATTGCAAGCTGGTTAATGCAGTCCAACAGGTAAGTGCAGTGTACATCCTTTAGTAGGCTCCATGCCTCTGTGTAGATTAACAGCTTTTAATATCCTTTAGTAGGTAAGGACTTCTGACATCGCGCGCTTCCTTTTGCAACAGAACATTGTGCCTCATGGAAAGGAATCATTGTCCTCCACAGCCTTTCACCCAATTGTAAAATGGTGCACCTCCTGTTTCCGCGGCTCGGGCAGCCGCGTATAATTGTATTCATCCAAACGCCCTTGCGCTCAGGAATGCACTCGACAATGCTCTCACAGTGATGGCCTCGATGCAGCACGCATTCCCTCAGTCCATAAAATATAACCATGCCCGACGCGTTTCGAGGCCAATGCCTCTTAGTCATGCGCTTTACACAGAGGCATAGAAAGGCTCACCTGTTTGTTACTCAAATTTATTACGAGAAACCGCCTTTAGTGGGCGTGGCTTACAGTAAACGCCACATTGCAAGCTGGTTAATGCAGTCCAACAGGTAAGTGCAGTGTACATCCTTTAGTAGGCTCCATGCCTCTGTGTAGATTAACAGCTTTTAATATCCTTTAGTAGGTAAGGACTTCTGACATCGCGCGCTTCCTTTTGCAACAGAACATTGTGCCTCATGGAAAGGAATCATTGTCCTCCACAGCCTTTCACCCAATTGTAAAATGGTGCACCTCCTGTTTCCGCGGCTCGGGCAGCCGCGTATAATTGTATTCATCCAAACGCCCTTGCGCTCAGGAATGCACTCGACAATGCTCTCACAGTGATGGCCTCGATGCAGCACGCATTCCCTCAGTCCATAAAATATAACCATGCCCGACGCGTTTCGAGGCCAATGCCTCTTAGTCATGCGCTTTACACAGAGGCATAGAAAGGCTCACCTGTTTGTTACTCAAATTTATTACGAGAAACCGCCTTTAGTGGGCGTGGCTTACAGTAAACGCCACATTGCAAGCTGGTTAATGCAGTCCAACAGGTAAGTGCAGTGTACATCCTTTAGTAGGCTCCATGCCTCTGTGTAGATTAACAGCTTTTAATATCCTTTAGTAGGTAAGGACTTCTGACATCGCGCGCTTCCTTTTGCAACAGAACATTGTGCCTCATGGAAAGGAATCATTGTCCTCCACAGCCTTTCACCCAATTGTAAAATGGTGCACCTCCTGTTTCCGCGGCTCGGGCAGCCGCGTATAATTGTATTCATCCAAACGCCCTTGCGCTCAGGAATGCACTCGACAATGCTCTCACAGTGATGGCCTCGATGCAGCACGCATTCCCTCAGTCCATAAAATATAACCATGCCCGACGCGTTTCGAGGCCAACGCCTCTTAGTCATGGGCTTTACACAGAGGCATAGAAAGGCTCACCTGTTTGTTACTCAAATTTATTACGAGAAACCGCCTTTAGTGGGCGTGGCTTACAGTAAACGCCACATTGCAAGCTGGTTAATGCAGTCCAACAGGTAAGTGCAGTGTACATCCTTTAGTAGGCTCCATGCCTCTGTGTAGATTAACAGCTTTTAATATCCTTTAGTAGGTAAGGACTTCTGACATCGCGCGCTTCCTTTTGCAACAGAACATTGTGCCTCATGGAAAGGAATCATTGTCCTCCACAGCCTTTCACCCAATTGCAAAATGGTGCACCTCCTGTTTCCGCGGCTCGGGCAGCCGCGTATAATTGTATTCATCCAAACGCCCTTGCGCTCAGGAATGCACTCGACAATGCTCTCACAGTGATGGCCTCGATGCAGCACGCATTCCCTCAGTCCATAAAATATAACCATGCCCGACGCGTTTCGAGGCCAATGCCTCTTAGTCATGCGCTTTACACAGAGGCATAGAAAGGCTCACCTGTTTGTTACTCAAATTTATTACGAGAAACCGCCTTTAGTGGGCGTGGCTTACAGTAAACGCCACATTGCAAGCTGGTTAATGCAGTCCAACAGGTAAGTGCAGTGTACATCCTTTAGTAGGCTCCATGCCTCTGTGTAGATTAACAGCTTTTAATATCCTTTAGTAGGTAAGGACTTCTGACATCGCGCGCTTCCTTTTGCAACAGAACATTGTGCCTCATGGAAAGGAATCATTGTCCTCCACAGCCTTTCACCCAATTGTAAAATGGTGCACCTCCTGTTTCCGCGGCTCGGGCAGCCGCGTATAATTGTATTCATCCAAACGCCCTTGCGCTCAGGAATGCACTCGACAATGCTCTCACAGTGATGGCCTCGATGCAGCACGCATTCCCTCAGTCCATAAAATATAACCATGCCCGACGCGTTTCGAGGCCAACGCCTCTTAGTCATGGGCTTTACACAGAGGCATAGAAAGGCTCACCTGTTTGTTACTCAAATTTATTACGAGAAACCGCCTTTAGTGGGCGTGGCTTACAGTAAACGCCACATTGCAAGCTGGTTAATGCAGTCCAACAGGTAAGTGCAGTGTACATCCTTTAGTAGGCTCCATGCCTCTGTGTAGATTGACAGCTTTTAATATCCTTTAGTAGGTAAGGACTTCTGACATCGCGCGCTTCCTTTTGCAACAGAACATTGTGCCTCATGGAAAGGAATCATTGTCCTCCACAGCCTTTCACCCAATTGTAAAATGGTGCACCTCCTGTTTCCGCGGCTCGGGCAGCCGCGTATAATTGTATTCATCCAAACGCCCTTGCGCTCAGGAATGCACTCGACAATGCTCTCACAGTGATGGCCTCGATGCAGCACGCATTCCCTCAGTCCATAAAATATAACCATGCCCGACGCGTTTCGAGGCCAACGCCTCTTAGTCATGGGCTTTACACAGAGGCATAGAAAGGCTCACCTGTTTGTTACTCAAATTTATTACGAGAAACCGCCTTTAGTGGGCGTGGCTTACAGTAAACGCCACATTGCAAGCTGGTTAATGCAGTCCAACAGGTAAGTGCAGTGTACATCCTTTAGTAGGCTCCATGCCTCTGTGTAGATTAACAGCTTTTAATATCCTTTAGTAGGTAAGGACTTCTGACATCGCGCGCTTCCTTTTGCAACAGAACATTGTGCCTCATGGAAAGGAATCATTGTCCTCCACAGCCTTTCACCCAATTGTAAAATGGTGCACCTCCTGTTTCCGCGGCTCGGGCAGCCGCGTATAATTGTATTCATCCAAACGCCCTTGCGCTCAGGAATGCACTCGACAATGCTCTCACAGTGATGGCCTCGATGCAGCACGCATTCCCTCAGTCCATAAAATATAACCATGCCCGACGCGTTTCGAGGCCAACGCCTCTTAGTCATGGGCTTTACACAGAGGCATAGAAAGGCTCACCTGTTTGTTACTCAAATTTATTACGAGAAACCGCCTTTAGTGGGCGTGGCTTACAGTAAACGCCACATTGCAAGCTGGTTAATGCAGTCCAACAGGTAAGTGCAGTGTACATCCTTTAGTAGGCTCCATGCCTCTGTGTAGATTAACAGCTTTTAATATCCTTTAGTAGGTAAGGACTTCTGACATCGCGCGCTTCCTTTTGCAACAGAACATTGTGCCTCATGGAAAGGAATCATTGTCCTCCACAGCCTTTCACCCAATTGTAAAATGGTGCACCTCCTGTTTCCGCGGCTCGGGCAGCCGCGTATAATTGTATTCATCCAAACGCCCTTGCGCTCAGGAATGCACTCGACAATGCTCTCACAGTGATGGCCTCGATGCAGCACGCATTCCCTCAGTCCATAAAATATAACCATGCCCGACGCGTTTCGAGGCCAACGCCTCTTAGTCATGCGCTTTACACAGAGGCATAGAAAGGCTCATCTGTTTGTTACTCAAATTTATTATGAGAAGCCGCCTTTAGTGGGCGTGGCTTACAGTAAAAGCCACATTGCAAGCTGGTTAATGCAGTCCAACAGGTAAGTGCAGTGTACATCCTTTAGTAGGCTCCATGCCTCTGTGTAGATTAACAGCTTTTAATATCCTTTAGTAGGTAAGGACTTCTGACATCGCGCGCTTCCTTTTGCAACAGAACTTTGTGCCTCATGGAAAGGAATCATTGTCCTCCACAGCCTTTCACCCAATTGCAAAATGGTGCACCTCCTGTTTCCGCGGCTCGGGCAGCCGCGTATAATTGTATTCATCCAAACGCCCTTGCGCTCAGGAATGCACTCGACAATGCTCTCACAGTGATGGCCTCGATGCAGCACGCATTCCCTCAGTCCATAAAATATAACCATGCCCGACGCGTTTCGAGGCCAATGCCTCTTAGTCATGCGCTTTACACAGAGGCATAGAAAGGCTCACCTGTTTGTTACTCAAATTTATTACGAGAAACCGCCTTTAGTGGGCGTGGCTTACAGTAAACGCCACATTGCAAGCTGGTTAATGCAGTCCAACAGGTAAGTGCAGTGTACATCCTTTAGTAGGCTCCATGCCTCTGTGTAGATTAACAGCTTTTAATATCCTTTAGTAGGTAAGGACTTCTGACATCGCGCGCTTCCTTTTGCAACAGAACATTGTGCCTCATGGAAAGGAATCATTGTCCTCCACAGCCTTTCACCCAATTGTAAAATGGTGCACCTCCTGTTTCCGCGGCTCGGGCAGCCGCGTATAATTGTATTCATCCAAACGCCCTTGCGCTCAGGAATGCACTCGACAATGCTCTCACAGTGATGGCCTCGATGCAGCACGCATTCCCTCAGTCCATAAAATATAACCATGCCCGACGCGTTTCGAGGCCAACGCCTCTTAGTCATGCGCTTTACACAGAGGCATAGAAAGGCTCACCTGTTTGTTACTCAAATTTATTACGAGAAACCGCCTTTAGTGGGCGTGGCTTACAGTAAACGCCACATTGCAAGCTGGTTAATGCAGTCCAACAGGTAAGTGCAGTGTACATCCTTTAGTAGGCTCCATGCCTCTGTGTAGATTAACAGCTTTTAATATCCTTTAGTAGGTAAGGACTTCTGACATCGCGCGCTTCCTTTTGCAACAGAACATTGTGCCTCATGGAAAGGAATCATTGTCCTCCACAGCCTTTCACCCAATTGTAAAATGGTGCACCTCCTGTTTCCGCGGCTCGGGCAGCCGCGTATAATTGTATTCATCCAAACGCCCTTGCGCTCAGGAATGCACTCGACAATGCTCTCACAGTGATGGCCTCGATGCAGCACGCATTCCCTCAGTCCATAAAATATAACCATGCCCGACGCGTTTCGAGGCCAACGCCTCTTAGTCATGGGCTTTACACAGAGGCATAGAAAGGCTCACCTGTTTGTTACTCAAATTTATTACGAGAAACCGCCTTTAGTGGGCGTGGCTTACAGTAAACGCCACATTGCAAGCTGGTTAATGCAGTCCAACAGGTAAGTGCAGTGTACATCCTTTAGTAGGCTCCATGCCTCTGTGTAGATTAACAGCTTTTAATATCCTTTAGTAGGTAAGGACTTCTGACATCGCGCGCTTCCTTTTGCAACAGAACATTGTGCCTCATGGAAAGGAATCATTGTCCTCCACAGCCTTTCACCCAATTGTAAAATGGTGCACCTCCTGTTTCCGCGGCTCGGGCAGCCGCGTATAATTGTATTCATCCAAACGCCCTTGCGCTCAGGAATGCACTCGACAATGCTCTCACAGTGATGGCCTCGATGCAGCACGCATTCCCTCAGTCCATAAAATATAACCATGCCCGACGCGTTTCGAGGCCAACGCCTCTAAGTCATGGGCTTTACACAGAGGCATAGAAAGGCTCACCTGTTTGTTACTCAAATTTATTACGAGAAACCGCCTTTAGTGGGCGTGGCTTACAGTAAACGCCACATTGCAAGCTGGTTAATGCAGTCCAACAGGTAAGTGCAGTGTACATCCTTTAGTAGGCTCCATGCCTCTGTGTAGATTAACAGCTTTTAATATCCTTTAGTAGGTAAGGACTTCTGACATCGCGCGCTTCCTTTTGCAACAGAACATTGTGCCTCATGGAAAGGAATCATTGTCCTCCACAGCCTTTCACCCAATTGTAAAATGGTGCACCTCCTGTTTCCGCGGCTCGGGCAGCCGCGTATAATTGTATTCATCCAAACGCCCTTGCGCTCAGGAATGCACTCGACAATGCTCTCACAGTGATGGCCTCGATGCAGCACGCATTCCCTCAGTCCATAAAATATAACCATGCCCGACGCGTTTCGAGGCCAACGCCTCTTAGTCATGGGCTTTACACAGAGGCATAGAAAGGCTCACCTGTTTGTTACTCAAATTTATTACGAGAAACCGCCTTTAGTGGGCGTGGCTTACAGTAAACGCCACATTGCAAGCTGGTTAATGCAGTCCAACAGGTAAGTGCAGTGTACATCCTTTAGTAGGATCCATGCCTCTGTGTAGATTAACAGCTTTTAATATCCTTTAGTAGGTAAGGACTTCTGACATCGCGCGCTTCCTTTTGCAACAGGAACATTGTGTCTCATGGAAAGGAATCATTGTCCTCCACAGCCTTTCACCCAATTGTAAAATGGTGCACCTCCTGTTTCCGCGGCTCGGGCAGCCGCGTATAATTGTATTCATCCAAACGCCCTTGCGCTCAGGAATGCACTCGACAATGCTCTCACAGTGATGGCCTTGATGCAGCACGCATTCCCTCAGTCCATAAAATATAACCATGCCCGACGCGTTTCGAGGCCAATGCCTCTTTGTCATGCGCTTTACACAGAGGCATAGAAAGGCTCATCTGTTTGTTACTCAAATGTATTATGAGAAACCGCCTTTAGTGGGCGTGGCTTACAGTAAACGCCACATTGCAAGCTGGTTAATGCAGTCCAACAGGTAAGTGCAGTGTACATCCTTTAGTAGGCTCCATGCCTCTGTGTAGATTAACAGCTTTTAATATCCTTTAGTAGGTAAGGACTTCTGACATCGCGCGCTTCCTTTTGCAACAGAACATTGTGCCTCATGGAAAGGAATCATTGTCCTCCACAGCCTTTCACCCAATTGTAAAATGGTGCACCTCCTGTTTCCGCGGCTCGGGCAGCCGCGTATAATTGTATTCATCCAAACGCCCTTGCGCTCAGGAATGCACTCGACAATGCTCTCACAGTGATGGCCTCGATGCAGCACGCATTCCCTCAGTCCATAAAATATAACCATGCCCGACGCGTTTCGAGGCCAACGCCTCTTAGTCATGGGCTTTACACAGAGGCATAGAAAGGCTCACCTGTTTGTTACTCAAATTTATTACGAGAAACCGCCTTTAGTGGGCGTGGCTTACAGTAAACGCCACATTGCAAGCTGGTTAATGCAGTCCAACAGGTAAGTGCAGTGTACATCCTTTAGTAGGCTCCATGCCTCTGTGTAGATTAACAGCTTTTAATATCCTTTAGTAGGTAAGGACTTCTGACATCGCGCGCTTCCTTTTGCAACAGAACATTGTGCCTCATGGAAAGGAATCATTGTCCTCCACAGCCTTTCACCCAATTGTAAAATGGTGCACCTCCTGTTTCCGCGGCTCGGGCAGCCGCGTATAATTGTATTCATCCAAACGCCCTTGCGCTCAGGAATGCACTCGACAATGCTCTCACAGTGATGGCCTCGATGCAGCACGCATTCCCTCAGTCCATAAAATATAACCATGCCCGACGCGTTTCGAGGCCAACGCCTCTTAGTCATGGGCTTTACACAGAGGCATAGAAAGGCTCACCTGTTTGTTACTCAAATTTATTACGAGAAACCGCCTTTAGTGGGCGTGGCTTACAGTAAACGCCACATTGCAAGCTGGTTAATGCAGTCCAACAGGTAAGTGCAGTGTACATCCTTTAGTAGGCTCCATGCCTCTGTGTAGATTAACAGCTTTTAATATCCTTTAGTAGGTAAGGACTTCTGACATCGCGCGCTTCCTTTTGCAACAGAACATTGTGCCTCATGGAAAGGAATCATTGTCCTCCACAGCCTTTCACCCAATTGTAAAATGGTGCACCTCCTGTTTCCGCGGCTCGGGCAGCCGCGTATAATTGTATTCATCCAAACGCCCTTGCGCTCAGGAATGCACTCGACAATGCTCTCACAGTGATGGCCTCGATGCAGCACGCATTCCCTCAGTCCATAAAATATAACCATGCCCGACGCGTTTCGAGGCCAACGCCTCTTAGTCATGGGCTTTACACAGAGGCATAGAAAGGCTCACCTGTTTGTTACTCAAATTTATTACGAGAAACCGCCTTTAGTGGGCGTGGCTTACAGTAAACGCCACATTGCAAGCTGGTTAATGCAGTCCAACAGGTAAGTGCAGTGTACATCCTTTAGTAGGCTCCATGCCTCTGTGTAGATTGACAGCTTTTAATATCCTTTAGTAGGTAAGGACTTCTGACATCGCGCGCTTCCTTTTGCAACAGAACATTGTGCCTCATGGAAAGGAATCATTGTCCTCCACAGCCTTTCACCCAATTGTAAAATGGTGCACCTCCTGTTTCCGCGGCTCGGGCAGCCGCGTATAATTGTATTCATCCAAACGCCCTTGCGCTCAGGAATGCACTCGACAATGCTCTCACAGTGATGGCCTCGATGCAGCACGCATTCCCTCAGTCCATAAAATATAACCATGCCCGACGCGTTTCGAGGCCAACGCCTCTTAGTCATGGGCTTTACACAGAGGCATAGAAAGGCTCACCTGTTTGTTACTCAAATTTATTACGAGAAACCGCCTTTAGTGGGCGTGGCTTACAGTAAACGCCACATTGCAAGCTGGTTAATGCAGTCCAACAGGTAAGTGCAGTGTACATCCTTTAGTAGGCTCCATGCCTCTGTGTAGATTAACAGCTTTTAATATCCTTTAGTAGGTAAGGACTTCTGACATCGCGCGCTTCCTTTTGCAACAGAACATTGTGCCTCATGGAAAGGAATCATTGTCCTCCACAGCCTTTCACCCAATTGTAAAATGGTGCACCTCCTGTTTCCGCGGCTCGGGCAGCCGCGTATAATTGTATTCATCCAAACGCCCTTGCGCTCAGGAATGCACTCGACAATGCTCTCACAGTGATGGCCTCGATGCAGCACGCATTCCCTCAGTCCATAAAATATAACCATGCCCGACGCGTTTCGAGGCCAACGCCTCTTAGTCATGGGCTTTACACAGAGGCATAGAAAGGCTCACCTGTTTGTTACTCAAATTTATTACGAGAAACCGCCTTTAGTGGGCGTGGCTTACAGTAAACGCCACATTGCAAGCTGGTTAATGCAGTCCAACAGGTAAGTGCAGTGTACATCCTTTAGTAGGCTCCATGCCTCTGTGTAGATTAACAGCTTTTAATATCCTTTAGTAGGTAAGGACTTCTGACATCGCGCGCTTCCTTTTGCAACAGAACATTGTGCCTCATGGAAAGGAATCATTGTCCTCCACAGCCTTTCACCCAATTGTAAAATGGTGCACCTCCTGTTTCCGCGGCTCGGGCAGCCGCGTATAATTGTATTCATCCAAACGCCCTTGCGCTCAGGAATGCACTCGACAATGCTCTCACAGTGATGGCCTCGATGCAGCACGCATTCCCTCAGTCCATAAAATATAACCATGCCCGACGCGTTTCGAGGCCAATGCCTCTTAGTCATGCGCTTTACACAGAGGCATAGAAAGGCTCACCTGTTTGTTACTCAAATTTATTATGAGAAACCGCCTTTAGTGGGCGTGGCTTACAGTAAACGCCACATTGCAAGCTGGTTAATGCAGTCCAACAGGTAAGTGCAGTGTACATCCTTTAGTAGGCTCCATGCCTCTGTGTAGATTAACAGCTTTTAATATCCTTTAGTAGGTAAGGACTTCTGACATCGCGCGCTTCCTTTTGCAACAGAACATTGTGCCTCATGGAAAGGAATCATTGTCCTCCACAGCCTTTCACCCAATTGTAAAATGGTGCACCTCCTGTTTCCGCGGCTCGGGCAGCCGCGTATAATTGTATTCATCCAAACGCCCTTGCGCTCAGGAATGCACTCGACAATGCTCTCACAGTGATGGCCTCGATGCAGCACGCATTCCCTCAGTCCATAAAATATAACCATGCCCGACGCAGTTTCGAGGCCAACGCCTCTTAGTCATGGGCTTTACACAGAGGCATAGAAAGGCTCACCTGTTTGTTACTCAAATTTATTACGAGAAACCGCCTTTAGTGGGCGTGGCTTACAGTAAACGCCACATTGCAAGCTGGTTAATGCAGTCCAACAGGTAAGTGCAGTGTACATCCTTTAGTAGGCTCCATGCCTCTGTGTAGATTAACAGCTTTTAATATCCTTTAGTAGGTAAGGACTTCTGACATCGCGCGCTTCCTTTTGCAACAGAACATTGTGCCTCATGGAAAGGAATCATTGTCCTCCACAGCCTTTCACCCAATTGTAAAATGGTGCACCTCCTGTTTCCGCGGCTCGGGCAGCCGCGTATAATTGTATTCATCCAAACGCCCTTGCGCTCAGGAATGCACTCGACAATGCTCTCACAGTGATGGCCTCGATGCAGCACGCATTCCCTCAGTCCATAAAATATAACCATGCCCGACGCGTTTCGAGGCCAACGCCTCTTAGTCATGGGCTTTACACAGAGGCATAGAAAGGCTCACCTGTTTGTTACTCAAATTTATTACGAGAAACCGCCTTTAGTGGGCGTGGCTTACAGTAAACGCCACATTGCAAGCTGGTTAATGCAGTCCAACAGGTAAGTGCAGTGTACATCCTTTAGTAGGCTCCATGCCTCTGTGTAGATTAACAGCTTTTAATATCCTTTAGTAGGTAAGGACTTCTGACATCGCGCGCTTCCTTTTGCAACAGAACATTGTGCCTCATGGAAAGGAATCATTGTCCTCCACAGCCTTTCACCCAATTGTAAAATGGTGCACCTCCTGTTTCCGCGGCTCGGGCAGCCGCGTATAATTGTATTCATCCAAACGCCCTTGCGCTCAGGAATGCACTCGACAATGCTCTCACAGTGATGGCCTCGATGCAGCACGCATTCCCTCAGTCCATAAAATATAACCATGCCCGACGCGTTTCGAGGCCAACGCCTCTTAGTCATGGGCTTTACACAGAGGCATAGAAAGGCTCACCTGTTTGTTACTCAAATTTATTACGAGAAACCGCCTTTAGTGGGCGTGGCTTACAGTAAACGCCACATTGCAAGCTGGTTAATGCAGTCCAACAGGTAAGTGCAGTGTACATCCTTTAGTAGGCTCCATGCCTCTGTGTAGATTAACAGCTTTTAATATCCTTTAGTAGGTAAGGACTTCTGACATCGCGCGCTTCCTTTTGCAACAGAACATTGTGCCTCATGGAAAGGAATCATTGTCCTCCACAGCCTTTCACCCAATTGTAAAATGGTGCACCTCCTGTTTCCGCGGCTCGGGCAGCCGCGTATAATTGTATTCATCCAAACGCCCTTGCGCTCAGGAATGCACTCGACAATGCTCTCACAGTGATGGCCTCGATGCAGCACGCATTCCCTCAGTCCATAAAATATAACCATGCCCGACGCGTTTCGAGGCCAACGCCTCTTAGTCATGGGCTTTACACAGAGGCATAGAAAGGCTCACCTGTTTGTTACTCAAATTTATTACGAGAAACCGCCTTTAGTGGGCGTGGCTTACAGTAAACGCCACATTGCAAGCTGGTTAATGCAGTCCAACAGGTAAGTGCAGTGTACATCCTTTAGTAGGCTCCATGCCTCTGTGTAGATTAACAGCTTTTAATATCCTTTAGTAGGTAAGGACTTCTGACATCGCGCGCTTCCTTTTGCAACAGAACATTGTGCCTCATGGAAAGGAATCATTGTCCTCCACAGCCTTTCACCCAATTGTAAAATGGTGCACCTCCTGTTTCCGCGGCTCGGGCAGCCGCGTATAATTGTATTCATCCAAACGCCCTTGCGCTCAGGAATGCACTCGACAATGCTCTCACAGTGATGGCCTCGATGCAGCACGCATTCCCTCAGTCCATAAAATATAACCATGCCCGACGCGTTTCGAGGCCAACGCCTCTTAGTCATGGGCTTTACACAGAGGCATAGAAAGGCTCACCTGTTTGTTACTCAAATTTATTACGAGAAACCGCCTTTAGTGGGCGTGGCTTACAGTAAACGCCACATTGCAAGCTGGTTAATGCAGTCCAACAGGTAAGTGCAGTGTACATCCTTTAGTAGGCTCCATGCCTCTGTGTAGATTAACAGCTTTTAATATCCTTTAGTAGGTAAGGACTTCTGACATCGCGCGCTTCCTTTTGCAACAGAACATTGTGCCTCATGGAAAGGAATCATTGTCCTCCACAGCCTTTCACCCAATTGTAAAATGGTGCACCTCCTGTTTCCGCGGCTCGGGCAGCCGCGTATAATTGTATTCATCCAAACGCCCTTGCGCTCAGGAATGCACTCGACAATGCTCTCACAGTGATGGCCTCGATGCAGCACGCATTCCCTCAGTCCATAAAATATAACCATGCCCGACGCGTTTCGAGGCCAATGCCTCTTAGTCATGCGCTTTACACAGAGGCATAGAAAGGCTCACCTGTTTGTTACTCAAATTTATTACGAGAAACCGCCTTTAGTGGGCGTGGCTTACAGTAAACGCCACATTGCAAGCTGGTTAATGCAGTCCAACAGGTAAGTGCAGTGTACATCCTTTAGTAGGCTCCATGCCTCTGTGTAGATTAACAGCTTTTAATATCCTTTAGTAGGTAAGGACTTCTGACATCGCGCGCTTCCTTTTGCAACAGAACATTGTGCCTCATGGAAAGGAATCATTGTCCTCCACAGCCTTTCACCCAATTGTAAAATGGTGCACCTCCTGTTTCCGCGGCTCGGGCAGCCGCGTATAATTGTATTCATCCAAACGCCCTTGCGCTCAGGAATGCACTCGACAATGCTCTCACAGTGATGGCCTCGATGCAGCACGCATTCCCTCAGTCCATAAAATATAACCATGCCCGACGCGTTTCGAGGCCAACGCCTCTTAGTCATGGGCTTTACACAGAGGCATAGAAAGGCTCACCTGTTTGTTACTCAAATTTATTACGAGAAACCGCCTTTAGTGGGCGTGGCTTACAGTAAACGCCACATTGCAAGCTGGTTAATGCAGTCCAACAGGTAAGTGCAGTGTACATCCTTTAGTAGGCTCCATGCCTCTGTGTAGATTAACAGCTTTTAATATCCTTTAGTAGGTAAGGACTTCTGACATCGCGCGCTTCCTTTTGCAACAGAACATTGTGCCTCATGGAAAGGAATCATTGTCCTCCACAGCCTTTCACCCAATTGTAAAATGGTGCACCTCCTGTTTCCGCGGCTCGGGCAGCCGCGTATAATTGTATTCATCCAAACGCCCTTGCGCTCAGGAATGCACTCGACAATGCTCTCACAGTGATGGCCTCGATGCAGCACGCATTCCCTCAGTCCATAAAATATAACCATGCCCGACGCGTTTCGAGGCCAACGCCTCTTAGTCATGGGCTTTACACAGAGGCATAGAAAGGCTCACCTGTTTGTTACTCAAATTTATTACGAGAAACCGCCTTTAGTGGGCGTGGCTTACAGTAAACGCCACATTGCAAGCTGGTTAATGCAGTCCAACAGGTAAGTGCAGTGTACATCCTTTAGTAGGCTCCATGCCTCTGTGTAGATTAACAGCTTTTAATATCCTTTAGTAGGTAAGGACTTCTGACATCGCGCGCTTCCTTTTGCAACAGAACATTGTGCCTCATGGAAAGGAATCATTGTCCTCCACAGCCTTTCACCCAATTGTAAAATGGTGCACCTCCTGTTTCCGCGGCTCGGGCAGCCGCGTATAATTGTATTCATCCAAACGCCCTTGCGCTCAGGAATGCACTCGACAATGCTCTCACAGTGATGGCCTCGATGCAGCACGCATTCCCTCAGTCCATAAAATATAACCATGCCCGACGCGTTTCGAGGCCAACGCCTCTTAGTCATGCGCTTTACACAGAGGCATAGAAAGGCTCACCTGTTTGTTACTCAAATTTATTACGAGAAACCGCCTTTAGTGGGCGTGGCTTACAGTAAACGCCACATTGCAAGCTGGTTAATGCAGTCCAACAGGTAAGTGCAGTGTACATCCTTTAGTAGGCTCCATGCCTCTGTGTAGATTAACAGCTTTTAATATCCTTTAGTAGGTAAGGACTTCTGACATCGCGCGCTTCCTTTTGCAACAGAACATTGTGCCTCATGGAAAGGAATCATTGTCCTCCACAGCCTTTCACCCAATTGTAAAATGGTGCACCTCCTGTTTCCGCGGCTCGGGCAGCCGCGTATAATTGTATTCATCCAAACGCCCTTGCGCTCAGGAATGCACTCGACAATGCTCTCACAGTGATGGCCTCGATGCAGCACGCATTCCCTCAGTCCATAAAATATAACCATGCCCGACGCGTTTCGAGGCCAATGCCTCTTAGTCATGGGCTTTACACAGAGGCATAGAAAGGCTCACCTGTTTGTTACTCAAATTTATTACGAGAAACCGCCTTTAGTGGGCGTGGCTTACAGTAAACGCCACATTGCAAGCTGGTTAATGCAGTCCAACAGGTAAGTGCAGTGTACATCCTTTAGTAGGCTCCATGCCTCTGTGTAGATTAACAGCTTTTAATATCCTTTAGTAGGTAAGGACTTCTGACATCGCGCGCTTCCTTTTGCAACAGAACATTGTGCCTCATGGAAAGGAATCATTGTCCTCCACAGCCTTTCACCCAATTGTAAAATGGTGCACCTCCTGTTTCCGCGGCTCGGGCAGCCGCGTATAATTGTATTCATCCAAACGCCCTTGCGCTCAGGAATGCACTCGACAATGCTCTCACAGTGATGGCCTCGATGCAGCACGCATTCCCTCAGTCCATAAAATATAACCATGCCCGACGCGTTTCGAGGCCAACGCCTCTTAGTCATGGGCTTTACACAGAGGCATAGAAAGGCTCACCTGTTTGTTACTCAAATTTATTACGAGAAACCGCCTTTAGTGGGCGCGGCTTACAGTAAACGCCACATTGCAAGCTGGTTAATGCAGTCCAACAGGTAAGTGCAGTGTACATCCTTTAGTAGGCTCCATGCCTCTGTGTAGATTAACAGCTTTTAATATCCTTTAGTAGGTAAGGACTTCTGACATCGCGCGCTTCCTTTTGCAACAGAACATTGTGCCTCATGGAAAGGAATCATTGTCCTCCACAGCCTTTCACCCAATTGTAAAATGGTGCACCTCCTGTTTCCGCGGCTCGGGCAGCCGCGTATAATTGTATTCATCCAAACGCCCTTGCGCTCAGGAATGCACTCGACAATGCTCTCACAGTGATGGCCTCGATGCAGCACGCATTCCCTCAGTCCATAAAATATAACCATGCCCGACGCGTTTCGAGGCCAATGCCTCTTAGTCATGCGCTTTACACAGAGGCATAGAAAGGCTCACCTGTTTGTTACTCAAATTTATTACGAGAAACCGCCTTTAGTGGGCGTGGCTTACAGTAAACGCCACATTGCAAGCTGGTTAATGCAGTCCAACAGGTAAGTGCAGTGTACATCCTTTAGTAGGCTCCATGCCTCTGTGTAGATTAACAGCTTTTAATATCCTTTAGTAGGTAAGGACTTCTGACATCGCGCGCTTCCTTTTGCAACAGAACATTGTGCCTCATGGAAAGGAATCATTGTCCTCCACAGCCTTTCACCCAATTGTAAAATGGTGCACCTCCTGTTTCCGCGGCTCGGGCAGCCGCGTATAATTGTATTCATCCAAACGCCCTTGCGCTCAGGAATGCACTCGACAATGCTCTCACAGTGATGGCCTCGATGCAGCACGCATTCCCTCAGTCCATAAAATATAACCATGCCCGACGCGTTTCGAGGCCAACGCCTCTAGTCATGGGCTTTACACAGAGGCATAGAAAGGCTCACCTGTTTGTTACTCAAATTTATTACGAGAAACCGCCTTTAGTGGGCGTGGCTTACAGTAAACGCCACATTGCAAGCTGGTTAATGCAGTCCAACAGGTAAGTGCAGTGTACATCCTTTAGTAGGCTCCATGCCTCTGTGTAGATTAACAGCTTTTAATATCCTTTAGTAGGTAAGGACTTCTGACATCGCGCGCTTCCTTTTGCAACAGAACATTGTGCCTCATGGAAAGGAATCATTGTCCTCCACAGCCTTTCACCCAATTGTAAAATGGTGCACCTCCTGTTTCCGCGGCTCGGGCAGCCGCGTATAATTGTATTCATCCAAACGCCCTTGCGCTCAGGAATGCACTCGACAATGCTCTCACAGTGATGGCCTCGATGCAGCACGCATTCCCTCAGTCCATAAAATATAACCATGCCCGACGCGTTTCGAGGCCAACGCCTCTTAGTCATGGGCTTTACACAGAGGCATAGAAAGGCTCACCTGTTTGTTACTCAAATTTATTACGAGAAACCGCCTTTAGTGGGCGTGGCTTACAGTAAACGCCACATTGCAAGCTGGTTAATGCAGTCCAACAGGTAAGTGCAGTGTACATCCTTTAGTAGGCTCCATGCCTCTGTGTAGATTAACAGCTTTTAATATCCTTTAGTAGGTAAGGACTTCTGACATCGCGCGCTTCCTTTTGCAACAGAACATTGTGCCTCATGGAAAGGAATCATTGTCCTCCACAGCCTTTCACCCAATTGTAAAATGGTGCACCTCCTGTTTCCGCGGCTCGGGCAGCCGCGTATAATTGTATTCATCCAAACGCCCTTGCGCTCAGGAATGCACTCGACAATGCTCTCACAGTGATGGCCTCGATGCAGCACGCATTCCCTCAGTCCATAAAATATAACCATGCCCGACGCGTTTCGAGGCCAATGCCTCTTAGTCATGCGCTTTACACAGAGGCATAGAAAGGCTCACCTGTTTGTTACTCAAATTTATTACGAGAAACCGCCTTTAGTGGGCGTGGCTTACAGTAAACGCCACATTGCAAGCTGGTTAATGCAGTCCAACAGGTAAGTGCAGTGTACATCCTTTAGTAGGCTCCATGCCTCTGTGTAGATTAACAGCTTTTAATATCCTTTAGTAGGTAAGGACTTCTGACATCGCGCGCTTCCTTTTGCAACAGAACATTGTGCCTCATGGAAAGGAATCATTGTCCTCCACAGCCTTTCACCCAATTGTAAAATGGTGCACCTCCTGTTTCCGCGGCTCGGGCAGCCGCGTATAATTGTATTCATCCAAACGCCCTTGCGCTCAGGAATGCACTCGACAATGCTCTCACAGTGATGGCCTCGATGCAGCACGCATTCCCTCAGTCCATAAAATATAACCATGCCCGACGCGTTTCGAGGCCAACGCCTCTTAGTCATGGGCTTTACACAGAGGCATAGAAAGGCTCACCTGTTTGTTACTCAAATTTATTACGAGAAACCGCCTTTAGTGGGCGTGGCTTACAGTAAACGCCACATTGCAAGCTGGTTAATGCAGTCCAACAGGTAAGTGCAGTGTACATCCTTTAGTAGGCTCCATGCCTCTGTGTAGATTAACAGCTTTTAATATCCTTTAGTAGGTAAGGACTTCTGACATCGCGCGCTTCCTTTTGCAACAGAACATTGTGCCTCATGGAAAGGAATCATTGTCCTCCACAGCCTTTCACCCAATTGTAAAATGGTGCACCTCCTGTTTCCGCGGCTCGGGCAGCCGCGTATAATTGTATTCATCCAAACGCCCTTGCGCTCAGGAATGCACTCGACAATGCTCTCACAGTGATGGCCTCGATGCAGCACGCATTCCCTCAGTCCATAAAATATAACCATGCCCGACGCGTTTCGAGGCCAATGCCTCTTAGTCATGCGCTTTACACAGAGGCATAGAAAGGCTCACCTGTTTGTTACTCAAATTTATTACGAGAAACCGCCTTTAGTGGGCGTGGCTTACAGTAAACGCCACATTGCAAGCTGGTTAATGCAGTCCAACAGGTAAGTGCAGTGTACATCCTTTAGTAGGCTCCATGCCTCTGTGTAGATTAACAGCTTTTAATATCCTTTAGTAGGTAAGGACTTCTGACATCGCGCGCTTCCTTTTGCAACAGAACATTGTGCCTCATGGAAAGGAATCATTGTCCTCCACAGCCTTTCACCCAATTGTAAAATGGTGCACCTCCTGTTTCCGCGGCTCGGGCAGCCGCGTATAATTGTATTCATCCAAACGCCCTTGCGCTCAGGAATGCACTCGACAATGCTCTCACAGTGATGGCCTCGATGCAGCACGCATTCCCTCAGTCCATAAAATATAACCATGCCCGACGCGTTTCGAGGCCAACGCCTCTTAGTCATGGGCTTTACACAGAGGCATAGAAAGGCTCACCTGTTTGTTACTCAAATTTATTACGAGAAACCGCCTTTAGTGGGCGTGGCTTACAGTAAACGCCACATTGCAAGCTGGTTAATGCAGTCCAACAGGTAAGTGCAGTGTACATCCTTTAGTAGGCTCCATGCCTCTGTGTAGATTAACAGCTTTTAATATCCTTTAGTAGGTAAGGACTTCTGACATCGCGCGCTTCCTTTTGCAACAGAACATTGTGCCTCATGGAAAGGAATCATTGTCCTCCACAGCCTTTCACCCAATTGTAAAATGGTGCACCTCCTGTTTCCGCGGCTCGGGCAGCCGCGTATAATTGTATTCATCCAAACGCCCTTGCGCTCAGGAATGCACTCGACAATGCTCTCACAGTGATGGCCTCGATGCAGCACGCATTCCCTCAGTCCATAAAATATAACCATGCCCGACGCGTTTCGAGGCCAATGCCTCTTAGTCATGGGCTTTACACAGAGGCATAGAAAGGCTCACCTGTTTGTTACTCAAATTTATTACGAGAAACCGCCTTTAGTGGGCGTGGCTTACAGTAAACGCCACATTGCAAGCTGGTTAATGCAGTCCAACAGGTAAGTGCAGTGTACATCCTTTAGTAGGCTCCATGCCTCTGTGTAGATTAACAGCTTTTAATATCCTTTAGTAGGTAAGGACTTCTGACATCGCGCGCTTCCTTTTGCAACAGAACATTGTGCCTCATGGAAAGGAATCATTGTCCTCCACAGCCTTTCACCCAATTGTAAAATGGTGCACCTCCTGTTTCCGCGGCTCGGGCAGCCGCGTATAATTGTATTCATCCAAACGCCCTTGCGCTCAGGAATGCACTCGACAATGCTCTCACAGTGATGGCCTCGATGCAGCACGCATTCCCTCAGTCCATAAAATATAACCATGCCCGACGCGTTTCGAGGCCAACGCCTCTTAGTCATGGGCTTTACACAGAGGCATAGAAAGGCTCACCTGTTTGTTACTCAAATTTATTACGAGAAACCGCCTTTAGTGGGCGTGGCTTACAGTAAACGCCACATTGCAAGCTGGTTAATGCAGTCCAACAGGTAAGTGCAGTGTACATCCTTTAGTAGGCTCCATGCCTCTGTGTAGATTAACAGCTTTTAATATCCTTTAGTAGGTAAGGACTTCTGACATCGCGCGCTTCCTTTTGCAACAGAACATTGTGCCTCATGGAAAGGAATCATTGTCCTCCACAGCCTTTCACCCAATTGTAAAATGGTGCACCTCCTGTTTCCGCGGCTCGGGCAGCCGCGTATAATTGTATTCATCCAAACGCCCTTGCGCTCAGGAATGCACTCGACAATGCTCTCACAGTGATGGCCTCGATGCAGCACGCATTCCCTCAGTCCATAAAATATAACCATGCCCGACGCGTTTCGAGGCCAACGCCTCTTAGTCATGGGCTTTACACAGAGGCATAGAAAGGCTCACCTGTTTGTTACTCAAATTTATTACGAGAAACCGCCTTTAGTGGGCGTGGCTTACAGTAAACGCCACATTGCAAGCTGGTTAATGCAGTCCAACAGGTAAGTGCAGTGTACATCCTTTAGTAGGCTCCATGCCTCTGTGTAGATTAACAGCTTTTAATATCCTTTAGTAGGTAAGGACTTCTGACATCGCGCGCTTCCTTTTGCAACAGAACATTGTGCCTCATGGAAAGGAATCATTGTCCTCCACAGCCTTTCACCCAATTGTAAAATGGTGCACCTCCTGTTTCCGCGGCTCGGGCAGCCGCGTATAATTGTATTCATCCAAACGCCCTTGCGCTCAGGAATGCACTCGACAATGCTCTCACAGTGATGGCCTCGATGCAGCACGCATTCCCTCAGTCCATAAAATATAACCATGCCCGACGCGTTTCGAGGCCAACGCCTCTTAGTCATGCGCTTTACACAGAGGCATAGAAAGGCTCACCTGTTTGTTACTCAAATTTATTACGAGAAACCGCCTTTAGTGGGCGTGGCTTACAGTAAACGCCACATTGCAAGCTGGTTAATGCAGTCCAACAGGTAAGTGCAGTGTACATCCTTTAGTAGGCTCCATGCCTCTGTGTAGATTAACAGCTTTTAATATCCTTTAGTAGGTAAGGACTTCTGACATCGCGCGCTTCCTTTTGCAACAGAACATTGTGCCTCATGGAAAGGAATCATTGTCCTCCACAGCCTTTCACCCAATTGTAAAATGGTGCACCTCCTGTTTCCGCGGCTCGGGCAGCCGCGTATAATTGTATTCATCCAAACGCCCTTGCGCTCAGGAATGCACTCGACAATGCTCTCACAGTGATGGCCTCGATGCAGCACGCATTCCCTCAGTCCATAAAATATAACCATGCCCGACGCGTTTCGAGGCCAACGCCTCTTAGTCATGGGCTTTACACAGAGGCATAGAAAGGCTCACCTGTTTGTTACTCAAATTTATTACGAGAAACCGCCTTTAGTGGGCGTGGCTTACAGTAAACGCCACATTGCAAGCTGGTTAATGCAGTCCAACAGGTAAGTGCAGTGTACATCCTTTAGTAGGCTCCATGCCTCTGTGTAGATTAACAGCTTTTAATATCCTTTAGTAGGTAAGGACTTCTGACATCGCGCGCTTCCTTTTGCAACAGAACATTGTGCCTCATGGAAAGGAATCATTGTCCTCCACAGCCTTTCACCCAATTGTAAAATGGTGCACCTCCTGTTTCCGCGGCTCGGGCAGCCGCGTATAATTGTATTCATCCAAACGCCCTTGCGCTCAGGAATGCACTCGACAATGCTCTCACAGTGATGGCCTCGATGCAGCACGCATTCCCTCAGTCCATAAAATATAACCATGCCCGACGCGTTTCGAGGCCAACGCCTCTTAGTCATGGGCTTTACACAGAGGCATAGAAAGGCTCACCTGTTTGTTACTCAAATTTATTACGAGAAACCGCCTTTAGTGGGCGTGGCTTACAGTAAACGCCACATTGCAAGCTGGTTAATGCAGTCCAACAGGTAAGTGCAGTGTACATCCTTTAGTAGGCTCCATGCCTCTGTGTAGATTAACAGCTTTTAATATCCTTTAGTAGGTAAGGACTTCTGACATCGCGCGCTTCCTTTTGCAACAGAACATTGTGCCTCATGGAAAGGAATCATTGTCCTCCACAGCCTTTCACCCAATTGTAAAATGGTGCACCTCCTGTTTCCGCGGCTCGGGCAGCCGCGTATAATTGTATTCATCCAAACGCCCTTGCGCTCAGGAATGCACTCGACAATGCTCTCACAGTGATGGCCTCGATGCAGCACGCATTCCCTCAGTCCATAAAATATAACCATGCCCGACGCGTTTCGAGGCCAATGCCTCTTAGTCATGCGCTTTACACAGAGGCATAGAAAGGCTCACCTGTTTGTTACTCAAATTTATTACGAGAAACCGCCTTTAGTGGGCGTGGCTTACAGTAAACGCCACATTGCAAGCTGGTTAATGCAGTCCAACAGGTAAGTGCAGTGTACATCCTTTAGTAGGCTCCATGCCTCTGTGTAGATTAACAGCTTTTAATATCCTTTAGTAGGTAAGGACTTCTGACATCGCGCGCTTCCTTTTGCAACAGAACATTGTGCCTCATGGAAAGGAATCATTGTCCTCCACAGCCTTTCACCCAATTGTAAAATGGTGCACCTCCTGTTTCCGCGGCTCGGGCAGCCGCGTATAATTGTATTCATCCAAACGCCCTTGCGCTCAGGAATGCACTCGACAATGCTCTCACAGTGATGGCCTCGATGCAGCACGCATTCCCTCAGTCCATAAAATATAACCATGCCCGACGCGTTTCGAGGCCAACGCCTCTTAGTCATGGGCTTTACACAGAGGCATAGAAAGGCTCACCTGTTTGTTACTCAAATTTATTACGAGAAACCGCCTTTAGTGGGCGTGGCTTACAGTAAACGCCACATTGCAAGCTGGTTAATGCAGTCCAACAGGTAAGTGCAGTGTACATCCTTTAGTAGGCTCCATGCCTCTGTGTAGATTAACAGCTTTTAATATCCTTTAGTAGGTAAGGACTTCTGACATCGCGCGCTTCCTTTTGCAACAGAACATTGTGCCTCATGGAAAGGAATCATTGTCCTCCACAGCCTTTCACCCAATTGTAAAATGGTGCACCTCCTGTTTCCGCGGCTCGGGCAGCCGCGTATAATTGTATTCATCCAAACGCCCTTGCGCTCAGGAATGCACTCGACAATGCTCTCACAGTGATGGCCTCGATGCAGCACGCATTCCCTCAGTCCATAAAATATAACCATGCCCGACGCGTTTCGAGGCCAACGCCTCTTAGTCATGGGCTTTACACAGAGGCATAGAAAGGCTCACCTGTTTGTTACTCAAATTTATTACGAGAAACCGCCTTTAGTGGGCGTGGCTTACAGTAAACGCCACATTGCAAGCTGGTTAATGCAGTCCAACAGGTAAGTGCAGTGTACATCCTTTAGTAGGCTCCATGCCTCTGTGTAGATTAACAGCTTTTAATATCCTTTAGTAGGTAAGGACTTCTGACATCGCGCGCTTCCTTTTGCAACAGAACATTGTGCCTCATGGAAAGGAATCATTGTCCTCCACAGCCTTTCACCCAATTGTAAAATGGTGCACCTCCTGTTTCCGCGGCTCGGGCAGCCGCGTATAATTGTATTCATCCAAACGCCCTTGCGCTCAGGAATGCACTCGACAATGCTCTCACAGTGATGGCCTCGATGCAGCACGCATTCCCTCAGTCCATAAAATATAACCATGCCCGACGCGTTTCGAGGCCAACGCCTCTTAGTCATGGGCTTTACACAGAGGCAATAGAAAGGCTCACCTGTTTGTTACTCAAATTTATTACGAGAAACCGCCTTTAGTGGGCGTGGCTTACAGTAAACGCCACATTGCAAGCTGGTTAATGCAGTCCAACAGGTAAGTGCAGTGTACATCCTTTAGTAGGCTCCATGCCTCTGTGTAGATTAACAGCATTTTAATATCCTTTAGTAGGTAAGGACTTCTGACATCGCGCGCTTCCTTTTGCAACAGAACATTGTGCCTCATGGAAAGGAATCATTGTCCTCCACAGCCTTTCACCCAATTGTAAAATGGTGCACCTCCTGTTTCCGCGGCTCGGGCAGCCGCGTATAATTGTATTCATCCAAACGCCCTTGCGCTCAGGAATGCACTCGACAATGCTCTCACAGTGATGGCCTCGATGCAGCACGCATTCCCTCAGTCCATAAAATATAACCATGCCCGACGCGTTTCGAGGCCAACGCCTCTTAGTCATGGGCTTTACACAGAGGCATAGAAAGGCTCACCTGTTTGTTACTCAAATTTATTACGAGAAACCGCCTTTAGTGGGCGTGGCTTACAGTAAACGCCACATTGCAAGCTGGTTAATGCAGTCCAACAGGTAAGTGCAGTGTACATCCTTTAGTAGGCTCCATGCCTCTGTGTAGATTAACAGCTTTTAATATCCTTTAGTAGGTAAGGACTTCTGACATCGCGCGCTTCCTTTTGCAACAGAACATTGTGCCTCATGGAAAGGAATCATTGTCCTCCACAGCCTTTCACCCAATTGTAAAATGGTGCACCTCCTGTTTCCGCGGCTCGGGCAGCCGCGTATAATTGTATTCATCCAAACGCCCTTGCGCTCAGGAATGCACTCGACAATGCTCTCACAGTGATGGCCTCGATGCAGCACGCATTCCCTCAGTCCATAAAATATAACCATGCCCGACGCGTTTCGAGGCCAACGCCTCTAGTCATGGGCTTTACACAGAGGCATAGAAAGGCTCACCTGTTTGTTACTCAAATTTATTACGAGAAACCGCCTTTAGTGGGCGTGGCTTACAGTAAACGCCACATTGCAAGCTGGTTAATGCAGTCCAACAGGTAAGTGCAGTGTACATCCTTTAGTAGGCTCCATGCCTCTGTGTAGATTAACAGCTTTTAATATCCTTTAGTAGGTAAGGACTTCTGACATCGCGCGCTTCCTTTTGCAACAGAACATTGTGCCTCATGGAAAGGAATCATTGTCCTCCACAGCCTTTCACCCAATTGTAAAATGGTGCACCTCCTGTTTCCGCGGCTCGGGCAGCCGCGTATAATTGTATTCATCCAAACGCCCTTGCGCTCAGGAATGCACTCGACAATGCTCTCACAGTGATGGCCTCGATGCAGCACGCATTCCCTCAGTCCATAAAATATAACCATGCCCGACGCGTTTCGAGGCCAACGCCTCTTAGTCATGGGCTTTACACAGAGGCATAGAAAGGCTCACCTGTTTGTTACTCAAATTTATTACGAGAAACCGCCTTTAGTGGGCGTGGCTTACAGTAAACGCCACATTGCAAGCTGGTTAATGCAGTCCAACAGGTAAGTGCAGTGTACATCCTTTAGTAGGCTCCATGCCTCTGTGTAGATTAACAGCTTTTAATATCCTTTAGTAGGTAAGGACTTCTGACATCGCGCGCTTCCTTTTGCAACAGAACATTGTGCCTCATGGAAAGGAATCATTGTCCTCCACAGCCTTTCACCCAATTGCAAAATGGTGCACCTCCTGTTTCCGCGGCTCGGGCAGCCGCGTATAATTGTATTCATCCAAACGCCCTTGCGCTCAGGAATGCACTCGACAATGCTCTCACAGTGATGGCCTCGATGCAGCACGCATTCCCTCAGTCCATAAAATATAACCATGCCCGACGCGTTTCGAGGCCAACGCCTCTTAGTCATGGGCTTTACACAGAGGCATAGAAAGGCTCACCTGTTTGTTACTCAAATTTATTACGAGAAACCGCCTTTAGTGGGCGTGGCTTACAGTAAACGCCACATTGCAAGCTGGTTAATGCAGTCCAACAGGTAAGTGCAGTGTACATCCTTTAGTAGGCTCCATGCCTCTGTGTAGATTAACAGCTTTTAATATCCTTTAGTAGGTAAGGACTTCTGACATCGCGCGCTTCCTTTTGCAACAGAACATTGTGCCTCATGGAAAGGAATCATTGTCCTCCACAGCCTTTCACCCAATTGTAAAATGGTGCACCTCCTGTTTCCGCGGCTCGGGCAGCCGCGTATAATTGTATTCATCCAAACGCCCTTGCGCTCAGGAATGCACTCGACAATGCTCTCACAGTGATGGCCTCGATGCAGCACGCATTCCCTCAGTCCATAAAATATAACCATGCCCGACGCGTTTCGAGGCCAACGCCTCTTAGTCATGGGCTTTACACAGAGGCATAGAAAGGCTCACCTGTTTGTTACTCAAATTTATTACGAGAAACCGCCTTTAGTGGGCGTGGCTTACAGTAAACGCCACATTGCAAGCTGGTTAATGCAGTCCAACAGGTAAGTGCAGTGTACATCCTTTAGTAGGCTCCATGCCTCTGTGTAGATTAACAGCTTTTAATATCCTTTAGTAGGTAAGGACTTCTGACATCGCGCGCTTCCTTTTGCAACAGAACATTGTGCCTCATGGAAAGGAATCATTGTCCTCCACAGCCTTTCACCCAATTGTAAAATGGTGCACCTCCTGTTTCCGCGGCTCGGGCAGCCGCGTATAATTGTATTCATCCAAACGCCCTTGCGCTCAGGAATGCACTCGACAATGCTCTCACAGTGATGGCCTCGATGCAGCACGCATTCCCTCAGTCCATAAAATATAACCATGCCCGACGCGTTTCGAGGCCAACGCCTCTTAGTCATGGGCTTTACACAGAGGCATAGAAAGGCTCACCTGTTTGTTACTCAAATTTATTACGAGAAACCGCCTTTAGTGGGCGTGGCTTACAGTAAACGCCACATTGCAAGCTGGTTAATGCAGTCCAACAGGTAAGTGCAGTGTACATCCTTTAGTAGGCTCCATGCCTCTGTGTAGATTAACAGCTTTTAATATCCTTTAGTAGGTAAGGACTTCTGACATCGCGCGCTTCCTTTTGCAACAGAACATTGTGCCTCATGGAAAGGAATCATTGTCCTCCACAGCCTTTCACCCAATTGTAAAATGGTGCACCTCCTGTTTCCGCGGCTCGGGCAGCCGCGTATAATTGTATTCATCCAAACGCCCTTGCGCTCAGGAATGCACTCGACAATGCTCTCACAGTGATGGCCTCGATGCAGCACGCATTCCCTCAGTCCATAAAATATAACCATGCCCGACGCGTTTCGAGGCCAACGCCTCTTAGTCATGGGCTTTACACAGAGGCATAGAAAGGCTCACCTGTTTGTTACTCAAATTTATTACGAGAAACCGCCTTTAGTGGGCGTGGCTTACAGTAAACGCCACATTGCAAGCTGGTTAATGCAGTCCAACAGGTAAGTGCAGTGTACATCCTTTAGTAGGCTCCATGCCTCTGTGTAGATTAACAGCTTTTAATATCCTTTAGTAGGTAAGGACTTCTGACATCGCGCGCTTCCTTTTGCAACAGAACATTGTGCCTCATGGAAAGGAATCATTGTCCTCCACAGCCTTTCACCCAATTGTAAAATGGTGCACCTCCTGTTTCCGCGGCTCGGGCAGCCGCGTATAATTGTATTCATCCAAACGCCCTTGCGCTCAGGAATGCACTCGACAATGCTCTCACAGTGATGGCCTCGATGCAGCACGCATTCCCTCAGTCCATAAAATATAACCATGCCCGACGCGTTTCGAGGCCAACGCCTCTTAGTCATGGGCTTTACACAGAGGCATAGAAAGGCTCACCTGTTTGTTACTCAAATTTATTACGAGAAACCGCCTTTAGTGGGCGTGGCTTACAGTAAACGCCACATTGCAAGCTGGTTAATGCAGTCCAACAGGTAAGTGCAGTGTACATCCTTTAGTAGGCTCCATGCCTCTGTGTAGATTAACAGCTTTTAATATCCTTTAGTAGGTAAGGACTTCTGACATCGCGCGCTTCCTTTTGCAACAGAACATTGTGCCTCATGGAAAGGAATCATTGTCCTCCACAGCCTTTCACCCAATTGTAAAATGGTGCACCTCCTGTTTCCGCGGCTCGGGCAGCCGCGTATAATTGTATTCATCCAAACGCCCTTGCGCTCAGGAATGCACTCGACAATGCTCTCACAGTGATGGCCTCGATGCAGCACGCATTCCCTCAGTCCATAAAATATAACCATGCCCGACGCGTTTCGAGGCCAACGCCTCTTAGTCATGCGCTTTACACAGAGGCATAGAAAGGCTCACCTGTTTGTTACTCAAATTTATTACGAGAAACCGCCTTTAGTGGGCGTGGCTTACAGTAAACGCCACATTGCAAGCTGGTTAATGCAGTCCAACAGGTAAGTGCAGTGTACATCCTTTAGTAGGCTCCATGCCTCTGTGTAGATTAACAGCTTTTAATATCCTTTAGTAGGTAAGGACTTCTGACATCGCGCGCTTCCTTTTGCAACAGAACATTGTGCCTCATGGAAAGGAATCATTGTCCTCCACAGCCTTTCACCCAATTGTAAAATGGTGCACCTCCTGTTTCCGCGGCTCGGGCAGCCGCGTATAATTGTATTCATCCAAACGCCCTTGCGCTCAGGAATGCACTCGACAATGCTCTCACAGTGATGGCCTCGATGCAGCACGCATTCCCTCAGTCCATAAAATATAACCATGCCCGACGCGTTTCGAGGCCAACGCCTCTTAGTCATGGGCTTTACACAGAGGCATAGAAAGGCTCACCTGTTTGTTACTCAAATTTATTACGAGAAACCGCCTTTAGTGGGCGTGGCTTACAGTAAACGCCACATTGCAAGCTGGTTAATGCAGTCCAACAGGTAAGTGCAGTGTACATCCTTTAGTAGGCTCCATGCCTCTGTGTAGATTAACAGCTTTTAATATCCTTTAGTAGGTAAGGACTTCTGACATCGCGCGCTTCCTTTTGCAACAGAACATTGTGCCTCATGGAAAGGAATCATTGTCCTCCACAGCCTTTCACCCAATTGTAAAATGGTGCACCTCCTGTTTCCGCGGCTCGGGCAGCCGCGTATAATTGTATTCATCCAAACGCCCTTGCGCTCAGGAATGCACTCGACAATGCTCTCACAGTGATGGCCTCGATGCAGCACGCATTCCCTCAGTCCATAAAATATAACCATGCCCGACGCGTTTCGAGGCCAACGCCTCTTAGTCATGGGCTTTACACAGAGGCATAGAAAGGCTCACCTGTTTGTTACTCAAATTTATTACGAGAAACCGCCTTTAGTGGGCGTGGCTTACAGTAAACGCCACATTGCAAGCTGGTTAATGCAGTCCAACAGGTAAGTGCAGTGTACATCCTTTAGTAGGCTCCATGCCTCTGTGTAGATTAACAGCTTTTAATATCCTTTAGTAGGTAAGGACTTCTGACATCGCGCGCTTCCTTTTGCAACAGAACATTGTGCCTCATGGAAAGGAATCATTGTCCTCCACAGCCTTTCACCCAATTGCAAAATGGTGCACCTCCTGTTTCCGCGGCTCGGGCAGCCGCGTATAATTGTATTCATCCAAACGCCCTTGCGCTCAGGAATGCACTCGACAATGCTCTCACAGTGATGGCCTCGATGCAGCACGCATTCCCTCAGTCCATAAAATATAACCATGCCCGACGCGTTTCGAGGCCAACGCCTCTTAGTCATGGGCTTTACACAGAGGCATAGAAAGGCTCACCTGTTTGTTACTCAAATTTATTACGAGAAACCGCCTTTAGTGGGCGTGGCTTACAGTAAACGCCACATTGCAAGCTGGTTAATGCAGTCCAACAGGTAAGTGCAGTGTACATCCTTTAGTAGGCTCCATGCCTCTGTGTAGAGTAACAGCTTTTAATATCCTTTAGTAGGTAAGGACTTCTGACATCGCGCGCTTCCTTTTGCAACAGAACATTGTGCCTCATGGAAAGGAGTCATTGTCCTCCACAGCCTTTCACCCAATTGTAAAATGGTGCACCTCCTGTTTCCGCGGCTCGGGCAGCCGCGTATAATTGTATTCATCCAAACGCCCTTGCGCTCAGGAATGCACTCGACAATGCTCTCACAGTGATGGCCTCGATGCAGCACGCATTCCCTCAGTCCATAAAATATAACCATGCCCGACGCGTTTCGAGGCCAACGCCTCTTAGTCATGGGCTTTACACAGAGGCATAGAAAGGCTCACCTGTTTGTTACTCAATTTTATTACGAGAAACCGCCTTTAGTGGGCGTGGCTTACAGTAAACGCCACATTGCAAGCTGGTTAATGCAGTCCAACAGGTAAGTGCAGTGTACATCCTTTAGTAGGCTCCATGCCTCTGTGTAGATTGACAGCTTTTAATATCCTTTAGTAGGTAAGGACTTCTGACATCGCGCGCTTCCTTTGCAACAGAACAGTGTGCCTCATGGAAAGGAATCATTGTCCTCCACAGCCTTTCACCCAATTGTAAAATGGTGCACCTCCTGTTTCCGCGGCTCGGGCAGCCGCGTATAATTGTATTCATCCAAACGCCCTTGCGCTCAGGAATGCACTCGACAATGCTCTCACAGTGATGGCCTCGATGCAGCACGCATTCCCTCAGTCCATAAAATATAACCATGCCCGACGCGTTTCGAGGCCAACGCCTCTAAGTCATGGGCTTTACACAGAGGCATAGAAAGGCTCACCTGTTTGTTACTCAAATTTATTACGAGAAACCGCCTTTAGTGGGCGTGGCTTACAGTAAACGCCACATTGCAAGCTGGTTAATGCAGTCCAACAGGTAAGTGCAGTGTACATCCTTTAGTAGGCTCCATGCCTCTGTGTAGATTAACAGCTTTTAATATCCTTTAGTAGGTAAGGACTTCTGACATCGCGCGCTTCCTTTTGCAACAGAACATTGTGCCTCATGGAAAGGAATCATTGTCCTCCACAGCCTTTCACCCAATTGTAAAATGGTGCACCTCCTGTTTCCGCGGCTCGGGCAGCCGCGTATAATTGTATTCATCCAAACGCCCTTGCGCTCAGGAATGCACTCGACAATGCTCTCACAGTGATGGCCTCGATGCAGCACGCATTCCCTCAGTCCATAAAATATAACCATGCCCGACGCGTTTCGAGGCCAACGCCTCTTAGTCATGGGCTTTACACAGAGGCATAGAAAGGCTCACCTGTTTGTTACTCAAATTTATTACGAGAAACCGCCTTTAGTGGGCGTGGCTTACAGTAAACGCCACATTGCAAGCTGGTTAATGCAGTCCAACAGGTAAGTGCAGTGTACATCCTTTAGTAGGCTCCATGCCTCTGTGTAGATTAACAGCTTTTAATATCCTTTAGTAGGTAAGGACTTCTGACATCGCGCGCTTCCTTTTGCAACAGAACATTGTGCCTCATGGAAAGGAATCATTGTCCTCCACAGCCTTTCACCCAATTGTAAAATGGTGCACCTCCTGTTTCCGCGGCTCGGGCAGCCGCGTATAATTGTATTCATCCAAACGCCCTTGCGCTCAGGAATGCACTCGACAATGCTCTCACAGTGATGGCCTCGATGCAGCACGCATTCCCTCAGTCCATAAAATATAACCATGCCCGACGCGTTTCGAGGCCAACGCCTCTTAGTCATGGGCTTTACACAGAGGCATAGAAAGGCTCACCTGTTTGTTACTCAAATTTATTACGAGAAACCGCCTTTAGTGGGCGTGGCTTACAGTAAACGCCACATTGCAAGCTGGTTAATGCAGTCCAACAGGTAAGTGCAGTGTACATCCTTTAGTAGGCTCCATGCCTCTGTGTAGATTAACAGCTTTTAATATCCTTTAGTAGGTAAGGACTTCTGACATCGCGCGCTTCCTTTTGCAACAGAACATTGTGCCTCATGGAAAGGAATCATTGTCCTCCACAGCCTTTCACCCAATTGTAAAATGGTGCACCTCCTGTTTCCGCGGCTCGGGCAGCCGCGTATAATTGTATTCATCCAAACGCCCTTGCGCTCAGGAATGCACTCGACAATGCTCTCACAGTGATGGCCTCGATGCAGCACGCATTCCCTCAGTCCATAAAATATAACCATGCCCGACGCGTTTCGAGGCCAACGCCTCTTAGTCATGGGCTTTACACAGAGGCATAGAAAGGCTCACCTGTTTGTTACTCAAATTTATTACGAGAAACCGCCTTTAGTGGGCGTGGCTTACAGTAAACGCCACATTGCAAGCTGGTTAATGCAGTCCAACAGGTAAGTGCAGTGTACATCCTTTAGTAGGCTCCATGCCTCTGTGTAGATTAACAGCTTTAATATCCTTTAGTAGGTAAGGACTTCTGACATCGCGCGCTTCCTTTTGCAACAGAACATTGTGCCTCATGGAAAGGAGTCATTGTCCTCCACAGCCTTTCACCCAATTGTAAAATGGTGCACCTCCTGTTTCCGCGGCTCGGGCAACCGCGTATAATTGTATTCATCCAAACGCCCTTGCGCTCAGGAATGCACTCGACAATGCTCTCACAGTGATGGCCTCGATGCAGCACGCATTCCCTCAGTCCATAAAATATAACCATGCCCGACGCGTTTCGAGGCCAACGCCTCTTAGTCATGGGCTTTACACAGAGGCATAGAAAGGCTCACCTGTTTGTTACTCAAATTTTATTACGAGAAACCGCTTTTAGTGGGCGTGGCTTACAGTAAACGCCTACATTGCAAGCTGGTTAATGCAGTCCAACAGGTAAGTGCAGTGTACATCCTTTAGTAGGCTCCATGCCTCTGTGTAGATTGACAGCTTTTAATATCCTTTAGTAGGTAAGGACTTCTGACATCGCGCGCTTCCTTTTGCAACAGAACAGTGTGCCTCATGGAAAGGAATCATTGTCCTCCACAGCCTTTCACCCAATTGTAAAATGGTGCACCTCCTGTTTCCGCGGCTCGGGCAGCCGCGTATAATTGTATTCATCCAATCGCCCTTGCGCTCAGGAATGCACTCGACAATGCTCTCACAGTGATGGCCTCGATGCAGCACGCATTCCCTCAGTCCATAGAAATATAACCATGCCCGACGCGTTTCGAGGCCAACGCCTCTTGGTCATGGGCTTTACACAGAGGCATAGAAAGGCTCACCTGTTTGTTACTCAAATTTATTACGAGAAACCGCCTTTAGTGGACGTGGCTTACAGTAAACGCCACATTGCAAGCTGGTTAATGCAGTCCAACAGGTAAGTGCAGTGTACATCCTTTAGTAGGCTCCATGCCTCTGTGTAGATTAACAGCTTTTAATATCTTTTAGTAGGTAAGGACTTCTGACATCGCGCGCTTCCTTTTGCAACAGAACATTGTGCCTCATGGAAAGGAATCATTGTCCTCCACAGCCTTTCACCCAATTGTAAAATGGTGCACCTCCTGTTTCCCGCGGCTCGGGCAGCCGCGTATAATTGTCATTCATCCAAACGCCCTGCGCTCAGGAATGCACTCGACAATGCTCTCACAGTGATGGCCTACGATGCAGCACGCATTCCCTCAGTCCATAAAATATAACCATGCCCGACGCGCTTCGAGGCCAACGCCTCTTAGTCATGGGCTTTACACAGAGGCAATAGAAAGGCTCACCTGTTTGTTACTCAAATTTATTACGAGAAGCCGCCTTTAGTGGGCGTGGCTTACAGTAAACGCCACATTGCAAGCTGGTTAATGCAGTCCAACAGGTAAGTGCAGTGTACATCCTTTAGTAGGCTCCATGCCTCTGTGTAGATTAACAGCATTTTATATCCTTTAGTAGGTAAGGACTTCTGACATCGCGCGCTTCCTTTTGCAACAGAACATTGTGCCTCATGGAAAGGAGTCATTGTCCTCCACAGCCTTTCACCCAATTGTAAAATGGTGCACCTCCTGTTTCCGCGGCTCGGGCAACCGCGTATAATTGTTTTCATCCAAACGCCCTTGCGCTCAGGAATGCACTCGACAATGCTCTCACAGTGATGGCCTCGATGCAGCACGCATTCCCTCAGTCCATAAAATATAACCATGCCCGACGCGTTTCGCGGCCAACGCCTCTTAGTCATGGGCTTTCTTACACAGAGGCATAGAAAGGCTCACCTGTTTGTTACTCAAATTTATTACGAGAAACCGCCTTTAGTGGGCGTGGCTTACAGTAAACGCCACATTGCAAGCTGGTTAATGCAGCCCAACAGGTAAGTGCAGTGTACATCCTTTAGTAGGCTCCATGCCTCTGTGTAGAGTAACAGCTTTTAATATCCTTTAGTAGGTAAGGACCCCTGACATTGCGCGCTTCCTTTTGCCAACAGAACATTGTGCCTCATGGAAAGGAGTCATTGTCCTCCACAGCCTTTCACCCAATTGTAAGAGAAATGGTGCACCTCCTGTTTCCGCGGCTCGGGCAGCCGCGTATAATTGTATTCATCCAAACGCCCTTGCGGTCAGGGAATGCACTCGACAACGCTCTCCACGGTGATGGCCTCGATGCAGCACGCATTCCCTCAGTCCATAAAATATAACCATGCCCGACGCAGTTTCGAGGCCAACGCCTCTTAGTCATGGGCTTTACACAGAGGCATAGAAAGGCTCACCTGTTTGTTACTCAAAATTTATTACGAGAAACCGCCTTTAGTGGGCGTGGCTTACAGTAAACGCCACATTGCAAGCTGGTTAATGCAGTCCAACAGGTAAGTGCAGTGTACATCCTTTAGTAGGCTCCACGCCTCTGTGTAGATTAACAGCTCTTAATATCCTTTAGTAGGTAAGTGACTTCTGACATCGCGCGCTCTTCCTTTTGCAACAGAACATTGTGCCTCATGGAAAGGAGTCATTGTCCTCCACAGCCTTTCACCCAACTGCAGAAATGGTGCACCTCCTGTTTCCGCGGCTCGGGCAACCGCGTATAATTGTATTCATCCAAACGTAGCCCTTGCGCTCCAGGAATGCACTCGACAATGCTCTCACAGTGATGGCCTCGATGCAGCACGCATTCCCTCAGTCCATAAAATATAACCATGCCCGACGCGTTTCGAGGCCAACGCCTCTTAGTCATGGGCTTTACACAGAGGCATAGAAAGGCTCACCTGTTTGTTACTCAAATTTGATTACGAGAAACCGCCTTTAGTGGGGCGTGGCTTACAGTAAACGCCACATTGCAAGCTGGTTAATGCAGTCCAACAGGTAAGTGCAGTGTACATCCTTTAGTAGGCTCCATGCCTCTGTGTAGATTGACAGCTTTGAACATCGCTTTAGTAGGTAAGGACTTCTGACATCGACGCGCTCTCCCTTTGCAACAGAACTGTTGTGCCTCAAGGGAAAGGAATCATTGTCCCCCACAGCCTTTCACCCAATTGCAAAATGGTGCACCTCCTGTTTCCGCGGCTCGGGCAGCCGCGTATAATTGTATTCATCCAATCGCCCTTGCGCTCAGGGAATGCACTCGGACAGTCGGTCTCACTGCGATGGCCTCGATGCGGCACGCATTCCCTCAGTCCATAAAATATATCTAACCATGCCCGACGCGTTTCGAGGCCAACGCCTCTTAGTCATGGGCTTTACACAGAGGCATAGAAAGGCTCACCTGTTTGTTACTCAATTTTATTACGAGAAACCGCCTTTAGTGGGCGTGGCTTACAGTAAACGCCACATTGCAAGCTGGTTAATGCAGTCCAACAGGTAAGTGCAGTGTACATCCTTTAGTAGGCTCCATGCCTCTGTGTAGATTAACAGCTTTTAATATCCTTTAGTAGGTAAGGACTTCTGACATCGCGCGCTTCCTTTTGCAACAGAACAGTGTGCCTCATGGAAAGGAATCATTGTCCTCCACAGCCTTTCACCCAATTGTAAAATGGTGCACCTCCTGTTTCCGCGGCTCGGGCAGCCGCGTATAATTGTATTCATCCAATCGCCCTTGCGCTCAGGAATGCACTCGACAATGCTCTCACAGTGATGGCCTCGATGCAGCACGCATTCCCTCAGTCCATAAAATATAACCATGCCCGACGCGTTTCGAGGCCAACGCCTCTAAGTCATGGGCTTTACACAGAGGCATAGAAAGGCTCACCTGTTTGTTACTCAAATTTATTACGAGAAACCGCCTTTAGTGGGCGTGGCTTACAGTAAACGCCACATTGCAAGCTGGTTAATGCAGTCCAACAGGTAAGTGCAGTGTACATCCTTTAGTAGGCTCCATGCCTCTGTGTGAGATTAACAGCTTTTAATATCCTTTAGTAGGTAAGGACTTCTGACATCGCGCGCTTCCTTTTGCAACAGAACATTGTGCCTCATGGAAAGGAATCATTGTCCTCCACAGCCTTTCACCCAATTGTAAAATGGTGCACCTCCTGTTTCCGCGGCTCGGGCAGCCGCGTATAGTTGTATTCATCCAAACGCCCTTGCGCTCCAGGGAATGCACTCGACAATGCTCTCACAGTGATGGCCTCGATGCAGCACGCATTCCCTCAGTCCATAAAATATAACCATGCCCGACGCGTTTCGAGGCCAACGCCTCTTAGTCATGGGCTATACACAGAGGCAATAGAAAGGCTCACCTGTTTGTTACTCAAATTTATTACGAGAAACCGCCTTTAGTGGGCGTGGCTTACAGTAAACGCCACATTGCAAGCTGGTTAATGCAGTCCAACAGGTAAGTGCAGTGTACATCCTTTAGTAGGCTCCATGCCTCTGTGTAGATTAACAGCTTTTAATATCCTTTAGTAGGTAAGGACTTCTGACATCGCGCGCTTCCTTTTGCAACAGAACATTGTGCCTCATGGAAAGGAATCATTGTCCTCCACAGCCTTTCACCCAATTGTAAAATGGTGCACCTCCTGTTTCCGCGGCTCGGGCAGCCGCGTATAATTGTATTCATCCAAACGCCCTTGAGCTCAGGAATGCACTCGACAATGCTCTCACAG